>OY728120.1:631786387-633036387 GCA_963277665.1 Viscum album
CTATATGCAAACCCACACAACAGATACTTCCAAAGAATAATCTAGCCACTTTTTATTTAACAACGTTCTATTCATTCATTCAAGGGATTCACGGTATATATTCCATTACTACCAAAAAATAAAATCCCTAAACAACTCAAAAATGAATGAAAACCATTCTTGTAGTCCCACTGCACAACACCACCAATGCCACATTGAAGTCCCAATACAGAAGCTTGTCTGATGGACACAGTACAACCAAAGGTTGTTCAACTGCCTACAAGTTCTTCCATTCAAACATCAATCCCACAAACATAGATATAACTGTCGCTTCAATTCACAAACATTCTACATAAACCATAAAACCCAACCATAACACACATTACATGACCACACCCATCAAACAGGATTAAATTCTGATTTAGCCGACACTATTCTTGAATTAATTTGTTTTACTGGGGTATCACATAATGGTTATTATTCCTCGATCATCCATTTAATTAACCATGTGTACATGATTAATCAGTTTCCACATTACAACAATTTTCCCTAGCATTATAACCAATAAAAATATTAATAGTGTGTAAGAAAAGACCACCAATTGCCATGATTTTTATAAGGCACACATCCACAACAAGTCAGAACAATAAAAAAAGATAACAAGTAGAAATAGTAAATGTACTATAACCCCTTCTAAGGAGGAAGGACTCTTTCCACACCTTGGGAGAAGGAAAATAATCCACTAGAAATTAGAGGATCTTGGCTTAAGAATGAGTGAGATCCTAATAACAAGGGATATAATTTCAATGTGTTGGATAAAACAGATCATGGATTTACCATGCTATTTTAATATCTCAAATCCCCGAGGACATTAGGAAATTAAATATATAAAAAATATCCTTCAAAAAATTCTTAAAAACACCCAAATATAGCATCAAACTCGGTTTTTTGAAAACATATAACTATAAAATTAGAGAGGTGACTTCAAAATACTTGAAATACGTGTTGTGGTCAACACCACATATCATTAATTTTGTTTTTCCAATTTTAAGGGTGATTATGGTTTGGTGAAACAATAATTCTCCTTGAATACAGTGGAAAAAGATTTAAGCAAAGTCAAAATCAATCGGTAACATATTTTTTGTTAAAAGAAAATCATAAGGGAGAGACTGGGGTGTCTGGAGAAAACATGAAATGACTCACTGATGGGTGGATCATTGATACCCTATCACCGATGGCATGACATTGTCACCCTGGCACCAACACCCTAGCATCGATGCCCTAGAACTGATTCCATGTGAGCAACACCCTTGTACCGATGCCCTGGAACCGACACCCTGGCGTTGACACTGACGCCCATGACTCATCAACACTGACACCCTTGACTCACCAACACCAAATCACTGAGTCACTGATAGGATGATTCAATGAAAACCTGACACATTGACAGGCTAACTCATGGATAGTTAAAAACTGTATTTTTGAAAAACTCCTGGAATGAGTGAAAAACATCCCCTAGAACACCCTAATCACTAAAGTTTCACAATGTAATTAATCTAAGAGGTTTACACCATCACATCATATAGCTCTGAAAACAGCCTCACCCTATAGAATGAAAAACTACCCAAGAAGAGAGTGTTCCGAACAACCACCCTGTAACATAACTATCAGGTATAAACCCCCATGATTTGTTATAAAGTTGGAATGAAAACCTCGACATCCCAGAACCCCTCCTCAATAGTTATCTTTCTATAAAACAATTGTGTAATCCCCAAGGCCCCACAATACACCTAACAACCATGTAATCACATATACTCACACCATCTAGACACATGAATTAGAGATCTCATTCCTCCATTTCAAGATACAACATATCTTATTGCAAAACAAGGTCAGATATCACTTCAATGAAAATTAAAAAAATTAAAACATCAAAGTAATGCTCAGACCATCAACTCAATACAGATTAGTGTACTAGGAATTCATATTCGCTTCTCACTCCCTAGTACTATCCTCATGGAAAACATTCCTCCACAACACGTGATCCAAATGAATCATCCATCCACAGAGCACTTTATCCTTACGATCCTCGATTGTTAACAGTTTTTTGGTGAACATTTCATCATTCTCAACATCCAGCTCTCCCAAGTATTAGACGTGAGAGGTATCATGTAGATACTAATAGATCTAGGTTTCTTGGAAAACATCATGGATCCTCCCCAAATGAGTTGTAAAGTTCAGCTGATATGCCACCACAAAAACTCACCCAAACACTTAGAAAGGTATAATGAACGTGAAAGAGTGATTTCTCACCTTACTAAACCTTTTATACCCAGAGCTACATTCATCATATCTTGCATGATATCAAAATTCTCTGTTGTGATCTACACTAACTCTGGGCCAAGAACACCTGCCTTCCCAATTCCTATCTAAAACAATGCTTAACAACATGACCTTCCATAAAATTCATAAAATGGAAATTCTAATGGTATAGTGATAACAATTGTTGTATAAAACTCTACTACATGAAACTGTTGTACACACATCAATAATGGGTTTTACTCCTAGTCATCCAAAATCTCAACTACCAATTCAAACATAGGCCTAAATAGAATGATATATACCACACTCAAGAAATAAATACATAAAAGGAAACATCAAAAATTAATAAAATTCATAAAAAGAAACATGATAAATCAAGGAAATTTTAGGACATGAAAATGTGTGGTGGAAACTATGTGCCACAAATGTTACATATACAAATCAACTATTTCCATTTTTGTTCAACACATCAACAATACAACTAGTCAGGGTCTGATGATGCATCATCACCCTCTCCACCTTTATTTCCACTTTGTGTTGTCACCTGTAAGAACATTATATTGAAAATTAAATACGGTTACATATTTATATTAAAACTTAAAACCATTGAAAGTTAGAAAACTAAATGAGTTTGATTTTTTGTGATTTACCTACATACCACCAATCGATGCACTCCCACCGGGGGAATATCTGCTCATCTGCTGAAGTATTTCAGTCAACTCTTTCTGCAATACAGATATCGGATCCCCCTGCTGGTGAACTGTGTTTTGTAAATAAACAATCTCTTTCTTAGCATCTCCGGGTATGGGATGACTAAAGTCAGGAGTAGATGCAGCAGCTATCCCCGGTGGCCTTCTAAAAACCTCAGATGGCATGGGTCCCAAACCCATCCCGTGCACTCTCCCAGGATGCTCCTTCCCAAGGACTTTAGCAACCGGGTCATCCTGGGAGATAGAGTAGGAATGCACAGGATTGGCATCCCATAGTTCTTCAATTTTGACCTATAAATCAAATATCAATATATATTAACATAGTAAAAATTGACAATAAGTTATTATGGCAAAAAATTGACTTCATACCCCAACTTCTTTAGCAGACTCCTTAACAAAACATCCATATGATTTATTGTGAACATCCAACCACAGTTCAGTTCTGGATGCTTCATGGCCTAAACTCTGTGACTGCATCAATCAAAGATAAATCAACAATTCAATATATTAAACATATAATATTTTCATATAAATATTTAAACTAATTAATATATTACCAATGTCGTTTGACTTCTAGAAAAACATTTTGAGCCCGCAGTGTGCGAGATGACTTGCTTCGCTCAGTTTGACGCATTCTGTCTTGAGAGATCCTGAAATAAATAAAATGAAATTTAATACTGATGTATTGAATGTCATGTCCTTTTCATATACATGTATAAATGTAAAATGAGGATAATATAATAATATATATATTTCAAAACCATGCGCTTCTGATCCTGATGCCTGTCAACAAACACTTTCTACTGATCTTTCGGTACCCCACTGGGTAGCTTCTCATACATTTGAAGTGTGGTCAACGAAGCATCATTGACATCACACCACAATCTCCATTTAAAATCTTTCCACTTCTTACCTAGTTTTTTCAACATCCACTTCCGTGATATCACATCAGTAATGGTAAAGTGGAAGAACATCTGTATACAGAAATTAATTTTGAACATATTAACATGACATTCAATTAAACCATAATGTAATAAATTTACCTTGATTTGAGAATAAAACACTTCATTTTTCCAGCTTGGAGGAATATGTCTTCAATCATCATATAAAATGGGAAGGGAAATGGGATCCGCTGCCAGCTGGCCTAGAATCTGGCCAAGTAACCCCGCGACATCATCCATAGGGACCCCGTAAGAATCAAATGGCACAACAATCTTCTCGCCCTTCAAATTCCAAATATCTGAACTTTTTATGTTTTTCTCCACGGTTTCATTTTTTTCATCTTCAATGAGAAAAAAATTAGTATAAAAAAATGCAATAAATTTATTTAATTAAAATTTGTACCTATGATAGTGACACTCTAGTATGTCCGGGATGAACTGGAAGGGGCGCGTCGCTTCCCTATTGCTGAGGCTCCTGAAGGGGGAGTCGATGACTCAGCCTCTACAGGGACATTCACAGATGGTGTGAGAGATGGTGCAGGGGGAGATGGTGCAGGGGTGTCGGCAGCTGATGCCTCAGATGTCGTGGGGAGGGAGCCATAAGGATAGTCATCTGTCGCAAAACTTTATGAAATAATGTACCGCTTATTCCTTGGAATTCCTGTCATTTAATAAAATAAAATTAAGTTCATAATATATATTTCAAAAAAATTATGCATAAAAAAATTAAAAATGATAATAGATGGAGTACTAACAGACAAAATATATATAACAATGATAATGAATGACTGTAAAAATGAAACAAGTGGTTTTTGAATAAATAAATAATTGTACATACAATCATTTTCCCCTTCAATCATGTCAGTTTCCTGCTCCATTGCTTCATCCACTTCATTCATCCTTGCTAGACTAATAGTTTCAATATCATGATGGACAAATAATTCTTCTTCCTGTTGCTGATTAAATTCAATTTCAGAGGTCAAATTTTCCACTTCATTACCCATATCATACAAATCTCTTTGTATTACGTAAGCAACTACACTCCACCCTTCAACATCAACATCATTCACATAATATACCACGTTTTCTTGCGATGCTAAGATATATAGATCATGCAGTTCACGATCACCAACATCCATCAAGCGATAGAAATTCACAGAAGTAAATTGCAAGGAATATCTTTTAACACCTCTAATAATATCGACCCATTTGCATTTGAATAAAACAACCGAAAAATGTCCTTGGTAGTTTAATTCAATAATATCATGCAGCTTTCCATAGTATTCCACTTCAAAAAATTTAAATATACCACTATTCTGTGTTCTCAAACCCACTTCTTGATCGACTGTATGAAATCTAAAGCCATTCACATTATAAGCGTCGAACTTTCTAACTTATTTTAGAGGACCTCTAGCAAGAAACTTCAAATATTCTGAAACCTCTTCTCGAGTATCAGTATTCATGATCTGAAAATAGAAATATACTTTATTAGATTTACAAAATGTATGTGTCAAACTGATATTCGTATTTATTGAAATATTTATGAACTTACACGTTGTGCAAACCATTCTACAAGCTCTTTATTAACAACTTTTGTTATATCTTTCTTATTTCGTGTTCAGCCTCTTATTCGTCTCTTTGTTTGTTTCCTAAACTCTTCAATAAATGGATATGAAATTTCACTATTCAGCAGCACATATCTATGTGCCTGTAATAATTCCAATTCATTCAATGTCACATTTGAGGTCCTCCCAATTGATTTTCCAATAGCAGGAAATATTTTGGATTTATGATGTATTTGAGATTGATTCGATGTGTCGTCAACACGTCCAACTCGATTAAATATTTTCCCAATATCATCCAAGTATTAAGAACAAAAGGTAAGACAATCCTCAGCCACATAGCCTTCAGCAATTGAGCCTTCTAGTTTAGCTTTATTTCTCACGCATGATTTCAAATGCCCAAGATATCTGTGAAATAAAATAAACATAATTATGAATATAATTAAGTACAAAAAATTGTTTACTTAACTGGAAAACATATAAATAAAGTACCTCTCAATTGGATACATCCATTGATAATGAACGGGGCCTCCTAATTTAGCTTCCTCAACCAAATGCACAGTTAAATTCATCATTACAGTAAAAAAGGACGGAGGAAAGATCATCTCCATTGCGCAAAGGGTCAATAAAAACCTCTCCTGGAGGTTGTCAAGCTGAAATAGATGTAGATATTTCTCACATAGTTTTCTGATAAATGTGCAGAACTGGAGTACAACAGTAGTAATTTTTTCAGGTAATAATGTATGCAATGCCAATGGTAATAACTATTGTATCAAAATATGTGAATCATGGCTTTTCAATCCTTGTAACTTATTATTCTTCAAGTCAACACACCTCGAGATGTTACTTGAATACCCATCAGATACCTTAACATTCTTTAATATTCGAAGGAATGTATATTTATCCCAATTTTTCATTGAAAAAATTTCCGGAGGATACTTTTCATTCTCATCTGGCCAGAGATCGCATTTTATGTTCATTACTTTTAAGTATTTGCGAGCATTAAGATGATCCTTCTACTTTTCATACTCATTAAGAAATGTGAAAATAAAATTTTCACATACATTCTTCTCAATATGCATAACATCAAGATTATGCCGCAACAAATTAAATTCCCAATACGGATGTTTGAAAAATATACCTTTTTTCTTCCATTGTTGCATTTCGGTTTCACTTGACAATGTACTTTAGACTCGTTTTCCGCTATCATTCAAATGATGAACCTTCCCAAATTCTGTTTCAACATTTTAAAGATGTGTCAATATTTTAAAACCATTTCACAACTTTGGAGGTGGTCTACGATCAATGGAACCATTAAATTTTGAACTGTTCAATCGAAATCTATGAGATGCATTGATAAATCTTCGATGACACAAAAAGCACCATTTTCTACTATGAGGTAGCCGTTTGGTCTCAAAATCAAAGTTACAAACGGGACAATCCAAAACCATGTAAGTGTTCCAACCAGATAAATTCCCAAGCCAAGGGAAGTCACTAATGGTCCACATTAAAGAAGCATGCATTTTGAACATTGTTTTCGAAGAAGCATCAAATGTCTCAACATCTTTGCTCCATAACTCCTACAATTCATCAATCAAAGGCTGCAAGTATACATCAATATCATTTCCATGCATTTTTTTTCCAGGAATAATCATCGAAAGGATAAAATATGTTTGTTGCATACACATCCACAGAGGTAGATTATAAGGGATCAAAATAACTGGCCAAATGCTATAATTGGTACTCAAAGTCCCAAATGGGCTGAATCCATTGGCATCCAATCCCCATCGAACATTCCTAGGATCATCTGAGAAATCGAGATGTAATGAATCAAATGTCTTCCATGATTGGGAATCTCATGGATGTCTCATTAACCCATCATTGTTATTATCTATAGAATGCCACTTCATGTTTTTGGCGATTTTTGATGACATGAATAATCTTTGAAATCGAGGCTTCAAAGGAAAGTAATGCAAAACCTTTGCATGTGTTCTCCTTTTCTTCTTCTTTATGAATCATAACATTATTATATGGATCAAACATAAGAATATAAAAAAGTTTCTCATGTCAAGTCTCATTACAAAGACCTTAATCACAAAGTAGAAAAAGTACCAAAACATAGTGGATTGGTTTCAATCTATGTTACCAAAAACATAATGGATTGGGTTAAACCCTAGTCTAATTCATGTCATTTCATGTGATATGAAGGTTTACCCAATTCATTATAGCGACACATAAATTAGCTCCCACCTGTTACATATTGAAAAACAAAAAATATTTGTATTATATATGAACATGGTCAAATTAATAAATCAACCGCAACATAAATAAACTGTGAGAAAGAAAAGGGGTTCATGAAAATTTTCCTAGGGCATAAATAATTCATCTATAGAAAAAAAGTTGATGATTTCATAAAAAAACATACCCTGTGAAACATAGCAATCATTAAATGTATATTAACTTAGATAATAAAAACATCTTAATAATGTTATATTTTTTTGGAAAGTAAGAAGAAATATGATTTGTTTTTTATAATTACAATTTAAAAATAAATAATTTATAAAATTATAATTTCAGAAAAATAATAATAAATTAAATAAAAAATAATTTAGAGAATTTAGAAAACTAAAAAATAAAGCATTGTAAGGAAAAATGAAGAAAATAGTGGGACAAAATAACTTGTATAAAACATTAAAATAGATTATTTTAACAAATTTTTAATAAAAAATAAAATTCAATAAAAAATTACCTTAACAAATAAAACATCTAGGGACAAGTAAAACCATAAAATATTATTAAATACATGTATTTGGAGGGAAAAGTTCCTTTCCAAAAAAACTCTTTCCACATACAAGTATCATTATGGGTGAATTATAAACTAATGGGAGGGGTAATAATGAGAGAATATATAAAACCCAAAAACATCTAGAGGAAATGAAAACATATTGGGTTATAGATAGAAATGAATTAAAATTTTCTCTCATATAAATTTAGACACAAACAATCTCAATTTGTAGGTGATATTGGAAAATAAACCCTTATATATAATCCCAAATTCCACAAAATCTCTTTAACAACATATATAAGAAACATAATATTATTATTAACATATTTAAGAATATTATTAAAATATATTACCTTTTGTATTATTCAATTATAATAGTTTATTACACATATATTAGTTAGGTATTGATTATTTTCATCATAAGATGTTATAAATTTTGATTGTTTCATACAAGTTTCATAATGGTGATGTTGATAATCATTTTTTATGACAAGTTAATAATTATCAGAATAGTAATAGTAGTGGAATTATTCTATTTCAATGATTATTTTCCTTGTTCATTTGATGGATTGTATGGATATAGTTTGTGAGAATTAAATTCATGATGATCAAGTATCTAGTCATTTTCCGAAAACAACAACTTCGTTTATAATGACCATTCATTTTTATGAAAACTTTCTAGAATAATATTGAGAAAATAAATTAAAATTTAATTTCATATATTACCTATATTAATTTATTGATACTCATTCATGTTTCAAACAATGAATACAGATAACATCATTCATGTAGGTTATTGAATTGACTCAAATAAGAACATTGTATACTAAGGGAAAAGTAAGAGTATAAAGTTATATTATAGTAGTATAATTTTTATAGAATAATAATTTTCTTAATATAAAAACGTTATATGTTTTAATGAGATTTGTGAAGTGTAAAATTTATAAGTTAATTGAAGAATATTGTGATGTACTAGATACTGACTTTGATGAATTCTCTCCATCTCAAATAGGTTTCTTCAGATTGAATGATTTAGGAATCCTTCTTATGACTAAGAGCGAAAATATTTGTAATAAGGATTTTGAATAAGAAATTAAAGAAGGAATTTAAGAGATAACTGAAAAAAATTTGGTTCTAATTAGGTATAGGGGGAGTCATTTTATAGGTGAGTTTTAGTAGTATTTCTACAAATACCCATTCCTTAATGTCCAAGGAATGCATTTTTAAATGGATAGTGGATCTAATGTAGACATATGATGTATATGGGACATTAATACCATTATACACAAATTTTAGTGATGTGTTTGGATATATTTTATGTATTAACATAATAATTTGACCCCAATTACCACTTTTTAACCAAACCATGGTAATTCATTTTTCATTTCGGTAACATAGTTTTTTGTCCAAAAATAAAATTTACCCGGTTACCTAATTTCAATTCCATGATTCCAAAAATAAAAGTCATTTTATTAAATTCAATTTATAAATATGATTAAAAATAATTTCAAATAATAAATGTACAATTCATAACAATTAAAAAAAACTATTTTCTAAGAATAATATTGGTTTTATTATTATTATTTAACAAGAAAAAATATATTGATTAATGTTAATTCATTTTTTTGAATACTTAAACATATAATTTCATTAAATTGTATACTCCAAATATGAAAAACATATCTTTTAAATAAATACATATACAATATTTTAAAAATAACATTTTCGTATAAAGTATTTTTCATTGTCTATAAACCTTTATTTTTTTAAAATTTACTACTCAATAATAATTTATCAGATGTTATTAACTTGTTTTACCAATCATTATTTTTAAATATTCAACTTATTTTATGAAAGGTATTATTTAAAATAAATAAATTTATTTTAAAATACATTATGCACTCAAAAGAAATTTCATTAAATCAGTAGATGTTTTAAAAAATGTATTAGTATATCTTTTTTATTCCAAATCTATTTATGTAAATTATATTGAAAATATTTTATGTGTAAAAAATTATTTATTTCTAACTATACAATACTCTATATTCATATTGGATCCAGTTATACCCAGTGATCACATATCGGACGACCATATATACAATGACCATATATCCAATGTCCATATATCTAACTACTATTTACCCAATTACCAATTATATAAGAGTAATATAACATCCACATATAACTGTACATTCTTCACTAAAATTTATCAATCCAATTCCCTAACTTATCTCTCCAAATTTCTTTATATTTATAATTTTTTTCATTTTTAAATAGTTAAAATTATAGTTATGACCTTAGAGGAAAACCACAAGGATAAATATTTCATGGTCATGGTATTTTTATTTACTTATGGCATTATTAGACTTTAAATATTTGTAAGGATGTTTTTTATTTTATTCTCATAATTCATTAATGATTATATTGTAATGTAATATTTTATCACAACAAAATATATCATTGTTTATTTTAGATAGGAATTGTATTTGAAACATGTTATTCCATATGTTAATGGAGTAAAAATATGGGTTGTTACATTCTACTACCCTAAAATGAATTTCTCCCTATAAATTTAATTTATCAGATGAAAATAGACCGGAGTACTCTTTTTCCTCAATATATCTACCCAATCCCACATTTCTTCCTCAAATATATGACTACTCTAGAGAAATTTAGTTGGGCGAGTGGTCATGTTTTATAGTAATTTTTTTTCTCTGATCGAATATCTCTTCCAGTTTTTCATGATAAGAGATATAATATTTTATATTCACCGCCTTTGAGATCAGTAAAAGTGATGGATCGAGTGTATACATCCTCAAAAGTGATTCATGGAATACATATTTCACCTGTGAGAGGTACAATGGAAGTACAGGGAGATAGTATACCCTCCCAAAATGATTGAGAATTTTATATGTGTTAATGTATATAGGGATAAAATTCCCTTTTCCCAGAATCTCATAATCCTATTCCATGGTGAAATTAAAATGAATACATTTTCTCTGATTTTATACTCAAAATCCCATCAAATATTACCACAGTATTTTTTTTTGAAGTTTTGATTCTTTGATGTATTAATGAATTGTTTTAATCTTATTTTTAATTTCTGAAGAAATATATATTCCTAATTGTTTTCTCTCTCCAAATTCATCCCAAAATTTTGGATTTCAACACCTTCTCCATTAAAAATACTCAGATGGTTTTATTTAAATTATTGAATGAAAATATTTGTTGTGTGATAACTCTACCAAAAGAAGTTATTGATTTCAATATCCATTTTGGTACATTGAATATGATATCATTATATCGTATAGAGTTTGAATGATCTTTTATGATTGAAAATCATCATTTGGATGATAGTGAAGGTGAAATTTCAACAATATATTCAATTATTGTTGAATACTTCCCTATTACATCATTTAATTACTTAGATATTAATATGATACATTGGAAAGTGGAACTAAATATAGCCTTAACATTTCATTTATAAATATATTTTCAAGTTTATCAAGTGAGAAATACTCCTGAATAGAAATGAAATGTCCCAACATCATAAGGAGATCAGCTTCAATACAACTGGTATTATGGATTTTGCAGTTATTAGGAAGAACTATAACGAAATACTTAGTGATGATCTCCCATTTCTATAAAGGTATGGGTAATGGTTTCATTCTTGAGTAATTTTCTTAAAATATAATCTTAGAGAACCATTTATTGTATGAATCATAGCACAATCCTTTCTATATTTCCACATATTTCTAGTTTTGATTTTAATGAAAATTGAACATAAATTTCACTTTTTTCCAGTGAGAAGATTCCAATACACATTACTTTTTTATATTTGTGAGATGATATTAATTGAATTAAACGGAATACAGTTTATCTTTCGTATTTGTTTACAACTTTACCTAAATAACTTGAAGGATATTATTACATTGAATTATATGAATAATATTTGGCTTTATGGAATGTAACCTATAAATAAATAGATCTTAGAACACTTTCCATCTTGGATCTAGTCATTATATCATTGATATGTGTTCTTCTCTATATAATTAATTTCTATGTGTTATTTAGATATTTCATGTGTGTGGTGATGAATGTGAAACCTTTAAGTTCTATAGTTATATTATTTTCTTTTGATAATTTATTATTGATGATATTTTTGGGATACAAATCTATTACTTTAGAATTTTGAAATGGATGAAGCCCAAGGAATGACCTTCCACTGAGTTGGTTGGTCAAAGAGGATCTTAGATATTGAGCTATCTTCTGTTTATGTTTTATCAAGGATGTTTCCACTTTTATAACTTTTATATTCTGATAAATTTGACTTATAAAGCTCATGTTTCCGAAGTTTCATCCCTTATATTAGTGTATCGATCCTTTTAAAACATTGGATTAAAATATTATATTTCTAATTAATAAGAATTTTTATATATAATTTATAATATTATTTAAAGTAATTTTAGAATTTTCATCTAGAACTCCATAAATTGTTTCTATCTGAATTTTTCTTGCGTGATTTTTTACATTGGTTATGATTTTAACTTATGAGTGTTTTTATTTCTACCACATGTATCTATTGTTGTACTATGATTTTATTCAAGTTTATTACTTATGAATAGTTTACTTTGATTATTGGAAGAAAATTTTATGTTTGATTTTAACTTTAATAAAACAACCTATGGAAGCTTCTATACTAGAAAAATATTTGGTATCATATATTTTCTCTATATATTTTCCTTATAGTATGTGTAATAGTAATAAACTTTGGTCCTGGAATGTTTTCCATTTTAAACACGTGAGGATCTAAATATGAACCTTCCATTGTTTTTCAAGGGATGAAAATATAAATATTATTTAGGTCATATTGAAAATTATGTTATTAACATTAGAGTTGATTACTTTCTCATACAAAATAGAGCTTATAAAATTCTAGATAAACCAATTTAAAATTTTAATCATAAATTGAAGATTGTGGTTTAGTTAAATTTTAGAGTGAAAAATACTCTATTATAAAAAATTCAACAAAACATATATATTTAGGTATATTCCTACAGAAAAAATGTAAAATTTTGACGAATATTGAAGTTATATATTTTTTGAATTCAAAGGTTCTTGTGACAAAAAGATTTATGATATGAGTAAATTATCAACCAATTTATTTTCTTCCTTGTGAGACTATAACATAAATGAATCAATAGATGTTGACTATAGTTAAAAGTATTCAATATTTTGGAGAAATAATGATTTAATATTAAAAACTACCTAGGAATATCGTTGATAAACTTTAGAATAAATATGAATATAAAATAAAAACTATTAACGATGGAAATCATATTACTAAACTGATATTTAATAATATTATCTTAATTAAATTATAATATGATTGGAGATTGAAAATAAATACCTAGAAATATAAATGAAATAATGAATTTTATTTTGTATAAAATTATGTAGTTTTAATTTTCAGAGCTAAAACTTCAATGTGAACTATATTGAAGCACACTTCAATGTAGGTTTCTTATTATAATAGTTCATAACTTATAAAAGGATTTTTTTCTCAAATAGAAAGAAATATTTTTTGAAAATATAATTTCTATAAATATTATTGGGAAGATAGAAAAGATAAATATGAGAAGAAATATTCATTGTAATTTATATATTTAAAATCAAAGAAACTGAGTCATATAAGACCAGAGTATCTGAAGTTGAAAACAGAAGATAGATAATCCAGAAGAGTTTCAAAGAGGAAAGGGGGGATGGTTTTTTAGGAAATAATCTCAAAGTGTGATAATTATTATTAATTTACATCTAATAGTTCATTATAAATTTGTGGTGATGATAGTCAAAAGGTAAAATATTTTTACGTGAAATAAAATTTGAATGAAATATGTTTTATGGTATAGATGAACACTAATTATATTAAAAAAATATCAATTTATCCAATTCATTATTTTATCATTGGATGATATGGATATAAATTTTTAGAAGTATGAGGAGATATATATTTCTGTATCAAAAGATGAAGATACACACCGAAGGTTGTTTAAGAAATATTCTGAAGTCAAAACTGAGTTTTATAAGGTAAAAAATGAGGTTGTAAAAAAAACTTTTTATTTATAACCTAAGCCCAATTTTATTTCTACTTTTTAGGGAACTGAGGTAGTTAAGTATAATTCATAGGTTTATAGTCTGAATAAGTTTCTTTCAAACTTTACTCATGGAAGGAATATTTGATATAAACATTATAGGTATCAAAATCCAGTGAGTACAACTTATGGTCTTGGATATAAATGTATCATAAAGAGATATTTTGTGAATAACAACTTTGTACAATAGTGTGAACCATTTTTTCATATGTGTCAATGAGGAAAAAACTTGAAATATCATTACTTATTGAGTAGATTTTAGTCTGTCAGAACATGAAGAATTTTTTTTAAAGGAACTTGAGGAAGTTGAGTATAGATGAGTTGGACATATGTGGGCACTTAAATTCCTTTATTTCTTTGTTTTGGGAACCAAATAGGTCTAGGTGATAAAAAAATAATTTCTATTAAAAAAAGCTACATACCAATGGATGGAATAACTAATACTTGATTTTTTTTTCATATAAATATATTTAAATTTAAATATGAATTTATTACCTTTACATATAATCCCCATGTGTTCATATGTTTAGTTACATTAAAAAATTTCTTTATATTTTTTTAAACTCTTTTTGGAAGGGGAGTTTTATTTTTGGATGAAATTTGTGTAGAGTGGTGCTAATATTTTGCAATAGTTTCATGGAAGATATGTGTCGATAATTATTAAATCATTAATAACCATATTCATCAAAAAATTATTTATGGTATTTATTTGAAGTTAAATTCTATAATATTTTTTTCTAATATTGTGGTACTCATAAAATCTAGTAAAATTAATTAATTTAATTTGTAATATTTTCATTATACCCGTCAAATTTAATTTCCATTACATTTTGAATTTCTATATTGTTATATGATATATTTTTTTAACTCTTATTCATGTATACTTTAATTTTTATTGATGAATTTTATAACTCCTATTGATGACTGTCTTATGGTTTGTACTTTGTTCCCATTTCTTAACTATACTTGTTTTTCTAATGGTGTTTTTTTTTATTTTTGAAAACAACAGAATGATAGAAATGGGTGTAGATGAGATGGATATGAGAAATAGAAGTGAAATAATTATTTTATTAATGTGATGAATAATTTATAATAACATTTTCTATGTTTATTCTATAAATAGAAAATTTTATAATATTATACTGAAGTGGAAATAAGTATATAAAAAGTTTTTTCATTGTATTTTTTTTACTATTACTTTTATTTCTATTTCATAGTTTTTATTTTATTGATTTGGTAATGTTAATACAAATATGGTAGAAAGGTTTTGGGTTTCTATTATTTTAGTTAGGGGTGAAGGGAAATAATATCAAACCAAAGTGGGATGAAATGTTTCAATATGATAATGGTTGTGTTTTCCAGATTGATTAAAAACAATGTAGATAGTACATAAAAAATTTAGATGAGTCTAGAATTAATGGTGGGAGGGAGAGAATTTATTATATATGTGTGGATAATTCTAAAAACTGTTTCTGGGATTTTTCTACATTTCATTATTAAATTTGATTTTCTCTATTTTTATATTTTTCTTGTCATGTTTTCTGATTATCATAAAGGGTGAGAATGAAGATTCATTTTTTTAAATTAAAATATTGTTGGACCATTTTTTGTTTGAATAAAAACCCACTCTGCAAATTATCTTATCTTAATTGATGCGTTTTTAGTTATGTTATATATAAAGAGTCAACTTCTCAATAGGTAAGTTTCGGTGAACTGATTAATAAAATATAGAGAATCTACCATATTTATTGAAACTATACTAGAAGAACTCATAGAGGTTTTTTACATTGATGTCCATAAATTTTGTTTGATCATTAAATATTGAAACATGCATATAAACAAATTATAGAACATTTTTATTCAAGAATATATTCATTATCTCATTTCTTTGAGTTCTTCCACTTGTAATTGTTTTCTCTGTGTTACATATATATTCTATATGTGAGGTGTTTAATTTAAATTACATGTGTATTTTTGTTATAATAATTGTTTCTTGGCTTTTGATATCTATAAGGCCCAAGGGTTAAGAGACTTCTACTTCAAAATAATGTGTTTCATGAATTCCAAAGAAAGGCGTTCTACTCATTGGGTTGATCAAAGAGAATCTATGGAATAAGGTTTACTCTTTAAATGTTTTTGGAATAATTTCTAGGGTTTAGAACCTGTATCTTCTAATCAAGTTGATTGATAAAGTTCCATGTTCATATATTTTATCCCTCGGATATGAGAACTGATCCTGCCACTACTTTAGATTAAAATTGAATATTTATTATGAATTAGAATAGGTTTATATCCAATATAATATTCTTTAAATTTATTTTCATATTTTTATCTAGAGAACCATGAATTATTTCTATTTCAATTATTTTATCTTATCTTGTTTTGCATATTTTTTTTAAATTTAAATAATTTTTAATTTTGATTATTTTATCTGTTATTGTACACTGATATTTTCAATATTTTTAAAATATAAATAGTTTACGTTCTTTGGTGGTATAAAATTATAATTTTTATTTTTATTCTTCAATTGATTCTGTCTTGAAGATACCATATTTTGACAATAGCATCACTCAATTTTACTTTTAAAATTCATAACTAAATTTTGACAAACCAATCATCAACACATATAATCTACAATATGCCACTTCATATTGTGACATAAGCAATGATTCCTGAGACCTCTATAAATCTTTTATAATATGGATAGACAATTATTAGCTATGTGAATCATCCAAAATATTTATCTTCAATTATGGTATCAAAGGGTCACATATTATTTTATTAAATATTATAATTTTATCATTTTCAATGTTAAATTATTGAATATATAATACCATCTTATTCAAAATCATATCCAAAATTTGTCCATCCATGATATTTACATGGATAGATGGTTGAGAAGTTATTTGGGTAAGATAGTATTTTACCCTTACATTATGATTTCTAAGTTCATACTTTGTAAATCTATTAGTATTGGGTCTCCTTCAATACATATTAAGGATAATGTATCGTGATATTTTCTAATAATATAATCTACCAACTTTTTCACCTTCCTAGGGTGGTAATGTATTGAACAGTTATAGTCCTTATTCAATTCCAACCATCTCCTTCGGTACATGTTTAACTCATTTTGGGTGAATATATACTTTAAGTTATTTTTATTAGTATATATATCACACTCTCCTCCATAGATCTAATTCCTCTATATATTTAATGAAAAAATTACCAATACTTTCTACAGATCATACACTAAGTATTTTTTCCCCTAAACTAGTAATTGGCACAAGTCATAAGCTACCACCATGACATTTTTCATATGGAAAAACCCCAATCCCATTTTTAATGCATCATTGTGTATCAAAAATAATTCTTCATGATAGGATAGTGTGAGTATAGGTGTTGTAACCAACCTCCTCTTATTCTAATTGAATCTATATTCACATTCTTCAATCTAAAGAAAATATACTACTTTATATGTTAACTTTTTTATTTGTTTTGATAACCATGGATATTTTTTCAAAATGAATTGATAGTATCTATATAATATAAGAAAAATACACTATCATAGTGGTTGGTCTGGTCCATTATTCCATTTTCCACAAATTTGAGGGATTGGAATATATACTATCTCTTATGATTAGATAACCCCAGAATGAAACTTTATATATCCATATTTTACACTTACTAAATTTTGTACACAATTTATCATTTCTAAAGGTATTAAAAAAATCTAATTTTATTAATGATCATCCTTGATCTTGAAATATATGATAATATAATCTTAATGAACACCAAAAATTGATCGAGGAAATATTTAAAAATTATATCCATCATATTCATGAAGATGGTAGGGGAATTTGTATGTCTAAAGGCATCCTTATTAATTTATAATGTCTTCACCTTGTATAAAATCATGTGTTGGTTATATATCATCTTCCCACCATTAAATATATGATATATTGGATAAAGTTATATATTTGATACATATTGATCCCCTCTAATTTGATTGAACAAGTCATCAATAATGGGTAGAGGATACTTGTTATTTATTATGATCTTTTTATGCACACAACAATAAATGTAGAGACATATTTATAAATCATTGATATTAAAAAAGGATTATTGAAACCCATGGTGAATCAATTGGGCATATAAAACTATTATTTAGATTTTATGGGTTTTTCTTCTTCAATTCCTCAAATTAAATTGTTTTAATTATATAAAGAGTCTTTGATATTAGCAAAGCACCATCAAATATCATCCTCACAATCTGGGGAAATGATAAAAACCTCATCCAGAAATACATTGATATATTCTTATACAATGTACATATCTTCACCATTGACTTTACCCAAAACCATTTGTTCTAAATACCACCCGTTATTGGGTATTAAGATCTATATTAGGGAAGTACTTTCCATTTTGAGTTCATAGTCAACCCTACAATAAGTTATGATCATGAGTTAATTTGGGAAGTGAAATGTGATTTTCATATCCCAATAATTTATTTGGTCTTTATTTAGAGAGATATAGTCCATTTTAGAAAATGATACTAAATTAAACCAAATGGACAATAAAAATATTTATAGGAAGCACATTATCACAAACATCAATTAAATAATATTTTTCTCACTGGGATAAAATCATCACACCACTAGGAGTTTTCATTGATAATTAAATATATATCATTGGTGTGGTGAATTGATTTTTTTAAAAAACATTCTAGATATAAAATTTTGCTGGGACAAAATTCAAATAATAAATTTACTATTCTTGAGGTGACTATGAGTACACCATTCACCACTTAATGTTCTTAACCAACTTCAGAAGTTATGAATGTGTTGAATCTCTCTTTCTCCCTTGGATTAGAGGATATTTATTTTAATGATCATCATTAACTCTTTAATTGGTCAACTAGTTAAAATAATGTGTAAACTCTTTAGAATTGAAGCTTTAATGAGTAGGTGATTCAATCAGAATAACATTTATTTCATCCATTTTTATCACACCCCGACTTTGAAATTTATTTTTATTTTACTATTTCTTGGATTCGGGTTCTCTTGTCAAAGCCTAATTTGATCATGAGTATAATTTTTTTGTTCAATATTTTTACTGGGCTTTGGACCCGTGCGCGATCACCATGTGGTTGTCGGTAGCCACACAGTCAACTTAAGAGTTTGGAAATTTCTCATTATTCTTACTATTATTATTATTTAATTTATTTTATTATTATTATTATTTCTTTTATATTTATTATTTTTATTGTTATTATTTTTTTATTTCTATTTTTATTATTGTAAATTTTTAATTATTATTTTTAGTATTATTCTAATTATTATTATTATTATTATTATTTGTATTATTAGTATTTTTAATATTAGTATTTTTATTGTAATAAAATTATTATTACAAAAAAATGAAAAACATAAATGAAAAACCGTAACTACCAGCTTCCCCCCTATTACCTTTGCGCGACCCTATCCGCTCCTCGGGTTTTCTCCGAATAGCATCATCCACACGCTGCACTCATACTAGCCTCACCCTCGCCTCACACTTGCCAATCGACCCTACAGGTCTGCGCTCTGCCTCCACACTCTAGCTGACATCCAGCCTCACGACCCCCATCGCCGACCCTATAATCCCAACCTCGCCTCTGCGGTCCTGCCGTCTTGGCTCTCCGTGCATCTGGCCTTGCCCCTTTCCCACACCCGACCTTTCCTTGGATTCTGGCTACCGAAATCGTCTTACACACCAATACACTAAGTTTCCCATACCTCATCTCCGTCTTGCATCGGCCAGCCATGCCCCTACTGCCTCTTGCTGCTCCATCCTCCAGCCTTTGGCCTTCTGCACCTCCGACCAGGCCGTGCTCCGATGACTTGCTACCCCAAACCCCCTGTGTTCACTATTTTCCAGTGGCCCCAACCCCCAAAGCATGCACTGTTTTCGACGGTCTTTTGTCGCGAACTAGAACCTCCTTCGCAGCGACTCCGCCTCCCATCCATCGCGCATACACCACATTTCTCGTGTTTTTTTCCTCTAGTTTTTCATTCTTCCTTCATATTTATCAAAAACTTGTGTTTGGTTTATGATCCGGGTGTTTTTCTCATTGTTTTAGGTATGCGCTCGGTCAACAGGGTATTGATCCTCATTACATTGTGGTTCAGTCATGTCCCTCTTGCTTTGAGGTTGGTGAATATGCATATTTTTTCCGATTAAGTCCATTTAATACTTTAGTGTTTGAATTAAATTTTTGACTTAATTAACACCTAAGAAATATACTTAGTTAACCCTCTATATTGTTTACAAGTCAGTTGGTTTTGTTTAAAAGAATAGATTTGATGTTTTTTCTCTAGTTATATTCATGTGTTCTTATGAATAAGATGTTCCCCTAATGCCAAATGTTATTTTGATAATGTTTTAATCATGTCATACACCTTCAAAATACTTCTCAATATGTTGTGACCATGTTTTTGGTTTGAATGAATTATTTATAAATTATTTGGTATGTTTATCAAATTGTTTATAATTTTTCTCGACTGTTTATAAACTTTTTAATAAACCATTTGTCTTGTACATAAAAATCATCTATTAATAGATTTTTTGTTATAGAACAGTTTATAAATTGTTTATCTTGTTTATATAATTGTTGATAAATTTTTGGGTTTGTTTAATAAAGTTTCCATCACTTTAGAGTTTTTAAAATACATAGTGAATATGATTTGGTGTGAGTTTGGAATGGAAACCCATTCACTTGAAAAATGTGAGGTATCTGGGTGTGTTCTTGGTAATATTTGGTTAATGAGACATTTGACATGTTTTTTAAATTTTATGGTTTTTCTTAAATTGATTTTTAACTTTCAAATAATGTTGGTCCCCTTGAGGGGTTTCTAAGGAGAGTTTTAAAATAAGTCTTATAAAGTGTCGCTTTATGTGTTTTTGTAAATGTGTATTTTGGTAAAGTGACCCTTGAACTTTTTAGCATGTTTTGGTAAATACGTGTTTTGGTAAATGCATGTTTTCATTAAATAGTATTGGAAATTTTTGGTCTTCTTGACCATGTTTGTAAGGAATTGCATTTATTGTTGTTTTGGAAACATTTATAAATGTTTTGGTAAATGGTTGAATGAGGTAAAGCTAAAGGCCCGTTTGGAATCCTTGAAATGATTTGTTGGAAAATCCTTATTTGGTTAGGTTTCTTGCCTCGTCAGTTGATAATGAGACAAGAGGGTCCACGATATGGGCCTCTATTTGAGAATATTTATTTTAAGTCATTATACTAATTTTGAGGTGGTTGGTGTGGTGATGGATTGTGTCATGTGCTTAGCTATATATACATGGATTTTTGTTTTAATGTCTATAACTCCTCTGTGAACATAGCACAAAAACATAGCATATCAAGGGGGTTTACAGAGAACGATTGATGCACTAGTTTGGAATACGAACTAGCTAGTGGCCCTTATTACAGACATTGCTCTGCTAGGGGATTGGGCCCCTTTGTTAGTCCTGGTAGGGAATGACCGAGCGTTTGGGATTTATGACGTCATCGAGAGTAGGCATGCCTTCAGGATGAGTCACATATACATTATGATCTATTTTCCCCTGAGTTCCTAGGTTTACCGTGATCCTTTGATATGAGCACTATTTGTACCATTTCCCTTACTATGTGTAGAATCACACCCTTAAACTTGGTGATGATTTTTTCTTGGAAAAACCTTGTATATATGGTTGGTTTTGAAAAGGATTTCAAAGTAGCTATTTTGGAAAAGTTTTTGTGTGTCTTTATTTATTTCTTTTCCTTATTTTTGAATATTAAGGGCAATGTAATTGTGATTATTATTTTTAAAAATGCATTGTATATATGAAAACCATATTTTTTTAATTTTAATTCAAACTAGAATTATTGGTTTGTTTTGAAATTGTAAAATGCATGGATTACAGGGTTTACTTTTGTAATCCCTATAGAGCTTTTTTATACTCACACCTATTCTATCATTTCAGTTGTAGGTCCCATCTGCTCTGGTTCTCTTGGCTGGATTGATCATTTTTAGAGCTAGGTCATCCTTTGGTTAGAAGGTGACCTAGAAGGTCACATAGAGGTATGTGTGGTTTTACATTCCTTTTGCTGCTAGTTTTATTTTTATCGTCAATTTTCCGATATGTTTATCTTTAGTTCATGGGAAATATATTTCCCAGCAGTTAAACTTTGTTGTCGAACACTGGTTTAATGCCTGTGGGGATTTGGAACGCCCCTCAGACCATGCTGAAAACCAACATGAGTGACTGGTTCGGGGTCGACCCAGGTTGGTTGATGAAAAAATGGTATCAGGGGAGGTCCTTTTTATTTGGGGTGTCCGGTAGATGGTTATTAGGACTATCGAGACTCCATGGTTAGGTACAAGAATGAAATCAAGAACCCTCACTTGATTCAAACCTTGAGTTTCCAGGGGTAGTCTGGAATTTGATTCCTTGTCTTGTTCTAGTTTTTTTCTTATTGAGGGATGACAACATAGGCATGCTGATGTTACATCATGATTTCACGTGGAGTATTGACCCCTGTGGAGTCCTAGAACATGGTTTATGTTCCTCTTAGTTGTTGATGATTACTTGGGGCATGGCCCACTACCATGTTTCCTGGTTAATCAAGAATACTAGCCTCTCAATCTAGTAGTTTGATGCTAGTTGAGTGCCATCTTGGTTCTGGTTGCTGTAAGTGAGCTTTTGAAAATGAAAAATAGTTTTTGAAATGAAAATTATTTCTTTCAAATGGTTTTAAATTAGTGAAATTGGGTTAAAAATGTATGATATTTTTCTAGAAATTTGGTGTTTGGTTGGAACTGGAAGAGAAATGGTTTGGGTGCAGCCTCAGGAACTCTTTATGAACACTTTCACATGTGAGGGGTGCGTGGAATGTGCGTGTTGGTGCGTATGGATGAAAGTGAATGAAGACATGTGAAATGGTTCATGGGATTTCTGGGGTGCGTACTTGGAATTAAAGGTAATCCCTTGTTTTTGTAAAGTTATTTTAAAATGGGGAAATGATTTTTGAAATTGAATTTATTTTGAAAAGCGGGTTTGGTATTTGGAAAGTGTCCTTGAAAGAATACATTTTTGAAATTTAAAATGAAAAGGGAATTTTGAAAAAAGAAATTTTTTGGGTTGTGATTGTTTTTGTTTGGTTTTTTTGAGCTGATTGTTTTTGGATAAGGTACTTTCATTGACTTCTCTTTTCATTGATATTGGTTTTGTCTTTATGATTTATATGTTGTTTAGAAAATGCCAGCTATTAATGTCCCTAAGGTTTCTGATAAGTCATTCCCAATTTTTTCTCTTTCTCAGACATTTCCTTTCCTTAACGGGGAACATGGTCCATTAGAAGAAGTTATGTGGTTTGAAGAGGTTGAGTGTGTTTTTATGATTTTGGGAACTTCTGAGTCTCTTAGAGTTCGAACTATCCTGGTATTATTTGGGAGTCCATCTTTTGATGAATGGGAGTTGTTCGCCCCATCAATAATGAAATTTGGGATGACGTGTGATGTCTTTAAATCCGTCTTCATCCGATGGTTTCTACCTGAAGAGGTAAAGATGAAAAAGGGAATAAATCATATGTATTCAATAAGGCCAACAGATGATAATGACATATATTGACCATTTCATGGAATTGGATACCTTTTCTCCAGAGTTAGTGTAACAATATTTTTTGAAGACTTATCTCTTCATTGGGGGAATTCATACATAGATTAAATATTGGTTCCTCAATTATAGGAACCATTATCTAGAAAAGATTTTGGTTGAGGCATTCATAGTTGGGTTGGTCTACAGAGCACATATGGTTGAAAATCCAACATATCAGGTTGCACGCGAAGGTTCCCCATCTGGCGAGTAGGGTGTGCTAGAGGGACCTGTTTCTAAAGAGTACTATGCAGTGGTCCTGACTTCCAGTTTGTCGGACCATTCAATAGTTTTCCATAAGTGTGGACGTTTAGGGAACACAATTCTACCATGTCACAGCCTCTAAAGATGTGTCATCGTTGCAAGTGTCTGGGTCATCTAGATAAGATTTGAAGGAAGTGTTGCCTAAAGAAGACGCTATGACCAGAGGATTCCAGTTTCTGACTATGAGGTAAGAGATGCTTCAGCCATCAGAGCCCCATCCACTGGTCTTGGGGTGAAGCTCACACGCAATCAGGAGTTTATGGGGTTGTGAATTCTCAGTACAGATTTTGAGTTCGGTGTTGGTAGTGGAACATTTAAAGTCTTTCTGTTATTGTTCTTCTTATGTTAAAGTTTTAACGTCATCGTATGTTCATTGTTTCATCGTGGAGTTATGACAGACATGTTATATTTTAATCCTAATAGTTTTTGTTAGTTAATGGTTCTCCAAATCATGAATTTTTCTTAAAAGTGTGTTTGGCCCTAGTCTAGGTTGATCTCTGCTTTGCTGTGTTTTTTTTGAGATGTAAGTGCCTATGGAAGGATCGATGTTTGTGGTTATGCTTGGGTTCAATTTTTGGGTTAAGTTCTTCTTAGAGGTTGTTCTCTAGTATTATGGGATTTTGGTATGGGTCAAAAGTTCCATGTTAAAGTGGATGTGTTGTTTCTATCGTACTACAAAAGTTAGTTTGGATCAGTTGGGAGCTCCTGCGTCGGCACCCCTTCCCAGTGTGGTATGTTTGAGTGTTATATTTCTACCCTAGCAGAGTTATTGGTGTGGGGAGAACCCTCTCGTGTTCCCCCATTCTCTTGCATCGTGGTTTCATTCAGTTTTGATCAGGTGTGGATTATTGTATTATCCATTTTCACTACAAAAGAATCACCGTTTAGCAGTGGTTTTTTTTGCGTTAAGCGGCGGTTTAAACCACCGCTAGTTTTTTTGTGGTGGTTTACAGAAACCACCGCATAATAGGGCATCACCAATCTATTAGCGGTGGTTATTTGTGTTTAGAAGCGGTTTCAGGTAAACTTCATCGCTACCTCATTTCGCGGAGGTTTTTCTGAATTTAGAAGAGGTTTTACAAGCCATGGATATCACTTTATTCGCGGCGGTTATAACCGCCGCGAATAAACTCAAATTCCAGCAGCTGTAAACCGCCGCTAAAGTCACAGTAACCACCATAGAATGAGGCAGCCACGATGCTTCTATTTAGCGGCGGTGATAACCGCCGCTAAATGTAAATTTTATTTTACTTTTAGCGGCGGTTTTCACTATTTAGCGGTGGTGTAAACCACTGCGAAACCGCTGCGAATATGCATGTAGCGGCGGTTAAAACCGCTGCGAAAAGCTGCCCAGAATAAAAATAATAATTCTTTGCTTTTGCTGCACCACTGCCATGAAAAAAAATAAAACCAGAAATCAGAAGAAAAAAAATATGGTGGTAAATGACGGTCGGGTGTGTATAGAAATCAAAAATAACAATATGTTCATATACATATAGATAATAAAACAGTATCCCAACCCATAGGTTTCAACCAAACAATGAACAACCCAATAGTAACACTTTTTTTGCTACCGCTATATGCAAATCCACACAACAGATACTTCCAAAGAATAATCTAGCCACTTTTTATTTAACAATGTTCTATTCATTCATTCAAGGGATTCACGGTATATATTCCATGACTACCAAAAAATAAAATCCCTAACCAACTAAAAAATGAATGAAAACCATTCTTGTAGTCCCACTGGACAACACCACCAATTCCACATTGAAGTCCCAATACAGAAGCTTTTCTAATGGACACAGTACAACCAAAGGTAGTTTAACTGCCTACAAGTTATTCCATTCAAAAATCAATCCCACAAACATAGATATAACTGTCGCTTCAATTCAAAAACATTCCACATAAACCATAAAACCCAACCATAACACACATTACATGACCACACCCATCAAACAGTGGTAAATTCAGATTTAGCCGACACTATTCTTGAATTAATTTTTTTTACTGGGGTATCAAATAATGGTTATTATTCATCGATCATCCATTTAATTGACCATGTGTACATGATTAATCAGTTTCCACATTACAACAATTTTCCCCAGCATTATAACCAATAAAAATATTAATAGTGTGTAAGAAAAGACCACCAATTTCCATGATTTTTATAAGGCACACATCCACAACAAGTCAGAACAATAAAAAAAGATAACAAGTAGAAATAGTAAATGTACTATAACCCCTTCTAAGGAGGAAGGACTCTTTCCACACCCTGGGAGAAGGAAAATAATCCACTAGAAATTAGAGGATCTTGGCTTAAGAATGAGTTAGATCCTAATAAAAAGGGATATAATTTCAATGTGTTGGATAAAACAGATCATGGATTGACCATGCTATTTGAATATCTAAAATCCCCGAGGACATTAGGAAATTAAATATATAAAAAATATCCTTCATTTTTTTAAAAACACCCAAATATAGCATCAAACTCAGTTTTTTGAAAACATATAACTATAAAATTAGATAGGTGACTTCAAAATACTTGAAATACGTGTTGTGGTCAACACCACATATCGTTAATTTTGTTTTTCCAAATTTAAGGGTGATTATGGTTTGGTGAAACAATAATTCTCCTTGAATATAATGGAAAAAGATTTAAGCAATGTCAAAATCAATAGGTAACATATTTTTTGTTAAAAGAAAATCATAATGGAGAGACTAGGGTGTCTGGGGAAAACATGAAATGACTCACTGATGGGTGGCTCATTGATACCCTATCACCGATGCCATGACATTGTCACCCTGGCACCAACACCCTAGCATCAATGCCCTAGAACTGATTCCATGTGAGCAACACCCTTGTACCGATGCCCTGTAACCGACACCATGGCATTGACACTGATGCCCATGACTCATCGACACTGACACCCTTGACTCACCAACACCAAATCACTGAGTCACTGATAGGATGATTCAATGAAAACCTGACTCATTGACAGGCTGACTCATGGATAGTTAAAAACTGTATTTTTGAAAAACTCCTAGAATGAGTGAAAAACATCCCCTAGAACACCCTAATCACTGAAGTTTCACAATGTAATTAATATAAGAGGTTTACACCATTACATCATATAGCTCTCAAAACAGCCTCACCCTATAGAATGAAAAACTACCCAATAAGAGAGTGGTCCCAACAACCACCCTCTAACATAACTATCAGGTATAAACCCATATGATTTGTTATAAAGTTGGAATGAAAACTTCGACATCCCAGAACCCCTCCTCAATAGTTATCTTTCTAAAAAACAATTGTGTAATCCCCAAGGCCCCACACTACACCTAACAACCACGTAATCACATATACTCACACCATCTAGACACATGAATCAGAGATCTCATTCCTCCATTTCAAGATACAACATATCTTATTGCAAAACAAGGTCATATATCACTTCAATGAAAATTAAAAAATCAAAACATCAAAGTAATGCTCAGAACATCAACTCAATACAGATTAGTGTACTGGGAACACATATTCGCTTCTCACTCCCTAGTACTCTCCTCATGGAAAACATTCCTTCACAACACATGATCCAAATGAATCATCCATCCACATAGCACTTTATCCTTACGATCCTCTATTATTAACAGTTTTTCAGTGAACATTGCATCATTCTCAACATCCAGCTCTCCCAAGTATTAGACGTGAGAGGTATCATGTAGATACTGATAGATCTAGGTTTCTTGGAAAACATCATGGATCCTCCCCAAATGAGTTGTAAATTCCAGCTGATATGCCACCACACCAACTCACCCAAACACTTAGAAAGGTATAATGAATGTGAAAGAGAGATTTCTAACCTTACTAAACCTTTTATACCCAGAGCTACATTCATCATATCTTGCATGATATCAAAATTCTTTGTTGTGATCTACACTAACTCTGGGCCAAGAACACCTGCCTTCCCAATTCCTATCTAGAACAATGCTTAACAACATGATCATCCATAAAAGTCATAAAATGGCCATTCTAATGGTATAATGATAACTATTGTTGTATAAAACTCTACTACATGCAACTGTTGTACCCACATCAACAATGGGTTTAACTCCTAGTCATCCAAAATCTCGACTACCAATTCAAACAGAGGCCTAAATGGAATGATATATACCACACTCAAGAAATAAAGACATAAAAGGAAACATAAAAAATTAATAAAATGCATAAAAAGGAACATGATAAATCAAGGAAATTTTAGGACATGAAAATGTGTGGTGGAAACTATGTGCCACAAATGTTACATATACAAACCAACTATTTCCATTTTTGTTCAACACATCAACAATACAACTAGTTAGGGTCTGATGATGCATCGTCACCCTCTCCACCTTCATTTCCACTTTGTGTTGTCACCTGTAAGAACATTATATTGAAAATTCAATACGGTTACATATTTATATTAAAACTTAAAACCATTGAAAGTTAGAAAACTAAATGATTTTGATTTTTTTTATTTACCTACATACCACCAATCGCTGCACTCCCACCGGGGACATATCTGCTCATCTGCTGACGTATTTCAGTCAACTCTTTCTGCAATGCAGATATCGGATCCCCCTGCTGGTGAACTGTGATTTGTAAATAAACAATATATTTCTGAGCATCTCTGGGTATGGGATGACTAAATTCAGGAGTAGATACAACAGCTATCCCCGGTGGCCTGCTGAAAACCTCAGATGGCACGGGTCCCAAACCCATCCCGCGCACTTTCCCAGGATGCTCCTTCCCAAGGACTTTAGCAATCGGGTCATCCTGGGAGACAGAGTAGGAATGCACAGGATTGGCATCCCATAGTTCTTCAATTTTGACCTATAAATCAAATATCAATATATATTAACATAGTAAAAATTGATAATAAGTTATTATGACAAAAAATTGACTTCATACCCCAACTTCTTTAGCAGACTCATTAACAAAACATCCATATGATTTCTTGTGAACATCCAACCATAGTTCAGTTCTGGACGCTTCATGGCCTAAACTCTGTGACTGCATCAATCAAAGATAAATCAACAATTCAATATATTAAACAAATAATATTTTCTTATAAATATTTAAACTAATTAATAGATTACCAATGTCGTTTGACTTCTAGAAAAACTTTTTGAGCCCGCAGTGTGCGGGATGACTTGCTTCGCTCGGTTTGACGCATTCTGTCTTGAGAGATCCTGAAATAAATAAAATGAAATTTAATACTAATGTATTGAATGTCATGTCCTTTTCATATACATGTATAAATGTAAAATGAGGATAATATAATAATATATATATTTCAAAACCATCCGCTTCTGATCCCGATGCCTGTCAACAAACACTTTCTACTGATCTTTCGGTACCCCACTGGGTATCTTCTCATACATTTGAAGCGTGGTCAACGAAGCATCATTGAAATCACACCACAATCTCTATTTAAAATCTTTCCACTTCTTACCAAGATTTTTCAACATCCACTTCCGTGATATCACATCAGTAATGGTAAAGTGGAATAACATCTGTATACAAAAATTAATTTTGAACATATTAGTAACATGACATTCAATTAAACCATAATGTAATAAATTTACCTTGATTTGAGAATAAAACACTTAATTTTTCCATCTTGGAGGCATATGTCTCCAATCGTCATATGAAATGGGAAGGGAAATGGGATCCACTGCCAGCTGGCCTAGAATCTGGCCAAGTAACCCCGCGACATCATCCGTAGGGACCCCGTAAGAATCAAATGACACAACAATCTTCTCGCCCTTCAGATTCCAAATATCTGAACTTTTTAAGTATTTCTCCACGATTTCATTTTTTTCATCTTCAATGTGAAAACAATTAGTATAAACAAAATGAAATAAATTTATTTAATTAAAATTTGTACGAATGATAGTGACACTCCAGTATGTCCGGGATGAACTGGAAGGGGCGCGTCGCTTCCCCATTGCTGAGGCTACTGAAGGGGGAGTCGATGACTCAGCCTCTACAGGGATATCCACAGATGGTGTGAGAGATGGTGCAGGGGGAGATGGTGCAGGGGAGTCGGCAGCTGGTGCCTCAGATGTCGTGGGGAGGGAGCCATATGGATAGTCATCTTTCGCAGAACTGTATGAAATAATGTACCACTTATTCCTTGTAATTCCTATCATTTAATAAAATAAAATTAAGTTCATAATATATATTTCAAAAAAAATTATGCAGAAAAAATATATATAACAATGATAATGAATGAATGTAGAAATGAAACAAGTGGTTTTTGAATAAATAAATAATTTTACATACAATCATTTTCCCCTTCAATAATGTCAGTTTCCTGCTCCATTGCTTCATCCACTTCATTCATCCTTGCTAGACTAATAGTTTCAATATCATGATGGACAAATAATTCTTCTTCCTGTTGCTGATTAAATTCAATTTCAGAGGTCAAATTTTCCACTTCATCACCCATATCATACAAATCTCTTTGTATTACGTGAGCAACTACACTCCACCCTTCAACATCAACATCATTCACATAATATACCATTTTTTCTTGTGATGCTAAGATATATAGATCATGCAGTTCACGATCACCAACATCCATCAATCGAGAGAAATTCACAGAAGTAAATTGCAAGGAATATCTTTTAACACCTCTAATAATATCGACCCATTTTCATTTGAATAAAACAACCGAAAAATGTCCTTGGTAGTTTAATTCAATAATATCATGCACCTTTCCATAGTATTCCACTTCAAAAAATTTAAAAATACCACTATTCTGTGTTCTGAAACCCACTTCTTGATCGACTGTATGAAATCTAAAGCCATTCACATTATAAGCGTCGAACTTTCTAACTTCTTTTAGAGGACCTCTAGCAAGAAACTTCAAATATTCTGACAACTCTTCTCGAGTATCAGTATTTATGATCTGAAAAAAGAAATATACTTTATTAGATTTACAAAATGTATGTGTCAAACTGATATTCGTATTTATTGAAATATATATGAACTTACACGTTGTGCAAACCATTCTACAAGCTCTTTATTAACAACTATTGTTATATCTTTCTTATTTCGTGTTCAGCCTCTTATTCGTCTCTTTTTTTGTATCCTAAACTCTTCAATAAATGGATATGAAATTTCACTATTCAGTAGCACATATCTATGTGCCTGTAATAATTCCAATTCATTCAGTGTCACATTTGAGGTCCTCCCAATTGATTAGCCAATAGCAGGAAATATTTTGGATTTATGATGTATTTGAGATTGATTCGATGTGTCGTCAACACGTCCAACTCGATTAAATATTGTCCCAATATCATCCAAGTATCAAGAACAAAAGGTAAGACACTCCACAGCCACATAGCCTTCAGCAATTGAGCCTTCTGGTTTAGATTTATTTCTCACGTATGATTTCAAATGCCCAAGATATCTGTGAAATAAAATAAACATAATTATGCATATAATTAAGTACAAAAAATTGTTTACTTAACTGGAAAATATATAAATAAAGTACCTCTCAATTGGATACATCTATTGATAATGAACGGGGCCTCCTAATTTAGCTTCCTCAACCAAATGCATAGTTAAATTCATCATTACAGTAAAAAAGGATGGAGGAAAGATCATCTCCATTGCGTAAAGGGTCAATAAAAACCTCTCCTGGAGGTTGTCAAGCTGAAATAGATGTGGAGATTTCTCACATAGTTTTCTGATAAATGTGCAGAACTGGAGTACAACAGCAGTAATTTTTTCAGGTAATAATGTATGCAATGCCAATGGTAATAACTATTGTATCAAAATATGTGAATCGTGGCTTTTAAATCCTTGTAACTTATGATTCTTTAAGTCAACACACATCGAGATGTTACTTGAATACCCATCAGATACCTTAACATTATTTAACATTCGAAGGAATGTATCTTTATCCCTATTTTTCATTGAAAAAATTTCCGGAGGATACTTTTCATTCTCATCTGGCCAGAGATTTCATTTTATGTTCATTACTTGTAAGTATTTACGAGCATTAAGATGATCCTTCGACTTTCCATACTCATTAAGCAATGTGAAAATCAAATTGTCACAGACATTCTTCTCAATATGCATCACATCAAGATTATTCCGCAACAAATTAAATTCCCAATACAGAAGTTTGAATAATATACTTTTTTTCTTCCATTGTTGCATTCCGGTTTTTCTTGACGATGCACTTCAGACCCGTTTTCCGCTATCATTCAAATGATGAACCTTCCCAAGTTCTGTTTCAACATTTTCAAGCTGTGTCAATATTTTAAAACCATTTAACAACTTTGGAGGTGGTCTACGATCAATGGAACCATTAAATTTTAATATGTTCAATCGAAATCTATGAGATGCATCGAGAAATCTTCGATGACACAAAAAGAACCATTTTCTACTATGAGGTAGCCGTTTGGGCTCAAAATCAAAGTTACAAACGGGACAAGCCAAAACCGTGTAAGTGTTCCAACCAGATAAATTCCCAAGCCCAGGGAAGTCACTAATGGTCCACATTAAAGCAGCATGCATTTTGAACATTGTTTTCGAAGAAGCATCAAATGTCTCAACATCGTTGCTCCATAACTCCTACAATTCGTCAATCAAAGGCTGCAAGTATACATCAATATCATTTCCATGCATTTTTTTTCCAGGAACAATCATCGAAAGGATAAAATATGTTTGTTGCATACACATCCATAGAGGCAGATTATAAGGGATCAAAATAACTCGCCGAATGCTATAATTGGTACTCAAAGTCCCAAATGGGCTGAATCCATCGTCAGCCAATCCCCATCGAACATTCCTAGGATCAGCTGAGAAATCAAGATGTAATGAATCAAATGTCTTCCATGATTGGGAATCTCATGGATGTCTCATTAACCCATCATTGTTATTATCTACATAATTCCACTTCAAGTTTTCGGCGTTTTTTGATGACATGAATAATCTTTGAAATCGAGGCTTCAAAGGAAAGTAATGAAAAACCTTTGCAGGTGTTCTCCTTTTCTTCTTCTCTATGAAATTATATTCATTCAGACTTCCAACATCACCCTTTCCAGGCCATCTAGAAGAAGTACATTTCTTGCAATTCTATCTACTTGAATCCTCTCCCCAATAAAGCATACAATCATTGGGACACGCATGTATTTTTGTATAATTCAGACCAAGATTGTTAACAACTTTTTTCATATCATAAACTGATTCTAAGATTTTTGCTTCAGGAAAGGAATCACGAATCAATTCCAATATCATAGACATTGCCTTATTTGTAATTCCACATAGACATTTGATATGGTACAACTTCAGCAGAAATGAAGGATTTGAATATTTCAAACACCCACTATACAACTCTTGATTTCCATCATCAACTAAATCATGAAACACATTTTCCTTAGTGAAGTTTTCTCTTACATTTGGCTCCATAGAATCAAGAGGAGGATCCAATGATATGTGACAATCTTGATCTGCCTGTGTTACAGTCTCAAAAACATCACTTGTCACGTTTCAATTTTTAGCACCCTCTTCTGGTTGTTCTGATATGTTTTGATGCTGATAGTGGTGTATTTCAGTGCCGAATGCATCATTTATTAGGTTTTTCATTTCCTTTTCCACTGTCAACGAACTTGGGACCTCATTATGTAGATTAACATCAGTGCTCAATCTTTCTGTAACATTCGATTCTCCATGCCAAATCCAACACAAATATTGACCAGGGAATTGCTTCAGTATTAAATGTTCATAAACCTCATCTCTCTTCAACCATGTTCTAAATTTACATTTAGGACATGGACATTTTATTCTCCCTTCAATGGATCGATTAGAAATTGCAAAATCTAAAAAGTCATTCAAACCCTTAACATACTGAGGTGTGTTCCTCGGTAATGTGATCCAGCTTTTATCCATGTATATCACAATGTACCAACACAAAAAACAAGGAATAAAACAAGATACATCTTCTATAACCCCATCATCAAAAACAAATAATGATGAACAAAATTTCCATAATAGAGAAAAAATCAATGATATATCAAGAAATGGGTCTCAAAATTCCTCAAAGTCCCTAAACTGAAAGAAAAAAATGGATGGACGCTTTCTATAAGAATGGACCTTTTCATCATGTTATGGTTCATCCTGCCTCTACTCCTTGAACATTGGATTCTCTTCATTCCCACTATTAATTTGTTGCATACCTGATAAAACTAAGGCACGAACAACCATCGATTTCCAAGAATATTTAGCTTCCATTCACATGTCCCTAGTGATAACCTCCAAAATGGATGTTATGCCCAAAGAAAGTAGAGATGTACGAAGGTCTGGGTGAAGACCATCACCAAAGAAATGATCTTTCGCATAATTGATGACCCTTATCTTTGGAGAATATATAAAAAACCTTGAAATGTTATTGAAATACTCCTATACTGATCTGTCACTAATAAGAAGTCTCGTGAGCTTAGTCTATTTATCTACATTCATTCCCTTAGGAAATAACCATTAAAAAAATCAATCTTGATGAGATTCCAATTCATACATTCATGAAGTTAAGAAGGTACCACTAACTCCCACAAGGCTCTACTGAAACTATAAATCTAGTTCTAAAAAATTCTCACACACAAAGTATCAGGTTCCCTAAGATAATTGAGGATCACCTCAATTTGGTCCAACTACCTAACTGCTTCCACTGACCCTTGAAAAACACTTAACGAAGGAAGATAATGATTCAGGAATCCTATGATGGTCCCCGAGATTGAAAATGATTTAACATCAACAAATCAACATGTATTCTAGGTCGGAATAAGAACTAAATAATCCTTTTTGAAAATTACAGTGGACAAAAATAACATCTAAATGAACTATATCAATTAAATAATCAAAATAAAGCCTAATTATTCTATATGAAAGAAAGAATAAAATACAAAAAAGTATAAATTAAACAAGGAACACACTAATGAAACCAAATTTACTTTTCGTTTTAAACCACCATTTTTTATAAGTAATTATGAAATACCACCTCCAATAAGTGTGAACCTCATTTGGAAAATACAAATTAGAGAGGAGTTGAAACAGGATAATAGGGGGATAAATTGTGTTGTAAATGCTTTGGCTTTGTGGGATGGGTGTCTAGGCGCCAACCATGAATACATTTTTGAAACATGTTCTTTACTATGACTCGATTCATCTTTTGGTAATCATTCCAAAGGTGAAGGGTCACATAATATTTATTCACAAAAACAAATCCATTTCCCAATATTAAAGGCTTAGGAGAATAAATCATTTATCAAATACAGTAGGTTTATCAAAACACATCATAATGAAAAGAACATAGAACATGAAATAAATATGTCCCTACCATGAAGAATGAATGTCAATATATACATTCCTATATTCCTATCATGATGCATGAATACTCACTAGATAATGAACCAAATTAAAATAACATAATAATAAAAATATGGAAGAGGGGTACCCCCAAAACAATTCTCAATGAGTTTCTAGTCTCACACCCCAACATCATATGTCCTGGTTCTCCCACCTCATTTGTATAATCATACCCTAAGAAACTTGAAAAACTCCATCATTCCAATCACCTTGCATGAAACTAGCTATCACATCCCCCCTAGATGAAACAAAGTCCGTCATATCCCATATCAACTATTTTCATGACCATAATAGTAGGGTATAATTAGAATAAAGGAAGTATACAACACTCCCTGCTGATACTATACATGATCCCCACCTTGAACCACTACATCATCACATCAAACATTATACCTACTACACTTTCAGATTCTATACATCACATCCCATGAAAAAGAACCTTACTTGGAAGAGAGACTGGGTAATAGGGGGTCGCTAACCATCCATCCTCAACATCCAGGATGATTAGAGAAATACCCCCAAATTCATTTTACTATTGGAAAATACTACTCAGTATGGGTGGGGTGAATACAGAAAGAACAATGAAGATACAATATATAGTAGTCACACACACAATACCAACCAATGGGTTCATAACATGGATTCTTTCACTACTCACAAAATCACCAAATGGCCTTAAAACTTCCTCCATATTCACTTCCTCCTCAATATTCATTACACAACCCAAGGAAGACACCAAAACCACATCACTTTAAACATTTCTTTTCATATTAATCCAATTCACTAATTTTATAGTAACCAACCAAATTCATTTATCTTTCCCATTTATTTCATATTTAAAAATAAAAAATTAAGATAGACATCCAATTTAAATTTATGTATGTATTAATCATTCCAACACATTGGAAAATTCAACCAATTTTATATTCCAATTTATCATCAATATTTAATTTTATCCATGTTGAACAACAATCAAAACACATCACCAAAATAATGCACATTTTCATGATAGCAAGACAAGGATTTCCACCACCACACACCACAACCACATTCACTTCACAATAGTAGCAAATCACAACCAAATCTCCTCACACAAACACATAAAAACCACTTTTCACATATTTCTTTTCAATTTAACCAAAAAGGTCATGCATAACATTAACTTTATTACTTTCAAGGGAATTATAATAAAAGATAATATCGTATGGAAAATTGATTCATTATCCATATATAAGTGATTATCCATTTAATAAATGGTTATGTATAACAATCACACAATAGGGGTTCTGAAACCATATCAACTATAACAAAAACTAGACTCCCAAAACCAATAATTTTTAGAAAAGGAATAAAAAATGTCTCCTCGAAAAAACATTAAATGTGGAAAAACATGTGTTTCCTACCACTTACCAATAAATTTCTTTTAATATAATTCATTACATTCATTTGGTCGCTTCATAATACCTCCCTAAATGAAAAAAAATATTGACCCTCCTTTTACAACTACATGTAGTATAAATTCTCCCCAATGATGATGAAATGATCACAAAATAATTAACTGCACCAAAATGTGATTAACATGAATCCTTATAATAATAAATCTGACCAATGAAATCATGAAATCATGAGGGTAAAGATAAAAGAGGAGGAAAATGACAAAAAAGCCAAATAATCTTACCTTGGAAGCTTCAAAGACCACTAACAGAGAGAGAGGGTCGGGGTTGTGGGGGGCTGGGGTTGCCGGGGGCCGGGGGTCGCGGGGTCGTTGGGGTCGTCGGGGTCGGGGTCGCGGGGTCACCGGGGTCGCGGGGGGCCGGGGTCGCAGGGGAAGCGGGGGGCTAGGGGAACTAGGGTGAGGAGGTTCGGGGTGGGGGGAAGGGTCAGGCTGTTTAAAAAAACAATGTTTCATGGAGGTTTATTATAAACCGCCGCTAAACAGCGGTTTTGTTGTAGTGTGTTCTGCTAGGTGACTTTATATGGGGTAAAAAGTGTCTGTGGGGGGGATAATTATCATTCCAAAACTTTTAAGTTAATTTTTATTTTCCATTTTCAAGGCTTTGGGTCCTTTCATCGAGCCTCAAGTTGAGCGCAAGTTTAAATTTTTTGTCGTTTAATATTTTTACTAGGCTTCGAACCCGTGTCTGGTCACCGTGTGGTTGACAGTAGCCGTGCAGTTGGCCCAAGAGTCAGGAAATTTCTTATTATTCTTACTATTATTATTATTGTATTTATTGTATTATTATTATTTTTATTTTTATATAATAATAATAATTATTTTTATTATTTTTTATTATTTTTATCTTTATTATTGTCATTATTATTATTATTATTATTTTGTTTTATTATTATTATTTGTATTATTATTATTGTTGTTATTGTTTCTATAATTATTATTATTGTAATAATATTATTTTTATAATAAAAACAAAAAAATAAATGAGAAACCCTAACTACCTGCTTCCCCCCTTACTTCGGCGTGACCCGATCCCCTCCCCAGTTTTTCCCTATTCCGCACCATCCGCATGTCAGACACAACCCAGCCTCACCCTCGCCTCACGCTTGACCGTCCGACTTGTATTTCTACGCTCGCCCTCCACACTCCAACCAAAAACCAGCCTCACAAAACCTAACGATGACACTCTGATCCCGACCCCAACTACGCGCTCCTACAATCCCAGCCTTCCACGCATCTGTCCTTGCCCTTTTCCCACACCCGGCCTCACCCAAGCTCCCGGGTACCAACCTCACCTCACACCCCAGTGCAACAAGTCACCCCTATCTCTCCTACACCTTGCACCGACCATCCATTCCCCCCACGACCCCCTACCGCACCATCCTCCTGCCTCTGACATTCCACACATCTGACTAGAGAACACTCCAACGAGACACTAATCCGAACCCCCCTACATGCCCTATTTTTTGGTGTCACAAACCCCCCTGTGGACACTGTTTCCAATGGTCTTCTAGAATGAACTCGAACCTCCTTCACAGCACCTCTTCCTCCCCTCTAACACACTAACTCCTCCTTTATGGTGCTTTCTTCCTCTAGTTTTTCATTCTTCCTTAAAATTTATAAAACCCTTGTGTGTGGTTTCAGTTCAATGCATTTTTATCTTTGTTTGAGGTGTGTTCTTGTTCCTCAAGGCATTTCTCCTAATTCCATTTAGTTCCCATCATGTCTCCTTATGCTTTGTGGTGGGAGAATCTATAGATTCTTTTCCGATTAAGTCAATTTAATACTTGAGTGTTTTAATTAATTTTTTGACATAATTATCACCTTTGAAATATACTTAGTTAAACCTCTATAGTGTTTACAAGTCAGTTGGTTTTGTTAAAAACAAATCTTTAGAATTATTTTCTCTGGTTATGTTCTTGTGTGATTATGAAGAATATGTTCACCAGATACCAAAGGTTGTTTTGATAATTTTTTATGTTTTCCACAATCCATTAAAATACCCATAAATAGGTTCTGATCATGCTTCCAGTTTGAATTAATTGTTTATAAATTATTTCATATATTTATCAAATTGTTTATCAATTGTCTAATCTATTTATAAAATCTTTAATAAATTATTTTAATTTTTTATAAAAATCATCTATGAACTATTTGGTTTTTGTTATAGAACTGTTTATAAATTTTTTGTTTTATTTGTATAATTGTTGAGAAATTTTTTGGTTTGTCTAATAAAGTTTCCATCACTTTAGAGTTTTTAAAAGACATAGTGAATATGATTTATTGTGAGTTTGGAAAGGAAAATTTTTCTCTTGAAAAATGTGAGGTATTTGGGTGTGTACTTGGTTATATCTGGTTGAGGGTCCATTTGACATGTTTTCTAAAGTTGCTTTTTTTTTCTTAAATGGATTTTTAATTTTTAAATGAAGTCGGTCCCCTTGAGTGGTTTCTATATAGATTTTTCTAATGAGGTCTTATAAAGTGTTACTTTAAGTGTTTGGTAAATGAATGTTTTGGTAAACTGGACCTCAACCTATTTTCTATGTTTTGGTAAATGCGTGTTTTGGTAAATGCATGTTTTCGTGAAGGAGTATTGGCATGTCTTGGTCCATTTGACAATGTTTGTAAGGAATGGAATTTATCATTGTTTTTGAATAATTTATAAATGTTTTGGTAAATGATTGAATAAGGTAAAGATAAAGGCCCATTTTTCATCCTTGAAATGGTATGTTGGAAAACCCATCTTTAGTTATGTCTCTTGCCTCATTGATTGATCTTGAGAAAAGAGGGTCCACAGTATGGGCCTTCTTTTAAGAATATTTATTTTAAGGAATGAGGATAATCTTGAGGACATTGGGGTGGTTCCGAATTGTGTCACGTGCTTGGCTATATGTATATGGAATTTTGTTTTAATTTGTGGCACACCTCTTTGTGAACAGAGAAAAAAAACATAAAATAGAAAGGGGGTTTACTGAGAGTGATTGGTGAAATAGTTTAGACCACACACTGGTTAGTGTCCCTTAGTACGAAACTATCTATACTAGGGGATTGGGCCCCTTGGTTTGACCAGGTAGGGAAACATCGTGCATTTTAGCATTATGACATCATTGAGAGTATGCATGCCTTCAGGATGAGCCACATGTATTGTAAGTTCTTGTCTTCCTTCAAGTTACTAGGATTTCCTTGATCTTTTCATACAATAATTATTTGTAACATTTCACTTATTGTTTGTAGAATCATTCCATTGAACTTGGTTTTGGTGTTTTCTTGGAAAAACGTTGTATGCATGGATATTTTTATAAAGGATTTCAAATTAGCTATTTTGGAAAAGTTTGTATGTGCCCCTCTTTATTTCTTTTCCTTAATTTTTAATTATAAGGGAAATATAATTTTGATTGTTAGTTTTCAAAATGAATTATATATATGAAAACCTTATTTTTTTAATTGTAGTTAAAAATAGTATTATTGGTCTATTTTGAAATTTGAAAATGCATGGATTCCTTGTTTCACTTTTGGCATCCCTACTGAGTATTTTTATTCTCATACCTATACTATCATTTTAATTGTAGTTTCCATTTTATGATGTCCTCTGGGATGGATTTATCATTATTTGAGCATGGTGGGCCTTTGGTTGGGTGGTGACCTAGAAGGTCCCGTGGAGGTATGTGTGGTGTTACTTTTCTTCTCCTAGTAGTTTTATTTTTATAGTCAGTTTTTTATCTGGTTAACTTTTTTTCATGGGCCAAATAATTCCCAGTAGTTAAATCTTGATGCCTGAGACTAGTTTCCAGCCAATGGAGATCTGGAATGCCCTTCGGGCCATGCCGCAGACCGGATCGGGTGACCAGTTCAGGGCCAAACCTGGTAGGTTCGTGACAATTTCATTGGTTATCCTCTTTATATATCTTAAAAATTCATGCGAGTGATAGAAATATTCCACACATAAATCATTCATCTATTCAATTGAGAAAATGACCTCTATGATTCTACCTGAAGTTGTTTCATAAATAAATATTAATCTTCTTTCCATCTTGGATTTTAATATTTGAGTTTCCCTGAAACATAATTTTCTTATTTTTTCTCCTAAAACACAAGAATAATGGGAGTATCCAATTTCCATTTTTACCTTAAGTGAAAATAAATCAATTTTTCACAGTTACCAAAGTCCATTATAGCCATTTTTTATGAAAATTTTGTTTTAAACAACTAAAGTAATGATATATTTTTCTTTTAAGGTTAATGTTAAATCCATAAACATACATTTAAAGTCTTATGACGTTTTCTTTATAGGTATTAATGGGTTTAACCTATTTTTTATTTATATTAAAGAATTATACCTTCATTTTAATGAAAATATCTCACGTGAAATATTTTTATAAAAATAATTTCACAATCTCCTCCCATTCCATGGTGTCAATTTCTTATTTTTCCCTCATATTATTAGTAATAGTTAACCATAAGCCAAATTCACTTTCCAAATTATAAATATATAAAATATCCTTTTGATGATTTTTTAACTAGAGAACTGAAAATATATTTTGAATTGTGTTGATCTATTTGTCAATAACTATTGGATCAAAAGGCCCACTAAAGAATGGTGAAAATTGTCAAATGAATGACTCACTAGAGATTTATTCCTTCCATGGCATTTTTTGGAGTTAAAATTGGTTAGTGTTATTATTCATAAGTTGTGAGATTTGGGTGAGCATAATTATGATATTTTTTACTCAAACCCCTATCCTATTTATATCTCCATTGTACAACAACTTACTTGGTTTCTATAGGTTCCAACATTTCAATAAAACTAAATTTGTTAGTGTAATTATTAAATAATAATATCCATAGTAAACAGTCATATGATTATGAAAATAAATCCTAAGATATTTTAAATTATGATAGATACTTTTCAACCTATATGATAATAGGATCAACTTATGACACTCAGAGTTCATCCTATAAAACATTTTTTACTACCCATGACAATCACTCATTGTTCAACCTACATTATTTTTTTGGTAAAACAATGTTTCTTTAATCCTCATATTATTCATTAATTAATCTCAAAATTAACTAAACACCAATTTTATACAATCTTCGATGAACTTAGGATATTGTATATATTTAATACACCATCAAACATTAATATTCATTATATATCATAATAAATCACACTCACCACCGAAAAGTTTTGTGTCATTGATGATTAGACACATAAATGACTTATTCTACATGCTAGTGTAAATTTATCTATAATTAAACCATAAATGACAACTAATGTTTTCATATATTATGTTATACTCTTATTCATATCCTATGAAATGTATACATACAAAATGGTGGGCTCATAAATTATGGAAGGGGCCTACAAAATATATTCCAATCAAAGATAATAATTGAGAAAATAATGAACATGCAGATACGAGATCAACATAATAGGAAATGAACATAGAATAAGGAAATAAAATCCAATAAAAAATAGATCATTATTAATTAATTAGGATGTAAAGATATTTTATAACATAATAAGTGTGGAATATAAATTAAAAACATGAGACAATAATCATGAGATATAAGAATAAATACGGATATGTCACAAAAATAGGCATAAAATATAATTTCTAATTTCTAGGATCATTTTCATTTCACCATCATGTAGTGGGAAGGGTCCCATAACATAGTGGATTAGTTTAACTAACCATTACCATAAACATTGTAGATTGGGTTCACTCTCCTATCAAATACATCTCATGTCATAAAATATAAAGTTGTACACAATGTATTGGAGGGTTATAAAATTCCAAGACCACCCATAACATAATGAGAAAGAAAATATATTTATTCCACATGTACATGTTAACATTCATAAATAAGGAATAACATAAATAAATAGTTACAATTAAATGATTTTCCTAAAATTTCCACAAGGTATAATTAATTTATTTGATTAAATAAATTGTATGATTTTATTAAAGAACATCCCCTATGAAACATAAAATAAATAAATTAATACCAGATTAAATGAAATGTAATTTATAATAATATTAGATTTTTTTGGAAAATAAGATGAAATATTCATTAATATTAATAACTTTTATTTTTAAAGGAAATAACTAATAAAATAATAGTTTTCGAAAAATAATGACAAATTAAATAAAGATTACGTTAGATAAGTATAAAAATTTGAAAAGGATTCTTTGTAAGGAAAACTAAATTAAGTGGTGGGAGAAATAAATTTGGTTTAAAATTTTAATTAACATTCCTTTCAAAATTTAGTAAAATAAATTCATAGTTAATATTAAATGACCATATGTAATTATAGAAGTAGGAATATGGACATCCATAAAAGAATATGAAAAATAAGTATATATGAGAAAAAATTATATGACTGAACGGAAGAGATAAGGTCAATTCAACATACATATAAAATTCCTGGTGAATTATAAACTAATGGGATAGGAAATGGCCAGAATATATTTAAAGAAAACTATATGAGAAGAAAATATATTGGGTTTCATAGATAATGACATAAAATTAAATTTTTATTTAATACTATGGGTGATATGAAGAATGAGAAAAATCATGGGGTGTGGAAGTGATAGAGAACAAGGGAGTCTCCCCTTACAATTATCATGAATTAATTAATATGGTAGATAATAAATTTATATAAAATAATGGTCTCCCTAGGTTCCCTTTTAGTTTCCAACACATCAACTGCAAAATTGTTTTCCCTTTATTTATGTCCATTCTCAATATCTTGCTTTATGATCCTCCTACATTTCTTGAAGAAATAAGCCAATTTTCACATGTGGTAGGTATTTATATAGAGGATCCCTAATAATACATTAAAATATGATTCAAACTCCATAATTTCAATGTTATATAATCTTCACATCATGAGGCAACTCAAAAATTCTCATCCACTCTAAAAGAGTTTCATGGACCCTAAAAGGTGCCAAAACCAAATATACCTAAACCCTATATTATATTGGACAAGACCACCAAATATCATTTCCCTGACCAAACATGATACATACACATTTAGATTCAACCCCATAATGTGAGGTTTCCATCTAACCCATTCCCCTTTATTATTCCATCCCTCTCTTTCTTCATTCATGACTACCCTTGGGGTAAAAATATGATATGAAAATGATAATTTCCCACTAGGAAGGATAGATCCAAGTTACGCCACCATATATTTCACTCATACCAGAAGTTTATAGTTTGAGTAGTATGTTCATTCCATAATTTTGTTCATTTCCACCCAAATATTCCTAAACAATACTGAAAAGATCATGTTTTGAGCATTAAATACAGGACTATTCTAGATATATCCACAAAACCGTGACTTGAGGAACTTAAAAATATAGTCCCCATTTCCTTAAATACATATAAAGTGACCAAGATGACTCTAGATATCATGTTACTAGTATCCTCTAAACAATTCCCAAACTGATTCATGTTTAGGTGAAGTGGAGCATCGGTAACAAGAAGCCATATAAACCCATATCTTATGAACGTTGTCATCTATAGGCAACATTTAATTCCTGAACTACCATATAAAGAAATACATCTTTAATGGGGTCACTTTAAACTAAATATTCAATACCCACTTATAATTTCCACTAATGACATGCACCATCTCATGGAAATCCTGACCATTAAAACCACCAAATGAGGACGTTTAAATTTGTTTCAGGCCTGTCAATCAGTCAAATATTATAAAAAATGATCATTTTATGATGGTCGAGAGTTGTGTTGATAAAATAAAGGAACTTACTTTCTTGCATAAATGATATCATGCGAATTGAGAAACCTAAAAATAATAGAGGTACCCCATTCAAGTTCTCCTTCTATGAATTCATCTCGCCCCAACCCCCAAACCATCACACCTTTAATTCCAATGTTTCCAGGCATTCAAACATTCTCCTTTCCTGGCTTGTATTTCCCCTTGTTCGAATATCCCTATCTCTCCAATCTTCACCGTACCAATAAAGAAATTATTAATTAAATAACTTTGTGAAATTTATGTTCTCAATTTTAATGTGAGATTAATGTATGTCTTTATTTTAACAAGAATGATAAACAATTCAGCCATTCGGGATGAAATTCCTTGTATCTTACAGAAATTTAAAAATGTAACCAATCCCTATAGCCTACTTGGGTTTGGGTACATATAGTTGGTTTTAAAGGAATTTTATTAGAAACATTGGTAACTAGATTTTGGAAAACATATATTAGGTAATATAACCCTATAACCTAATTTAAGGATAAGTATAAGTGTATTATAACATCCTAATGTTTTTATGTTATAAATTAGGTGGTTTTCCATGAAATAAATACAATTTAGGATACAATAAGTGGATGTGGATCTTTCATAGAATTACCTAGGGTAATTAATCTGAAAAATTAATATGTGGCTTGAATTAATCATTACCCAGTATACTAAAAAATGCCTTATTTCACACCTGGGTTGACTCTATCAGGGAATACGAATTTGATAATTCAAATTTTATTTTCAATACATTATAAAGGATTTGAATTTTTTTATGATTTGAAAACTGTCCCAAAGAAACCATTTTTATGATTGTGAGATTATCCCTGCATAAAATGTTCAATTTATGTTAAGTGTTCCTTGATTATGGGGATTATACATAATGATTCACAATGTTATAATCTAATTATATGTGTTACATTTTTTAGAAATGGAACCTATCAAAAGGAATATAAACCATATCCATTCATGTACCCCATGTATGGATTTCCCTCCGTGGAAAGATAATGAAGCTGGATCAGGATCTGTAGCTGGAACTGATCATATTAAACCATATTGTTGAAGATAACTCATGTTATTATCAAAAACCTTTCCTATATAGATTAACTTAATGATCCACCAAGCAGTGTAACATTATTAAAACACTTTATGAATTAGCAACCTCCGTCATTTTATTTGAATAAAAACCCATTCGTAGATGAGAAATGGACAAGTTTCAAATAGAATATATTTCTTGCTTTGGGAAGAAGTGAAATGGGGAAAGTTTTCATAGAAGTTTATCATCTATCATGATATTTAGATTAATGGTGTTCAATGGTTCAAAACACTGTGGATGGGTAATAAATAAAAAACTAGGAATAGATGGATTTTAATGTAATATTACTGGAAATTTATTTTCCTTCATATTAATAACAATATATGGAGATAAAATTATTTCTTTTAAGACAAAAGTAAGATAAAAATGTCGGTAATTATAAATCCAAATTTTCATGCTCATTAAGGCATGAAAATGTCTTCTTACATAATACAAAGAGTAATATTGACCATTTATTTGATGAGTTAATGCCAATCATTCAAAGGTAACTAGTCTCCCAAGAATTCTCTTCAAATTAAGATATTGTATTATGTGAAAAAATAAAAAAAAAATTATTCAAGTCTTATGTATTTTATGGGAAGAAAGAGAATAAGAATATTCTAGAGGAAAAGATAGATAAAGGGAATATGGGAAAGAAAGATTTCCACCACGTGATAATTATGGAAAGAAGAACCGTATTATTTTCTTCAAGGGAATGGGAGTTTGTTACAAATTTGGGAGATAAATACTATCATGTTCATAGTTTCAATGGAAAGAAATATGTTTCAACATTTCAATGATTTAACTTCAACGATATGGAGCATTATGGAAAATAATTACCCAAGAGATAATGGAGTATACCTTAGAAAAATCATAGAGATCAAGGTTATAAGAATGCTACTAATATAGAATAGGTGGAATGCATAAAGATCTTCTGTATCTAGATTCAATAATTATATTTTAAAACTATTATATCATTTATATTCTCAATTTAAAAATCATTAAACATATAAGGGTTATACTACTATAATATTTATTTTTGGAGTTGGAAGAATACACGGAATGGTACCATGAAAATTGATTCAGTGGAAGGTTTTTATTTTAATAAAAAATAAGATTGATGGAATATGACCTTTAATATATTCTCCATGTTGAGATTAGATTGATATATATATATATATATATATATATGTTTATGGGATATTGTTTGTGACCTTTAAATTGGTTAGAAATTTGACTGTTTATGTTATCTTTGTTGGAGTTTGATGTATCTTTGGATTTACGGAATATATTAGATAATAAAAGATTTTATTTTTGGAATCTTGTATCTTTTAATTAATTATTTATGAGGATAAATGTAATGAACGATTTGGTATGTGACATTAAGAGCTACATTATTATATTTGGGGAATATAATGTTATGTAGATTTTGGAAATTTAGTGATATCCCCTATAAAATAAATGATTTTGAATTTAATCAAGAATATTATGGAATGGACATCACTTTAACTATTTATGCAATGTATTAAGTTGAAATTTGGGTGTTTTTGGATAACTCGTTCTAACCATTTTTTTCCTAAAAATATAAGGGGATGGACTTATCATTATTTTTTGGATCTTATGATCCGTTGAAAGTAAATTTTAGGGAATCCGAAAAAAAATCATTTTTGATATTCATTTCCTGAAATATGATATGATATATAAATTGATCGAAGTAAAACTAAAGGATAAAATAATACATTTAATATAATTGTATTTATTTCTATTCATAACATAGATGTTAAAGGAATTCCTCTACTAGAGGAAAATGACCTTGAAACAAAAATCATATGCTAGAACCTTTATTTATTATGAATTGATGGCCTCTTATACCATCGTAGATTTATTTATTTTGTTCATTAAATATTATATATCATTAATTTTTTTTGGATCAATGATCACTCTTTGTATCTATAATTATTTATTCTTTTTTCCATGTTCATATTTTCATTTCCCACCTATATTTTACTACATAAAAACCTAGTTTGTGTTATTTCAGATAACCCTCAAACTTTCCCTTCCCTATTATCAAGATGATTTTTTAATAACCCTTTTAAAATGTTGGTTACTAGAAAATTTATTTTAAAATTTCTATTTCTTTATACTAAAATCAATATTAAATTGTGATGATGCAATTTATTTATGGGGGTAGAATGTATCACCTTGAGATTTTAAAAGAAGAACACCATGTTTGATAGTGTATATGAACCAAAAAACTGATCTTAGAAGTGAATTTTACACCATTATACGTTATGATATATTTAATTTTATATAAATTCAATATTTTTGATATATTATGTTGCGCACAACATTGAGATTATGAAAGACACGATACTCTATTAAAATAGTATTATTTAAGGATAAAATTTTTATCCTAGCCATTATGTTGGAAGTTATGAACATGAATAAATAAATTATAAAATTTATATTTTTACATGAGTCTTAAATAAGGTTAATATTTATCTATTGATTATAAATAAAATAACAACTATTTAAAAGAAAAATAAGTGTTTTCTGAAAACAGTATTTTTCTAAAAGGAGGTTTAACTGTGCTTCGAGAAAAAAATATAAACTTATTTGTTAACACATTTAAGAAATTGATTTTAAAAAATTAATCCATTTTTTAAATAATAATTTAAATTTTTTTGAATTGTTAAATTTTGGGATTTTTCATAAAATATATATTTTTAGTGAATAGAAAAAAATTTCAATTTTGTTTTGTAAAAAAGTAATTTATTTATAAATAATTAAAAGTGAAATTATGATTTTAATTTGAATTTAAGTAAATTGAGTATTATTTATTTATATTTAATACAATTATTTACATTTTAATCTCCTTTATGCTATATTTTAGTTTAATTTTATTTTTTCTTTTAAAAACACATTTTTCTGAAAACTGTATTAAAGTGCATGTTGCTTCATCATTTCTATTAATAAAAATAACCCCTAATAAAAAATTATATAAATTAAATTTATATATTATAAATATAATTTTTTATTTTTAAATTCACAAACTAATTATTTCTATTCAAAAAGTTAATATAATATTATCTTTTCCCTCAAAACTACATTTCTTTAGAATCGTTTTTTCATCACACCGACTGGATAAATTTTAAATTGAATTCTCCAACTTATATGAATAAAATTTAGAAGAATGGATTCAGTATTTTTAAAAATAGTAATTAATATTACCTAATATTTTGAACTTAATTTTTTACCATAATGAACAATAAAATAGAAGAAATTAATTAATGTGGTTAATGAAAAAACTTGTTTATCAGGGGTTAAATTCAGAATATAAGGGATAAAATGGACTATAAATTTATCTAACACCAATTTTATGTCCATATATAGACCTTATATCAATTAATTTTTTATAATGACCCATTTTAAAGGTTTTTTTCATGAGGAAAACATGGGTATCACTTTTTCTTTCAAGAAATTTCAAGTGTGTCCTCTCCCCACATATAAAAGGCCACACCCTCTCCTCTCCACATCACACTTCCCAAACACATTTGGTTCCAAAAATTCTGAATCAAATCACTTTATAGTTTCCCTACACACATCTCAGAGGCATTATTTTATCATCAATCTGTCCTATGAAGTCTTATATTATAAACATTAAGAGGCTCTCTGAAAAAGTGATACAGTTCTTAAACATGAATATTTATTTTGTTTCTTCATCCACCAAGTTAAAATAGTCTTAAACTATGATAATATAATATAAAAAAATTTGATATATAATGATATTATATTATTTTAATGTAATATCCCATATCGATCTTCACTTCAATTAATTGGGGAAGGAAACCCTAGATTTTGTGTATGGCGGACTACCGTCTTGTGAACCAATATAATTCACTTTCCATCACCAACATTGAAAACTTTATATAATTATAGATATAAAAATAGATATATGATATTTCTGAAACTATTATACATATTTAATTAATACATCACATATTCCTTCATAATTTCCATATCATGGGGGGGATACGATTAAGTCACTCTTGTGTATAATGGAGTACCGCCCTGTGAAACAATGTTATTTGTTTTTTATTAATCTTTAAAGGGATGGTATTAAGGATAATGTTCATTAATATAGGATATATTTATGGAATTAAAATATTTATATAAGTATTATAGAACCTATAACTTCTTACCTTCATTTCCATTAGAAAACCATAACATCACTCGTGTGTACATGTGGACTAGCGGCTCCATGTAATGATGTGAATTGTTTTACTTTTAATTTTTAAATGCATGGTAATAAGTATGGATTTTATTTATATAAATTATATTTTTAAAATAATAATGATTCTTTAAATTTGAATTAATATTTTTTTGTTCCATGTATTGAGAAAATGGAAACAACATTCATGCATATATATATGACGTACCATCTCCATGTACGATGTTATCCATGTTCTGTCTCTAAATTTTATAGATTAATATAAAAAAATATATTGTGAATATATAATTTATTTATATAATATATGAAAAATAGTTAGATTATTTAACCATAATCAAAGTAGAAGGACTGAAATTATTGAACTATAACTTATAAGAAATACGAATAAATTATGACATGAAATCGTGATTTTGACAAAGAATTGTTCATAAATAGGTGGTGAAAGAATATAAGTAAACAATATATGGTATTATATATATGATTATGGGTTAATATTATATGTAAAATAAAACTATATATATTATAAAGGAGTTTTGAACATGTACGAAGGAAATGAAACCTAAGGTAAGGGTTTCTCATCTCACTTTTACTTCGGGGAGTCATAGTTCATATTCACCACTTATTGCATTGGAGTTGTGTATATACTTCCCATTTTGATATTTTATATGTTAAATCTATTTTTATTAATTTTATTTTGTGTTTCATTTTATTTTTTTTACTTTTATGGGGATTATGATTCAAAATTTACCAAAGTTGTAAGAGATTTATATTTCAATATCATGTTAATTGGGATTGTTAATACTTGAATTTACATTGAATGAAATTATCTGGTAATTTTCAAAGAAAACTATTTAAGTTTATTATCCTATAGTTATTCATGAAATTTTCAGGTAATATTACTATATTCCTCTCTTTGGTACTTAACGTTGTTGAGAAAATGTTTCTAATAAAATACGGCTTTGTTCCCCTCTTTGGTGGAAGATATTATTTATTCCTAAACCATGTTTTATAAAAATATTTTAATTTCTTAACATTCTCAAAATAATTCATTAAATAAAATTTTACCCATGTTTGAATTTTTTAAAATTGTTTTTAAAGTAATCTTATTATCATTTTCCAAACAAGTTCGGTCAGCATATTACAAAAAATGTGAAAGTAATATTTGTTTTACCATGTATGGCATGTACAGAATTTCCCATATCCATGGGAAATTTATTTCTTAAATATTAATTAATAAGTTTCATAATTTATTTTCTAGGAAAATTATTTTCAAAATATTTTATGAACTTTAAGTTTAAAAAATATTTTCAAAGTGAAAATTTTGTTTTCATTAGTAATGTTGTTAATTAAATTTTTATGTTATTTATATTCATCAATTAAATAAAAAAATTATTATACTTATGATCCACATGAGATATGTTTTGTTCATATAATACTAATTATTTGTTTATATGGTTTGTGGTCTATTTTACTGAGTATGTATGATTTTATTAAAATTCACCATATTACTCAGGATGGTTTGTAATTATGTTTATTGATTGGGGTAAGTACAAACTTTTCATATATTAGTTTCTCAATATAATTTTTAAGGTTTATTATATTTCAATTATTTCATATAGGGAATGAAATAAGAATAATTATGTCATGGGTGGGGGCCAATTATATGTAGCCACTCATTGAATTAAAAGGTCTCTTGAGATGAATTAATCATCCAAATTAAATTAATTTTTACCCATATTAAGAAACTATCTAATGAAAGGTCATGAAAGTATGTTTTAGACGTCCAAAATTGTACATTCCCTCATTACGAGACTCGTTACTTACTTCCTAGGGATTATTATAATATTTATAACATCCATGGATAAGTTTCAAGATCACGTGACTATATATATGGGTTTATTGGTTCATCAGTTATTTCTTCCATATTATGTTCAATTTATTTTTTAAATTCCTTGTGTTTCTATTATTCACCTTTCTATATTTATTATGTGTATTTTTTCCTGATATTTTTATCTATATTCTTACCATTACTGAGCATTTGAGATTACCTATTTCTTATGTTTTATTTCCCTAGGATACCAATAAGTGTTTTGTGACTGAAATTTCAGGATACTCTAAGGGTAAATAAGGTGTTATTATAGAAAAACATGTTGTATTTTATGTTTTATATTGTAATGTGAGATTCATGTGTGTATCAAGTTTACTGAGACTACTAAAATATCCAGTAATTTGGAATTTTATTCATTGTATCTTATGCCAATTTAATAAAGTGTCCACTTATAAAGGGCTAGTTGTTTCGGGGTCTTTAAAATTAGGGTATGGTGTTGATTTTAAAGGATGTATTGAAAATGAGGAGGATAAAAATTCTTCATCGGAATGAATGATGAGAAGCAATGATGAAATTGATAAATAGAATATTATATTTGATCAAATAACTCTAGAGAATGCCTGAATGATGATGTATTTACAAAAGTTTTCACCCATATCACAAGTAGATTCTATGTGTTTTGATGAGGCTCATAAATAAGACTTTAGGATAAAATTGATACATGAAGTTATTGTCAAAATGAAAGAAGATAATTTTTGGGTGGTTGTTTTAAGGTTGAGGTGACAAAATATTATCAAAAATTAATGTTTTATCTACAAAAGACTAAATAATTAATGAAAGGTTATTTGAAACAAGACAAATTTTTTTTATAATTGTTACTCCAAAATTAAAGATATTGATGGGGATAATATTCTTGATATTACGGATATGTTGGAAATAGTTCAATTATTATAGTTTATTGTAGTGAAAAGGTGGTTCAAGGTATTCCAAATGGACATTTAATCCAAATTCATTAATGGAGTTCTCTAAAAATTTGTTTTTATAGAAAAAAATGATATTATTATTCATGATAATGAGAAAAAAGGGTTCCAATTAATGAAGGAACTATATTGGATAAAGAAAGAACTTTGAGAGTGATATTCATGGCTTAATTTATACTTCATAAAACGTGATTTCCCTTTTAAAATTGTTAATCATAATATATATTTTATGAAATAAAATTATGAAAGGATGATATAGATTATATATGTTGAAGAAATATTTTTTGGAATATCAAATAAAGTATAATATAATTTTTTATGAATACAACAAAATTCAGTTTAAAATAATGATGATTGGAGAGTTGAACATTTTATTTGTTTTAAGGTGATAAAAATAAGGAAGGAAACATTTATCCCTTAATAAAAATATTCGAAAATTGATTATAAAAATATTTTTAATAGATTATTCAAATTATATGACAATACCAGTTTGAACCCAAATGAAGATTTCCAAAAATTACAATAGAAAAGAGGCTATTATGGTGGTGCATAAAAAAATTTATAGGATCATAATGTAATTAATAATAATAAGACCCTACATTATTTTCACTACTTTTCAAACTACATGGTATGAAATTTTTCACAAATAGATCTAATTTCAATCCATGAAAATATTTCGGTGTTTTGTCTAAGGAAACAAGGATTTTATTTTTATGATGCAACATAACATCTGGATTTATTAGGATTTGTGGATATATATTGGGGTAGTTCAGTTAATAATATAATGTTAACTTCAGGCTCTAGATTTTTTTTTATTTATTTTCTAATTAATAAATTAGAATATATATCATTGAGTAGTATGAATGTTTAATTCATAGAGGTAACTAAGGAATGTACAAAAATATTTTAGAGGAAGAAATAAATTTATGATATTGGAATTGAAGTAAATTATCATGTTGAAATAAAATGTTATAAATTTAGAAATGTTAATCTTCGAAAAAACTATGTCTATATTTCAAGGACAATGCATATTGAGATCAAATTTTACTTTATGAGGGATAAATTTGTACAATTTTGGATGATATTTGAGTATGTGTTTACTCAATTCCAAATATAAAACATTGTAAAATAATGTACCCTTCATGATGTGTTTAAGAAGAATAATTAAACTCTTAGAGTGAAATATTCTTTATCAATTAAATACTTGGACTAGGGACTCCTACTCCTGAAGGTTTTTTCTATTCCATGACTGGAGTTTTATTATTCCACTCAAAATTGGTCAATTTATCAAGTGGTTCTTATAATGTAATGTTAGGACTCAAGGTCAATTTGATTACTCAATACTTATCTTTTTTTTTATTATTTAAGGAAATTTTGTTTCATTTAAAATAAGGGAGATATAGACACATATTGTTCAAAGGGGGTGTGGGGATATACTCAAAGTAGGCTTTGTGGTGTTTTTTCTTTCTCATTGAAAATATAGGATCCATACCTTATATACTTAGGGGGAGAAATGATTTCTTTGAAAATATATTTTGGGAGATCACATAAATTTCAATTTAGTAGGATTATTTCAATGATGGATTGAAATTCATTAGTATAAATTATTGTGCTAGTTGGTTTTTAGATTAACTATGAATTATTTAAAAAATTGGTTATTTTTTATATTTTGTTCGAATGATTCATAATGATCAATGAAATTTTTCGTAGTGATTTTTTTTCATTTAATAATTTTCTCTCGCATTGGTAATAAATCATGTGATCTTAGAGTGAAGGACTGGTGAATAAATTATTAAACAATCATAAGATGTGTGTTTTATCTTGGAGATGGTGTTTGAAGATGAAACTAATGGTTAAATAAGCAATGTTAAAAAACTCAAATGGGGATATAGTTAGAATAAAAAAATACTTATATTAACTTATGGGTTTTTATTCAAAAATCATGGTTGAAATCCCCTATGTGAATCAGGGAATCATTATGGATCTGTTTCATAGAGTTTGAAGAAATTTGGTGGAAGTTATAGAAGTTCTAAATTTTTTTAGGATTAGTGGATGGAGTTATGTAATATTAACTTTGATTTATAAAAGGATATTTAAGAGTAACCTAAAAATAATTTTATGAGATAATATTTTTATGGGATGTATACAAAAACATGATAAATAAACTAGTGGTGTTTGAGTAATATTTTTAGAAATGGAGTTATGTATGAATAAATATACTTCTCAAAGCTCCTGTAATGTTTTTCATTTGGGATATAGTATTATAAATTTATAAAATTAATCACATAAGATTAAAATACATGTAAAACAGGCCATATATGATAAGATGATAGGATAAACTACCCAAATAAAGAATTTATGATCTCACATAATATTAACAATGATAATAGAATAGATTACGTTTGTGGCTTTTAGGTTTATATACATATTACCTGAATCTATTTAAGAGTAAATTGAATAAAAATTGATGAGAAAATAGTAAATAGGATTTTTTTAAGATTGTTTTAAGAAAAAGATGGTGCCAAAGCCTCATTTTATTATTCATGTAATAAAGTTTGATTAAAATTTAGGGAATTATTATAAATATTATTTTTATTTTTTCATGTTCTTAAATAAATAATAACATGGAAGATTTATAATGATTAATAGTAGATATTTTTAGATATTATGAATGAAAATATAGCTTTCCATTTACGAGATTGAATGATTATGTTTTATGGAAGACAATAAACTAAGAATATATAATGATTTTATTGAAATATTATTTCCATATAATTATTTAAATTGAAGGGAATAGAGTAAAAAAACACCTTATGTAAAATAATATACCCAGAATGCATGTATAAAACACGACGGAGGAAATTCAGACTACTGAGTGTTGAAAAAACAGAAATAATAGGAGGTATTTGTCATAACCCACCCAACTCTTACACCTCATGAGTTGGAAGTAAGGATGATAGATTCCCCTAAATATTACCTCCAACAATCAATGGGATTGAAACTAGAACCAAGGTTATAAAAAATACATATGGGAGGCATTACTCTAGAGACCCAATCCAAACACATATACATCTTATATCATTTTTATAATTTAAATAAATCTGTTCTAAAGTAATATCACAATCCAAAAGACCAAAAGGTTTAATATCTTTAATTATTAGGTAAATAAACATATTATTACAGATTATTACATCAACATATCCCATAATAATCATTATTTAAAACATTATTATACACATATACCAATAAAAAATTTCCTTGAAAATGTCAAATAAAAGAATGACTGAGCTCAATTTCCCCGTAAGTGAAAATTATCAATGAACCACAACAATTTTGATCATTAAATTTTTATAACACACAAATTATTGGAGATAAATATTATTAAATATACCTTGACTTATAAAATAAAATCAAAATAAATTATAGAACCACATATATAAATTCAAGATATAAAATAATCATCATGAAAGCATAAAATGTAGAGACCCTAAGCTTGACGTACATGGACATTACCTTACTTTTTCGGAATACATAGTACATTATAAAAACACACACACAAGGACCGTAACAGTTTAGTGTCTTTGGAAACTCGTAATATAATCTTCTAATCGTGGTGAAAGATCTTCGACATCTCCCATAAAGATCTTCCCTTTTTTCTTACCTAAAACATTTCTTTATATCATGGGGAAAAGAAAACATAAAAGGGTGAGCTCAAATACTCAGTAAGGGTAAAAAAAAAAGAAATATCAATCACATCATATTCATAAGAACATAACATTTTGGAAATCTTAACCTGCAAAACAGATCATAATATCATAACATGGGATAAATCATAGTAGTGAAATGTAATCCCAATAATCATAACATAAAACATGAAACTTTGTGGCATACACACATAATCATAGAGAATCATTTCTTATTAGTCAAGACTCATTTCCAAGACTATCTTAGTGGACAAGGTCCATTTCTGAACCGGGTTCACTCCTCGTTTCAGTCCTGTTTCACTAAACCGGATTAACCTGCTGTTCCATCCAAGTCTATATCATGAGATATAAAATCTTTACCCAATTCATTGGAGGGAGATATAGGTCCCACCCATCTCATAATGATACCATTATTATGTGTGCCACAAAATCATAAACCATACATCATAGCATAACCCATGTAATAAAAATGGGAATCTTAAACATCGTGACATCATAAAACAATTCATATAAGATAAAGGAATTAATAAACATAATTACATCACAACATAATAAAATCAATGTAATAATAGGGATTGAAACTGAACCCTTTATTGTCGTAGATGGAAAATAATTTTGATAAAACACTTGAACTCCATTCTTGAGGAAAATATCCTTTCTACTTCAAAAAAACTTTTCCTTTCTTAACATGTCATACAATTCTAAACTAAAAGAAGTTTATTAAAAATAAACTTGAAAACATGTAAAGGAAGCTTCTTGGAAATAATTTTTTAAAAATCCATTCATGCCGTATAAGTAAAAAAAATTCTTCTCGTACATTTGTTGGAAAAGTCAAAAAGTACCTCGTACGAAAAACGACAAAAGATTCATTTCATATATTTTACTAAAAACTCACCGAAGGGTAAAATTGGATTTAAAAAATTGTAGGTGTATGGAAATAAAATTACATATTTATCAAAAATGGATGTGGATGATAAAATACAGCCCAGTAAATACCAAAGTATAAACAATCTCGGATAAAAATAAGATTGTGATATTTTCCCTTACCTTAGGTCTGATTTTCTTCGTAAGTGTCTGAACCTCCTGTATAATGATTTAAATAATATCATTGACTTATTCCAGAATCAAGATCATTGTTATGATATCATATATGGTTCACTTATAACTTTATTTTACCCTTCTTTTGTAAATTCCATGTTAAAGAGCGCTTTGGGTAAAATCGTTTCATTTGTCATCCGTGTTTTGAATTGTAATTATTCATATGATTACTTAGATCATGATTAATTAATTCCATAATATAAAACATGATTTATATAATATATATTCAGAATATACATATATATAATAGATCAGTAAATGTAAAGAAATACACCGTTCATAGAGATGGTAGGCCGTACGTACGCATGAACGATGTTTTCGTTTCCTTATTCAGTTGAATGGAATTAAGTAGATGACATAAATATATATACACATAAATCCAGTATCATTATTATGTCATATATTTCATGATTACTTATTATATATACTTTATAATCATTCATGAATGGTTAACGTGGAGAGTGAATCTCATCACGTCGTGGAGACGGTAGTCCGTACGTACGCACAAGCGATGATATCGTTCTCGTGACCGTGGAATTGTATTGGAGTGTATGAATACTATTTCAGAATTAATAACACTTTAAAATAATCATATATAGTTGTTTCTTTGCACCATTATACCCATCCATGTAAGGTGGTGGTGGAAAATAGATTACACCACGGTGTGGAGACGGTATTCCGTACGTACACACGCGTGGTGATTTCATTTTCCGTAGGATGGATAGATGGTGAAATAGGGCTGTTTAATACTTATAATAACATATCAGTATATGAGTGATACTGATTTTATTACTTCAAAATGAAACAACCTAAGAAGAAGAAGAAGTGGAAGAAGAAATAGAGTTGGAAGAATCGGTAACAGACATTACCTCTTCTTTGAAGCGCCTCTTTGAGATCCCCCTTTAGGGAACTAAAATTGGTCTTTGAGGAAGAACAAAAACTCTAGTATGTAGCTATGGAAGTGGAGAAGAGAATTTGGTCCAGGTTGTCCAAGCTTGAAGGCTCAATGTGGTGTGAGGAAGAGAGGGAGGAGGTGCCCTTTTATAAGGGAGGAGAGGGGCACCTTTGGAATAACTAAACATATTATTTTATTATAAAGTCAAATTCAGATTTTAATAGTTCAAAATTGATATATTTAGAAGCTAAGGTGGGTAGGGGTCGAAATACTCTCATCCAATATAATTTAGAGAAGTTTAGGTTCCTATTTTAGCCTTATCATTTAGATTTAACATTAAGTTAAATAATTTTACTTTTACCGTGTCTTCATGTGTTCTTATATTATAAGGTTAATAAACATACTATAATCAGCCAAAAGAACCCCAAGTTATTTATTATTGATATAGATAACCTTATATAAGTCATTTGGCCAAACATTAGATTTTTAGTAATAGAATAACAATTAATAATATAATATTTGTTTTAAAAACTATTTTATGTCAATTTTGACAGTATTTAGTAATTGATTTTTGTAAAAATCATAACAGAATTATTAGTTCTAAAAAAGTTAATTAAATAATACTAACATGTCATATTAACCTAGAAAATTAGTTTAATTCATAAAAAGACTCAAATTATTTTTATTTGGGTATTTATAACATCAATTATGTCAATATTTTATTAATAAGATAATTACTGCATCATCTTTGTGTCATAAATAAATTAATTTATTTAAAGTCTAAAAATTACAAATAAAATATCATTATGTAGGAAATCTTTTTAGATTTCTAATGAATATTTATAGTCGAATTTATCTTATGTATAACCCTATATTAAAAATTATATACTTATTAAACTTTGATTTTAACTATTTTAACCCTTCTTTAAATAAATTAATAATAAATGTCCTAATCAAATCCATGTGGGCCTAAATGGTCATATTTTATTCCTAAGGTTGTTTTTGTTCGAATTAAACTTATGCAATAGAATTAGTACATATGTTAGGGTAATAATAATATCATTTTTACCCGTAATTACCCTATTTACTTTTAACCGTGGTAAATAAAAGTAAAAAGTTACTATTCACCAAAAATTATTTTCATCTCATTGAATCACATTTGACTTACTGACGTCAACTGTGTCTCTTGGATTTTTGAAATTCCACTCACAGAAGAGTTAAAATTATGTTATATGAAAAATTCATTTTTCTTAACTACCACTTAGTGGTTTCACTATTCATCAAAAAATGAAAGTTTCCAGAAAAATACCAAAAATTAGGCCGAAGCTATATTTGATATTATGAACTCAAAAATGATTTCTATTTTACCAAATTAAAAACATATCAGTTTAATTAATTAATTTAAAAATTAATTCCCATCGTCAAAACAAATAGCGTGTTCTTAAGAGATAATAACTATCAAAAGATTGACACTTATTTATGTCTGGTTTAAATGTGAAATTACATCCAATGAACAACATTGTATTAAATTGTAAAAATATATTCTAAATATAATTTAAAACCACTCAAATTAATAATTTATCACTATTAATTATTTCGATTAAAAAGGTTGTTTTTAATTAAAATTTAGTAATTTTCACTATTCATCAGAAAATGAAAGTTATCCGAAAAGTACCAAAATTTCACCCAAAGATAATTTCGATATTCCGAATCCAAAAATGAAGTCCATTTTGAAAAATAAAATTCACAAAATTTCAAAAAGTGGTTATTACTATTCATAACGGCTAGTTTTAATAATATTTTAATAGCATATCGTTGTTTAGTGAAACTCAGTATTGCGTACTACACAAGCTATCGAGGAAAGTCGCGATTGCGTGTAATGCAAGGCAAGTCAAGGATGCGCATTGTGCAAGATCCTTTTGGTGTAGCGTACAACACAATACATTAATGAAATTAAAAAGAATATTTTTCATAAAATCTCGGGGTGTTACATTCTACCCCCTTAAAATGAATTTATCCCTCAAAATTCGTCAGGGTTATAAATGGTTTACTACTCGAAAGTTTCTTTAATAGAAACTCATATCGTAAAAAGGAATACCAAAAACAATCTTTAAAAACAAAAGTATGAAACGTAACGGTTACCCAAATAAACTAATCACTGGGTTTCCACATATGTGAAAATATGGATATGGAAGAGAAATCTAACCATCATGTTCTGATGGAGAGTGGTAGAGAACATGGATATGGAAAATCCAGTAATCAAAAAGCCATAAATTTGTGATGATCTAAGGTACCATATGATTCATTAGATATAAGAGCACTAGGACAACATTTTTAGTTTTCAAGATCATTTCCCTAAAGTTGAAGAATTTGAATTAGAATAAATAATTACTTTATTTTGGTACAATCTCACAGTTGTTCATGCCTTGAACAATTTCCACTTCATCTCTTAAAGAAATGAAGTTGAATTTGTTATTCATGAAGTGTTAGCAGATCATGTGATAGAATGACGGGTCATTCCATCTGTCTCATATAAAAGGTCAGCAAAAGTCAATCTATAGTGAGATTAATCATATATGGTTCCTAAAATGGGCTTATAGTTATTATATCATAATAAAACTTGTTTCTACTAAACAGGGACTTCCTGTAGGCCAGTGGTAGGAGATAAAGGCCAGTCGCATTTCGGTTGTGGGTTCGATTCCCACAGCCTTGTCCGACGCAATGGGTTGTCGCCCATCCTGCAGGTTTTCCTTTTTCTAAAACTAAATTACTATAACATCCCATAAATAATATCGAAAAAACTTCAATCCTTAAACAATACTATCTTATGTCCAACATAATCCATCCCAATCTTTAGGCTTATCCGAAATACTTCGGTCCAAGCTCATAGTATAAAAATTTCACATAACAATCATGTGAATTCCATCATTTATCCCCCATATATCATAAGGTATATGTTGTTGGTCAAATTACAAACATGTGAATACCTTAATCGTGTATACCCATTGAACCTTAGTGAAAACATGAATGAAGTTAAAAGTTAACACTTTCCACAAACCAAAATCCTAAAAATTATTTATACTCAAATCATGATATCACTTAGTCCTTATTTCAATCATGAGCTCATGAATACAATCAAACATCTCATTATCTTCTTATCCCTTCATTATACACATATCATCTTCTTACCAAAAATATCTCAATCACTTTCCATGGTTACCGGTACCGTAAAATTATTGAAAACCACAATAGACCAATACATAAATATTCCAATATTCCACGATACTATATACAACATTATTTTAGAATCCCATTACATAAACACTTAATCATTCCACCACATAATTTTCATATTAAACATCGCCAATAGTGATCGCATGTGACTTCCCTTTGTCCTTTTCCTTAAGTGGTTTCTCATGTCGATCATCATTAACCCTTGGATTAGGGAATTGATTAGCATAATGCCCCATTTCATTGCACTTGAAGCATTGAAGTGTTGTTGGTGTGTTCTCTGTAGTCTTTTCTTTATTCACACCATTAGTAACCCTTTTTCCATTAATTTGACACTCAGCTGCTCAATGACCTTCATTTCCACACTTAAAACATTTTCTAGTCCCTTTAAGACAATCTCCACCGTGCTTCTTTCCACACTTTGAGCATAAGGAAACATTCATCTTCTTTTCACCATTATTCTGAGATTTATCCTTGAACTCCATATTTCATTTATTTTCAAAACCCTGAGATGAATATGTAACACCAACATCCATTTCTACCTAAATAGCACATCGCATAATTTCTTCATAGCTACTGAAGTCTCTTATAGCTAATTCCCTTCGAAGATTTGGTTTTAAGCCACTGAAGAATCGATTGATTTTACTCTCGGGTTGGATAATAATAATAGAAGCGTACCTTGCAAGTCTTGTAAAATTTGATTCATAGGTACCAACAAATTCATCATCCTTTTGCTTCATTTCAAGAAACTCTTTCTCCATCTTTGTTCGGAGAATACGAGGGAAGTACTTATTGAAAAATAAGTTCTTGAACTCGTCCCATTCCATGGACTCAATTTCATCTCTTGGCCTTGTATTCTTGATAAGATTCCACCATTGATCAGATTCACCTTCCAAACGATATACTGCTAAGATGACTTTATCATGTTCAGAACATTGAAGAACTGAAAATATCTTTTTAGTGGTACTGATCCATTGTTCAGCAACAAGTGGATTAGAAGACCCACTGAAAGAAGGTGGACGTTGCCTCATGAAGGACTCAATTGAATATTGTTCCCTTCTCTGCTCATTTGGAAGTCTAGAATGATTCATAGCTTGTGTAAGTATAGAAATAAGATTTTTCACTCCATATCCCATAACATTTGTTTGTTCAGGAGGACAATCATTGCATTGTCCATTGCATTGATCAACACGGTTCTTTCAGGTTCCGGCCATCGTCTAAAACCCAAAAAGAATAGCGTGAGAGGCAAAAATCATGCTATGGAAAACAACATAATAAAGGGGGAGTACCTTCAATATCTAACATCTTAGGTTACCATAATTCTCTTACTATAACCTATACTTATACTTAACATTGGGGATATCTCTAGACATACCTTAGAAATATCTCTAGGGATCTCACTAAATTTCTCGCATCCTACTTTCCAAAGGTTGACTAAACCTTTCCTCTGATACCAACTGTAGAGACCCTAATCTTGACATACATGGACATTACATTACTTTTGCGGAATACTTATTACATTAAAAAAACACACACACAAGGACCGTAATAGTTTAGTGTCTTTGGAAACTCGGAATATAATCTTCTAATCGTGGTGAAAGATCTTCAACATCTCCCATAAAGATCTTCCTTTTTTTTTCTTACCTAAAACCTTTATTTATATCCTGGGGAAAAGAAAACATAAAAGGGTGAGATCAAATGCTCATTAAGGGTAAACAAAAGAAATATCAATCACATCATATTCATAAGAACATAACATTTTGGAAATCCTAACCTGCAAAACAGATCATAATATAATAACATGGGATAAATCATAGTAGTGAAATGTAATCCCAATGATCATAACTTAAAACATGAAACTTTGTGGAATACACACATAATCTTAGAGAATAATTTCTTATTAGTCAAGACTCATTGAAAAGACTGTCTTAGTGGGAAAAGTCCATTTCTGAACCGAGTTCACTCCTCGTTTCAGTCCTGTTTCACTGAACTGGTTTAACCTGCCGTTCCAGCCATGTCTGTCTCATGAGATATAAAATCTTTACAAAATGCATTGGAGGGAGATATTGGTCCCACCCATATCATAATGATACCATTCTTATGTGTTCCACAAAATCATAAACCTTACATCATAGCATAACACATGTAATAAAAATGGGAATCTTAAACATCGTGACATCATAAAACATTTCATATAAGATAAAGGAATTCATAAAAATAATTCCATCACAACATAATAAAATCAATGTAATAATAGGGATAGAAACAGAACCCTTTATTATCTTATATGGAAAATAATTTTGATAAAACACTTGAACTCCATTCTTGAGGAAAATATCCTTTCTACTTCAAAAACACTTTTCCTTTCTTAACATGTCATAAAATTCTTAACTAAAAGAAGTTCATTAAAAATAAAATTGAAATCTTGTAAAGGAAGATTCTTGGAAATAATGTTTTAAAAATCCATTCATGCCATATAAGTTAAAAAAACATTCTTCTCGTACTTTTTTCGGAAAACTCAAAAAGTACATCGTACGAAAAATGACAAAAGATTCCTTTCATATATTTTAATAAAAACTCACCGAAGGGAAAAATTGGATTTAAACAATTGTAGGTGTATGGAAATAAAATTACATATTGAGAAAACATGGATGTGGATGATAAAATACACCCCAGTAAATATCAAAGTATAAAAAATCTCAGATAAAAATAAGATTGTGATATTTCCCCTTACCTTAGGTCTGATTTTCTTCGTAAGTGTCCGAACCTCCTATATATTGATTTAAATAATGTCATTGAATTATTCCAGAATCATAATCATTGTTATGATATCATATATGGTTCACTTATGACTTTATTTTACCCGTTCTTTTGTAAATTCCATGTTAAAGAGCGTTTTGGGTAAAATCGTTTCATTTGTCGTCCCTGTTTTGACTTGTAATTATTCATATGATTACATAGATCCTGATTACTTAATTACAGAATATAAAACATGATTTATATAATATATATTCAGAATATACATATATATAATAGATCAGTAAATAGAATGAAATACACCGTTCATGGAGACGGTAGGCCGTACGTACGCATGAACGATGTTTTCGTTTCCTTATTGAGATGAATGGAATTAAGTAGATGACATAAATATATATACACATAAATCCAGTATCATTATTATGTCATATATTTCATGATTACTTATTATATATACTTTAAGCATTCATGAATGGTTAACGTGGAGAATGAATCTCATCACATCGTGGAGACGGTAGTCCGTACATAAGCACGAGCGATGATATCGTTCTCATGATCGTGGAATTGTATTGGATTGTATGAATACTATTTCAGTATTAATACCACTTTAAAATAATAATATATAGTTGTTTATTTTCACCATTATACCCATCCATGTAAGGTGGTGGTGGAAAATAGATTACACCACGGCGTGGAGACGGTATTCCGTACGTACGCACGCGTAGTGATTTCGTTTTCCATAGGATGGATAGATGGTGAAATAGGGTTGTTTCATAATTATAATAACATATCAGTATTTGAGTGATACTAATGTTATTACTTCAAAATGAAACAAACTAAGAAGAAGAAGTGGAAGAAGAAATAAAGGTCAAAGAATCGGTAACAGACATTACCTCTTCTTTGAAGCACCTCTTTGAGATCTCCTTTTAGGGCACTAAAATTGGTCTTTGAGGAAGACCAGAACCTCTAGGATGTATATATGTAAGTGGAGAAGATAATTTGGTAGGGGTTGGACGAGCATGAAGGCTCAATGTGGTGTGAGGAAGAGAGGGAGGAGGTTCCCTTTTATAAAGGAGGAGAGGGGCACCTTTGGAATAACTAAAAATATTATTTTATTATAAAGTCAAATTCGGTTTTTAATAGTTACAAATTGATATATTTAGAAGCTAAGGTGGGGATGGGTCGAAATCATCTCATACAATCTAATTTAGACAAGTTTAGGTTCCTATTTCAACCTTATCATTTAGATTTAACATTAAGTTAAATAATTTTACTTTTACTGTGTCTTCTGGTGTTCTTATACTATAAGGATAATAAACTTAGTATAATCAGCCAAACGAACCCCAAGTTGTTTATTATTAATATATATAACCTTATCTAAGTCATTTGGCTGAACATTAGATTTTTAGGAATAAAATAACAATTAATAATATAATATTTGTTTTAAAAACTATTTTATGTCAATTTTGACACTATTTAGTAATTGATTTTTGTGAGAATCATAACAGAATGATTAGTTCTAAAACAGTTAATTAAATCAATACTAACATGTCATATTAACCTCTAAAATTAGTGGAATTCATAAAAAGTCTCGAATTATATTTATTTGGGTATTTATAACATCAATTATGTCAATGTTTTATTAATAAGATAATTACTGCATCATCTTTGTGTCATAAATAAATTAACTTATTTAAAGTCTAAAAATTAAAAATAAAATATAATTATGTAGGAAATATTTTTATATTTATAATGAATATTTATAGTCGAATTTATCTTATGTATAACCCTATATTAAAAATTATATACTTATTAAACTTTTATTTTAACTATTTTAACCCTTCTTTAAATAAATTAATAATAAATGTCCTAATCTAATCCAAGTGGGCCTAAATGGACATATTTTATTCCTAAGGTTATTTTTGGTCGAATTAAACTTATACAATATAATTAGGAATGTTTTAGGTTAATAATAATTTCATTTTTACCCGTCATTACCCCATTTACTTTTAACCGTGGTAAAAAAAAGTAAAAGGTTACTATTCACCAAAAATTATTTTCATCTCATTGAATCAAATTTTACTTACTGACATCAACCATGTCTCTCAGATTATTTAAATTCCACTCACAAAAGCGGTAAAATTAAGTTTTATGAAAAATTCATTTTTCTTAACTACCACTTAGTGGTTTCACTATTCATAAAAAATGAAATTTTCCAGAAAAATAACAAAAATTAGGCCTAAGCTATATTTGATATTATGAAATCAAAAATGAATTCTATTTTACCAAATTCAAAACATATCAGTTGCATTAATTAATTTAAAAATTAATTCCCGTCGTCAAAACAAATAGCGTGTTCTTAAGAGATAATAACTGTCAAAAGATTGACACTTCTTTATGTCTGGTTTAAATGTGAAATTACATCCAATGAACAACATTGTATTAAATTGTAAAAATATATTCTAAATATACTTTAAAACAACTCAAATTAATAATTTATCACTATTAATTATTTCGATTAAAAAGGTTGTTTTTAATTAAAATTTAGTAATATTCACTATTCATCAGAAAATGAAAGTTATCCGAAAAGTACCAAAATTTCACCCTAAGCTAATTTCGATATTCCGAATACAAAAATGAAGACCATTTTGAAAAATAAAATATAAAAAATTTCAAAAAGTGGTTATTACTATTTATAACGGCTAGTTTTAATAATATTGTAATAGCATATCGTTGTTTAGTGAAACTCGGTATTGTGTACTACACACACTATCGAGGAAGGTCACGATTGCGTGTAATGTAAGGCAAGTCAAGGATGCGTGTTGTGCAAGCCCCTTTTGGTGTAGTGTATAACACAAGACATTAATGAAATTAAAAAAAAATATTTTTCATAAAATCTCGGGGTGTTATATAAAACATATACCATGGATTGGAATAAAATTAAAATAATAAAAACCCATAGAAATATAACATTATATCATGACATAACATGAAAATTTGGAATGAACTATAAATGTGTTACAGAATTATAAATGTGGATCAAATATAATCTTATGAAAGAATTCCTTAGAAAACCCAATCATATACATAATTTGTGAACAAAACCAATCATGTAACCTCTTTAAAAATGAGAGTAAAAAAAAGCATGACCACACATTTCATTATATCCTGAGATAAAAAGGCATAAACAATGTATTTGAGAGATGTACAGGGACACACCCGTCATTATCTATACATATGTGTGTCACGTGAGAACAATTAACATCATCTCAAAAAAACCCAAACAAAAGAAAATGAATTCCATACCATTTCCCACTGGCATAACAAAAAATGACTTCAAGATTAGATAGGTTTTAAGAATAAATTAATTCATACAAGAGGAGTATAAAATAATTTAAATGATGTTCATGAACAATACTTCAAAAGAGAACAATATTTTTAAGGTAAATAAGAAAATGGATACAAAATCAATAAAATAATTTCCTCAAGGTTTTGGTAACGTAGTTACGAAAACAAATTTTTAAGTCATTTAATAAAACCATTTTAAGAGATATAAATTGATTAAATTGAAAACATTAATCTTATAATAATTACAATTATTGAATCCTATTATAGAAGACAAATTAAATAGAATAAATTTAGAGAGGAAGATAAGAAAATTACCTGGAAAATACATTTATTTAATATTTTAAAATACCTTATTAAAACCCAAATCCTTAAAAAGGGTAAAAATTATCAGTTTAAAAAAGGAAATGCTAAATATAAATACTATAAGAGATAATTCATATTTGGGTTTCCAATTAAATAGGGCGAATTAAGTCATCCTGATCTATACTCCCAAATTTTATGCAAAAAACATAATTTATACAATCCTTTTGATAAACATTTTTAATTAGATGAGATTTCAAAAATAATGTAACATTTCCATTATAACGACCTTTTTCAGTCCAATTTATTAATGAGTTAGGAAAAATAATTAACTAGTAGAACCCAATTTCTTTGAATCAAGTGGAAAATTTCCCACTATATAAGGAACTACATAATACATAATAATATATTGAAATCTCCCACAAATTCTCCACTATATATACTCTTAGCGAAACATAATTCATATTACTTTTCTTTAAAATCTTGATAAAAATAAACATAAGAAACAGGTGAGATGAGATGATCATAAGAAATAAAAATGAAATATCAGAAGTTAACATTATATGAGAATACTAGAATAGTCATGTTATGTAAAAAAGGTTTACCCAATAATTCATGGATCAAAAATCCAAGAATAATGCCTGGAAAAACACACTTCCAAAATAAAAATAGTCTAGAAACATGAGTTAATAAAAGTGATACATGAGTGCGTAAAATATCCATGAGAATAAGTATAATACTTTTATCTGTTTCAAATATGTCACAAAAATTAGTATATGAAAATATTGATTTATTCAGTAACACACTTGCAACCATTTTAGTGAAACAATTTAATTTTACTTGCATATACATCACCCACATGAGTCACACACTTACTTTCATGCTTGTAAATAACTATATAATATCCATGTATATATATCTGATAAAATTTAAACTTTTAACCAAAGCAATGGTGGGATATATATAACCCCACCAATCATCATACTTAATTATATTTACCACATGAAAATTATTCACCTATCAAATCAAAAGGAACCCATGTAAATAAAATGGTTTTCATGAAAATTTCAAATAAAAATCATTAACATTTTTTATAATATAGAGACCACATGAAAATAAAATGGGATATTTATACTTTTTCAATGGAATCACATTATTAAATCATTCAATAGCATTATAAGATAAACCCATGGAATGTTAAAGGGTAAGAAAATATATTCAACAACTTTTGAGGTAAGTACCATTCAATCAAGGTAATAAAACATATTTTATTTAAAATTTATCGATAAAGGTTGTTTATTTAATTAAATAATTTTCCCAATAATTCTATTTGTGGAAACAAGATGAAAAACCTTCAACATAATGATAGAAAAATAGAGAGTTCATAAAGTAAAGACATTCAAAGATAAACTCATATTTATATATACAGTGGATGATTATCTATGAGAAAGGTAGTGATTTATAATTTCCTCAAATGGGATGAAAAATATATAATCCACATATATAAATAATTTGGATGGTATAATTTATAGAATTTACTTAATAAATCAAAATATATTTTAATGAGATATTACTTATATTAAAAACACATTTTTGGAGTTTTATAAAAATGAATTTGAAAATAAGAAATATCATTAATTTTTTTATTTTTTTTATAAAAATAGGATATTATGATTTTTTTAAGAAACCATGGGGGTATATTGGGGAAGTATCATTGAAAATAAAAATATGGTGAAAGATGTGTTTACATGAAAAACACTAAAAATGGATTTTTTTTAACACACTTTGATGAAAAAGACTCATATGAAAAATGATTAAAATTTCCTTTAATATTTTATAGATGGTAATGTAGTAGAAAATAAACTTAATGAATAATTGAGTTATAGGTAAGGACATTCAAAAAAGCATCCAATGAATATGGATTTGGGAAAAGGGAAGTTTCTGACTGGGAATAAGAGGAGGGGTTAGTTACACTTACAAGAAACTATATGGATAAAACATTATTTAAAGTGAAATTAAATTTTTAATGGACATTTAAAACCCCTATAAAATACATTGAAAATTATGGGAGTTTAATAAAGGATAAAAATTCCCAAGATTGATTATGTTTCCTAAACAATCATGTTTTAAAAATAATATTGGTAGTGGAAGACTTACAGTTTTTGTAACATATTAATCATAATACAATAAAATATTGGTCTTATAATTGATCTTAAAAGAACAATAATAAAATATAATTCATGATATAATGTCTAAAATAGCGATTTTTCACACTATACAAATTTTTTTTGCACAATATCAAACAAGTCTCATGGAATTTTAAACGAGAAAAAAAAAACTTTTACCTTATTTCCCTGCTTAGTTGAATGCACACTAATATCATGTATAAGAAAGATATATTAATAACCTATTAAGAACCTTTTAATATAAATAACCATTTTTTATAATTTATTTATAATTATTTCATACATGTTTATTAGTTGGTTATTATATATTTTCAAAATCAGGTGTGAGTAGTCCGGATCATTTTGAACTAGTCTCATAAACTATTGTTGTTCATATTTATTCACAAAACATTCATCATTAATTGATAATAAAATTTACTTTTATTGACTTTTTATAATTACTTAGGATGCTATAATTTAAATCTGTTTGATTTACAGTCATGATCATTAATGAAGATATCAATGCTGATCATATTTCTGTGATTTTTAACAAAAATACATTAGTATCATAATGAATGAGTTTAATATTAATTTTATAATTATAGAACCAAAATGAAATATCTTTTTAATTATTTATATTATATAATTTTGATAACTATGTTCTCATAGTGATCCTTGAGATTAATATATAACATGCTTTGAGTAGGTGGTTAGAACGACCCATAAATATTGGATGATTATGTTTATAAAAGAGGTTTATTTATGAATAACATTATTATTACATAGAAATAATAAAATTATTTAGAAGTTTTAATTTTATTAATCATATTTGAAGTCATTTTAATAAATAATAAAAAAATATATGAAAAATAAGACATGTTACTTTGTGGAGATGGTAGTTTACACAATGCACAATTAACATTTTCATTTCCCAAAGAATGAGAGAGGAATAAAATGGATTATAATTTATCTCTCAATAGTCTTTATTTTATTATATATTTTATATTTACTCCTAAATTTCACATTTATAATTGATTTATATATGTGGTGGTGAAAAAATAGATGTCATTTCTACATAGAGTATGTACGTTTTACAACCCATGAATTACAATTTCATTCTTCTTAATGGAAATGGGGAATGATTGATAATATTTATTTACATAGTATAATAGAATTTAGAAAAAATAAATAATTTTTTAAATATATTTTAATTATAATAATAGATTTGTGAAGGTAATATATAAAGAAAAAGAAGTTAGAAAAAACAAGTACTCATGCAGATAACTTTGGATTTCCCTTGGAAGACTCATTGGAAATGAAGGTCTTAAGAAAATATAGTATAAAAATAGGATGAAGGAGAATGGAAAACGTTATAGTGGAAGGATAGTGGGTATAGTTTCATCTGGAAACCAAATTTTGGGATTGGTTTTGAAGGGGTCGGTTAGATGCCCCTTTTATAAGTGAGGAGAATGACATTTTTTTCAATTTAATATAAATAGAGAACATGTTTTACCTCTCAAGTGCCTCAAAATTTTTGAAATAATTTATTGAGGGAGGAGATCAGATCAATCATATTGAAAAAACATAACTATAATCATATTTTTAACATATTCCAAACCCTTTTTCCCTTGATATATTACTTTTACTATTGTAGATTTTATCATGGTAACAAGTTCTTACTGTGGTAGTTTACATTTAATTCCTAAAAATAAAATGGAAATTTTCATACTAACAATTCAAAATGTGAAATGCATTTTATTAGATATTTTTAAAACTTAATTTTATCATTAACGCAATTAATGTATTAAATCCCATTTTTTAAAAAGAGTATATTAATATTAAAATATATTTTTAGGATAAAAATATCAATGTTTTTTATTTTGATGAAATAATTTTGTTTGTTATAAAAAACAAAATTTACATGACATTAAAATCAAGCCAAAATAGATTTTTTAACAACAAAAATTTAATCAAAATTAATGACATAAAACTAAATTTTATTTATAAAATAATACTTATGATATTAAAAATAGGTCTTTTATTTCATTATAGTATTTTAAAATGTATATTTTTACAAAATAAAGACATAATTGATCATGAAAAGTGTTTTATATGTTTATAATTTATACTTACTTTTTTGATGCAATTATAAACCCAACTATTGTAGAAAAAAATATATTTTTAACTTTTCACATAAAATTCAATTATTTCAAAAAAAAACATGAAAATTAAAATTAAGGTAAATCTAAAATTATAAATTCAAAAATAATGTTATTTTTATTGAATTAAAATTGTTAATTATATATATATATATGAAAATATATAATATAAAGAAAAGCTTTTTTTAATGAAAAATGTATTTTTAAACTTCATGTATCTATAATCATATTAGACTTATATTTCAAAATAATTGAATATTAAAAAAATAATTTATAAATATAAATATTACATATTATAATAAATTTTTAAATGTGATTAATTTAATTTATTTTGGTATAATAAAATACCTTTTTAAAATGGTTCTTCGAAAGGCATTTTTATAAAAAATATTAATAAAAACTAAAAAGGTACTCTTTTAATTAATTATTATCTGTTTATAATCTAATGATTATAAACTTAATGTAATTTTAATGTGTTTTAGTTCATTTTTGTATAGTGTTCCATTAGATCAGTGTTGTGTGTGACACAATCAAATGAATATTGTATTAATTTAAAGGATTCAAAACCTAATGTTTTTATAAGATCATTGGAAGGAAAAGAAATATGGACATGGAAGAGAATGTGACATCTAAATGGGTATGAATTATTATTAAAAACATATTGTTTTAGGATGGATAACATTTATCAATGATGAAAATTTTATTGTAATATATAAATTGTATAGATAAAAAAGATAAAACATCAAATGTAATCATGATTTTTTATAATAGAAGATACTTATAAGAGCTTCGTAAAATAAAGTAGTTTATTACTCAATGATGGGTAATTAAGATGATGGAAACCCTTATAGTTTATTCATGATTTTTCGGTCGAGTTCTAACATCTTATATAAATAATTTACACCCATTAATCATCTATTCAAAAAAATCATCCATATTTATTACCTTTTTAATAACATTTAATGTTCATTAATTACATAATTTTTAGTTATTTTTGTTTAATATTAAATAATCATAATTTTTAATTTTAAATATTAAATATTTATTTTTTTATAAATGTTTTGGTTTTCACTCCATGATTATAAGTTATACATATTTAAAATGGTCGAGGTAAATGAAATAGAAGTTAGATAATGTTTTAGTTAGTTCATGGTTTATCCCATGTAATTTTTACGTATGATTCATAAAGTCAGTGTTTAAGACATGTATCAGTTTCTTGGTTTTTCCTTGAGGTATATAGTTTTTAAATTTTAGTTTAATTTATTTTTAGGCCTAATGTAAATTATTGATGAGGTAATGGGAGATTCTTGGGAATCCGAGGATTGTTAAAATCCTAGAGGTATTGTTTATTTAAAAGGAAACTGTGATACATAGTTAATAGAAACCATCACAAATAGAAAATGAAGCTACAACCATGGACCTATAGCCACAGTTTTAAAACTGTGGCTATAGGTGGTTATACAACTATTCTCTGGCCTATAGTCATGGTTTTTAGAACCATGGATATAGCCCATGGATATAACAATAGTTTTGTAGCCTATGGATATGGTTTTAATTTTTTTTTCCATAGGCCAATTTTTTCAAAGCCCTATATCCATGGTTCTTCATAATCATGGCTATAGTGTTCTAGTGCTTCCACGGGAACAAAAATGGACACCAAAAATTTGGCGGGGAGCACTACCACCAAGATTTTGAGGCTATTCCCATGGTTTTTATTAATATATATATATATCATAATCCATACACACACACACACACACACACACACGAATTATCGCGTGGTGTAGTGGTGAGTACACTGAATAGGAAAGGGGTGGTGTAGGGATATAAACTCACTGGTGAGATTTTTTATTTATTTTATTTCCTTGGTTTAAAGAGGTTTTTACCACAATTTAAAATGTGGATATAGTTCAACTACCATGGTGGCCAATTTTGAGGCCTATTTCAACAGCTTTGAAAACTCTGGAAATAGTTCGGGACCTAATTCCATGGTGATAACGGCCACAGTTGGCCAAAACCATGGTCGTAGTCTACCACCACGATTTTGGGGCCTATTACCATGGTTTTGAACCATGAAAATATGCATTTTTCTAGTTGTGAAAGCGTCCTAGGTCATACAGTTTGAGTAATCCAAGAGGGGTGGTTCACAGCTCTGTCTAGGGCCACACGGTTTGAGGAAATCATGAATCTAGAGCGGCACACTTGTGCAAGAAACTTGAAGTTTTTAGTAGAGGAAAATCACATGGTTTGTACATGGTTTCATGAACCATTTTAGGTTCCTCCTTGGATCATGAACGGTTAATGGTTGGTGCACTGTTCAAAATCCATGCATATAAACCTTGTAACCAAGTTTTTTGGGGTAAAATGATTGTTTTTCTCTTAATTTTATTAAAACATAAAAATAATTTCTATTTTCTACAGAAGATGTCTTATCTTTTCCCATTTGATGCCCTCTTCTAGCCTAACTAAGGTTCTGTTCTAGATTCTCTATACAATCATTGATTCAAGAGTCGTTTGTCTCATTAGATCTATGCCGAAAAGTTATACATTTCTCTTGCACCATTCAACATTTTTATTTTTATAGAAAAAATTATTTTGGTGAAAGATAAAATTTCATGTTTTTGGGGTAATATTTCATTTCTTTATTTTCTTCTAATCTAGGTTGAGTACGAAGCCAATTCTCAATTAAAGTTGTAATATGGATTTAAGGTAGGTTCTCTACACATTTTCCAAAAGAGTAATGTTATTTTATATATAGTTTTCATTTTTTTCACCCGCTGGACAATCCTGTCATGGCTTCTAAATTAATTAAGTTCCTTGATTAAATTATTTAGAACCATGATAGGTTTCCCACTTAGTTCTATGTGATGTATTGATGGTTTCAAACTCAAACTAGACCACCCATGAGGGGTGTTTATATATCATCTCTATGATTTACCACCGTGTTGTTTGTGTGTGAGCTCAACATATCAGTGGGAGACTTAATGAATTAAAAGTAATATTATAACAGGTTTTATGAAGCTTTTTCTTGGGGATTTCATGTTCTTGAAATGATTAATTGGTAAAATTGGAAAATGTGGAATGAGATGGTTGAAATCAAGGTTGGAAAATTATTATTAAAAGTGATATAAATTGATTAACATAATAATTATGTATTATATTGGATGCCTTGTACAATTATAGTCTTAGTATCTAAACCATGTGGGTATGAAATATTATTACATTAGATTCCATGGACATGTATACTCCATGGATTCCTAATGACATTGAATTAAACAGAAATTTATTCTCCAAATATTTAGAACGTGATTAAATTACAAGGATATTTCTATGCTATGGATTAATAAAGATTTCGGATTCCATTGAAATTTATATTCCATGGATCGATATTACATGGGATTCCATACAAATTACTAATCTTTGGATATGGCCATTGGATTTTGTACTGGATTACTCAGCATGGGCCACCTGTAAGAGTTGGTGTCCTAGAACCAATTGGTTGTACTTTCATTACATTGATATTTAATTTACTTAACTATTAAACATCTTATTAAATATTGTTCATTGTTCTATAAGAATATGATGTAATAATGTCCTAGAGTATTTATAGCATTGATATGGTCATGGAAGTTCCTCTCTATGATGAGATCCTTGAATTTCTATGACAATATTCTTAAATATAGTTCTATATATAGATGATGTACTATGATATGACACATAACATGTAGACTGTTAGGTGTGAGTGGTCGTAATTAGATGGGACTTACTCTCATGAAGTTCTCACTTGGTAATCTCTATGATAAGAGATTATGGGAACATACCCGCTAATTGGAATTCTTCATGTTTTGGTGTCATTGGATATTTCTATCTACGAGTGTGTGTAATATTTCTTAGACATTAATATTATCATTAATATGTGTCATTACTCACGTACATTGATTTACTGACAAAAATTTTCACGCAGACAGTTGGTGGGAATTAGGGTATGTTGGGTATATCATGAGTGGCATATTATTAATGGATAAGTCAAGGAAGGATTTGTCCTTTCCATTTATGGAAGTTAATATATCGAACCTTTGATTGAAACAGAACTGTCACACGAAATTCCATGGCCATAGTGTAATGAAAAGTTTATTTCAGGTAGTCAAAGAACGACGTATCAAGTATAAAAGTTGATGAAACTATCATGAAACCTTCTTGATGAGATATTACGATAATCGTATTATATTACATAGTGAATGTTTGTATATGGATGTTGTTGTTTCAACTTTACGTTATTTCTCTTGGGTTCCTTAACCCGTTTCTATACAGTACTCTTGGAATTTAGGCAATGTAGAGACCCAAATCTTGACGTACATGGACATTACATTACTTTTGCGGAATACTCGGTACATAACAAAAACACACACACAAGGATCGTAATAGTTTAGTGTCTTTGGAAACTCGGAACGTAATCTTCTAATCGTGGTGAAAGATCTTCTATATCTCCCATAACGATCTTCCCCTTTTTTTTACCTAAAACCTTTCTTTATATCTTGGGGAAAAGAAAACATAAAAGGGTGAGCTCAAATGCTCAGTAAGGGTAAACAAAAGAAATATCAATCACATCATATACACAAGCACATAACTTTTGGAAATCTTAACCTGCAAAAGAGATCATAATTTCATAACATGGGATAAATCATGGCAGTGAAATGTAATCACAATAATCATAACTTAAAACATGAAACATTGTGGCATTCACACATAATCATAGAGAATCATTTCTTGTTAGTCAAGACTCATTGCCAAGACTATCTTAGTGGACAAAGTCCCTTTCTGAATCGAGTAACCCTCGTTTCAGTCCTGTTTCACTGAACCGGTATAACCTACCGTTCCAGCCCTGTCTATCTCATGAGATATAAAATCTTTACCCAATGCATTGGAGGGAGATATAGGTCCCACCCATCTCATAATGATACCATTCTTATGTGTGCCACAAAATCATAAACCATACATCATTTCATAACCCATGTAATAAAAATGGGATTCTTAAACAACATGACATCATCAAACAATTCATATAAGATAAAGGAATTCATAAAAATAATTCCATCACAACATAATCAAATCAATGTAATAATAGAGATAAAAACAGAACCCTATATTATCCTAGATGGAAAATAATTTTGATAAAACACTTGAAATGAATTCTTGAGGAAAATATCCTTTCTTCTTCAAAAACACTTTTCCTTTCTTAACATGTCGTAAAATTATAAATTAAAAGAATTTGATTGAAAATAAAATTGAAAACTTGTAAAGGAAGCTTCTTGGAAATAATGTTTTAAAAATCCATTCATGCCGTATAAGTTAAAAAAAACATTCTTTGTACTTTTGTCGGAAAAGTCAAAAAGTACCTCGTACGAAAAACGACAAAAGATTCCTTTCTTATCTTTTACTAAAATTCACCGAAGGGTAAAATTGGATTTAAAAAATTGTAGGTGGATGGAAATAATATTACATATTGATGAAACATGGATGTGGATGATAAAATACACCCCAGTAAATACTTACGAATAAACAATCTCGGATAAAAACGAGATTGTGATATTTTCCCTTACCTTAGGTCCGATTTTCTTTGTATGTGTCCGAACCTCCTGTATAATGATTTAAATAATGTCATTGACTTATTAAAGAATCATATTCATTGTTATGATATCATATATGGTTCACTTATGACATTATATTACCCGTTCTTTTGTAAATTCCATGTTAAAGAAGCGTTTTGGGTAAAATCGTTTCATTTATCGTAGGTGTTTTGACTTGTTGTTATTGACATTATTATAACTTATATCATGATTTACTTACTTCCAGAATATAAAATATGATTTATATATCATATATATTCAGTATATATATATATAATAGATAGATAAATGAAATGAAAAACACCGTTCATGGAGACGGTAGTCCGTACGTACGCATGAACGCTGTTTTCTTTTCCTTATTGTCTTGAATGGAAGTAAGTAGATGAAATACATATATATATATATACATAAATCCAGTAGCTTTATAATGTCATATATTTCATTATTATTTCTTATATATACTTTATAATCATTCATGAATGGTTAATCATTGAGAATGAATCTCATCGCGTCGTGGAGACGGTAGTCCGTACGTACGCACGAGCGATGATATTGTTCCCATGGTCGTGGAATTGTGTTGAAGTGTATGTATACTATTTCAGTATCAATATAAATTTATAATAATCATATATAGTTACTCATTAAACCATTATACCCATCCAATTAAGGTGGTGGCGGAAAATAGATTACACCACGGCGTGGAGACGGTATTCCGTACGTACGCACGCGCGGTGATTTCCTTTTTCCGTAGGATGGATAGAAGGTTAATTAGAGTTGTTTCATATTTATAATAACATATCAGTATATAATAAATACTGATGTTATTAATTTATCATGAAACAACTAAAGAAGAAGAAGTTGAAGAAGAAATAAGTTGAAAAGATCGGTAATGGATATTACCTCTTCTTTGGAACGCCTCTTTGAATCCTCCACTTAGGGAACTAAGATTGGTCTTTGAAGAAGACCAGGACCTTTAGGATTATTCTAGGGAAGTGTATAGGAGAAAATGGCAGGGGTTGGCCGAGCATGAGTGCTCAAATTTGTGTGAGGAGGAGGGGGAGGAGGTGTCCTTTTATAAGGGAGGAGAGGGGCACCTTAGGAATACCTCAAAATATTATTTTATATTAATGTCAAAATCGGTTTATAATGGTTCCAAAGGGTCTTCTTTCGAAGCTAAAGTGGGGATGGGTCGAAATCCTATCAACCAATAGGATTTAGACAAGTTTAGGGTATTATTTTAACCTTATCAATTAGATTTAACTCTAAGTTAAATAATTTAACTTTTACCGTGTCTTTTTGTTTTCTTTCACTATATGGTTAATACACTTACTATAACATGTCAAAAGAACCCCAAATTGTTTATTATTAATATATATATCCTTATCTAAGTCATTTGGCCGAACCGTAGATTTTTAGGAATAAAATAACAATTAATAATATAATATTTTATTTAAAAACTATTTTGTGTCAATTTTGACACTATTTGATATATGATTTTTTTGAATGTCATAACGAAATTATATGTTCGAACCAAGTTTATTAAATAAACACTAATATATCATAGTAACCTAGAAAATTAGTGTAAGTCATAAAAAGTCTCAAATTACATTTATTTGGGCATTTATAACATCCATTCTGTCAATATTTCATTAATAAGACAATTACTGCATCATCTTTCTGTCATAATAAATGATAATTATTTAATCCCTAAAAATCCTAAATAAATTACTATGATGTAGATAATTGTATTAGCTTTCGGGAGACTATTCATGTTCGAATTTTCATGAAGTTTATCACTATATTAAAATTATTATACTTATAAGATTTAAGAAAGTGACATGTTGTCACATTCTTTGGTTTTAATAATTATTAAATTATTTTCATTGACAAAATTTAATTAAATTAATATAATCCGACCCTTAGGTGATATGGGTCGTTTTTTAGTCATCCAATAGAATTTTGACATTTGTTAGGGTAATTTTAAAATATTATATTTACCCTTAATTACCCGATTTACATTTAACTATGGTAAATAAAATTTACCGTAGTTACTATTCATAATTCCCAAAAATAAAAAGTATCCTATTAACATAATTTGGACCCACTGATTCTAAATATGGAATCCATTTTTTTAAAATTAAAAACACAGAATTTGTAGAAATTAAATTAAAATTAATCCCGTTGTCGAATAAAAACGGGTTTTTGTTTAAAACATTGCAAAAGATTGAATTGATTTAACTTACGAATTCAAGGTAAAATCAATGCTATTGACATACATCATATTAAATGGTAAAAATATATTCTATTTATACTTTAAAACCATTCAATATTATAATTTAACCACATAAGATATTACGATGAAAAAAATTGTTTTTAATTAAAATATAGCGTGTTTTTACTATTCATTAAAATGTGAAAGTTACCAGAATAATATGAAAATTTTATCCAAAGTAAATTTTTATTTCTTGATTCCAAAGAAGAATTTTATTTTGTCAAATTGAACTTATAAACATGTCAAAAACCAGATTTAAAGTGGGTGCGCCATCCAAAGGCGGCAAAACTGCATTTTTTGAAAAATACTTATTTTACCCGAAAAATTTATTTTGTTCTTATACCATGTTCTAGAAATGTGTAAGATGAATAATAATGTTATAAAATTCAAAATTTAGTAAATACTATTCATAACGGATAGTTCATGACAATATTATAATAATATAACATTGTTTATTAAAACCTGGTATTGCGTACAACACACGCTATCGAGGAAGGTCGCGATTGCGTGTAATGCAAGCCAAGTCAGGGTTGCGTGTTGTGAAAGAATCCTTCGTTGTTTCGTATAACAGAATCCAACCATATTTCATTTATACATTTAATATATATATATATATACTCAATGTTGCGTAGAATAACTATTATCAAAATTGTGTGTAACACGGTCCAAGAATAGTGTTGCGTATACTGCAAGCTAATACGGTGTTGCGTATAGCGCAAGGTAATCTTGGTGTAGAATACAAAAAAAGACATTAATGAAATTAAAATAATATTTTTCATAAAATCTTGGGGTGTTACATTCTACCCCCCTTAAAATTAATTTCGCCCTCAAAATTCGTCGGGGTTATAAATGGTTTACTATTTGAAAGATTCTTTGATAGAAACCCACATAGTAAAAAAGAATACCAAAACTTATCTTTAAAAACAAAAGTATGAAACTTAACGGTTACCCAAATAAACTAATCACTGGGTTTCCACATAGGTGAAAATATGGATATGGAAGAGAAATCTAACCATCATGTTCTGATGGGGAGTGGTAGACAACATGGCTATGGAAAAGCCAGCAATCACAAAGCCAAAAATTTGTGACGATCTAAGGTACCATCTGATTCATCAGATATAAGATCACTAGGACAACATTTTTGGTTTTCAATATCATTTCGCTAAAGTTGAAGAATTTGAATTAGAATAAATACTTACTTTATTTTGGTACAATCTCACTGTTGTTCGTGCCTTTAACAATTTCCACTTCATCTCTTAAATAAATGAAGTTGAATTTGTTATTCGTGAAGTGTTAGCAGATCATGTGATAGAATGACGGGTCATTCCATCTGTCTCAAACAAAAGGTTAGCAAAAAAATTATATACATAAGTCGATCTAAAGTGAGATTAATCATATATGGTTCCTAAAATGGAATTATACTTCATATATCATACTGCTTAATATAATAAAACTAGTTTCTACTAAACAGGGATTTCTTGTAGGCCAGGGTTAGGCGATAAAGGCCAGTCGCACTTCGGTTGTGGGTTCGATTCCCACAGCCTTGTCTGAAGCGATGGGCTGTCGCCCGTCCTGCAGGTTGTCCTTTTTCTAAAACTACATTACTATAACATCCCATCAATAATATCGAAAAAAAACTTCTATCCTTAAAAAATACTCACTTATGTCCAACATAATCCATTTCAATCTTTAGGCTTATCCATAATACTGCAGTCCACTCTCATAACATAGTGAAAACGATTACCAGAGATTTAATACCATCGTTGATCCCCATATATCATAAGATATGTTTTGTTGGTCACATTCCAAACATTCAAAGTCCTTAATCATGTATTCTCTTGAATACCTTAGTGAAAACATGAATGCAGTTTAAAGTTAACACTTTCCACATACCAAAATCCTCAAAATTCTATATACTCAAACCATGATATCACTTATTCCTTATATAAATCATGAGCTCATGAATACTATTAAACATTTCATTTTATCGTTTTCCCTTTATTATGCGCATATCATCTTATTTCCAAAAAAATATCTCAATCACTTTGAATTCCACATCAATAAATATTGCAATAATCAATGATACAACATTATTTTGGAATCCCATTACATAAACACTTAATCATTCCACCACATCGTTGTCATATTCAACATTGCCAATAGTGATCGCATGTGACTTCCCTTTGTCCTTTGCCTTCAGTGGTTGCTCATATTGATCATCACTAACCCTTGGATTAGGGCATTTATTAGCATAATGCCCCATTTCCTTGCACTTGAAGCATTGAAGTGTTGGTGGTGCGTTCTCTGCAATTTTTTCTTTATTCACATCATTAGAAACCCTTTTTCCATTACTTCGACACTCAGCTGCTCGATGACCTTCTTTTCCACACTTAAAACATTTTCTAGTCCCTTTAAGACAATCTCAACCATGCTTCTTTCCACACTTTGTGCATAAGGAAACATTCATCTTCTTTTCACCATTATTCTGAGATTTCTCCTTGAACTCCATCTTTCGTTTCTTGTCAAAACCATGAGATGGATATGTAACACCAACTTCCATTTCTACCTTGATTGCACAACGCACAATTTCTTCATAGATACTGAAGTCTCTTATAGCTAATTCCCTTCGAAGACTTGGTTTTAAGCCACTGAAAAATCGATCAACTTTACTTTCAGGTTGGATGATAATGCCAGATGCATACCTTGCAAGTCTTGTAAAATTCGCTTCGTATATACCAACAGATTCATCATCCCTTTGCTTCAGTTCAAGAAAATCTTTCTCCATCTTTGTTCGAAGAATACGAGGGAAGTACTTACTAAAAAACAAGTTCTTGAACTCGTCCCATTCCATGGACTCAATTTCATCTCTAGGTCTCATATTCTTGATAAGATTCCACCATTGATCAGCCTCTCCTTCCAAACGATATATTGCTAAGATGACTTTATCATGTTCAGAACATTGAAGAACTGAAAATATCTTTTCAGTAGTACTGATCCATTGTTCAGAAACAAGTGGATCAGAATACCCACTGAAAGAAGGTGGATGTTGCCTCATGAAGGACTCAATAGAATATTGTTCCCTTCTCTGCTCATTTGGAAGTCCAGAATGATTCATAGCTTGTGTAAGTATAGCAATAAGATTTTTTACTCCATCTCCCATACCATTTGTTTGTTCAGGAGGACAATCATTGCATTGTCCATTGCATTGATCAACACGGTTCCTTCGGGTTCCAGCCATCGTCTAAAACCCAAAAAGAATAGTGTGAGAGGAAAAAATCATGCTAGGGAAAACAACATTATAAAGGGGGAGTACCTTCAATATCTAACATCTTAGTTTTAATTCTAGGATCGTTAGCGTAATTCTAGTACTATAACCTATACGTATACTTAACCTTAGGGACAACCCTAGACATACCTTAGAAATATCTCTAGGGATCTCACTAACGTTTTCACATCCTAGTTTCCAAAGGTTGACTAAACCTTTCCTCTGATACCAACTGTAGAGACCCGAATCTTGTCGTACATGGAAATTACATTACTTTTGCGGAATACATGGTACATAACAAAAACACACACACAAGGATCGTAATAGTTTAGTGCCTTTGGAAACTCGGAACGTAATCTTCTAATCGTGGTGAAAGATCTTCTATATCTCCCATAAAGATATTCCCCTTTTTTTACCTAAAACCTTTCTTTATATCCTGGGGAAAAGAAAACATAAAAGGGTGAGCTCAAATGCTCAGTAAGGGTAAACAAAAGAAATATCAATCACATCATATACACAAGCACATAACTTTTGGAAATCTTAACCTGCAAAAGAGATCATAATTTCATAACATGGGATAAATCATGGCAGTGAAATGTAATCACAATAATCATAACTTAAAACATGAAACTTTGTGTCATTCACACATAATCATAGAGAATCATTTCTTGTTAGTCAAGACTCATTTCCAAGACTATCTTAGTGGACAAAGTCCCTTTCTGAATCGAGTAACCCTCGTTTCAGTCCTATTTCACTGAACCGGTATAACCTACCGTTCCAGCCCTGTCTATCTCATGAGATATAAAATCTTTACCCAATGTATTGGAGGGAGATATAGGTCCCACCCATCTCATAATGATACCATTCTTATGTGTGCCACAAAATCATAAACCATATATCATTTCATAACCCATGTAATAAAAATGGGATTCTTAAACAACATGACAACATCAAACAATTCATATAAGATAAAGGAATTCATAAAAATAATTCCATCACAACATAATCAAATCAATGTAATAATAGCGATAAAAACAGAACCCTATATTATCCTAGATGGAAAATAATTTTGATAAAACACTTGAAATGAATTCTTGAGGAAAATATCCTTTCTTCTTCAAAAACACTTTTCCTTTCTTAACATGTCGTAAAATTATAAACTAAAAGAATTTGATTGAAAATAAACTTGAAAAATTTTAAAGGAAGCTTCTTGGAAATAATGTTTTAAAAATCCATTCATGCCGTATAAGTTAAAAAAAACATTCTTTGTACTTTTGTCGGAAAAGTCAAAAAGTACCTCGTACGAAAAACGACAAAAGATTCCTTTCTTATCTTTTACTAAAATTCACCGAAGGGTAAAATTGGATTTAAAAAATTGTAGGTGGATGGAAATAATATTACATATTGATGAAACATGGATGTGGATGATAAAATACACCCCAGTAAATACTTACGAATAAACAATCTCGGATAAAAATGAGATTGTGATATTTTCCCTTACCTTAGGTCCGATTTGCTTCGTATGTGTCCGAACCTTATGTATAATGATTTAAATAATGTCATTGACTTATTACAGAATCATATTTATTGTTATGATATCATATATGGTTCACTTATGACATTATATTACCCGTTCTTTTGTAAATTCCATGTTAAAGAAGCGTTTTGGGTAAAATCGTTTCATTTATCGTAGGTGTTTTGACTTGTTGTTCTTGACATTATTATTACTTATATCATGATTTGTTTACTTACATAATATAAACTATGATTTATATATCATATATATTCAGTATATATATATATATAATAGATAGATAAATGAAATGAAAAACACCGTTCATGGAGACGGTAGTCCGTACTTACGCATGAACGTTGTTTTCCTTTCCTTATTGTCTTGAATGGAAGTAAGTAGATGACATACATATATATATATATATACATAAATCCAGTAGCTTTATAATGTCATATATTTCATTATTATTTCTTATATATACTTTATAATCATTCATGAATGGTTAATCATTGAGAATGAATCTCATCGCGTCGTGGAGACGGTAGTCCATACGTACGCACGAGCGATGATATCGTTCCCATGGTCGTGGAATTGTGTTGAAGTGTATGTATACTATTTCAGTATCAATATCACTTTATAATAATCATATATAGTTACTCATTAAACCATTATACCCATCCAATTAAGGCGGTGGCCGAAAATAGATTACACCACGGCATGGAGACGGTATTTCGTACGTACGCACGCGCGGTGATTTCCTTTTTCCGTAGGATGGATAGAAGGTTAATTATAGTTGTTTCATATTTATAATAACATATAAGTATATAATAAATACTGATGTTATTACTTTATTATGAAACAACTAAAGAAGAAGAAGTTGAAGAAGAAAGAAGTTGAAAAGATCGGTAATGGATATTACCTCTTCTTTGGAACGCCTCTTTGAATCCTCCACTTAGGTAACTAAGATTGGTATTTGAAGAAGACCAGGACCTCTAGGATTATTATAGGGAAGTGGAGAGGAGAAAATGGCAGGGGTTGGCCGAGCTTGAGTGCTCAAATTTGTGTGAGGAGGAGGGGGAGGAGGTGTCCTTTTATAAGGGAGGAGAGGGGCACCTTAGGAATACCTCAAAATATTATTTTATATTAATGTCAAAATCGGTTTATAATGGTTCTAAAGGGTCTTATTTCGAAGATAAAGTGGGGATGGGTCAAAATACTATCAACCAATATGATTTAGACAAGTGTAGGGTATTATATTAACCTTATCAATTAGATTTAACTCTAAGTTAAATAATTTTACTTTTACTGTGTCTTTTTGTTTTCTTTCACTATATGGTTAATACACTTACTATAACATGCCAAACGAACCCCAAATTGTTTATTATTAATATATATATCCTTATCTAAGTCATTTGGCCGAACCTTAGATTTTTAGGAATAAAATAACAATTAATAATATAATATTTGATTTAAAAACTATTTTGTGTCAATTTTGACACTAGTTGATATATGATTTTTGTGAAAGTCATAACAGAATTATATGTTCGAACCAAGTTGATTAAATCAACAATAATATATCATAGTAACCTAGAAAATTAGTTTAAGTCATAAAAAGTCTCAAATTACATTTATTTGGTCATTTATAACATCAATACTGTCAATATTTCATTAATAAGACAATTACTGCATCATCTTTCTGTCATAATAAATGATAATTATTTAATCCCTAAAAATTCTAAATAAATTTCTATGATGTAGATAATTGTATTATATTTCTGGAGACTATTCATGTTCTAAGTTTCATGAAGTTTATCACTAGATTAAAATTATTATACTTATAAGATTTAAGAAAGTGACATGTTGTCACATTCTTTGGTTTTAATAATAATTAAATTATTTTCATTGAAAAAATTTAATTAAATTAATCTAATCCTACCCTTAGGTGATATGGGTCGTTTTTTAGTCATCCAATAGAATTTTTACATTTGTTAGAGTAATTTTAAAATATTATATTTACCCTTAATTACCCGATTTACCTTTAACTATGGTAAATAAAATTTACCGTAGTTACTATTCATAATTCCCAAAAATAAAAAGTATCCTATTAACATAATTCGGACCCACTGATTCCAAATATGGAATCCATTTTTTTAAAATTCAAAACATAGAAGTTGTAGAAATTAAATTAAAATTAATCCCGTTGTCGAATAAAAACGGGTTTTTGTTTAAAACATTGCAAAACATTGAGTTGATTTAACTTACGAATTCAAGGTAAAATCAATGCTATTGACATACATCATATTAAATTGTAAAAATATATTCTATTTATACTTTAAAACCATTCAATATTATAATTTAACCACATAAGATATTACGATGAAAAAAATTGTTTTTAATTAAAATATAGCGTGTTTTAACTATTCATTAAAATGTGAAAGTTACCAGAATAATATGAAAATTTTATCCAAAGTAAATTTTTATTTCTTGATTCCAAATAAGAATTTTATTTTGTCAAATTGAACTTATAAACATGTCAAAAACCAGATTTAATGTGGGTGCGCCATCCAAAGGCGGCAAAACTGCATTTTTTGAAAAATACTTATTTTACCCGAAAAATTTATTTTGTTCTTATACCATGTTCTAGAAATGTGTAAGATGAATAATAATGTTATAAAATTCAAAATTTAGTTAATACTATTCATAACGGCTAGTTCATGACAATATTATAATAATATAACATTGTTTATTAAAACACGGTATTGCGTACAACACACGCTATCGAGGAAGGTCGCGATTGCGTGTAATGCAAGCCAAGTCAGGGTTGCGTGTTGTGAAAGAATCCTTCGCTGTTTCATATAATAGAATCCAACCATATTTCATTTATACATTTAATATATATATATATATATATATATATATATATGTTGTACCTCTCATACCCCTCATGGTTTAATTTTCATGATCACAATCACTCTCTTATTTATCTAATCGTGTTTTAAGTGTTTGTGTTTATAGGCAAAAGGTTGCCAAGGAATTGGGCCAAGAAGGACAGAAAGTGGACTGATTTCAGTCCACCGGCCAACCGGTGGATGACCACCGGCCAGCCGATGGAGCCTGAACAGAAGGCATCCCCTCTGTCCGGACCACCGGCCAACCGGTGTCCCACCACCGGCCAGCCGGTGGAACCCAGACAGGCCGGACAGCTACTGTCTCAGCACCGGCCAACCGGTGGCCCACTCATCGGCCAGCCGGTGGTGCCTGGGCAGAAGGCCTCTCCCATTTTCCAAGCACCGGCCAACCGGTGAGCCCAGTCAAACTAGCCATTGGGCTTTGACCAGACTTGTCCACTTGACTCCCAACGGCTCCGAAGGCCTCTCCAACGGCTCCGAAGACCCCCAAAGGCCATTTGAGGGTTCCCCCTCTATAAATAAAGGACTAGGAAGCCCTGGAAACGTAACAGAAGCCCACAGGAACATTGTTCGATCATTTGGAGAACCTCCGGCGCATTCCTTCAAGGAACCTCAATTGCTCCAACTCACTTCCAAATCCAAGGAGCATCACCATAGAAGCTTGGGAGCACTCTTCATCAACTCCAATCAATCCATTGGCGCCCAAGACTTCTCCTCATTACGGTTTTTCTTGTTTTATCATTTTGAGAATCAATTTGGGTTTGTGCCTACAAACCCCTCTCTTCTCTCATCTTCCTTCGTTTGGGTTTTCACACCACCTTCAAGGTGTGAAGAGGTTATTCAAGCCTTCCCTTTAAAAGGCTTGAGTTATAGGTGAGCTAGCCTTCACCTGTAAGAAGGCTAGTGGGTTCTTGCTCAACCATTAAAAGCAAGTGGGTTCTTTCTCAACCATTAAAAGCAAGCTGTAATAGGTTCTAGACTACCTTAAAGTCTAGTGGGTTTCTTGCTAAAACCATTAAAAAGCAAGCGGTAGTAAATCTCTCAACAGTTGAGTTGGGAGCGGAGACGTAGGCTTTGGTTTAAGCCGTACTCTTTTATCAAGTTTTGTGTCTTGCCTCTTTTATTTCCGCTGCACTTTTTACTTTGTTTTTAAATTGGTAAATATTTTTTTAAAGGCAATTCACCCCCCTCTTTCCATCACTCTCCTCCCAACAATTGGTATCAGAGCCAAAATTTGAGTAATACCTTCACCGGTTTCAAATTCAAGATCCTTTGTGATGGCTTCAACTTCTTTCGCCCCCGAAGGCTATTCTTTGGGTCGTGCTCCATTCTTTTATGGAACCGGCTATATTTATTGGAAAACCCACATGACCACTTTTCTTAGAATTATAGGTTATCCTATTTATAAAATTGTCATGCATGGTTATTCTCTTTCTTCTCCCGATGAATCCAAATGGACTCAAGTCGATATTAGAAATTTCTAGCCTGATGGCAAAGCCATGAACGCTCTTCATTGCGGCCTTGATCGTAATGAATTCAATCGAGTTTCCACATGCACTTCATCTCATGAAATCTGGAAACTTTTGGAGGTTACCCATGAGGGGACCAACAAAGTTAAGGATACTCGATTGGATATGTACCGTCAAGATTTTGAGTCTTTTACCATGCATCCATCTGAAAATATAACTGAAATGTTTACTCGCTTTACTGATGTTTGCAATGGGATAAAGTCCCTTGGTGATGATGTGTCTGCAGAAATGATGGTCAAGAAGATTATTTGGATCCTACCAAGCTCATGTGCACCGAAAGTCACGGCAATCCAAGAAGCAAAAGACATCAAGAACATGCCGGTCGAAGAGCTCATCGGATCCCTCATGACCTACGAGATCACCATGAGGAGGCAAGCTGAAAAGGAAGGCAAACCGATCAAAGTTCCAAATAACATCGCCTTCAAAGTTCAAAAAGAAGAAAGCTCCTCCTCCTCATCGTCTTCCTCTTCAAGAGGCGATTCAGAAATGGAGAATCTTGCCCGCAAAATGCACAAATTCATGAAGAAGCACAAGAAGAAGAAATCCCGCAAGGCACAACCCAACGAAAAATCTGAGCCCGAGGTAACATTTTACCGGTGTGGCAAGAAAGGCCATTACAAGCCCGATTGTCCACTCAACCAGAAAAAGGCCAAGCAAAAGGAAAAGAAGAAGGCATTCAAGGCCACATGGAGTGATAGCTCCACATCCTCCTCCTCCTCCTCCTCAAGTGACAATGGTAAAAAATGCCTAATGGCATTTTATGAGGTAACCTCTTCCGACTCTTGTTCCTCTTGTTCTTCCAATTCATTCAATCATTTATCTTATGAGGATCTCCAACATGATAGAGATCAATTGGAGGAAGGTTTTCACGAACTTTATTCCAAATTTATTGTTTTAAAAAAGAATTTCAAAAAACTTTCTTCCTAAAAGGAACAACTTCTCAAAGAAAAGGAGGAGTTGTCCCTCAAGATCCAAAACCTTCCCGATGATGATTCTATGGAATTAACAATCAAGGATTTAAGGGAATCCCTAGCTAAGTTCACCGAAGGTGAACATAACCTTTCGAAGCTCCTTGGTTCCCAATACGTATCTAGAACCACCCAAGGGCTTGGCTATTCCAAGCAATCTTCCTCTTCCCATGCTCCTACTATTTTTGTAAGGGGGAGCTCCCAATATAAATTTTGCAACTATTGTAAAAAACCAGGGCACTTAATTTATGAGTGCGATTGCAAAAATTCCTGGTATGGAAGGCCCAAAACTATTTTCTTTAATGATGAATTTCATAGGAGAAGACCCGCCACTAGACAAGTATGGATTGAAAAATCCCTTTTAGCGAGTCTCACCGGACCAAAATTTGTCTCGGTTCTAAAATCCTCTCCCCGGTGATTTGTTGTTTTTATTTAGGGGGAGTTAGGATCGTTTAAGCCTTTTTGCTTTATATTCAAAACTTTCAATTTAAAACCTTCAATTCAAAATTTTCAATTCAAAACTTTCAATTCAAATCTCAAAAATTTCAATTGTTTTAAAAAAAACTCTATCTTGTTTTTCAACCCTTCCCTCAATCAAGTTTTATGCCCCGTGCTATTTTGATAATCACAAAGGGGGAGAAATTCTTGGTTGATTGGGGGAGAAATCTTTCTCTCATGCTTTGCTTTACTTTTCAATTTATCCTTTAAAGCATGCCTCTCATTTCAATCTTTTACATTGCTTGTTTTGGTGATTGTGATCATCAAAATAGGGGGAGATTGTTGTACCTCTCATACCCCTCGTGGTTTAATTTTCATGATCACAATCACTCTGTTATTTATCTAATCGTGTTTTAAGTGTTTGTGTTGATAGGAAAAAGGTTTCCAAGGAATTGGGCCAAGAAGGACTGAAAGTGGACTGATTTCAGTCCACCGGCCAACCGGTGGATGACCACCGGCCAGCCAATGGAGCCTGGACAGAAGGCATCCCCTCTGTCCAGACCACCGACCAACCGGTGTCCCACCACTGGCCAGCCGGTGGAACCCAGACAGGCCGGACAGCTACTGTCTCAGCACCGGCCAACCGGTGGACCACTCACCGGCCCGCCGGTGGTTCCTGGGCAGAAGGCCTCTCCCATTTTCCAAGCACCGACCAACCGGTGGCTCTGTACCGGTCAGCCGGTGAGCCCAGTCAAACTAGTCGTTGGGCTTTGACCAGACTTGTCCACTTGACTCCCAACGGCTCTGAAGGCCTCTCCAACGGCTCCGAAGACCCCCAAAGGCCATTTGAGGGTTCCCCCTCTATAAATAAAGTACTCGGAAGCCCCAGAAACGTAACGGAAGCCCATGGGAACATTGTTCGATCATTTGGCGAACCTCCGGCACATTCCTTCAAGGAACCTCAATTGCTCCAACTCACTTCCACATCCAAGGAGCATCACCATAGAAGCTTGGGAGCGCTCTTCATCAACTCCAATCAATCCATTGGCGCCCAAGACTTCTCCTCATTACGGTTTTTCTTGTTTTATCATTTTGAGCATCAATTTGGGTTTGTGCCTACAAACCCCTCTCTTCTCTCATCTTCCTTCGTTTGGGTTTTCACACCACCTTCAAGGTGTGAAGAGGTTAGTCAAGCCTTCCCTTAAAAAGGCTTGAGTCATAGGTGAGCTAGCCTTCACCTGTAAGAAGGCTAGTGGGTTCTTGCTCAACCATTAAAATCAAGTTGGTTCTTGCTCAACCATTAAAAGAAAGCTGTAATAGGTTCTAGACTACCTTAAAGTCTAGTGGGTTTCTTGCTAAAACAATTAAAAAGCAAGCGGTAGTAAATCTCTCAACGGCTGAGTTGGGAGCGGAGATGTAGGCTTTGGTTTAAGCCGAACTCCATTATCAAGGTTTGTGTCTTGCCTCTTTTATTTCCACTGCACTTTTTACTTTGATTTTAAATTGTTAAATATTTTTTTAAAGGCAATTCACCCCCCCTCTTGCCATCACTCTCCGCCCAACAATATATACTCAATGTTGCGTAGAATAACTATTATCAAAATTGTGTGTAACACGGTCCAAGAATAGTGTTGTGTATACTGCAAGCTAATACGGTGTTGTGTATAGCGCAAGGTAATATTGGTGCAGAATACAACAAAAGACATTAATGAAATTAAAATAATATTTTTCATAAAATCTTGGGGTGTTACAGGCAAGCCCGCCTAATGCCTACGGGAAAGAATCCTTGAGGGTCAAACACTAAGTGTTTTTGCTGGTCTCGTTAAATTGTATTTTAATTTTATTAATGAAATATATATTATTCTCATGACGGTGGAATAATTTTATTCAAGTTAAAATCATCAAATAAATTAAATTAAATATATTTATTTATTTTATTGAAGTTTTAATAAATATCTATTTACTAGTTTGTAAATAAAATATCTATTTAAGTGAATAGATAATTTATTTATTTATTCTAGTTTTCAATAAATGGAAGTAGAGTTCGAGCAGACCATGGTTGGTCCTCTAGTAAAATAATTATTTATAAGACGATAAATAATTATTTAACTAGTTGGAACAAGTTAAAATAATAACGGCGCTTCTATTATTTTGTGACGCAAAATTTTATTTATAATTCCATTTTGTGAAAGTAGCCTCTCCATAAATAATGACGTGATATTATTATGAGAATGGGTTTGATCTAAGTTCATGAATGTATTTAATTTTTGTTATAAAATTAAATATTGTTACTGAATTTCCATGCATATAAATAGACAAGTACGTCTATTGGGCTATAGAGAACACACCACACGCTTGGTTAATTGAGAATTGTTGATCTAAATAATTTCCTTCTCGAATCCTCTTCCCACCCTCTCAATAATGAGAGACATTCTTCAAGGTCGAAGAACAAGTGATCAAGAATGGATGACACAAGACACTTGCTTTTCAGTGCCAGCACCTGAAGAATGAGTTTTGTCGATCAGAGGGTATCTGAGCCCATGTGGATCACCACTAGAGGGATTCTAGTTTAGACCATCGCAAGCGCAATGAGATAATCTGGAAGGGTCATTTTGAATGATCAACATCATCAATATAGAAAATAATGAAGATCCAGGTATTCTTTTCATTATTAAATTTATTAAATTAATTATAAACATGATGTGAAAGATCCTCTCTAATAATTTTGGGCCTCTTCCTTATTAATATAACTCTTAGATTCTATTCCATGGAGACTGGTGTTCATAGTTGTAATGATCCTGGAATAATCATTGATCATGCTAAAAATTAAATTTGGGTTTCATCCCAACAATGCTTCCGCTGCACCTGGAACTTTCAAGTGGTATCAGAGTGGTTACATCATAGTTTATAATTATTTAAATATTTCATTGATGATTTACACATTTAATAATTTAGTTATTTTAATTCATTTTAATAATTTTGAAAATCTGAATCTCAATATATGTTCCTCCTCTTCCATTTCTCATTCACCTTACAGAAACAATATTTTCTTTTAATTTTGATTAAAATAAAATAGAGGATCTCATATAAAGGTGACAAAGGTTCCAATCTATCCACCACCAGAACACAAAACGGGTATTTGGCAGTACACACCGTATAGACAAGGTTCAATGCACCAGGTATAGTCCTCCAAACCTAGCCCTATCATTGTAGTTTGTCTATGTCTTAATGACTTCGTGTGTTGACTAGGAAGAGGTGGAAAGAAGTTTCGAATTTACACAACATGGGGCCAACTAGACATGAAATGTAGTCCCTTCAGGTTATGGTTGGACCATGTACCTCACACATGGCTTTCCCAGATAGAGATCGTGTAACAAGGAACTACATGGTGTGTGGACCACTGGACGCTCTGTGTACTCTAATGTTTTCCATAGTACACTCACATGCTGTTTCCCCGGGCCTGTACTTTGGATGGACATTGAAAAATAGTACATGTTGTGTAATTGGATCTACACATTGTGTACCCATCCAAATTACATAGATTTATGAAAACTTATTTTTATATTATACAAACCCCTGAGACATGTACCATCCTGCGGGCATAAATCCGAGGCACAAAACATGATAGGTGTTTCATATATATCTTTTTAATTTAACATCTGTGTAATTTTCATTTCTACTCATAGGGTATTAATCAATTGGAATTCATCAGGTTGCCTCTAAGGTATAAATTAAGTACAAAGATAGTTTTAAATGAATTTATTTGTTTAAAATTATGATGGATGAGAATCCAAAGGGAATTTAGAGAATGGTTTAAGATAAAAGGATTGATTAATTAAGGATGAGAATTATTTGATTTGAGCGTGATTTATATTAAACAATAATGATTAAATATTTGAATTTGTTTGGAAAAAATACCTCAAGGTAACATTTCATCATTTTTGGGTTGATTGTGTTTGTTGACAAAGCAGGTTTCCATGGTGAATTTTCAAGTTATTGAGATGTTGTTGACAATCCATGTTGACAAAGAATGATTACAAAGGGACAAACGATCTAGAGGCGGTACAAAAAGAGCAGTACAAGGTGGCACCGTTTTCCAGTGTTTGCTTAATTTTTGGGGTCCAAAATTTAGAGTTTTCTGAGCATCGTTAAAATTGGATATCCTTTAAGATCTTTTTTAAATATGTAAAAGGCATGAGTTTTGCTAAGATATGCTTCATTTATTGGATTTAGAGAAGACTAGAAAAATGATGGTGGTTATTCTTAGAAATTACGTCAAGCTTCGCGAAAGGAAGAGTTGAAGCACATCGTGGTGGTGAAGGGCTTTTCAAGGGAGATTTGCAGTGAAGGCATGAAGGGTTTGACGGTGATGCTCCATGATTACGTCAAGCTCTGCGATCCAGAAAATTGCAGTGGACCTTCACAATTTTCAAAGAATTTCGGCAGGAACTTTGGAGCTTTGCGATTTCAGATGACGTGGAGTTGACTTTGTGTGGATGGTTCGAGGGTCCGTGGAATCGCCTATAAATAGGCCTCGACCCCCTCGGGAGAAGAAGAAGAGAAATAGAGAATTTTTAGAGAAAATACTATGCTCTTAGTTTGTGAAGGTAGTTCGCGAAGGCAGTGTGCTTTTTGAAAGAAGAGATTAGTGGCGGCTAATGTAGCCCCACAAAAGTTGTGAGCTCCGCATTGGCTCATTGAGCTTCATGTGTGAAGTCACTCTGTGAAGACTTGAGCTTCGCGAGAGTTCATCGCAAGAGTGATTCGGTAAAAGGAAGGAGCTTCACAAAGGCTTGTTTGAGCTTTGCGAAATTGGGAGCCTCGTGAAGTAGGGTGCTTTGTGAAGGTATTTCAAAAGTAATTGCCTAATGTTCAGAGGCAAAGGGGTATTCATCAGTGGATGAAAGTTGGAACTCAATAGAGTATCTATCAACAGTTGAGGATTCATTCTTTCTTGTGAATAAAGAGACCTATAGATCTATAAACTGTGAGTGGATCCCTTCCATGTGCAGTGTGCCAAGGAAGAGGAAGAAGGTTATCCTTTCTACCAGCAGTGAGCTAGAGAGAGAGAAATAGGGAGTGACCCTTGGTGAAGCAGTGAGCTGACCCTAAACATTGTAAAGTTAGTGAGCCTAGGAATAGAAGTGATCTAGCCTGAACTTTATTTTTAGTGAGCTTTAGAGGATTCGGTACAACGGTACATCGCCGTTGTAAGCTCCTTGGAGACAGCCCAGTGAGGGTGACTGCTTTCTTCCCTGCATTGCATTTAAATCATCATCATCAGATAAAGAAGAAAAGAAGTGTTCATAATAAACACACAAGTGAAAACAAGGTGACCGTTGTAATAAAGAGGTCAAGATTCAGTGGGGCATGACGAATTTAATAAAGAATATCCATACCTTGATTCACCCCACTCTCAAGGTATGTAGTCCCCTATTGGTCCTAACAGAATTCTAGTTTTATTTATTTGTAAATATTGTTGCATGTATGGATTATCATGTGATATTAGAATAAATTTTTATGTGGATGGTTTCTTTTAATTTTTTTATTTAAATTAAATTTGTTGGCATGCGAGCCTTCTACTCTTTAATATGTTGGGCCTGCTTTCCCTAGGTTTCATTTATGTAAAATCCCTTTTTACCCCTCACCTTCAGGTGAGTTAAAAATAGGAATATGTAATAGATTTGACTCCCAAGATAGTGGAGGTGGTTCAAGATGAAGCATAGATGAAACCAATCCCCGAAGATACAGAGGTGGACAGGTGGAAAGCTATAAACATGAACCCAAAAGGTTCAAGCTGTTTCTCCCCTATGTCAGGGATATTTTATCAACCACTATATAAACTAATCATTATAAATTATCATGATAATTATCTTTATTTTATTTCTATTATTTTCATGGTTTATTATTATTGATGTGTTTTCACGATCACATAATTAATGAATTAAACAAGCATGCAAGATAGAACTAAAACAAACCATACTTTTGCATAAATATCATCAAGACTAGTTTAATCACTTAAGTAAGTTCCACTTAATATTAACATGCATGTGATAATGATAATAAGGAATTCACGCATACGAGATAAAATCCCTCAAAAAAATATTAAGTCAGATGAGGCCTTCAGTTTCTTTATTAAGGGAAAAACTCAATAAAACTATGAGTTTGACCAACCCTTGTAAGGAAACATACTTTTATACAGAAATCCCTTATGAAAGGTTTCGTGTTGACTTAACCAAATTACATCAAGAGTAGTATCCCTTGATAGACTTGGTGTAATATTGGAGGCAACAATTGAGGAAATAAAAAAGTCATGATTTCAAGATTGGGGAGTCCACTCATCAAATCAAGGAGCAGCACGCCTGTAGTTGTAAAAGACCTCCCTACCTAAATACCATATAATAGTGTGAACAACCCTTTTGGGGGTTATGCGAAGGGGAATATTGATCATTTCCACTCGAGTGTCATAAAAACATGACATTTCAAGTTCAATGGTGAGGGCCATTGGGAGTTAATAAAATAGTGGGAGACTTAATAAAATCTACTATTTCTCATAAAATGTAATCAATAATGAACTAATGGTCTTCTCTTTTAATTGTAAAATAAGAATGACATGCTCATCAACCACACTATTCCTATGATCAATTCTGGATAAAGAAAAAATCCTCACTGACAGGAACTTCCAAGAATGGTTTAGATGCATTTGGGTTATCCTACGCCATGACTGAAAGCCTTACATGCTGGAGTCTGCATTACCAAATCCACCTTCTGAAGAGGCGAGTGATGTGGATTTCCTAGTCTATTAGAAATATATGAACAACATAGCTGATGTTCAATGTTTGATTCTATAATAAATTTCTAGTGAGATCCTGAAGTCTCATGAAAACATGGATGATTATATCAAGCTCTAGAACCTCTGTGGTCTTTACCAGGAGATAGAAAGATAGGAAGGGTTTGAGATATCTAAGGAACTCTTTCAGAGTAAGCTTAGAGAAGGTCCCCCAACTAGGCCTCATGTAGTCAAGAACATTGGATACATTGAGCACTGGGAGGTTCTATGGTTTAAACTCCCTAAATAACTGGGCATAGATCTCATTCTCATATCACTTATTTATAACTTCTCTAACTTTTTTGCCAATTTCCACATGAACAATGTTGAGAAGTCTCTATCTAATCTTATTATCCTCATTCTCCAAGTGGACAAAGATATGATGTGTGAAATTCCTGTTGTCCTTATGGTGAATAATAGAAAGTGTAAGGCGAAGAGCTTTAAGCGCAAATATTCTTCACAGCCATCCAAGAAAAGGAAGATCAAAGGGGAGGAAATGGAACAAGAGGCTGTATGTTTCACATGTGGCGAGATGGGACACTAGAAGAAGAACTGCACCCTGTCTAGGAAGCAAGGGGAAGCTTCAAGTGCGTTTGTTATCAAATGCAATCTATCTATTTCTAAATATTTGTTTTTATATACAACATGTGGATCTCACATATGTATGAAAATATAGGAACCCATATAGATTCAAAAATATTGACTTAGGGGAGGTAGAAAATGGATCCAGACTAGCTGTTGTAGCTATTTGGGACTACCACCTCATGTTTCCAACTGGGATGATCTTGTTGTTAAAGTGTTGTTATTAAGTGCCGTATATTACTAATTACATTATTTATGTATCCATATTAGATATAGATGATTTTTTTTTCAATTTTGGAATTAAATGTTGTTTCTTTTACAGAGATATCATTTGTTTTGGCGGGGAAAATTTATACAACAGTCTTTACACGTAGGATTACAGAAACCAAGTAATGGAAATTGATAACAAAGATACTTCACTTGACTCATACCACACCCAAATTTGGCATCACTGGATATGTCATGTAAACAAGAAATTCTTGAAAAAGTTACATCAAGATGGATATTTAGATTCTTTAAATTCAAACCACATGGCTTATGTCATGTATGTTTATAAGGCAAAATGACCAACGACCCATTTAGTGGGAAAGTTGAAAGGGATAAAGAACTTCATAAATTGGATCATACCGATGTGTGTGGACCATTTCCAGTTGAAGCAATGGTAGGGTACTCATACTTCATAACTTTTACTAATTATTTTAGTTGACATGGATATATCTTCTTAATGAGGTATAAGTTGGATTCTTTTGATATGTTCAAAGAATACAAGAATGATGTTGAGAACTAGCTGGGTAAGAAGATTAAGAAACCCGGCTCAGACTAAGGTGGAGTATATCTTAACCATGACTTCATTGAATACTTTCAAGAGTTTGGGATCCTATCTTAAATCACTCCTCCATACACGCCCTAGTGGAATGGTGTGAGTGAAAGGAGGAACCACACCCAGTTGGACATGGTGAGATCAATGATGAGTGATGAAAGTATTCTGTTATCATTTTGGGGATATGTGTTACAAACAGTGGAACACATACTATACCAAGTACCAACTAAATCAATAAATGGTATTCCATACGAGTTATAAAGTGTAAGAAAAGCCATGTTATCGAATTTACTTGTGTGGGGTAGTGAAGAATTTGTAATGGCCTCTTCAGGTAACAGTCTCACACACCAAGGCACAATGTGTACCTTTATAGGATACCCCAAGGAAAGAAGGAGATATTAATTATAAATACTCTCTGAAAAAAAGTTTATAGTGGAAAGAAATTCCATATTCCTCAACAGGGAGAACATCTCCAAAAGAGATAGTGGGAGAAAGATAGAATTCGATGAATTTGTGGTTCAAGGTACACAATTGTTGATACATGAATAGATTCCACAAAGCCCTATGGAAGAAAAATCTGTTCCAGAGACACAAGTACTGTGTAGGATTACAAGAGAGGTTAGAGAACCTGAACAATATGTATTTCAAGTTACCAAGTATGGTGACTCATTATTAGTTGATAATAACGATCCTCTAACATACAAAGAAGCAGTAAGTGACACAGACGTTGCCAAGTGGAAAAAATCCATGAATTCTGAAAAGGATTCAATGTACAAAAACCAAGTCTAGATTTTGGTACATCCACTTGTTGATGTAAAGAATGTTGGTTGAAAATGGGTATTCAATAAGAAACTGGACATGGAAGGACAAGTTAGTAACTATAAGGCATGACTGGTTGTAAAAGGGTATAAACGACGTTAAGGAATTGACTACGATTAATCCTTTTTAGAAGTTTCCACACAAAAATCCATCATAATTCTACTTTCCATTGTGGATTACCATGACTATGGGATTTTGAAAATGGATTTCAAAATGTCCTTTCTTAATGGGAACCTTTAGCAAGATTTATACATGACACAATCTAAAGGGTTTGCGACTCCAAATGATGCTAATAATATATGTACGTTGTAGAAATCCATTTATGGAATAAATAAGGCATCCAGGTCATAGAAAATTTGTGTTGATAAAGTCATAACATAATTTGGTTTTATAAAGAATGAATGTGGTACTTGTGTCTAAAAAAGGATTAGTGGGAGTGCAGTCTTTTTCTTAACAGTATATGTTGATGACATTTTACTTATTGAAATCGAGATACCAGTTTTACAGTCTGTTAAGGCATAGTTGAATCAATGTTTCTCATTGATGGACATGGGGGAAGCATCATATATTCATTGGATTTAGATTCATTGTGATAGATCCAATATATTTTTGGGCCTAATTCAAAGTACTTATATTGATATGATACTGAAGACATTTACTATGGAACAATCCAAGAGGGGATTGTTTCCAGCATCACATGGCATTCATGATTCCAATAAAATGTGTCCTCAAACACATGAGGATAGAACAACAATGTAAGTGACTATATATGTATCATATATTGGGTCATTCATATATTCCATTCTATATACTAGGATGGATGTCGCCAATGTATTGAGTGCAGTAGGCAGATATCAACCTTCCCTAGGTGACCGCCATTGGATGGCCATCAAGACTATCCAAAAGTTTCTGAGGAATACTATGGATATGTTTCTGATTTACGGTGGAGATGAGTAAATTGTTATTAAAGGATATGCATATGCTAGTTTCAAGACTAACCAAGATGACATGAAGTCACAAACGGGATATATCTCCACTTTGTATGGAGGTATTGTGAGTTGGAAGAGCTCAGAGCAGAGTGTGGTCATAGATTCTACAGTAGTGTCTGAGTATATCACAACTTATTAGGAAACTAAAGATGAATTTTGGATGTGAAGATTCATCCAAGAGTGGAATGTGATACCTATTATTAAATATCACATCACACTATACCGTGATAATACTACAATGGTGTCTCTCGCAATAGAGCCAAGGTCACATCAGTGGATGATGCACATACTTTGGAAGTATCATATCTGGAGGGTTTTTTCTCAAAGAAGTGAATTTTAGTGAAAAGTATTTCCATGGATGTCAATGCAGTATACCCCTTGACAAATTCCTTGACTCCGTAGAGACATGAACACTATGTGAGGTCACGTGGACTGAAAGTCGTAGGAAGTTGGCTCTAGTCCAAGTTGGAGTTTGTAAGAGTTGGTGTCCTAGAACCAACTGGTTGTACTGTGATTACATGGATATTTAATGTTATTAAATATTATACATCTTATTACATATTTTTCATTGTTCTGCATGACTATGATGTAATAATATCCTAGAGTATTTGTTTCATTGATAAGGTCATGGTAGTTCCCTGCTATGATGAGAACCTTAAATTGCTATAACAATATTCGTAAATATAGTTAGATGACATACTATGATGGGACCCAAATCATACATACTGTTAGGTGTGAGTAATTGTAAGCAGATGAGACTTCCTCTTATGAAGTCCGCACTTGGTAATATCCAGGACAAGAGATTATGAGAACAGACTCGCCAGTAGGAATTCTGCATGTTTTGGTGTCATTGGATATTTATATCTATAAGAGTGGGTAATGATCTTTAGACATTAAGATTATCATTAATACATGACATGACTTGCACACTTTGAGTTACTGACGAAAACCTTCATCATGACAGTTTGTGGGAAGTAAGGTACATTGGGTGCGTCACGAGTGCATATTATTAATGGATAAGTCGAGGAAGGATTTTTCCCTTTCATTTATGGAAGTTGATTTCTCAACCCTCTTATTGAAAAAGGACTGTTGCGCAAAATTCCATGGCCATGGTGTAATGAAAAGTTTATGTTAGGTATCGAAAGAATGATGTATCAAGCATAAAAGTAGACGACACTATCATGAAATCTTCTTGATGAGATATTAGGACAAAGGGATTATATTACACAATGATTGTTTGTATGTGGATGTCATTGTGGAAACTTTACATTCTTTCTTTTGGGTTCCTTAACCCATTACTAAATATTACTCTTGGACTTTAGGCAAGTCCGCCTAATGCCAATGAGAAAGAATCCTAGAGGGTCACACAATAAGTGTTTTTGGTGGTCTTTGTTAAATTATATTTGAATTTAATTAATGAAATAAAGGTTATTCTAAAGACCGTGGAATAATTTTATTCAAGTTAAAATGGTCGCATAAAATAAAATAAATATATTTATTTAATTTACTGAACATTTAATACATATTTATTTACTAGTTTGTAAATAAAATATTTATTTAATATAATTATTAATTTATTTATTTATTCGGGTGTTCAATAAATGGAAGTGGAGTTTGAGCCGACCAAGGTTGATCTGGTAGTAAAATAATTATTTTCTAGATGGTATATAATTATTTAACAAGTTTGTACAAGTTAAAATAATAATGAATATTATTTTTTTATGAAAAGTTTTATTTATAATTCTCTTTTGCGCAAGTTGGAACACTATAAATAATGATGTGGTATTATTATGTTCATTATTTTTATCTATGATAGTGAATGTATTTAATTGATGTTATGAAATTAAATATTTTAACTAGAGTTTCGTGCATATAAATATAAAATTACATCTATTGTTCCATAGAGAGCACACCACACGCTTGGTGAATTGATAATTATTGAGCTAAAAATATCTATATCGAATGCTCTTCCCGCTCCTCTCAAGAACGAGAGAATTTTTTCAAGGCCAAAGAACAATTGATCAAGAACAACTGACATAGGACACTCCCTTTGTCACTCTAACACCAAGAGAATTAGTGTTGTCGATCGGAGGCTGTCAGAGTACATGTGGATCACTGCTAAAGGGATTCTAGTTTGGATCCTCGCAAGCACAACGAGATAATCTAGAAGGGTCATTCCGAATGAACAACATCATCAACAAAAAAATACTGAGTATCCAGGTATTCTTTTCTTTATGAAATTATTTAAATTATTTATGAATATGATGTTCAAGATCCTCTCTAAAGGTTTTGAGCCTCTTCCTAATTTATCTAAATCTTTATTTCTATTCCATGGAGACTGGAATTCATCTTCGTATTGATCCCTGAATAATCATTGATCATGGTAAAAATTAAATTTGGGTGTCATCCCAACCACATTTTCGCTATGCCTGGAACCTTCATGACATTATATATTTTATTATACTTCATAGATTTCCCCAATATGGGTTTTTGATTATAGTCGTCAGATTTGATAGTATTAATCCTGCATTATCATGTTTTATGGATATCCAATTTACAGTTTCTTGTTCATAGTGAGAATTATTGGATGGAATGTATCAACCTTCTTATTATTTTATATTTTTGTTATATATTACACACTATATCTTATCTATACATAGTATAGATTTGTTTTAGAAAACATTGGGGTGGAATACAGAATGTTATCTCAAACCCTGCTCAGGCTGCTGTGTGGTTCCCAAAAAGACATCATGGATGTAGGAACAGACTGAGGAATACACCCACTTTCGAATTTGTGATTGATATGATAGTATTAGGGGAGCAAAGCATCGAGCCATGCTCATGTAGTTATATAGAAATAGTGTTTTTTGTTATTTTTTTATTTTGATAAATGTATTGTAATGGTTTCTTATTTCCATATTTTTGCGGACATTTTTATAGACATATGACATGATCATCATATTTTATATGACACTGCTTTTGGGTTTCATTATTCTTTCTGTCATCTAGATGTTAACTCATATCATTGTGTTATATTATTCTTCCTCTTATTAATTGATGTGATTACTCCCCTATTGTATAATATGGTTATGAGGGTATATTATAGCCAATGTACCACTTTGGACCCTTAATACTAGTCAGAAGCCTCTAACATATAGGGATGAATTATTAAGGCCATGTGATCCACTATCTCGGGGAACCGTTTAGTGGCACTTTGATTGGGCAGTTACAGAGTGGTATTAAAGGTTTCTTTTATTGCCTTACTATTTTGTGACAATAGATAGGCGATGAGTATTGAAATGGAATTTGGTATAAAGATATTCCTAATAGAATATAACCTTTTTATTTTAAAAATATAGATTTCCAAGGATGGGATTTTTTGATATATATTTTTCTTGTTATAGTTGATTTGTCATCACTATTGGGTGAATTACATGAGGCTTGATGTTACTTATGATTATAGATTTTTATCTTTGGCCTGATGATATGAGGGAATTCAATCAAATGCATCATTTTAGGAACCTATTAGGATTAACATGACAAGCATCATGCAATATAGTCTAGGATTCATTTATTGAATGCATGATAATATTATATGTATCTTGTTTGATATAATTTTTATATGACCAAAATTTCCTTAAGGTGATTGAGAAAAATAATTTGTACTTGAATGTACTTCTATATCATAAATAGTGATTTTCTACATAGGATACCACAGACTCCTTAAGGAATGAATTTTGGAATGTTGAACCATATATCATTGTTCAAATGGGATGGAATTTGATATGGTTAGGATTAAATGGATTCCAAACTTTAATTTATAGGGCTTATGGTCCTTTATAAATTGGATGTGGTGATATATATAATTAAACAATTAAAAAGAATCTTTATATCAATGAGAATGAATTTAAATGAAATTGTAATTTAGAAATTGGAAGGTCAATGTTAAATAGAGTTTAAATTTCAATTGACAGTCCATATATCAGGACTCTTTCTATGAAATAGAGAGATTTACTAAGACCTAATCCCGATAGTGGGAAGTAGGCATTTTCTATAGTTTTATATGTTGTTTTTATTTTACCCTGTCCTGAATTTAGGATTATGTAGAGTAGAGTTTTTTATTAATAAGGCTTGTACCTATAATATTATTAAATATATTATCTAGTAATTATCAATTCTTTTCTGAGGCATGTGCTTGGAATTTGTAGAGATATTCCACCATGAGAACCTCTTGTCACATACCTGAAGGTTGGTGATGAAAATCCTGTAGAGGTGGTGGTCCATGAGTTTCCAGTAGAACCTCCTATATTTCCACATACAACACCACCATTTGTTCTTGATATGGAGGATAATGCCCAGTTTTGGGAGAGTTTCTTGTCTTTTTTATAGACCATTCATGGATCCCCACATCCTTCTACGAATATGGAAGTGTGTACATGTGTGTTCCAGCAATAAAATCCACCAAATTTCTCATTGTATGGATGTCTATAGGCTTCTAAGTTGTAGATTGAGACTATTTTATCAATTTTCAAGCACTTAGATACTTATACTAAGGGAGAGTCAGTCTTATGATGTATATGATTTAGGGAGACACAAATATCAGGTTTGATGATCTAAAATATGAATGTAGGCTTTGAGATATTGTTTAGGGGATTTATAATCTATCATTTATGATGAATTATCTACTAAGAATCTGAGAATCAAATGGGACATTGAGTTTATGGATCTAGAGTAGGGTGTGAAGAACATTATCGAGTATTGAGACTACTTTATAGTGATTCAATTATTTCCTCTTGTCTACCTTTATGATGAGAGAAATAGGGAGAAGAGGCTTGAGGAAGGTCCCAAGCATGCCTTACATTCAGAGGTAAATGTGTTTCAGTAGAATACTATTACTAAGATGGTGAATCTATAACTAATTACTGAATGAGATTTGATAGAATATGGAGGCCTAGAGTAGGGTAGTGCATATTATAAACCTAATGGTTCAGTGAATAATGGAAGGAAGCGACATTTTGAGGCTTCTCATGAGGTGCATGTCATCTAGGGTGTCAGTGATTGTAGTTTTTTTTCTTTCATTAGTGTATGAGGCAAGTAAACATGAAGGGATAGAGTGATAGAGACCTAGTCGAGTGACGAGCCTATGGAAAGGTGGTCTATATATAGTGTTTTTAAAGTAACATTCCACAACTAGTTAGTTATAGGGGGTTTACACAAACTCTAGGCTCAGGAATGGGATTCACGGCTCTACATCCTGCTGGGAACTAGAGTTCTATTAGTCAATTAAGATAAGTAAGTGGTCATGGATGGGGGATCTAGACTCTAGTTCCACCATGATAGCAGAGTAGGCCTACTCAAGGTAATTTGTCTATTTCTTAGTGTTGTGGTTATGACAAGCATATTCATTATAACCTATAACTGATGATCATAGAACCTAACTATCAATATTTAGAGGTATGATATTAGAATATTCTACTCTAGTATCTTCCCTTTTTGACATTGGTGGTTTAAATACCTTCATATCTATACATGTTATGGAGATTGTTAGACTAAAAATGCTATTTTCATATAGAGTTATTACACTTGATACCACATTAGAGATATGATGAGAGGGTGTACACTAGTGTAAGGACTTCCCCCACAAGGTAGTTGGGTGTCACCTCATATGGGATCTCTTTATTCTTGAGAGAGATGAATTTTATTTCATTTTTAAAAATAGATCTTTTTGGACTCTTACAATGCCTATGTTAATTGATATCGCTGAAGTGTGACATTCACATCACCATATTGAGGTATGTATATACACAAGGGTGAGTTGTATGTCCAAGATAGTAGAGATGGATTAGAGTATAGTGATATGGGGGATATGACAACCAAAATTTATTGCTTATATCTGGATGATCATGGATCTTGTCTGAACAAATTCCATTAAATAGTTTATTATTTTTGGGATGTTTTACGGATCACGTTTTCTAGTTTACCTTCTAAAAGGTAGGTGGAGTTCTCTATCGAGTTAGATCCAGGAGCTACACTAGTTTCCATTCTTGTTGGCTACTACTGATTTTCATGAGCTAAAGAGGCAGTTAGTGGAATTGGAATAAAAAGTTTTTATATAACCCAATACTATCAATGGGGTTATCTTTTCATTTTTTTAAATAATGGTGATGGAAACCTTATTCTATATGTGGATTATAAAAATTGAACTACTTTATGTTCAAAAACCAGTACCATTTTTTGGATAAATGACCCCATTGATCAGATCTGAGGAGTTCGAGTGTTTTCAAAAATTGACCTGAGATCTGGTTACCACCAGGTACATGTTTGAACTTCAGACATACCTCATTCAACTTTCCATACCTGGCATGGTTTGTTTGAGTATCTATTTTTGTCATTCAGTCTTATGAACACACCAGCGGTTTTAATTGTACTGTTGTATCAAGTTTACTTCCTTATCTGGATTCATTTATATTAGTATTTTTGAAAGATATCTTTGTGGATTCTCATAATCAACCAAACCATATAAAACATTTTTAAATCATTATAGATACTCTGAGAGATCATCAATTATATTTCAATATCAAAAAGTCCCAATTCTGAATGAAAATATTCACTTCCTGGGTCAAATTATCTTAAAAACATGAGTGCCAATTGACCTAGAGATGGTTATAGATTTATCTTCCTAGGAGAATCACAAGAAGTTATTTTACATACGTAGTATCTGGGGGATATCTAGTCACTACATGTGTTTTATATAGGACATATCATGATTTACATCTCTGCTGACAGTCTCGAATAATAATAGTGTGAAATTTTTATTTTTGGATACCTATGAGATGGACTTTCCAGAGTTGAATGGGAGACTGAATTTAGTTCCCATCCAGATTCTGAAAAAGTTAGGAAGAAGATATATAGTATAGTATGATATATCATATATCAGGCTGGGAGCAGTTCTGTTTTAGATGGAATGAGTCGTGGCATACTAGTCTTGTCAGTTGAGACTACATGAGAGGAATTACCCAACACATGATCTCAAGTTAGCAATTTTGTTCATACATCGTTCTATTGGTGGAACTATTTATTGGGAGATCATTTTTTGTTTTACAAGGGAAAAAAGATTCAAGTACATCTTCATACAGTGTGACCTAAATATTAGGTAATGATAGTGGGTTGAGTACCTAAAATCTTTTAACTTCTAACTTTCTTATATGTGCAGAATGAGAAAATGCAGTTGTTGGTACACTAAGAAAAAATAAATAGATATAAGTAGTTCATTCGAAAAGTAGTGAGTGGTAGCTTATTGAATTACTTTATGATATGCACATGGAGATCCAAGATAGTCGAGGAAAATCTTTTCTCCCCTCCTTGGCAGTGACTTCCACTCTTCTGGATAGAGTGAGGATGAGGTATATGTCAGATTATGAGGACCTAGTATTACTGGAAATCATGGAATATTAATATTAACCTCTAAGTTTGACTATTGGTGAGGATTAAATTCTACAAATATGTTGTCTTTTTTGGGTTCCAAAATACATACATGAGGTGCTGATTTGAGAGTTTCATATATCATCTTGGGAAGTACATCTTACCATAACCAGGATTTATTAGGATTTATGCCTCCAGTATTGGTGGATGCGTATGAAATGAGAGCAAGCTATATTTTTATTATGGTGTCCTACTGAGCAGTAGGTGAAGGTGTAACACCATCAACCGTCTTTTCTTTTTCTGTATTCATCCATTCCGAATTGGAAATCGAATGATGTTGCAATGGATTTTGAGATCAGGTTACCCATGACAGCTCAAGACAGTGATACTATATTATTTGTTATGGATAGGATCACAATGGTCTCCCATTTCTTACCAAATAGGGAGAAATTCATAGAAGATTAACATTAATGACTTTTTATCCATGATATTGTATACATTCTAGGGGTTCTTCATACCATTGTATCATATAGGGATACCTTGTTTATATTACTATTTAGGATAATAATATATAGGGAATTGGGTACACAGGTGATTTTTGAGCAGTACATACCACCCTTAGAATGATGGCTAGTCATATCACACAATAAAAGTTCTAAATGACATGCTTAGAGTTTCAATCCTCGTTTTTTAGGTTCTTGGGAGAGGAATATACCCCTATTTGAGTTCAAATATAGAAATATATATAGGAGAGTATAATGGTGGAAAATATTAAGGCCCTATTTTTTAGGTAATGTATATCACCTACGTGCTTGTTAGAGGTAGGAGATGCATCACTTCCTAGGCCATGTCTCATGTTGGAGACTTGTAGGAAGGTCCAGCTGATCAGAAAGTGAATACTACCTCGATTTCCATCGAAAAAATCTAGAGTTAGAGGTTTGGGATCTGATATTTTTATATATATATTCATGGATGGGTAATAGATTTATTCAGATAATGAGTTAGCTTTCATAAACATCATCCATATATCTCAGTTATGTCATTATCACTCAAACCTATATCACAGTCTTCGGCTAAATGAGGTTGAGTTATAGGTTGATTCTTTATTTGATGATCTGACTATATGTATTACTGATTGGAGTACAAAGGATCTCTAAGGAAAATATATCTTCATAGTATGAGTGATATGGTTGTATGGTCATATACAAGATGAGACCAGGGAGTGGGAGGCCGATGTATGTTCTCAATAGTTGGAACACTTTTCAGATTCTTTACTAACCACATGGGAGAAACTCGATGATGATTTTTCATAAGAGGGGGATATAATATGATCTCAAGTTTTTATTTGAGTTAGATATTTTTTAATTTTAGTTTATTTCTATATTTTTCTGAATATTCTGAATGCTTAATGAGGTCATTGGAGTTTCAGGGGTGTCCAGGGCTTATTCGAAGCCTGAAGGTATGGTTTTTGGAAAAGGAAGCAAGACCATAGGGTTAGTAGAAACCATGTTTACATGGTTTCATAGTTTGATAAAATCCGGTGCGGTGGTCCAGGGCTATATCCAGGGTTCCACGATTTTAAGAAACCATATAGATAGAGCTATATTATTATATGGGCCACCCATTGTTTTTAATAGATTTAAATCATATGGTTTTCAAAAAGTCTTCCAAACCATGAACATGAACCTTGAAAGGTAGTTCCTTAAAAAGTAAAGGGCACACAGTTGGTGGATGATTTGTCCAAACGCATGGACCAACTATGTGACCCCATGTTTTTGGGTAAAATGACCATATATCCCTTAAATATATTATATCATAGAACCTATTTCTATTTCCTCTAGAGAAATCCCATTATTCTCAGGTTTGAATAATTCTTCAAGAATAACATTTGATTTGGTGAAAATTCTCCATCTGACACTAATTCAAGATCCATTAGACTCATTGGATTCCCACCAGTACGTTTGTACATTCATCTTGAGCCTTTGGTTATTTTTATTCGTATCGATGAAGTTAATTTCGTGCAATATGATATGTCATTTTTCCTTTTTAAGAATTAATTTCTTCATTTTCTTCCAAAATGGGTAGAATTATGAGCAGATAATGGACAATTGTTCAAATAAAGACTTGCGATAGATGTTATATACAATTTTCTGAAAATTATAGTTATTTTATATATTGTTTAAATTGTTCCAAAATTTTAACCATCCATGGATTTATTCTAAATTAATTAAATTCATTAGTTAAATTTCATTAAAATTGTGATTGGTTTTCCCCTTAGAACCATGTGATGGTTGAAGGTTTTAAACCATAACCTAGACCACCCATAAGGTGTGTTTATGTATCTTTCCAATTATTTACCTCCTTTTTGGGTTCATGTGATCTCACCATCTAAGTGAGAGACTTAATGAATTAAAACTGATATTGTGAGAGGGTTTATGAATCCATTTCCACGTGATTACATTTTTTTTAAAATGATTAATTGGTTAAATTTTAAAATGTGGAATGTGTTGGATGATCACATGGTTGGTAAATGATTATAAAAAATATTATGAACTTATTAAAGAAATTATTATGTATTATATTGGATTCATTGTACATTTTTAGTCCTTGGATCTGGCCCATGAATGTCTAAAATTTTTTTACATTGGATTCCATGGACATTTCAAATCCATGGATTAAAAATTATATTGAATTAAATGTATATTTCTAATCCATGAATTTAGAATGATATTGAATTCAATAAACATTTATACTCCATCGATTCTGAATGAAATTGGATGCCCTGGTCATTTCAAGCCCATGGATTGAGATTACAAGGGATGCCTTGGACATTAATACTCCTTTGACATGACTGTTGATGTTTACATTGGATTAATCATCACATTCCATAGTGGATAGTTTATCATACATTATAAATAGCCATTGTAGGGGTTTTTATTATAGTTGTTAGACTGGATAGTATTACTCCTTCTTTATCATGTTTTTTTGTTAGCCTAGGTGTAAAGTTGTTGTTTCGTAGTGAGACTTTTTGGATCGATAGTATCACTCCTACTTATTATTTTATATTATTATTATTATATATTTCACACTACATAAGATAAATACAAAAAAAATTCTTTATAGATACTGTTGATGGTGGCATATTGAGTGTTATCTCACACCCTATTTAGGCCACTTTTGGGTACCTATAGAGACTTCATAGGTGCAGTTTGGGACAGGGGAGAGTTCCCATTTCATGATGCTTAATTTTTTATGATTAGAGTAGTAGAGAATAGTACTGAGCTATGCTCATTATTCTATCTTGATATGGTTATTTTTTATGTTGTCTTTATTTGGATACATGTGTTGTACTGGATTATTATTGGAATGTATTTACAAATTTTTTTTATAGAGACATGACTTGTTCATCATATTTAATACGAAACTATATTTGGTTTTGATTGTTATTAATATCATATGGTTGTTATCTTCTATCACTATTTTATATTATGCTTCCACTTATTGAATAATGTGATTACACCACTATTCTACACTCTAATTATGAGGGTATAGTATCCCCACCATATCACCTTATACCCTCAATGCTAGTTGACAAACACTAGTGTATGGGGAGCTGTGATTTAGGCCATATGATCCACCTTCTTAGGGAACTATTTAGTGGCACCCTATTTGGGATGTTACAACATATTTGTTTCATTAAAAATTATCCCAAAAAGGTTGTTTAATAATATTATGTTTAGATATTAATATCACCATTCCTTAAAAAATTAATTTTTTAAAATTAATATCATATCTTACCATAAATTAATTTTACACAACCATCCATGATAAAAATTCTTTGCGTTATTCATGTATTTGGTTAAACATACTAAAACAGGAACATGGTATAATTAATTGGATATGTATGACCATGGAATTATTTTATTTCACTATCATCATTATAGAATTTTCAGAAAATCTATTTTTTTTTTATTTTATAATTTTACCAATATTCAATATTTCTTAATCATTTGTGACATAATTATTATAACACCATTCATGTAAATGGTAAAACAGATCAAAACTAGATCATGTTATAATGAGTGAATGAATAAGATCAAACAATTTAATACTGATGATATTATTATTATAGAATATTTATGATTTCAAATACATGATAATATAATGATAAATAATATTTAAGTAGAGGTATAACAAAAAAAGAAATAATTTTAAGGGATTAAGAAAATAGTAACATAAAATAATTAAATATTCTATTGGAAACCATCTCGATTTAAAAGGGATTTGTGAAATATATAGGGATCAGAAGCTAAAAAATATAGGATCATGTTATTTATAAAATAAATTAGTCAATGTATTGGGGGAATTATATTTTCTAAAGTGTCTTGGAAGGGGTGGTGTAAGTCACATTTTATAAGTAAAGAGAGTGTCACTCTTATAAATACTTATAACATTAAAATAATATTAATTCATTTTCCGGGCAATGTGGTACCAAATACGACCAATTTGGAATATATGGTTATTAAGTGTTTCCATACACTGAAAAAATAAATTTTCTTATATTTTTGGGATAATTATGGCCTTATCACTTGGGTGAACCCCTAGTGTAAGCCTTTTAACATATGAAATAGTGAAATATTTTAACCATGGTAATTTATTAATATTCAAAATAATTAATCTAAACATGTTGCCAAATATTTATTATTCCAATTACAAATATTGAATCAATTTTATAGGTTTAAACTTTTTGTAGTAAAAATGAATTTTAATATATGTAAACACTAGATAATAATAACAATATTTTTACTATTCACTAAAAATTCAGCTTTTCTAGAAAATCAAAAAATATATCCTTAGGATAATTTTTATATTTTTAAATTTAAAAATGAATTTTATTTTATAAAATTAATAATATAATGGTAATAAAAATTAAATTAATTATGGGAACCAAAAATTTGGAAAGGCAGTTTCAAAAAATATTATTAAGCATAAAATGAATCAATGATTTATTGTAAAAATTAATTTCATTAATAATTATATGTTTATATAATCCAAAGATATACTTAAAACCCCCCTTAAGACTTTAATATAGTATCTATGGTTCTGAAAAACAATGGTAAAATTCAGAGGTGGTGTTTTAGTTTTCGAGGATCTCATAGTGATTTCTATGATCTTGAACTTATATTATTGATTATTACACTCAATCCATACTTGTTTAATTTTAGATTGGGATTGTACTAGAAAAAATCCTTATGAAACTACCTCCTTTTGAATTACTGAAAAATTAGTTTCATAAGAAAGACTTTCACTTCATTATTCTTTTGTTTCTCTTGCTAATATAAATTTCACAATTCAGTTATCATGATTTTCACAAACCAATCAATAGGTGTTTTTATTAAATATTTTTTATAAATATGTAATTGTTTGTTTTAGTTATATGTTGTTTATGAAAGTTGTCATGACCCGTACTAGTGGGGCCTGTGCAGCGACTCCCGAAGCCCACCTTCAATAGGCCAGGGGCTGGTGACTAGCACTGAGTAGGAATATTACTAACATGGGAGGTATTACCTAAGTACCTGTACACATGCACACATCTCCAATCCCCCAATGTTGAAATGTCAAAAACATTAGGGAAGGAAACACATTAATACAACTAAAACCAACCAACAAATTATGACAGAAAGTAAAGTACTAAATGCAAACTAGGCCAGAATACAATCCCAACAAAAACAATAGTCTAAAAACTACAAATTACAACTTGTAAATAAAAATAGGTACTGGGAATGCTTCTCGTAGCCTTAGGATCACCTCGTCCTATAGGGAACTCCGAAATCTCGGTCTTGTCCTGGTCCATCCTGGACTCTGTCAAAAGGCTGCTCCTCTGCATAAGACACGACACTAGCGGGCAAAGCCCGTGCAGGGGTGAGTATAACTATACTCAGTAGAGGACGCCAAAAACCACAAATAAATACACAATGGAAAGGTAAAATCCCCTCTACACAATATATTTATGCTGAATATTCAATAGGTGAACACAATCCATTTATAATAACAACCTAACCCTATAGTCTAGGGAGAATTCACGCAACAACATACCCCCTATAGGTATTCAGTTCGATGATTCCACGAAGCACTCGTCTGGGAGAACTCACAACACGAGTCTGAAAACTATGATGACATCTGTCTGAGAAGTACTATCTATTAGTAAAGGTAATGAGATATAGATACACTCATTCCATGATAAGATACTTCTATGTGGGAAAGATCACAATACACATATGAGGATAACTACCAGGGCCTTGCCGGGAACCGTGACTCAACCAAAATTCACCTGCTAGGTAGAGGATCGGTGCCCTATGGAGGTGGTCACATCGATACCTGACTCCACCTAGGGTTAAGAATGGATGGAGGATCTCACTCTGGGCCTCTCAGAGGGATACCTGACTGTATCTCGGAAAGTCCTGCTGAAGGGATCATACTTGAGTTGTAGGAAATGATACTAGACCTTTAGGGGAAAGGGGAACTAACCCAAACGAACCATTTCCATGATATGGTGGACAAGAAGATCAAGACATGTACTAAAAAGTACACGGCATATAGAAGTGTTACACAATGTGTCTTTTGACCTCGGGTATAGCCCATGTACTACAACCCATGTCGCAAGGCTGATCGCGTAGGAATGTCAGTACTCGACGTGTTGTACAAGTCACATGAAATTTCCGAGTAACTGGGGTCAGCTCCATGTACTCCACCATGTGCTCGTACATATCTTTATCCCATGTCCTTGTATTGCCTAAGATACATGCCGAGTCCCGCGTAATTCCCTCTTCCATGCCACGTAGGGTCTACATGCCGTGTTCTAAAGTCATGTAGTTTATCATGTCTCCATGTACTTCCCATAATACACGTCAATCTTCGGGGAATGTCCAACATGATATGTGACCTTGGTCACACGCCATGTGATACCTTCCTGACCCCCAAAACCCTAGCAGCTTCCAATACCACAAAGTGTGTTATTCAGAATTACACGACATGTATTCTAGAATTTTCCAGAATCACGAACCTGCTTTGCCACACCTCATTGATGCTCTAATCGTCAATCTTCCCATCCAATCACAAAAAACTCTAGATTTTAGGTTTCCCAACATCAAGGAGATGATTCCATAAGATTCGGGCACCCGATCATCCCCAAAAATGGCTTTTGATCATCCACATGATGAAAGGTCGAAGAACAATCTTTCCCGAACCGTGTCGATTCATCCACCTCATTCACCGTCGCACCTCCTCTAGGTCTCTATGAGGACGAATCTCCAATTTGGGACTATTTCATCGCAAAACGGATGCGCAATGATTAATTGTTCGTCTCCCTACAAAAAATGTGAGAGAAAAGAAAGGGGAAAAAAATAAAAAAAAATCGAGGAATGAACCTTCACCATCGTTCATCATGGCGTTGAACTGCTCCTGTTTATAGGATCAAATGAAGAAGAATCGAAACAATAATCTAACATGAATTTATTCCCCGAGATCAACCCAATAAAAACCCTTCCACAAGAATGTATAAATCCGCGAATCAACCTATTCGTGGGTTGATCCGCATTCATCATTTAATCCAAGAACGTGGAAGAATTAATTCAAAATAACAAACCCCTACCTTGATCGTTGATGAGGAGGAAGATCGGTCACTAGTCAGGATTCGATTTCGCTGCACAACAATCCACGTGTCGTCGTTCGTCAGCATCTGTAAAAATATTCCAAGGTTAGTTCCTCTCCAATGCGCCATAGGATTCTTGGGGGAATCACCAGTGTTTTGAGCCTAACCTTGGGATCCTGCTTATTTAAATAAAGTAAGCGTCAGCGGTATGAAACCATTTTAAAATAAAATAAATTTTTAATTTATTTTATTTCTTCTAAAATGTTTCCTTTAAAATGCCCAAAAGTTAACTTTTGATGTCGACCCATGCCAGTCAATGTTAGGCCCTGACTAAGGTAAAGTTTCTTCTCTGAACGCAATAGTGCCTCAGATTTCTAATCCAAAAACCTGTTTAAAATATATTCCATTCTTACAGGAAAATTTCCCACAAGTACTGTTTAAAATTTTAACTTATTTCAAACATTTATTCTGGCACTCCGGACCTCAGAATCGCACACCGTTGAAAGTTATGGTCTCTTAATAATTCAATATAATATTTAAAAAGTAATACATACAAAATATGAGACATTTCATTCTTCCCACCCTGGGGCTTTTCATCCTAAAAAATCTAAAACAAAGGCTACTAAAAAAGATGTGGGTGCTGGGCATGGATCTGAGCCTCCTCCTCCCACGTGCTCTCCTGAAGATTCCCATGCTACCACCAGACGTGCACCAAGGGAATTGATCACCCTCTAAGCATCCTCTCCTGCTGATCCTCAATCTCCACCGAGTAGTCAACAAAGCTCACTCCATCCCCAATGTCCAACTCCCCCCGGTCGATGATGTACGATGGATCATTCACATAACTCCTTAGCTCTAACATGTGGAAGACATAATGTACCTAATGCAAATATTGTGGTAGATCTAGGAGGTACACCACCTCGCCAACTTTGCATAGTGTTTAGAAAGGTCCTATGAACCTTGGAGATATATGGTCACCCTGAACAAATCTTTGTAACCCTCGTCAACGTGAGACCTGAAGAAATGTGTGGCCTCCATGCTCGAACTCTAGAGGTCTCCATCATTTGTCAGTATAAGACTTCTGCAGGCTCTGTGCAGTCTTTATCCACTCCTAGATGATCTGCACCTTCTCAGTGGTAGCTCGGACCAACTCTGGACCCATGAGTGCTGACTCTCTAGGGTTGGCCCAACAAGGTAGGGACTGGCAGGGTCTCCCATAAAAAGCCTCTAAAGGTGCCATACCAATGGTGGAGAAGTAGCTGTTGTTGTATGAAAACTCCACCAGTGGTAGGTGGTCCTCCCAACTTTGACCAATTTCCATGATACAGGCTTGCAACAAATCCTCCAAAACCTGGATGGTCCTCTCCATCCGATCGTCGGAATGGGGATTAATCATCTTGCTCATGCTTAGATGATTACCAAAAGCCTCCTACAATCCCTTCCACAACCGGGATGTAATGTGAGAATCTCGATCCGAGGCTATTTTCGAAGGGACTACATGAAGCAAAACTATCTCCATCATGTAGAGGTGTTCCAAGATCTCTAAAGAACTCTTCTCCTTGATATCTAGGAAGTGGGATGTCTTTGTGAGTCGGTCAATGATCACACAGATGGAATCATGACCCTTGGACGTCTGTTGTAAGCCCATCACAAAGTCTATCAATATTCCATCCCACGTACACTTCATAACTTCCAAGGGCCGAGCTAATCCCACTGGAACCTGGTGCTCAGCCTTCACCTGCTGGCATGTAAGGAATCGAGAAGGAAACTCTACTACTTCCTTCTTCTTGCCTAACCACTAGAACTACCATCAGAGATCCAATTACATCTTCACCACCCCCGGATATACCACTAAAGGGGATGTATGAAACTCCCTCAGGACCTCTCTCATAACTCCAATGGTACAATAGTGAATCCTCTAAAAAGACGTATGTGTTTCCCACTTTGTGAATATCCATCAAGAGCATATCCTATAGATAACTGAGGATATAAAACCTCACAGTTGACATCCCCAAGATGCACCTCCCTAACTCACTGTAAGTGTGTAGGGGTGACAACCATAGACTGAAGTTAAGATGCATCCTCCCTGTCCATGAAAGATAGCTACAACATGGCTAACTACTCTGTCGCCGCACTCAATAGTTGTGAGATCAAACTTCTTCTAAGAGAATCTGCCACCTTGTTCCCCTTTTGAGGAGTATAGATGATATCAAATAATAATACTGGATAAAATATAGCCAAATCCTATGTCTCATATTCATATCCTTCTATGAGAATATGTACTTGAGGCTTTTTTTGGTCAGATTAGATGATAAAGCACTCGCCCATAAAGTAGCGTCGCCACATCTTCAACATGAAGACTACCACTGCCAACTCAAGATCGTGGGTCGCATAGTTTTTCTCATGGGGCCTAAGATGGTGCGAACCATAGTCAATTAATTCCTAAATCTTCATTAGGACACATACAAGCCGGGTCCCTAATGTGTTGTCAAAAACTACATTCCCAACACACTGCTCTAGAAATCTCAAAATCGAGGTGCTTGTCAAACTCTACCTCAAGTGCTCGAAAGTCTACTGGAAATTATCTATACATATGAATGGTTATCTCTTTCTTGTCAAGGATATCATCAGTGATAATATTTGGGAGAAAGAAAGAATGAATCTTTGGTAATATCCTGTCAACCCAATGAAGCTCCGCACCTCCGTAATGCTCTGAGGTGGATCCCATGAAAACACTACCAACACCTTGGCTGGATCCACAGATATACCATCTACTAAGATGAAATGTTCCAGAAAGTGGATCTCTTGAATCTAGAACTAGTACTTAAAGAGATTCCTGTAAAGCTGGAGATCTCGGGGTACATCTAGAACCATCTACAGGTGTCTCGCATGCTCCTCCTCTGATGCCGAGTACACAAGTATGTCGTCGATGAAGAACACTACGAAATGATCTAAATACGGCTAGAAGACCTGGTTCATCAGTTCCATGAACACTGTGGGGGCGTTTTTCAGACCTAAAGGCATCACCATGTACTCATTGTGACCGTAGCGGCATTCGAATGTCATATTAGATATATCTTCTTCCCACACTCATAACTGGTGATAACCTGATCGAAGGTCAACCTTTGAGAACCACTATTCACCACTTAGCTAGTCGAAGTGGTCATAGATCCTAGGTAGTGGATACTTATTCTTCACTGTTACCTGATTCAGGCACCGGTAATCCACGCACAACCTCAAAATCCTGTCTACCTTTTTGAAAAACAAGACTGGGGCCGACCAAGGTGAAATGTTGGGTCTTACGAAACCCTTGATCTGCAAATCCTCCAACTACACCCTCAGCTTGAAAATCTGTGTGGAAGCCATCCGATATGCTGATGAGGAAATCAGTTCCGTCCGGAGGTGTAAGCCGATGTAGAAGTGAATTTCTCGATGGGGAGGCTGTCTTAGAACATCTTCAGGAAAAACGTCCTCATAGTCCACCACTACTACTAGGAAATGGGAGCTCACAACATCAACTGCTCCAAGGGTAAGGCTATCCAACTCATGAGTCATCGGTTTCACCCTCTTATTCATGAGCTCATTCAGTGCTGCCTGGGTCTCCATTTCTCCAAAAAAAGAAAATCTCATCCCATCACTGCAGACACACAACACTCATTGCCTAAAACATTCAATCTAGGTATGGAATGAAGATAACCAATCCATACCAAGAATGAAGTCATAAGGCCTTAACGCTACCACCAAGAGGTTTCAACCGAAACTCTCACCTCCATGGTTAAGATCACACTATCTGCAAAGGTGCGTGATCATCAAGTCTACTCCTGTAGGTGTCTCCCAGTGTAAGGATCAAGTTAATGACTCTACCAGGATCTCAAGGTATCACACAAGACTTGTGTAGATGAAGGAATGACTGACACCTGTGTCTATAAGTATGGAAGCTAAGGTAGAGAAGTCACAGATCGTACCTCAGATCATCCCTTGAGTCCCTGGGTCGTATGCCTCGACCGCATGCATTTGTCCCCACCCCTGCCCCCCCAGCTCCCTGAGCCTGGTGTGGGCCTCCTGGGGGTAGAGGTGGAAGTAAATCAAACCGTCTGCCACCACCGGAAGCTCTCCCTACTCCTCTTCCACGTTCTCCGCCTGGTGGGTCTCCATGCTCTACTCTCTGTATCTACCTCGGTGGTCCATCAACCGCCTCCCTTTCAGCAGCTTGATGGGTCAGACATTCTCTAGTGATAAGTCCCCTACCGTCACACGAGTAGCACTGCCTCTACCTAGGCTAACTAAATCCAGACTCAGAGCCCTGGACTGTCGATCCCCTATCCTGGGTCCTCCAATGACGTCTCCTAGGTCCAGATCCCTATGCCTAACGTCGGCTCCCTGCTGCCGAGGTCTCCACAACTGTATTCCAACCACTAACTTCCCTTTGCTGCCTCTGATTTTCTAAGAAGATCTCGATCACCAAGGCTCATTTGAGCACTCCATCATAAGTAGAAATGCATAGAGTCATGACACTATCTCAGATGTCCCATCATAGATCTCGCTCGAAGCTCCGAGATCTGATGTACTAATCTCTGAATATATCCATCAAGTACCTGACGAGGTTGGTGAACCTTGATGAATAGTTAGCTACCATAAAACTACCCTACTTGAGCTAAAGAAGCTTCTAGATGCATACTGATCTCAGTATAACTAGAGAGATAAACTCCCTAAAGATTTGCTCAAACTCTGTCCCTGAAAGAGTCTCCTCGTCTTGAGTCTGTATGGTTAGACTCCACAATCATCCTTTTGATCCCTGAAGAAGGCTCACTCTTAGGATCACCATCTGGTCCGCTGGTGTCCTCACAAGACAGAAGACTTTGGTCACTGCCTCATGCCAATCCTTAGCCGCCTGAGGGTCGAACATGACTTGGAACCTAAGGGGTCTCTATCTCTGGAATTCATGGAGCATGCTCAGCCTGCGCTCCTCATCGGTTAGTACTGTAGGTACCACGTGCCTCTCCACTGGTGATTGTATAGCAGGTGCACCACATGGTGGAAACTCTTGAGGAACTGGCCACTATATATAAGCCTCGTCCCTGAGGGGGTCATCCTCATGATCGTGCTGCTGAATCCTAGTGGGTATGCATGATGGAGGCATCCTATAAGGAAACAAGATGTACCATGGTTAACAAGTATATCTAGATAGCTGCCACAAAGGACATGGAAAACACAACCCATTCATATATTATGCATGTGCCATTCTTTTATTTCCCCGCAACTAGTGTTTTCATGTACCGAGTTGAAAAGCAGGTTATTAGAGTCCTTGTATATGGATACGTCGGCCGCCCGTACCAACACTGGATTCTCTGGCCTAAAATTCAATCTTGAAACACTTAACACTATTTCCCCAAACCAATATCAAAGACTCATGGTCCTAAGGTAGAACCAACCACCTCTGATACCACTCTGTCATGACCTGTTCCAGTGGGACCCACGCCTCAACTCCCCTTGTCCGTCTCCAATAGGCCAGGGGATGGTGACTAGCACCGAGTAGGCATATTACTAACATTGGAGGCACTTCCTAAGTACATGTACACACACACACACATCTCCAAGCCCACAATGCTGAAATGTAAAAACCACTAGGGAACAAAATGCATGCATACAACTAAACCCAACCAATAGAGTACGTCCGAATGTAATGTACTGAATGTAAACTAGGCCAGAATACAAGCCCACCAAAAACAAGAGTCTAAAAACTACAAAGTCCAACCTATATATAAAACTATATACCGGGACTACTGCTCGTAGCCGTAGGATCACCTCGAACTGTAGGGAACTCAGAAATCTTGTTCATGTCCTGGTCTGTCTTGGACTCAGTCAAAAGGCTGCTCGTCTGCACAAGACATGACACATGCGAGCAAAGCCCGTGCAGGGGTGAGTATAACAATACTCAGTAGAGGACCCCAAAACCCACAAAGCAATACACTAAATAAAGGTATAGTCAGATCTAAAAAATATATGTCTACTTCACATACAATAGGATAACACAATCCATATATAATCAAAACCCAAACATGTAGTCTAGGGACTAATCACGCAACAACATACCCCCTTTAGGGATTTAGTTTGAAGATTCCATGAAGCAATCGTCTGGGAGAACTCACTCCACGAGTCAAACCATTCTAATGACGTCTGTACGAGAAGTAATGTATGTTGGGAAAGATCACAAGAGATAGATACAAGCATTCCTGGAGAAGACACTCTTGAGTGAGGAAGATAACGATACATAAATGAGGATCATTGTTAGGTCCTTGAAGGATACCGTGATTCATCCAGGATTCACCTACTAGGTAGAGGATTGGTGACCTGTGGAAGTGTTCACGTTAGTACCATACTCCACCTAGGGTCAAAAATGGATAGAGGATCTCGCTCTGGACCTCTCAGAGGGATACCTGACTCTATCTCGGAATGTACTGCTGAAGGGATCATACTCCTATAGTAGGAAACGATACCTGAGCTTCAGGGGAATGAGAAAAAAGGGGCACCAAACCAAATGAAACATGTCCAAGATAGGATTTACATGAAGATGAAGACAAGTACTAAAAAGTGCATAGTGTGTAGAAGTTTTACACACCATGTCTTTTGACCCTTGGTACTTCCCGTATACTACGGTTCGTGTCGCAAGGCTGATCGTGTAGGAATGTCAGTACACTACGTGTAGTACAGATCACAAGCCATTTCCGAGTAACTAGGGTCAGATCCATGTACACGGTTGTGTTCCCATACATGGATTTATCCCGTGTCCATGTATCACCTGAGATACAGGCTGAGTCCCACATAATTCCCTCTACCATGCCGCCTAGGGTCTTCATGTCGTGTTCCGAAGCTGTGTAGTTTATCCCATGTTCGTGTACTTTCCAGAATACATGCAGAGATTTGAGGAATGTCTAAAATGATGTGTGACCTGGGTAACACGCCGTGTGATACCTATCTAACCCCCAAAACGCTAGACGCCACATCCAATAACACATGACATGTTCTTCTGAAATACATTCTATGTATTCTGGAATTTTTCCAAAATCAAGAACCCGCTTCACCATGCCTCGATGATGCTCCAATCATCTTTCCAGCTATCTGATCACAATGAAACTCTATATTTTAGGTCGACTGCACATTACAAAGTCGATTCTGTATGTTTTGGGCCTCCAATCAGCCACAAAAACGTGTTTTGATCATCTTCGCAAAGAACTGTCGAAGAAGGATCATTCCCGAACGATGTCGATTCATCCACCTCCATCTTCTTCGCACCTCAGCTAGGTCACCATGAGGTCGGATCTCCAATTTTGGACCGTTACATCACAAAATGGATGTGCAACTATCTGTGGTCCATCAACACATGAAGAATGCGAAGAAAATGAGAGAAAAGAAAATGGAAAGAAATCCAAAAAAAATCAAGGAATGAACCTCCAAAATTGTTCATCACAGCGTTGATCCTCTCCCTTTAGTAGGATCAAATGGAGTAGAATCAAAAGAATAATCTAACATGTATTAATTCCCTAAGACCAACCCAATAAAAACCCTCCCACAAGAATGTACGAACCCGCGGATAAACCTGTTCATGGGTTGATCTGCGTTTGTCGTTTAATCCAAGAATGAGGAAGAATTAAATCAAAATAACAAACCCATACCTTGATCATCAACAAAGAGGATGATCAGTACCTTTCAGCTTTCAATTTCACTGCGCAATGATTCACATGTCGTCGTTCATCAGCGTCTGTCAAAATACTCCAAGGATGGTTCCTCTCGAAGAGCCAGAGGATTCTAAGGGGAATATCCAGGGTTATGAGCCTAACCCTAGGATCCTGCTTATTGAAAGGAAATAAGTTCTAGTGTTATGGAAACATTTTAAAATAACACAAATTATTAATTTTATTATTTCTTCTAAAATGTTTCCTTTAAAACCCCTAAAAGCTATCTTTTGCAACTGACCTGTGATAGACAATGTTAGGCCCCGCCTAATGTAAAGTTGCTGATTTGAACCCAATGGTGCCCTCATATTTCTGATCTGGGCCCCCTTCTAAAATATATTTCACTTTTATAGAAAAATAGGTCATGCGTACTATTTAAAATTTTATTTTATTTCAAAAATTTATTCCGGAACTCCAGGCCTCAGAATCACACACCGTCAAAAGTTCTGGTCTCATAATAATTCCATATAATATTTAAAAAATAATATATAGAAAATACAAGACATTAAAAAAGTATATATTCAAAATAATAATTATTTATGGATAAATATTTAATAAAATAATACATTTCAACATTATACCGCACATAAAAATAATTTCACCTTCATAATTTCCTTAATTATTAAAAAATAGTAGAGGGTAATTTTATATTATTACATCCTCATATACCCACATAGTTTCATCAAAAATGTTATTCCTCCATAAAACTTTTAACATACTTGTGGTCTTGGTCTAAAACACCTTCTCTCTTTGATCCAAAATCTCAATGAGTTATTACTCATATGAGAGACATTGTTCCATCTTTATAGGCTCTGAGTTCATTACATGTGGAGGGTTTGACATGTACTTACTCAAAAGAGTTATGTAGAACACATTATAAACTTTTGAGAGGTGTGGAGGATGTGATAAGTGATAATATATCGCCTCAATATTATTAGGGATCTAACATAATATGATATACCTAGGGTATAACATCCCTTTCTTCCCAAATATCATAACCCAAATTTATGGAGATATCTAGAGGAACATTTTTTCTCTGAATTCAAACTACAGATATTGTTGACACTTAACTTTATAACTCTTCAATAAACTATGTTCAACATTCAATTTTCACTGAATGGCCTGAACCCTATTCATTATTTTATATACACTATCAAGTCCTATCATATTCCTCTCTCAAACATTTTATGTCCCCATGTTCATACAATTTCTAAATTTTAGAATGAAATTTAATTTTTGAGTTAGTGGATTGGTCAAATTTTGATCAGGTATTTAGAATAGAATTATTATATTTACAATGAATCAATGTGATGATTTTGGGCATGGTATGAGGTTTGGAAGGTAACTTGTGTTTTTAGGTGGGTCTTGAGAGATTTTGGTGATGTTTTATAAGTTTTAGGAGAAATATGAGTTGGGTGAAACATTTGGGACACATTTTTCGGGGAAAAATATACGGTTACCCTTAAAAAGGATTTTAGTGAAATTTATATTGCAGATAGTTTGTGTACAATGTTACTAAACAATTTTGGGAAAACAATAAATAATCTATAATAAGACAAAAGACTTAGTTTGGGATTGAGGTTAAGCACATAGTTTTAGAAAAACCTTTGGAAAATGTTACAATGGTGTTTTTCATAGTTGGTGATTAGTTTGGAAAACTATGTGGACAAACTATATGAGGTGTACTACCTTTAATAGTGAAGGATGCATAGTTGGCACACGATTTGGAAAAGTGTGAAATCAGACCAAGAAACTCTTTGAAAGAATATATATACCTTTTTCCCAAGTGATAATTAAATGGGGTAAGCCAAGTTTTCTTCTTCTCCTCCCTATGCATGACCCTACTAACCAATCTCTTAACTAATTCTTTTATTCCTTGATTAGTGGATGATTTCAAGGAATTTATTCAATTTTTTGAGGTATGTTATTATTTTTGTTGGCTTCTAAATATTTTATCATCTATTCATTTCTAATTTTTAATTATCTAGTCTAGGTTTTTAGTTTCAATTCCATTGGATAATGGTAAAATATACCAATTATCAAGGGGATTTCAGGGATCCTAGGAAGAGGATGTCCCGAGAAGATATCACATTTCCTCTTTTCTTTATTTTTTCAAATTTTCATTAATGTGTTAGATTTTCAATTGTTTTAATTTTTAAATGAAATCAAAAATAAATTTGATTTGGTGATTTTTCACAATGTTGGTCTAATGGTGAATGGTAAACCCTTGGTGTTTATTTTGACTTGGTTTTGATGTGATGCAAAGGTGTGATAAGTTTTCACCTCTTACCATACAAAGCCTCATATGGTCCCATAAAATGTTAAAATGGAAAAATTTATTATATAAAAACTATGACATGGGAATATATTGATCCCGATATACTTGAAAATTCATTGAAATTGGTATTAGTATATCCTCAAGAGTTTAAATGGTCATTTCATATTGACCATATATTTAAGGGTAATAAGTAGTGTTGAAGCACAATCCTCTATCTTGTTCATACTAAATAATTCTACAGAACATTAACATAGACCATGGTTCTCAACAACCAATAACATTGTGGAACTATTTCAAAACTACCTCACTCTAAAAACACCATATTGAAGGGAGAAAGAAATGCCCCTTAATTCCCCCCTCTAGTAGGCCCTAGCTTGGATACTAGAACTAAGGGTATAAAAAATCTCATAAAATGGGAGGCATTAACATCTACATAAAAACAAGATCGGGATATATGTATAAGGACCCGACCTTAAGCCTTAATTAATCTTGAATTAGGTGAATAATTCACATTGAGTATATTTTCAGGTTTATAGTTTTAGAGAATTAGGTCATAACTATTACATTACATCTCACAAATTACAAAGTAGACACTTTTACTTAGTATCGATTTTTTTCATAATAAATTTCTTAAAAAACAATATTTATTTTTTCGATATAAATATTATTCTATTCTCCCTTTCTCTTACCTTGCCTTATACCATGTGAAAAATATTTAAAAAACATGGGATGAGCATAAAAATCTTAATAAGGGTTAAACAATAAAGAATGAAAACATTAGATCATGAATACATAAAAAATATAATCCCTTTAACATACATCATGAAATCAAAAGATTTATGAATAACACATAAAAATAATAAATCATAATGGTAACTTGTGGCATCCATATCAAACATACATTATAGATTTCACATCTAAGTAGGGAGTTACATTTGGAATACACATCGTAGTATATTACCTAAATCTATTAGAAGAAACATTAACGTTTACCTCCATCACATTACCCAATGCATTAGAGAGCTATCTCGGGCTCACCTGACCTAGGTTTATTAGGGAACCACCCCTATAAGTAAACAATTACCAAGATCCATAACATATTCATAACACATAAAACCATAAAAAAGGGAAAATAGAATTTTCACATTGTAATAGCAATATACAATTTCAAGATATTGATATAATCGCTTTATATATAACATTGAGAAAGAAGAGTTTTGAATCAAAGTGTCCCATTCCAGTTTGACACATTTTTTTAGGATTTTATACATTAAAATACTCATGTACACATAAATAAATCCTTAAAATCATTTCTAAAACATTTACATGAAATGGAAGGATTTGGAAGATTAAATTTTTGAAACATTTAAAATGATGTTTTAGTTAAAGATTTTTTAACAAAATGAGAGAAGCTTAAATACCAATAATTGAGGAATAAAATTTAGTCAAAACATTATAATATGATGAGAATAAAGGGATTAATGATATAATATTCCAAAGTACAGTATATACATCATAAAAGAGTGAATTTGATCATAACAATAGTGAAGTCTCAATTGAAGGTAAATTGAGAAAAAATCCCTTATAAAGATGTTATCCTGAGATTAAGGATAAATAAATTACACAATTATGGGTGAAAAATATAAATACACCCAATATAAGTGAATATTAAGTGTAAAACAATCCAAGGTAATTCACACATATTTATTGAAAGACATATCCAAGAAGTAGAAGTTTAACCTGAAGAATTGAACTTGGGTTAAAAAGTTTCCCTACAAAAATTTGAAAACCTAAGGACATCACTTTAAAATTCAGAAAATGAGTTGATGAGAGAGAAAATGTTCTCTCATCACATGGAAATAAAATTTTCAACAATAAGGATATAGAAGAACATGTCCCAACATATGAAAATGGAAATTAAAAGACATGTCATAAATGAATTATTTGACCAAAAGAGTACAGTCAGTACTACAAAAACGGTCTATATCAGCGCTAAAAAAGGGATTTAACAGCGCTAAAAAAGCACTGTAAAGATCAGCGCTAATAAAGGGGTGTCCCTTTTATCAGTGCTCCGAAAAGTGCTGATAAATGTCCCTTTTATGAGGGCTAAAAAAGCGCTGATAAAAGACCCCTTTATCAGCGCTTTTTTTAGCACTGATAAAAGGGGCCTTTATCAGCACTTTTTTTAGCACTGATAAAGGTCAAAAAAATTTAAAAAGAAATAACAAAAATTTAAAATAATATGGGGAGTGCATTTATCAGCGCTTCACACCCCCTTTTATCAGTGCTAGGAGGTCTCCCATGCACAACCCTTCCCGCGCATCCTCATACGTGTGCCCTCCATTTGCTTCTACCCGAACTCGAACCCGGGACCCCCCCTTTCGCGGCTCCACCTTTACCACTAATCCATTTTGTTTTGTTCTTTATTTAATGATATATCTATATATATATAGTTATATTTATTCATATATTGATATAGATTCATATTAATATAAATATATTTATTCATATATTAGTATATATATATTAATTAGTATATTAATATATTAATATATATAATTTTAGTTATAATTTTTTATACGTATATTTATTTGTATATGAATATATACATATAATATTAGTATTAAATATATTTATGAAAAAATATGTTTTTTATGTGTGTTTATAAAGAAATAAGTACATACATACATACATACATAGATATATACAACACAGATACATAGATATATACAACACACAAACACACACAGAGACACACACACACACAAACACATTTATATTTACGATTAAATACATATATATATGTATTTGAAAAGCCATAGAATGTACATATAAGATTAGTTTTAAATATATTTATGAAAAAATATGTTTTGATGTGTGTTTATAAGTAAGTAAATAAATTAATACATACATATATACATATATACAGCACACATACACACACATAGACACCCACACACACACAGACACATATATTTACGAATAAATACATATATATGTGTATCTGAAAAGCCATAAAATGTTAAAACGACCATAACTTATAATCTAAAATTCCACTTCAACACCACAACTAGTCAAATCGAAGAAAATGAAATAGTCTTTAATATGATATGTGGTACAAGCCTAATGGAAATCTAGATGAGAAGTTATACTTGTTTGAATGTTAAAAAATCAGTGTATCCCGACTAAAAACTCAGTTTTGGAGGCCTTCTGGGCCTTTTTTGGGATCAAAAAATGTGAAAAAGGCTTTTCCTTGTCTAATTGCACGTAGAGATCACCACAGGCTTCGATTTTATTTGCTGTAGAGCTCAAACATACACCCAGATCAATAGTTATGGATGTTTCATGTTTGAGTTACATTTTCAACATATTTTAGATCCTTTATTAATTGTTTTTCATTTTTTTTTCTCAAATTGTTATTAACTGATTTTTAATGGATAATAAATAGAAAATTATTAATTAATAATATTTTTTAAAAATATTTTGAAGCCATTTTCACTAAATTTCTTATATATTAAATGTAATAGTCTATTTATACGTACCTATAAAATATTTAAAATATATATATTGTATTTATATCAATATAAATATACTTATATAGGAATAATTTATTTTTCCAGATTTTTTTTGAAATATAAAATTTTTCAGTTCTGATAAAGACCCCCTTTATGAGTGCTCAAAAAAAGCGCTAATAAAGGGGGGCCTTTATCAGCACAAAAACAAAGCGCTGATAAAGGCCCCCCTTTATGAGCGCTTTTTTTGAGGGCTGATAAAGGCCACCCTTTATCAACACTTTTTTTGAGCGCTGATAAAGGCCACCTTTATCAGCGCTTTTTTTTAGCATTGATAAAGGGGTAACACTTCCCTTGCCAGTTTTTAGCGTAGTGAGTGAAAAGTTCCCTTAATGATTTGGTAACATACAAGAGATACACCACACAAAAGAAGGATCATAAAATTAAAATGTAAATTCTCATAAATTAAAGTATATTACACAAAGAATAAAATCATGGGTAGTACATACACTACACAAAAGGAAATAGTGGCAAATACAGAGTGAATCTCACAGGAATAAATAGGTAGATGAAAACCCCTTACCATGTTGTAATCAATCGAGTCGTATGACCAAAAGTTAATAACCCCCAAATTAATCACAAAATACCATGAATATAAATATAATCATGATAATATATAACAAATGGTAGTAAAAAATACACCACATACAATAAATAAGTGGGAAATAATGGAAATCTCACAGATTTAAAAGTGAGATAAAAAACCCCTTACCCCGTGTCCGACATGACTCGGTAATTAATTAATCTTATTAATTAAAAAAAGTTTATTTATAATTGATTAAGGAAATTTCTAAATTTTATTATTCCTTTTTTATCACTTATTTCCATGTTATAAAAATTATGCGATCATTTAAGTTACTAATGGTCATTTTTTCGATATTTGGTACATGAGTAAGAAATTAAAATTATTATAATTACAGGTTGTTCATGTGGTCAAAATTACATTATCTACATAATTATATTAATGATTTAGATATCGTATATATCATATATATTCTGTATATATATATATGTATTTTTAATAGTACAAAATATTTTGAGGTAAGAAATGAATTGCACCATTCATGGAGACGGTATGTCATACGTACTCATAAATGCAACTTTAATTTATATTTTGAATTTTGATGGATTGAAAACATAATTATACAGAGTTAAATTATAATTCCAGTATAATATAATATATAATTTCAGTAAATCCATCCTTTATACATTCCACGTATGGCATGAACGAGTCATATCACTTTGAGAGGGTGGTAGTCCACACTTTCTCAAATGAAATTATCGCATTTACCCATTATGGAAATCATAATGGTTTGATATAAATGAAAAATAAAGAATTATAGAGACAATATAAATATAATATATATCACATTTAAATAATGTTCCATCTTAATGACCCCCATAATAGGTGGTAGGAGAATATCGAACAATCATCATTTCGTGAGGCAGTAGTTTTCTATCCACAAGAACAGTATATTATTTACCCATTAGACGTAGGTATGTGTAATTTTAGTTCGAATCTTTACCATAACAACAACCTAGTATATTAAGGATACTGTTTTTGTTATAAAATATAGGTATAAAAAGAGTTTAGTGTGTTGGATAATTAAAATAAAGTAAAATAACTTAAGAGAATACATTACCTTTAAATCGGGTAACTCCCTTCGGTTTGAACAAAAAGGATTTCATGAAGCATATTCTACCTAAGGTAAGACTTATAGGTGGAAGAGAGGGATATTTAGAGCTTATATGGGCAGATTTTGGGCAATCCAAGTGGCTTGAGTGGTGTGAGTAATTGGTTAGAGTTGAGGTATTTTTATAAGGCGGAGGAGGGGCTCTTTAGGAAAGTTTAAAAATATTATTTTATTATATAATTATTATCGGTTTCAAAAGGTCCAAAACTTATTAAAGTCGAATATAATATGAATATAGTTCAACATAAAATCATTCAAAAAGAATTGGTTAGTTTTTTGATATTTTTTAATTTTTATAATCTTATTTATTTAAATCATTCATTAATGAGGTAAACACTGCATCATTATTGTGTCATAAATAATTTTATTTCATTGATGTCAAAAAATTATAAATAAAATACCATGCTATAGGAAATATTTTTATCATTATAATGAATATTTATAGTAAAATATAACAATTATATAACCCCAAATTATATTTTTTTAGAAAAATAATACATGTTTATGATATTTTTATTTTTACTATAAATAAAAAGTTATTAAGGTCATTATCTTACCCAAATGGATTTCAAAGGCCAAAAATCTAACACAAGGATTGTCTTGGTCGGAAATTACTCATCCAATAAGGTTAAGACCAGTATTAAGGTAATTTTATATTATTATAATATTATTTGTACCTTGAATTACCCTATTTACCTTTAACTACGATAAATAAAAGTTAAAAGTCACTATTCGTTAAAAAAATTCATCTTATTGAACCAAATTTTACTTATTAATAACAACAATGTATATCATATTTTCTAAATTCAATCCCAAGAAGCGATAAAATTTCATCTAAATAGGAAAGTCGATTTTTTAACTACTACTTAGTGTCTTCGCAATTCATCAAATATTTAAGGTTTTTAGAAAAATACCAAAAATTCAGACTAAGATATATTTGATATTAAGAATTAAAAAATTATGCCTTTTTTTACCAAATTAAAAACATAGAAGTTTCATTAATTAATTTAAATTTTTTTTCTGTTCTCAAAATAAAAAGCGTGTTTTTATGAAATAGTAACTATCAAAAGATTGACACTTGTTTATGTCCAATTTCAATGTGAAATTACTTCCATTGACCAAAATTGTATTAAATGGTAAAAATATAGTATAATTAAACTTTAAAACTAATTAAAAATATAAACTAACCATATTAATAAATTAGATTAAAATATAGTTTTGAAATAAAATATCGCATTTTCACAATTCATTTAAAAATTAATTTTATGAGAAAAATACCAAAAATTTACCAAATGTAAATTTTGATGTCCTGATTATAAAGAAGAATTTTATTATATCAAATAGAACCTATAAAAGTGACCAGAACTATAATTAAAAGGGGTTATCCATCAAAAGGTGGTAAATCATCTTTTTAAACAATATTAGAGTATTTATGCTTAAAATTAGATTCATTCACATTTTAAGACTATAACTTTTGTTGGATAAATATAAAAACATTTAAAAAACATGTATAATCATAATATAGTTAGTTCTATTTATCCCCTATAACAAAATAGCTTGACGTTAACTACCATTAAAAATAATAGTATTATATTATTATTATTTTTTCAATATGACTCAGCATTTTGTGCAACATAAGACATCAGAGAAACCCATTGTTGCGTGTCGGGTACGCCAATGAATATATATCCCCATTTAAAATAAAATTAATATTTTATCCAAAAATATTAATAAAAATGGAAATTTAATATTCTTTATTTTCTTGGGATGATACATCTTTCCCCCTTTTGGAAATTGCTTCCTCACAATTTTTAAATTGGGCTTTGAAACAGGATTGAAAGTACCACATCAGAAAAAGAGTAAATAAAAATATCACTTTAAAATAATGAAAGAGAAGTAGAAAGGTCACCCAAGATTACCCAAACTTGGATTCCCTGAAAACATAGATATGAAGAAGAAAATAAGTGTCATGTTAAGATGTAGAGTGATAGAAAACATGATTAGGATAAAGTTAACAAAAAGAAAACCCCAAATTTATGATGGGTTAAACGGTCATTGGTTTCCAAATAGGAAAATTAAACATACAATGTTTTTGTTTTATGTTCCTTTTCATAATGTTGGAGAATTTATTTATGAGATTGAAAAATTACATAAGGAAACTTACTTACTTGACATGTAGACTTTCATCATTTACAAAACTTCTACCACAAACTCATCTTTTTCTCTATACGATGAGTATTCAAGATGACTTTGTCACATGAAAAGTTCTGTAATAATCTTCTAGAGAATGACATGATCCAAAAAATATGAACCATATATTTCCCCTATCTATATACATTATCCAAAACCAAAATTGGTTAGTATGAGATTAGATAATCCCTAAAAGGATAATCCTTTATAAAAAGAAATACTACTCATAATCTCCAAAATCCAACAAAAAGTACCCAAAGTTCAATAAAGACCATTCAATATACAAATATCCTTAAAATTCATCAAAATAATCCAAACTAATACTGAAAGCCAAAACATAGAAGGATTTAATAACGTAGTTTTCCACAGAAAATCTTAACATTTATCTCCCATAACATAGACTACTCTTAAAGTCTCATACTGAAGTGTAATTAACCCAATCACACATTTTCTATGATCGGTTAATCATTTACATTAATAACCCAAATCATTTTATGTACACAATAAAAAAATATATTTGCCAAAAATAATATGTTAACCATTAATCCACAGATTTAATCACATTGTATTCTATTTTTTTAGGCATATAGTATTCCCAAAAAAGAGAATGTCTTCCAAATTATCATTTATCACTTAATCACCAAATCATTTTCCTATACTAAGGATGTCCATTTGATAAAACATAAGATCCCAAATCAAGTTATTCTTGGTCAATGAAATCATTTAACTAGAGGAATAACTCATTCTAACCTGGGACATCATGTAGGCCAGTGGTAGGAGATAAATCTCAATAGCACATTGCTTGTGGGTTCGAATCTTGTAGCTTTGTCCAAAATGTCAGGTTGTTGCACGGACTGCGTGTTGTCCTTTTTCAAAAACTATACAATTTCATAACATTTAAAAAAAAGATACAAATTCCTCAAACATAACCACTACATATTTTATCCTCAAAAGATATCTAATACCTTTCATTTTTCACCCCAAAATTTAATAACCATTTATCACCTCAAAAATAACTACGACTCTTTCTAATATTCTAACCATTATGGTTATGTCACTCATTCATAAATAACACCCTAAACTCTAAATTTATCTAAACCGACCTCTGATACCAACTGTAAAGATCCGACCTTAAACATTACATAATCTTGAATTAACTGAATAATTCAAAATGAGGATCTTTTTAGGTTTAGAGCTTAAATAATTAGGCCATAACTATTACATTCCATATCAAAAACTACTAAGTTGACCCTTCTACTCAGTATCCATTTTTTTCATAAAATAAATATTCTTAAAAGAAAAAAATAATTCTTTTTTTGACATAAATCTTCTTGAGTTCTTCCTTTCTCTTACCCTTCCTTTTACCCTGCGAAAAACATTTCAAAAACATGGGATGAGAATAAAAATATCAGTAAGGGTTATAACATAATTAATGAAAACATTAGTTAAGGAATACGTGCAAAATATAATCTCTTTAACATACTTTCTGAAATCATAATTTTATGAATAACATGTAAAAATCATAAATCATAAAGGTAACTTGTGGCATCCCTATCAAACATACATTATAGATTTCACAACTACGTAGGGAGTTAAATTTGGATTACGCATCACATTATATTCCATAAATCTCTTAAGATAAACATTAACGTTTACCTCTGTCACGTTACCCAATGCATTGGAGAGCTATCTCGGGCTCACCCACACTAGGTTTATCCTAGAACACCCTATATACATAAATAATTCCCAAGATCTATAAAAAATTCATAACACATAAACCCAACATAATGTAAAAATAAAATTTCCACATTGCACTCACTATATATAATTTCATGATATTGATATAACCACTTTATATAAAACATTAAAAAAGAAGAGTTTTGAATAAAAGTGTCACATACCACTTTGAAACTTTTAAAAGGATTTTCGACTATAAAAAACTCATGTACATATAAATAAATCCTTAAAATCATTTCTAAAACATGGACATGAAAGATAATTATTTGGAAGATTAAATCTTTAAAATATTTAATATAATTTTTTAGTTCAAGAATTTTTAAAAAAATGAGAGACTCTTAAATACAAATAACTGTGGAATAAAATTTAATCAAAACTTTATAATATCATGAGAATAAAGGGATTCATGATATAATATGGAAAAGGTAATTATATACACTATATAAGAGTTATTTGGCACATAACAACAATGAAGTCTCAATGGAATGTAAATTGAGATAAAATCCCTTAGATAGACGGTGACCTTATATTAAAAATACATCAATTACATAATTATGTGTGAAAAATATAAATACACCCAATATATGTTGATATTATGTGTAAAAAAATTAGAGGTAATTCACCCATATTTATAGCAAGACATAATCAAGAAGTAGAAGTTTAACTCAAAGAATTTAAATTTGGTTAAGATGTTCCCTTACGGAAATTCGACAACCTAACGACGTATCATTAAAATTAATTAAATGATATTATGAGAAAGAAATGGGTATTTCATCCCATGGAAATAAAATGTACGGAAACAAGGATATATAAGAACTTATCCCAACATATGAAAATGGAAATTAAAGTACATGTCGTAAAAGAAGTCTTTGACTAAAAGAGTACGGTGAAAGGTTCCCTTACCGATTTTGTAACTTACGAGACATACACCACATGAATGAAGGATCATAAAATTAAGATGTAAGTTCCAATAAATTAAAGTATATTACACAAATAATACAATCATGGGTAGTATATAAACCACACAAAAGTAAATAGTGGTAAATATAGCATGAATCTCACTGGAAAAAAAAGTGAGATGAAAACCCCTTACCACATTATAATCGATCAAGTCATATGAACAAAAGTTAATAAACACCAAATGAATCATAAAATACCTTGAATTTAAAGAGAATCATGATAATATATATCAAATGGTTGTACACAATACGTCACATGCAATAAATAAGTGTGAACAATGGAAGTCTCACTGAATTAAAAGTGAGATAAGAAACCCCTTACCTCGTGTCCGACTTGACCTGTTCCTTATTTAATCTCTACAATAATAAACTAAATTTAATTTCTAATTTATTAAGAACATTTTTAAATTTTATAATTAATTTTATATCACTTATTACCATGTTATAAAAATTATGTAATCATTGAAGTTAATAACAGTCGTTTTGTCGATATTTTGTACTTGAGTCAAAAATGAACTTCTTATAATTACTAGTTGTTCATGTGGTCAAAATTCCATTATCTCTATAATTATATTAATTATTTAGATATCATATATATATATTATATATCCAGTATATATATGTATTTATAATAGAACATAACATTTGGAGGTAATAAATGAAATGCATCCTTCATGGAGATGGTAAACAGTATGTATGCATGAACGCTACTTTCATTTCTATTTTGTACTTTAATGGAATGAAAAATTTATGATAAATTGGTATATTATAATACCAGTATAATATCATATATAATTTTAGTAACTCCATCCTTTATACATTCCACATATGGCATGAACGAGTCATATCACTTTGAGGGGGCGGTAGTCCGAATTTCCTCAAATGAAATTATCGCTTTACCCAATATGGAAACCATAAAGGTATGATATAAATGAAACATAAATAATTATATAGAAAATATTAATATAATATATATTACATTTAAATATAGCTCAGTCTTAATGGCCACCATAATAGGTGGTAGGAGAATATTTAACAATCATCGTTTCGTGAGGCAGTACTTTGTCGTCCACAGAAACATCATGTTATTCACCCATTAGACTGAGGTGTGTGTAAGTGTAGTTTGAATACATATCATAACAACAACCTAGTATACTGAAAAAACTGGTGTTGTTATAAAAAATTAATAAAAAGAGTTTAGTTGGATGGATAAGTAAAATAAAATAAAATAACTTAAAAGAAGATGTTCCCTTTAAATCGGGTAAATCTCTTTGGTTTGAACCAAAATGATTTCGTGTAGTGCCTTCTACCTAAGATAAGGCTTCTAGGTGGAATAGAGGGATCGTGAGAGCTTATTTGGATAGAGTTTCAATGAGGAAAGGTGCATGAGAGGTGTGAGAAATGGGTTAGATATGATGGAATTTTATAAGGGAGAGGAGGGTCTCTTTTGGAATGTTTGGAAAAATTATTTTATTATATAATGATTTTCAGTTTCTAAAGGTCCAAAACATATTAAAGTCAAATATAATATTTCTCATATTTGACATAAAATCACCCAATAATAATTGAACAGGTTTTGGATATTTTTTTAATCATTATAATCTTATTTATTTAAATCATTCATTAATGTGGTAAACATTACATCATTATTGTGTCATAAATAATTTTATTTATTTTATGTATAAAAATTATATATAAAATACCATGATGTAGGAAATCTTTGTATATTTCTAATGAATATTTATATTCAAATATATCAATTATATAAACCCACATTAATTTTTTTTATCAAAACAATACATGTTTCTGATTTTTTATTTTTAATTTAAATAAAAAGTTATTAATGTCATTATCTTACCAAAATGGATTTCAAAGGCCAAAAGTCTTACCCTAGGACTGTCATGGTTGGAAATTACTCATCCAATTTGGTTAGGACAAGTATTAAGGTAATTTTATATTATTATAATATTTTTTTACTTGGAATTAACACATTTATGTTTAAATGCGGAAAATAAAAGTCAAAAGTTACAATTCATCAAAAAAAATTTATCTGATGGAACCAAATTTTAATTAGTGATAACAACCATGTATGTCTGATTTTATAAATTCAATTCACATAAGTGGTATGATTTTATTTAAAGAAAAAGTAGATTTTTAACTACTACTAAGTGTTTTCATAATTCATAAAATTTTTAGGGTTTTCAATAAAATGCCAAAAATTCAGCCTAATATATATTTGATATTCCTAATTCAAAAGTTATGTTAATTTTTTAAAATTAAAAACATATAAGTTGCATTAATTAAATAAAAATTAAATCCCATTGTCAAAAAAGTGTGTTTTTATGAAATAATAACTATAAAAAGATTGACATGTGTTTATATCCAATTTCAAAGTGAAATTACATCCATTGAAAAACATCAGATTAAATTGTAAAAATATAATCTAATTAAACTTTAAATCCAATTAAATTGATAATCTATCCATATAAATAAATTTTAATAAAAGGCAGTTTTGAAATAAATATAGTATTTTTCACAATTCATTAAAAAATTAATTTTATCAGAAAAATACCAAAACATTTACCCAAAGTAAATTTAGTTGTTATGATTCTAAATAAGAATATTATTCTGTCAAATGGAATATACAAAAGTGACCAAAACTATTTTTAAAAAGGTTCACCATCAAAAGCTGGTAAATCAACCTTTTAAAGAATATTAGAGTATTTATGCTTAAAATTAGATTCATTCACATTTTAAGCCTCTAAATTTGATTGGATAAATTTAAAAACATTTAAAAAACATTTATAATCATAATATTGTTAGTTTTTATCACCCCTCCAATAAAACAGCTAGATGTTAACTACCCTTAAAAAAAATAGTGTTACATTACTATTATTTTTTCAATTTGACTCAGCGTTGCGTGCAACATACGAATTTGGAGAAACTCATTGTTGCGTGTCTGGTACACCATTGAATATAACACCCCCTTTAAAATAAAATTAATATTTAATTAAAAAATATTAATAAATATGAAAATATCATATTCTTTATTTTCCTAGGACGTTACAATATGAATAGTCAACCATTGGAAAATCCATAAATTAATATAAAGATGAAACCAAAACTATCCCAAAAATCATGTATAAGTAAAACATATACATATAAAAGTGTTTAAAGTAAATAATATAATTAAAATATATACCAACAATACAAAAAAACCAAGGGTCTGTACTAGTAATGTTCCACAAGTTCAAGTAGTCATCTTGGAAGCCTGAAGACCAGTTTATATATATAGGATGACAATATAGGTAAACTAAATAGAAAAAACATTGTTTATCATAGAACTATGAAAATATAATACTAATTCACCCATGATAAAACCACATAACCAATAGCACCAAAACATGTCAACTATCCCACACCAATCATACCAAGGCATGCCCAAAAAATTTCACAAGACAAATAATAACATAATATGAATCCTATTGATACGGGTACCCCACACCACTATACCACTAATTTTATGCACTCAAAACCCATAAATGTATGTCCTAACTCTCCCATGTCATCCGAATAACAACACACCTCGCCTCCGCACAAGACGACCATCACATCACACATTGCCCCAAGACACCTAGTATATCTCATAACATACCTAACTAGATTACAAGGGTATCATGAACATGAAGTACATCAACCTTATTCCCACATACTACCATAAATGGGCCCCACTATAAGACATATGACCACATATCAGTTCCCCATAGTTCAAAGATCACACCACATATCGCAAGAAGAATCACTGGCTATCAAACCCAAAGAATATCTCTATAGTGAACTTGTTTCTTATTGCCATCAAATTCTATGAATTTCAAAATCCCCTATAAGATAGTGTGGTAAATAATGGGTAGCCATATACCCATCCTCATCACCATGATTTTTGGAAACCCCCTTGAATAAATGCATGGGTTTTGGAACATGGTTCTCAACATGGTTGGGGTACATATAAAAAACTACTAGGAATATACAATGTATATATATACATAACCACACAAAATCCCATTCAATGGTTTCACAAGAACCACTAGCAAACTCAAAACATCGCCACTAAGTGCAGAAAATGACATAACAATAAGAAGACACTATACACTTCCCAAATTTCATTTCAAGTCATTCCAATTTAATTTAAATATACCATTTCATTGAATATTTATTAACAATCACATTTGACCAGAAAACCCATTATTGATTTTTTCATTAACCATTTCCATATGATTAACTAAACTAGCCCAATAATTTAATCAACAATGTTTATCCTATTATTCTATCACTACCCAATCATTAATCACCACACAACCACACATCACCACTCCTGATAATGAACTCAAAATAAACACACATCACACCACCACAAGAAAAGCTCACACCAACCATACATCAGCCCATACCAAATCAAAAAAACACCTCACCACCCAAAAACATTTTCCCATACTAACCAAAAATTAATAAAATAGTTATAAGATTTTTCTAGGGGTCCTTTTATCAATTTCACATAATTTTTAGTGGAATTATCACACATAACATAAATCTAGGGGTAACCATTTCATTAATTGATTATAAGTGGTTTGGTGATTTCAATTTATTCTTGTTAATTCCAAATAATCAAACCAAAATAGTTCTAAAAATAATCAATTATAGAGAAAACAACACTTCCAATACCCATCATTTTCAGTGGGGAGTTTATCCTATACAATCACAATATCAACAAAAATATCAGATCTATAAAAACATGTGAATCAATACCATTTCCCTACAAGTAAATTAAACCAATAAATTTAATATTTTTAGTCTAGTTCATACCACAACCATATATAAACAAGAGTTAACCCCTCTTTCAGGATACATAAGATAAGAATAGAAGTAAACCATACCTCAAACATGATTTTCCAACTCGATACGCACCATAGGGAGAAGAAGAATTGCCTTTGGACCAAAATAAAACCTGTTAAACCATGGATCAACTTAAAAACACCCAAGTATAATAAAAATTTAATCCCAACTCACCCCCAAACTAATAAAAAAATGTCGTCGTGGATTCCCGTAGAAGAGGAATGGAAATAAAACAATAGGTAAGAGAGAAGAAATTTCCATGATCACCAAAACTCAACCACTCTAACACATAGATAAATGTTGGAAAAGATAGACTGAAAGATATTTAAAAGGGGCATAGTATTTCATAACAAAATAAGGGAAGGAAACCATATAACTGATGTTTCATCCAAACAAAATATATAAAACCCTAGAACCCACCTCTTTCATGGCATGACTTCTATTCCATAATAAAATTACCTGGACCCCATAGATTACAAGTTCTGAATCTGGTATAGTGTGTAAAACCACCATATCTTCATTTTATTCCAAAAAATAAGTCACCATAGATTGTATTAAATTACCTTCATGAATTCACCTTTCATGACATGAATATGATTCATAGATTTTCTCCACCACTGCACAAAACTCCAGAAACCAACTAACTACAAAAGAAATGAACCATCAACTCACGATGTGAATCTGATTCACAGAATGAAATGCCTATTGAAACAATCATGCAGATCCAAACTCCATTTAATGCTTCATTACATTCTCCAAAAAATCTCTAGCCACCAAAAAATTGCAATGTAACAGACCAGGAAGTCACCATCTGTTATATCAGATACCTCTCAAATGACTCTCATCCTCAAGAATAAATAAAAAACCTAGAATAAAATGAATGGGTCTTGAATAACCATGATTTCAGATACCTCTCAAGGTTCCCGTTATACCTAAAAAACTACCACCATCCAGACAAACCAAACAATGTCACCAATGAAACAACTCGAACAACCACATCACTACAACCCACTAGGAACAACACCACTTATTCGGTACTATCATAAAAAAACTAAATTTCCACATCGCCACATACATAACCATCCAAACACCACAGAAAACAAACATATAATTTTTAAAAATGTCACACAATAATCCCCTAACACACACATATAAGGTAATCCATCTTCTATGCCATGATATTATCCACTTTGGGGGAACTGACTCTCCATAATGGTTTTAATCACATCCATGTGTAACACATATCAATTAGGAATCAGGATCTCTGGTTTCCATAGGCTGTAGGGGTTTATTACACATTACACATCATGAATAAAATATAATAAGTGAACAGAAAATCTCATAAAACTATTAGATACAAAATTTACTAGGAAAAAATGATAAAAACAAATCTCAAAACAAGTATAGGTACTAGGAACACATCTACGTCGCACTCTACCATGTACTATCCTCCAACACACCCTACCTCCAAAACCAATTATTCAAGGTAATGGTCCATACACAATACACATTTTCTTGATGATCCTATATGTCCACTAGAATCTCCATGAACAAAAAATAATCACTGATATCCAAATCTCTATAGTTAATGACGTGTGAGTCAATGTGAAGATATTGACAGATTTGAGAGATGTGGAAAACATCATGGATCCTCTCTCACCATAGTGGAGATTTCAACCAGTATGGAAGCACACCAACTTATGATAACACCTTTAAAGGCATAACAAACTAGGTTGATATATTACTCCCCCTACAAATCCTTTACTACTCATGCCAAGGAGAGACTCTCAAGAACACTTGGTTAACATCCTATAACTCCAAGGGCCTACTCCTCTGACCGACTTAAGACTTTTATATTTCTGATACTTCTTTCATCATTTCAGGAAGAAGGTAAACATTTTCTTTCATTGTATTCACTACATCATGACTAAGAACCATAGACTTTCCAACCTGAGTCGAATATTTTATAGAACTAAAAAAACTCTTATACAAATTATTAAACATGGCCATGATGATGGATGAGTCATAAGTATTTTTATAATTAATCCAAAAAAGGAATGTGTTATTCTCAGGATCTTCAAATTTCAATATGCATGCCCACAAAATATCCTACAGTGTCTGCATACTACACATCAACTTTCCATTTGTCTAATAGTGGAAAGTGATGTTGAGGCATTATTGAGTGCCAAAATCATCCTATAATTCACTATAGACTCATGAGGTAAATAATGCATCTTATTCAAATACAATGGATCTGCGGACTCTATGTAACCACACTACCTCGTCCATATACATTTTTACAAAACATCCATGGTACTTGACTCATATATCTTGTAACGACCCAATGTTTTTAAATGGAAATTCCCTTCTTATAAATATGTCATAAATTTACATCAAATCACAACATAATGAACTACTAAGTGACAAGTTACCATTAAATATAATTTGGTCACTTCTGTGTTAGGAATTTTGAAAATTCGACATACACGGTTCTGTTCAAGATGATTTTTGGAGTCTAATGAAACAAAAATAATTTTTGGTGAATAGTGAAATACCCTTATGAATATTAATATGACCCTTATAAATCATACAACATAAGATTTACATTACCTATTAATAATTATATAAAATTTAGACATCTTATAAAGTGACAATTTGACCTTAGTAAACGTTTTGGTATTATCTAAGTCATAAATAATTAATTATAATTAACTAATTAATTTAAAAGAATATTTATTTCCCTAAAATGTATTCATAAAATATTGAATCAATGTCTTATAGTTTTAGATAATTTTATAAGACCCTAATTAATTTTTTAAAGCACTTTTAACTTTTAAAAAACTGTTTTTTAAGGAAATTATGATTTTAGTTAAATATTAAATTAATAATATTTAGAAAATTATTTTTGAAAAATGGAAATAATTTTTGGATTCTACACGTTGAAAAATGTTAGGGGAAAATTTTTGGGTTTTTTTCTGAAATACATCAATTTTCGGATGAATAGTAAAAATACAGTTTTTTGCATAATCAGTGTATACTAAATTGCATCATTAATGATGTAATGATGACACGAACATTATATAACCATAGTTTAGGACAAATTATATTAAATTTAATAAATGGTTTCTTAGAATATAATAAATCTAATTCTCAAACCTAAAAAGAACTTTCCAAAGCCTAAAGTCAAAAGGTGATTTATTAAAGTGTCTTTTTATATTTTTTTCACATTCCTTTTAATAAAATAATTAATTCAAATAATAAAGAATAATTAAAGCCTAAAACTAATTATATTGTATTAATATATGATTTAGGATTTCAAAAAACTACTATTACAAGTCTAAATCTTGATATATTATTTTATTTAATATTTTATACCAAAAACCCCTCCCTCCTCATGCATAAATAATCCCTCCCCCTCCTCTTTCCAAACCACTCCTCACAAGCTTCAAGAATTGTCTAAGCTCGGCCCAATAATCTCCCCTATCCCCTCCCCCACGTCCAAGAGAACTTTGTCTCATCAAAAGACCAAGCTTATTCCCTTAAGGAGGTTCTCAAGCGAAGGATTCAAAACGTAATTTCCCTCCCTCTTCTCCTTTAATTTCCTTTCAAGTTCATGTTCCTTTCTTGATCTCTCCCCACCTATATTCATCAAAATAGTTTTTTAACTCCATTATTATATATATAATGTAATTTTATGATTCTAATGGGATATTATATCACCCCACACCCTTTCCCTCTTCCTTTTATTTCATTAAAGAGAACGTTGTTCATGAGGTGTTAATTTATCACATTCAAAAACGACATGCTCTCTTTTTCCATTTCTACCTTCAGATCTGGTCATGAAACAATTTTTATGGTTGAAACAGAATATGTTATATGTATTATGTTCTATTTTATGTTCTGTAAATAACTTATTTCCATATTACTAAGTGCAATGTTAAAACAAGTTTGTTGTGATCCAAAAACCGCTCAAATTAACCCAAATAAAGATCATTTAATTATTATCTAATGATTCATCCACATGGATCTAATTTGATTCATTATAAAATAATTAAATCTCCTTTAATATCACTAATAACATGTAATATCATTTCTAGATGTTTACCCATGATCTACCCGAACTTCAATTTAAGAATACAAGTGAACCACCCAAGAAAAACCATAAAAACAAACATCCTTGAACAATGTTTTTAAACTCTATAAGTCATCCAAAGGAACAAAATATGAACATAATGAACCCTATTAATGTACACATGGTTATTTATTTCTAATTAAAGAATATAATGTCATTATACATGACATTGAAGAGAAGGAAGCATTCAGGTACAAGGTAAGGGGAAATTCTCGAACCCAACTTTCATCCTTCGGGTTCTTCCTCATTCAATCCATTTTTGATATGGTCACTCCTTAAAGATCATTTTTTCATAATTTTCATTCCTTTTATTGGATATACATGTTTTTTAATGATGTTTGTTTCAATCCAAATGTTTTCCAAAAGAACTATTCTTTTAAGAACTCAACTTTTACCTCTTATTCATGGTTGATGGTTCTTATATCAAGTATGTTGTTCACTCTTTCTTTTGGGAACCCAAAGATATGAATATGTTCTTATGAGATGAAACCCATTCATTTTCATGGGTTAGTTATGTTAATTTATGTTATATTTTCATTGTGGCATGCATGATAAATGATAATGTTATGATGTGACGGGTGCGCCCGGAATTATATAGCGCAATATGAATGTTTAAATGTGACGGGTGAGCCCGAAATTATACAGTGATCCAATGCATTGGGTAAAGTGATGAATCTCATGAGTAACTGTGAAATGATTTGTGAACAATATGCTAGCTTGGTTCACAAGTATGTGTGGTATTTAACAACTAATACATGATGTTTCATTTTTATGCATTTCCAGATTTCATGTCTTTTATTTATGCTCCTCTAATGTTCATGATCTTTTGCCTAAGTTATGATTATGCTCACCCCATGATATATTGATATCCTCTTATTGGGCTTCTAGCTCACCCCTTTTGATTTATATCCTCAGGTGGCTACATGTACTAAGGATATGACAAGTTCTACTAAGAAACTACTGAAGAAGAAATTAAATAAATGTTTATGGTTGATGATGTATTTGTTATGTATGGTCCTAGTTTGCCCAAGACACTAAACCTTTGGATCCCTTATGTGTAATACTATTATGTTGTTTATCTTTGAAATGATGTATTAGTAATGTATGAAATGGATGGGTTTCTATAGTTGGTATCAGAGGCAAGGTTTAGTTAATTTGTGAATTAGGATTGGTGAACCCTAGAGAAAACCTATAGCATAAGACTATGTAAAAATATGAATAAAAGAGTATTTATCTAGGGATCCAATATGTTATGTTTTTAGTATAAATTGTTTAAATGAATAATTTATTCCTGAATTTTTAACTTATGTTTTGTTCTAACCTTTTCTATATTAGAAAATGGTGGGAACTAGGAGAAATCAGGCCAACAACTCATGTGAGGGCCAATGCAACGATTGCCCGAATGACATCCCCAATGATTTGGGATGTGGAGTTCAAAACTACATGGTGATTCTTACCCAATTATTTCTGGTTATGAATAATAACCATAGTAACGGGGAACTTCATCCTTCACCAAAGATGGAGAAACTAGCTATCGAATGTTTTATGCGGCAATGACCACCGACGTTTTGTGGATCTTCTGATCCACTAGTTGCGGAACAGTGGTCAACTCCATGGAGAAAATCTTTTCTGTGCTTCACTGTTCTGAAACGGAGAAGGTGACTCTAGCCGTTTATCATCTAGATGGAGAATCCTATCAATGGTGGGATTTGATTAAGAACAACAAGCAAAGGGAGGAAATTGAAGATATGGAATGGGAATACATTAAGGTAATATTTCTTAAAAAGCATTTCCCACGAACTCTTTGCACGAAGATGGAGAGGAATTTATAGAGCTCAAGAAAAAAGGAGGAGAATCTGTCACAACCTATGAAGAAAATTTCACAAGGATTGCAAGGTATGATTTGGGTTTTGTTATCAACAATGATAGAAAATTTGATAGATTATTTAGTGGATTCAAACCACACCTTCGAAAGGCTCTTGCAATTAGAGAATCTGGGAGTTATGAAGAAGTTGTTTGGTGTTCTCTCAAAGTGGAGATGGAGTTTGGAGAATAGTCCCATGGATATGGTGATAAGAAAAAAAATTTGAATTTTCAAGCGGGTGGATCTAATGATAAGGTTGGGAAGAAAAATCAACGACCCACATGCCAAAAATGTGGGATGTTTCACCATGGGAATAGCCTCAAAGGGACGGGGAAATGATTCAAGTGTGGGAAAGAAGGGAACCATTCTCAAGAGTGTCAGAAAGAAAACAAAGGAGAATGTGTCCGATGAAAGGGGAGAACCACTCATGGTTCAATGATATAACTATAAGGAGCTAGGGCACGATGAAAACTAGTGCACTGAACCTCGAGCTCTCGAGGGTAATTAGCGTCAGCAGCCACCAAATCCAAAGGAACAAGGGAAGTCTTATGCCATCACTACTGTAGAGGTGGAGCATGATAATGAAGTTGTACAAGGTACACTTCCTATTCACTGACGAATGGAAAAAGTCTTATTTGATTTTGGTTCTATGCATTCATTTATATCTTGAAAGTTTTCTAGAACTATATAATCGAAGCCCCGAAACATTGAAGTAGAGATATCTGTAAAAAAACCAAGTGGTGCAATCATTGAAACCCAAGTGTTTGACTCTTCTCCTGTTGACATATGTGGGAATATTCTTCCGGCAAATATTATAATACTTCCCTTGGTGGAATTCGATGCTATAATAGGAATGGACTGGCTCTCGTTATATAGAGCACATATCAACTGTCAGGAAAAGGAAATATCTTTTCATATTCTAAACCATTCCATGCTCCTCTACAAATGCAAGGAATATCATGAATCTCCTTTGAAAAATCCTTCAATGGTGTGGGTGTTGATTCCCTATGAAGAAGCATACCTCACCCAAATGGTTGAGTTGAAGTAAAGTTCCAACCTTGAGTAAATTCCCATCGTGAGGGAATACGGTGATGTATTTACCGAAGAGTTACCCGAAATTCCCCCGGATCGTGAGGTAGAGTCCTCTATTGAACTCATACCCGGAGCTACTCCTATCTCGAAGTGCCCCTATAGGATGGCTCCTATCAAACTGGAGGAGTTAAAGAAGCAGCTACAAGAACATCTGGACAAAGGGTTCATATGCCCTAGTGCATCAACATGGGGTTCACCAGTGCTCTTTGTGAAGAAGAAGGATGGAACAATGCGGCTGTGTATCGATTACCGAGAACTCAACAAGATCACCATAAAGAAAAAGTATCCTCTCCCTAGAATTGATGACTTGTTCGATCAGTTAAGAGGAGCTCAATACTTCTAAAAGGTGGATCTTCGTTCTGGATATCATCAAGTAAAGGTGAAGAAGGAAGATATTCAAAAGACTGCCTTCCGTACAAGGTATGGGCACTATGAGTTTTTGGTGATTCCATTTGGACTTACTAATTCCCCTGAAATCTTCATGGATTTGATGAATAGAGTCTTTAGACATTACCCTAATAAATTTGTGGTAGTGTTTATCAATGATATTCTCATCTACTCCAAGAGCAAGGAGGAACATGAAGAACATCTAATACTTGTGTTAGAGACATTGAGAAAGGAGAAGTTGTCCGCCAAGTTCAGAAAGTGCGACTTTTGGATGAATCAAGTCACGTTCTTGGGACATGTGATCACAAGTGAGGGAATTTTTGTGGATCCTTCAAAAACAAAGGTGATTGAGGAATGGCCCAGGCCCTCTAGTGTCACAGAAATCCATAGTTTTCTTGGATTAGTTGGGTACTACCGATGTTTTGAGAGAAACTTCTCATGATTGTCAAGCCTGCTAACTAAGTTAACAAGGAAAGGTGTAATGTATGTATGGACGGAAGAATGTGGGGGAAGCTTCAAAGAGCTAAAGAGAAGGCTGATCACTGCACCTGTACTCACACTACTGAAAAGTGGAGAATGTTTTTTGATATATAGTGATGCTTCAAAGAAATAATTGGGTTGTTTAATCATGAAAAATGATAATGTGATAGCCTACGCCTCACAACAGTTGAGGATCCATGAGAAGAACTACCCGACGCATGATCTAGAGCTGGTGGCCGTGATTTTTTCCTTGAAAATCTGGCGGCACTACCTTTATGGTGAGAAGTGTGATATATACATCGATCACAAGAGCCTAAAATATATATTCTCGCAAAAGGAGCTCAACATGCGTCAAAGGATATGGTTAGAGCTAATCAAGGATTACGATTGCTCTATTCACTATCATCCTGGAAAGGTGAATAAGGTAGCTGATGATCTAAGCAGAAAAGAACCTGCTACTCTATCCATGTTGCGGATTGAGAAAGACCCTATCTTCATGGATGTGAAAAGGATGGATTTTGGAATCATAAGGGCAGGGGATACATCCTACCTTTCCCAAATGATTGCACAACCATCCATCTAAGATAATATTAAGGAAGCACAAAGGGATGATATGGAGATACAAAAGAGGGTGAATGCAGTAATGGAAGGGAAGCTGCAAGAGTTCCATATCAAAGATGATGGTGTGATTTGGTTTGGAACGCGGCTTTGTGTGCCTTCATCACCCAGGATAAAGAAGGAGATATTGGATAATGCACATAGCCCAACTTTCTCTATCTGTCCTAGGAGTAACAAGATGTATCGTGATCTCTGAGAACACTTCTGGTGGGATAACATGAAGAAAGAGATTGCGGAATATATATCAAGGTGCTTGGTATGTCAGCAAGTGAAAGATGGGTGACAAATGCCCAAAGGTATGATGCAGCCATTACCTATACCCATGTGGAAATGGGAAAATTTTACTTTGGACTTTGTCACAGGCCTCCCAAAGACGTCAAAGGGAAATAATGTGACATGGGTTGTGGTTGACCGACTCACCATGACTGCCCATTTTATCGCTATTCGGGAAGAACTCTCTCTTGAACAACTTGCAAGGATATATGTGAAGGAAGTGGTGAGAATGCATGGTGTTCCACTCTCAATTGTCTCTGACCATGATCCAAGGTTCACATCTAAGTTCTCAAGGAGCCTTCAACATACTTTGAGTACTGAATTAAATTTTAGCACGGCCTATCACACCCAAACTGATGGCCAGTCTGAAAGGACTATTCAGACGCTTGAAGATATGCTAAGAGCCCTCTCTCTAGAATTCAAAGGTAGTTGGAATCAGCATATCCCATTTTTTGAGTTCTCATACAACAATAGCTTCCATTCGAGTATTCAGATGGCTCTGTATGAAGCTCTTTATGGGAAGCGATGTAGAACTCCAATCTGTTGGGATGAAGTTGGAGAAAGAAAGCTACTTGGGCCAGATATTGTTCAAGAGATGACTGAGAAGGTTCAAGTCATCCAGAAACACATCAAAACTGCTCAAAGTTGGCAAAAGATCTATGATGACAACTGTCAAAGGGACTTGGTGTTCGACATTGGAGATAATGTCTTCCATCGAATATCTCCATAGAAGAGAGTCATGTGATTCAGGAAGAAAGGGAAGCTATGCCCAAGGTATATTGGCCCCTTTGAAATCCTTGACCGTATAGGATCTATGGCCTATTGTCTTGCACTTCCACCAAATATGGCTCAATTCCATGATGTGTTTCATGTATCACTACTGAGGAAGTACATACCAGACCCCTCACATGTACTAAACTCAGAGGTGGTGCAGCTGGAAGATGATCTCTCCTATGAGGAGCAGCCAGTAAAGATTCTGGATCGGAGAGACAAGATTCTACGCAACAAGACAACCCATCTTGTTAAAGTTCTGTGAAGGAACCATAAACTTGAGGAAGAAACTTGGGAACCATAAGAGGCAATGAAGGAGAAGTACCCTCACCTGTTTGGGTAAAGTGAAATTTCGAGGGCGAAATTTCTTAAGGGGGGAAGAATGTAACGACCCAAAGTTTTTAAATGGAAATTACCTTCTTATAAATATGTCATAAACTAAGATGAAATCACAACATAATGAACTACTAAGTGACAAGTGAACATTAAATATAACGTAGTCACTTCTGTGTTTGGAATTTTGAAAATTCGACATACACGGTTCTGTTCAAGATGATATTTGGAGTCTAATGAAACAAAAATAAGTGAATAGTGACCTACCATTATGAATAGTAATATGACCCTTATAAATCATCCAACATAAGAGTAACATTACCTATGAATAATTAAATAAATTTTAGACATCTTAGAAAGTGACAATTTGACCTTAGTAAACATTTTGGTATTTTCTAAGTCATATATAATTAATTATAATTAAAAAATTAATTTAAAATAATATTTATTTCCCTAAAATGTATTCATAAATTATAGAATAAATGTATTATAGTTTTAGAAAATTTTATAAGACCCTGAGTAATTTTTGAAATCACTTTTAACTTTTAAAAAACTGTTTTTTATGCAAATTATGATTTTAACTAAATATTAAATTAATAATATTGAGAAAATAATTTTTGAAAAATGTACATCAGTTTTGGATTCTACACGTCTAAAAATGGTTGGGGTAAATTTTTGGGTTTTTTCTGAAATACTTCAATTTTCTGGTGAATAGTAAAAAATACGGTTTTTCGCATAATCGGTGTATACTAAATTGCATCATTAATGATGTAATGGTGAAATAAACATTCTAGAACCTTAGTTTCGGCCAAATTATATTAAATTTCATAAATTGTTTCTTAAAATACAATAAATCCAATTCTCAAACCTAAAAAGAACTTTCCAAATCCTAAAGTCAATAGGTGATTTATTAGAGTGTCTTTTTCTCTTTTTTTCACTTTACTTTTAATAAACTAATGAATTCGAATTATAAAGTAAAATTAAAGCCTAAAACTAATTATATTATATTAATATATGATTTAGGATGTCAAAAAACTAATATTACAAGTCTAACTCTTGATATATTATTTTATTTAATATTTTATACCAAAAACACCTCCCTCCTCATGTATAAATAATCCCTCCCCCTCCTCTTGCCAAACCACTCCTCTCAAGCTTCAAGAATTGTCTAAGGTCTTCCCAATCATCTCCCCTATCCCCTCCCCCACGTCCAAGAGCTTCTCGTATCATCAAAATACCATGCTTAGGCCCTTAAATAGGTTCTCAAGTGAAGGATTCAAAAGTTAATTTCCCTCCCTCTTCTCCTTTAATTTCCATTCAAGTTCATGTTCCTTTCTTGATATCTCCCCACATATATTCATCAAAAAAAATTCAACTCCATTATTATAAATATACTATAACTTTATGATTATAATGGGATATTATATCACCCCACACCCTTTCCCTCTTCCTTTTATTTTATTAAGGAGAACGTTGTTCATGAGGTGTTAATTTATCACCTTCAAAAACGACATGCTCTCTTCATCCATTTATACCTTCAGATCTGGTCATGAAATCATTTTTATGGTTGAACCAGAATATTTTATATGTATTATGTTCTATTTTAAGTTCTGGAAATGACTTATGGCTATATTACTATGTGAAAAGTTAAAACAAGTTCGTTGTGATCCAAAAACCGCTCAAATTAACCCAAATAACCATCATTTAATTCTTATCTAATGATTCATCCACATGGATCTGATTTTATTCATTATAAAATCATTAAATCTCATGTAATATCACTAATAACATGTAATATCATTTCTGGATGTTTACCCATGATCTACCCGAACTTCAATTTAAGAATACAAGTGAACCACCCAAGAAAAACCATAAAAACAAACATCCCCGAACAATGTTTTTAAACTCTATAAGTCATCCAAAGGAACATAATATGACCAGAATGAACCCTATTAATGTAAAAATGGTTATGGATTTGTAATTAATTAATATAATGTCATTATACATGACATTAAATAGAAGGAAGCATTCGGGTACCAGGTAAGGGGTAATTCTCGAACCCAACTTTCATCCTTCGGGTTCTTCCTCTTTCAATCCTTTTTTGATATGGTCACTCCTTAAAGATCATTTGTTCATCATTTTATTTCATTTTCTGGGATATACATGTTTTCAAATTATATTTATTTCAATCCAAATGTTTTCCAAAAGAACTCAACTTTTACCTCTCATTCATGGTTGATGGTTCTTGTATCAAGTACGTTGTTCCCTCTTTCTTTTGGGAACCCAAAGTTATGAATGTGTTCTTATGAGATGAAACCCATTCCTTTTCATGGGTTAGTTATGTTAGTTTATGTTATATTTTCATTGTGGCGTGCATGATAAATTATAATGTTATGATATGACGGGTGCGCCCGGAATTATATAGCGCAATACGAATGTTTAAATGTGACATGTGCACCCAGAATTATACATCGCTCCAATGCATTGGGTAAAGTGATGAATGTCATGAGTAAATGTTAAATGATGTGTGAACAAGATGATATCTTGGTTCACAAGTATGTTTGTTAGTTAACCACTAAGACATGATGTTTCATTGTTATGCATTTCCACATTTCAAGTATTTTATTTATGCTCCTGTAATGTTCATGATCTTTTTCCTAAGTTATGATTATGCACACCCCGTGATATATTGTTTTTATCTATCCTCTTACTGGGCTTCTAGCTCACCACTTTTGATTTATATCGTCAGGTGGCTACATGTACTAAGGAGAGGACAAGTGCCACTAAGAATCTAGTGAATAATAAATTAAATAAATGATTATGGTTGATGATGTATTTGTTATGTATGGTCCTTGTTTTACCAAGACACTAAAATTTTGGATAATCTATGTGTAATAATATTATGTTGTTTATCTTTGAAATGATGTAATAGTAATGTAAGAAAAGGCTGGGTTGCTATATATCTCCATAATGTGAGAAGATTTCAACATCAAATCCATGATTACCAAGATATCATGGAAGCTACCCTGATATTGGGGATCCCTATGAAAAAATATATCGAGTATTCATCCAATTTATACTTTTGAAAATCTAAGGGTTGGAAAAACTACCTAGAACATGGTTCTTATACTTTAACTTCTAGTAAACTAGACAAAATCCATTAAATATTCCACCACCCATTTCATCTCAAGAAACCAAAACTATGTCCTCAAGACATGTAACATATTGCAAAATCCTTGTTGTACCTTAATAAGTTATTAATTAAACTCATGATGGATACCCTGATGCATCACTATATGAACAAAAAACCTCCTCTAAAACAAAATTTTGTTTTTACCATCCCTCCAGAGTATCACTATGCTAAAACTGATTGTTTATAACTTATTCTTATATGTCTCCCACTAAGACTTTTTTAATTTCTACAATAAGGATGTCCCTACATTAATTTGATAAATAAAACCTTATATAGAACTATCTATAATATATATATTCATCATTGTAATCTCTTACATCCTTTTGTAGCCATCTAAAACCATCAAGAATCGTCTCCTTGTGAATTTTGACTAAGCACATCAACAACCTCATTCTCATTCCCCATGTTGTAATATTCTCAAAATTGTAATCCTACTAAAAATCCATCAAAATCTATAGGTGTAGATTCAGATATCATTGGGAAAACATGAATTTAAAACTTTTTGGTTTAATAAAACAATAATGTTCTCATCATTGAGGTATTTCCACCATAAAATCAGTGAAACCACTATTTTGGTAGCTCTAGATCATGGGTGGTATAGTTTCGCTCATAGGGGCATATCTTCCTTGGTCCATAAGATATCGCCTCTCTATACTACATTAACACATGTACAAATCCAAAATGTTAGGAATAATAGAAAACATCAAAAAACACACCCTTATCTAGCATCCAAAAAATTATAGCATTGATAAATATCTCTTTCAAAAAACTGAATTCCTCCACAAAAAATCATTGTCCTTTCTAGCCAAATGTGTAAGTGGGTCTGCAACCCAGAATTAATTGAATACAAACCTCTTATAATAGATTTAAAGACTAAAGAAATTGTGAACCTCTTCCACAATATTGTGTGAGGCCTAAGAAACCACTACCTCAAACATATAAAGGTTCATAACCACACCCTGTTCAGACATCACATTCCCTAGTAATGGAACATCTCACATACAGAACATACACTTGGACATATTCCCATAGCTTTTTTGGCATTGAATAACCATCATGTTATCTCAAAGATTCTTGAAATTCTCTTCCTATTATTTATAGTAGATCAATATGTTTTTTATGGAAAATACTTTAAATTGGTTTATAATTTCTTGTAATGTGGAGTTCATGAGCCCCACGAGTACAAATAGTGTGTTCATGACACTAAACAACATGAACATGAACTCATTCTTCCCAAACCTACATGTGAAAGAATTCATTGTGATATCACCCTCTTCCACATCAAATAGTGATACTCAGAAAATATATCATTCATAGAAAACCATCCAACCCCTCTTAAATGGTTGAATAGATCATATATCCTTGGAAGAGGGTAAATAATCCTGATCATCATATGATTCAACCTATAGTAGTCTAAAAAAATCCTCATAAAACATTCCAAATTTTTGGTTAATAACACTGAGCACCCAAAAATGACACACTGGACTGAACAAAATCCTTCTACATCATATCATCTATTTAATCTTCAACTCCTGTAGCTTAAAAGGTTCCATCTGTTATGGATCCCTAAAATTATGGGAAGCATTAGAATGCATGTATATCTCAAAATCAACATCATGTAGAGCTGTATGAAATATAACTTAATTAGAAACAAATAAAAAATTTCCTAAAAAACAATAGGAACCTCCAATATACAAGTGTCTACTGATTCCCTAGAAAAAGAATCCACACTACTTCCCATCGGACAATTCAGCTTGCTGAGAAAAAAATCCACACCTCTCATAAAAATCAATGAACATGACTCTCCCCTAGTAGTAGTAGATAACATAAGACATATAAAATAACCATTTGATGATGATGATTATGTTTTATAACTACTTATATAGAAATAAAAGATCCCAATGGGACTAATGTGGCCTCATTATTAGTCTACACCCCCGACACACATCAAATATGCATGTTTAGCCTTTGGTTTTAATATTCAACAACAAGGTAATGACAATCAAATCTACATATAGTAATAGAGCATGGATTAATGTGGGTAAAATATAGTATATAGAATATACTTAATCAAAAAATTCATAAATAAGAGTACACAATAAGCTGAGTGTACCTAGAATGATCTCTAGCCTCTATGGAATTTCTGCATTCACTACCTAAAACTTACTAAACCTAGCTGTATTTAATCTATGATAACATCCTCCACTTTGTCCATGATTGGGATGATGTCCCTGAACTCAATGAACATCATGAGGTTGACCTTTACCTGCTCTATCCCCTCTTGGAGGAGCATGAAATGGAAACCACTACAACTGAAATGGGCTAATTGGAAAAAGATTTCTAGGATGAAACTAATATAAAAATGAATTAGAGACACATACATATATCTATAGTTTTATATGTAGGTTTCTATAGATTAATTTATAACCACACATGAATTAAAACTCGTTGTAATTAGGGATTTATCATCAGGTGGTTTCCTCCTCTCTGTATCCCACTCACATTACCTCACCTCTGTGTGATCATCGTTCCCTGACAATTCCCCTCATGACCTCCCTTCTTCCTAACTCTCCTCCCCCAACAGCACCCCTCATGTGATCTCTTCTTCCCAACCCTCCTCCCCCGATGGTGCTCCTTGCGATGCCCCCCCCCCCTCATAGCCACCAGACGAGGAAACCCCACCATGAACTCTCATCTCCAACCCTCCTCTCCCACTACAATTTAATGTGAACACATCACATCGCCCACCACACTGTTCCTAGGTGTCTTACCAACCTCCTCCTCCAGCATGCCTCTAACACGGTAAACCCCACTCTCGGTAATCACCCTCTTCCTTGTGAATCTCGGTCGGTCATAGCTCTATAATTTTCTCACCCACAAAGGTATTTTGTGTTTTCTATTCTATGTTGGGTTCCTCATATCTCAATATATCTTTTGATTTATCTTATTACAATTCATAGTAAGTTAAATAAGGAGAGATGAGTCATCTTATAGAACCCTTGGTTTTTTTGGAAGATACAACCTATTAATTTTAATGATGGAATAATGAAACCAAATAAGGACTATGTATAATAATAGATTGTGTGAGAAGTGTAAACCACATGGTAGAGATTACAAAATGTAATGCATAAGCATGAGAATATCATTGTGACGATATAATTTTGTTACCTCCTGATAAAATATTTTTCCAATAGAAAAAAATGCATGCATAAAGTGAATGTGGGATTATTATGAAAATATGAGCACACAGACTGGTCCTTTTGGAATATATTATTTGTATGCCTCTTGTGTAATTAATATACATGGAAATTTCATATGTTTTTTCTTATCTATCATATGTTATGATTGAAAAGATATTTTAAAATATTAAAATTTAATATACTGTGTTGTTTTGATGGCTTTATTTCACATGACTACATAAATTAGTCAATTTTCTTAAATGTAGATAATTATGGATGACTAAAATGGTGATCTTGGTGATAACTATTATAGAGATTATCATTCGAATCCAACTAATGATATTTTGGAAATATTTATGATAATTTTTTGAGATTAATGGAGAACCCTATTATTATATTAATATATTATTATATTATTTTTGTAAAACATTCATATAGAAATTTACACACATTCATTTATTGAGATAAAAGTACTCATAATGTTTAAAAGACTTTGTTTACTCATTACTCTTGTTTGAATGCCCAAGATAAATTGTTATATATCTATTATGTGAAGAGGTAAATATAATTATTATTTACTAGTAATAATCATCCACAACTTTAATTGGTTTAGCTATTATATATTCATTTTGATGGATTAACTTTGTGATGTAATGTTTTGTCCTATAATAATCACTCAAATCACACATTGTTGTGCCTCCATTAAAAGGTAGTGTATTGGTTATCATAACCTAGGAAAAAATTAGTTAATACGTTCTACCTTATCCTTAAAAATTTTAGGTGTTTGGGTTATGCCTTCATATTTGAAAAAGGATGGTTAGTTTATTATGGTTGTTGGGTATGATAAAAGAAGATTATAAAGTGTTTTCAATATCCATCAAAAGTGAGGTCTATTTTTTGTATAGAATTATTTAGATGATTTTAGAGTTGTGAAGTGTATAAATGAGATATTTATGATTGGAACTACTATAAAAATCCATTTATTCTTTTATTCATTATTTTTTTCATACACTCTTAACACTAAAATTTCATTTATTGTTTATATTTAATTTTTTTATTCTAATTATCCTTCAAATTATACGTTTTGTTTTGAAATTTTATTTGAGTATATTCACTCACCCCCTATATTCTCGATAATATCTACATTGGGATAAAAAATTAATATCAATGTCCATCCCTTTAAGAGTTTTACTTCATTGATTATTTTCCTAAAACTATTCTTTGTATCATTTATATTGTTACTTTGAGCATTTAATCAGTTAATGTGTTATTTGAATTGATGATATCCATGGGAAACAGAAATCACTTAATCTTTTGGTAAAACTTATTTTATATAGATGGAATTATATATCATCCACACAAGATAATTGATAATTTAAAATTTTAGAGATATTTCATTAGTTGAGAATAGTATCTAGTATCTGAACTATGAAAAGGTAATTCCCTTTTATATCGAACACATACTTTAAATTAATATGTTGGATCACACTTCATTGATTATACCAAAATCCAAAACATTTTTAGACATTGATTATATTTAACACGTTACAAATTTATGTGTTGAAAATTGGAGAACACAAGATAATCATATTGGAAGAATTGATCAAACAGTATCCAATATCATTCCCATTTTCACAATGATGTGGTGTTATACTTGATGATTAAAAATAAACAATGGATGGAATCCTTCAACACCCAATGGTATGTTGGCATCCTTTAACACACTGTGGTATATGATCTATTTTATATTTTATAAATGTCTCTAAATTTAAATAAATCATTATAGAATTAATAAAAAACATCACAACTCATGATGAATCCATCTAAACACTTTGGGAATTGATTAGTATTATCTCTTAGATTTCATATAAACTCTTTTTACTATAATAAATCTTCATTCTTTGAATTTTTTTTGGCCATTCATGATTTTTTATAATTTAAAACATTTATCAATTCCTTAAACAATCATTTTAATATATTTGTTATGTTTTTTAATTAAACATGTTATTGATGACTACATATTATCTTATGAAACAATACACATCATGTTAATTATTTTTATAGATTGTTTATTTAATGCATGTTTATATGCCTCAGAATGGATAGAAATTGGATTTAAAATGTTGACCAGATCACTGATGAGTTTTAGAAGGAGTTGCGATATTTTTTGGACATTGAATTCACTAATGATTCAAATGGAAGATTGATTGAGTGACCATGTTTTGATTGTGTTGTAAGACCATGATTAACAAATAAGGAAGTGAGTTACCATATCGGTAAACATGGTTTCCAAAACAAATTATCATGTGTGGTATCAAAATAAATAAAATGATCATGTGGTGAATGATATCATTTCAAGAGAAATGTTTGGTATGAAAAATCTGAATTTTGGTCGGTTTCCTTTTCTTTCTAAATCCATCTCCTCATGTATACTAGTGAAGGAGGAAATTAATACCAGAAAATAGTTTTCATCTATTAATCAGGATTATGACGTTTAGATTTTTAGAAATATAATGGAATATGTGAATAGCCTAGAATACCAGACATGTGAAAAATGAGGAACCATTTATTTTTAATGCGATTATATCATTAGAAAACAATGTATCGATTTAGTAATACTGTAGTCAATTATCTCTATATATTTATTATGTATTTACTGGGTGATGATGCATGTATTCCAGAAAATTATTACATGGAATCAAATTTGGTGGTTTTTTTTTGATTTTCATCAATTAAGATTCATTTTTGTTCCACATATTATTTTCTATTCTAGAAGGAAAATGAAGAGTTGAGTCAGGGAAAATAGTTTGGTACATCAAGGTGGAATAATAATAATGAAAAAACTCAATCTTGTATGAAAAATAAAGTAATGTGGAACTTCCATTTAATTCCCAGGCTTCAAAAACTTTTTTTGTCTATAAAAATGAAAAGGAATATTAGATGCTATAAGGATGTTATAAATAAAGACAATGATGAAATAGTGCAACCTATAGATGTGTTTGTTTGAAATAAATTTGATAGGATACATCTTGATTTTACAGCTGACCCACGAAATGTTAGATTGGGTTTATCCTATCATGATTTAATCCAATTTCTCTAAATTCATAATGAACACAGTACTTGTCCAATTTTCATTCACATTTATTACCTTCCATCATGTATGTGTACGAAGAAGCCATTTACTATCATGAGTATACTGATATATGGATCCATTGATTCTATAAATGATATTGATATATACTTTCAACCATTAATATATGAGTTAAAGGATATTTGTATTGTTGGTGCACAAGTCTACGATGTATTCAGGATGGAGTACTTTATGTTTTTTGCAACTTTATTATGGATGATAAATGATTTCCCTACTTACGGAAGGATGTCTGGTTGGAGTACTAATGGAAATTATCCTGCCCAATTTTTATGAAAATACACTTTCCTAGAGATGAACGTTTCGATGAACCATCTGCTTCATATGGAATTTGAGATTTCTACCAATGGATCATCCATACAAGAAAAACCAGAGGCTGGTCGATAATACCATCAGGAAAGATGTCATACCTCAACAAATTTCATGGATAGATATTGTTAAATAACATGATGATTTGAATTATGTTCTTGGAAAATTCAATCAAATATCAAAAAGTTAAATCATGTTAATTATAATTCCAATAGCAATTAGAGAATGGAAATCATATTCTTTGAGTTTTCGTATTTGTTATCAAATTTGTTGCCTCATTGTTGGGATGTAACATGTATCAAGAAAAACATTTGTTAGATGTTACAAGATACTATTTTAAATGTAAAATGAGAAACAAAATATGATTTTTGGTCTCTTCATGATTTTATAGATTGGGGTATGAGAGAAAGACTTCATCCATAGTTTATTTTTCTAAATAAGTGGAAAGTCCTTTTTTCATGTTATTCGATGAAAAATTTAGAGGAAAAATAATTTCTTCATATCTTAGAATTTTTCAAGGTTCCATATGTTTATTCAAGTAATATTTTGAAAAGGGTGAATACATAAGATGTGAAACTAAAATCTCTTAAAACCCATGATTATCATGTCTTGTTACATGAGTTTATTCCCATTTCCATTCGAAATTTAATTTTACATAATGTTAGAGTTTATGTGATGAATTTATGTCATTTTTATCAAGATTGTTGTGCCAAATGGCTTAGCAGAAGTGTTGTTCATAAATTGTATAGAGATGCACCTATTATTCTTTTTGAGTTAGAGAAAATTTTACCACCATAATTTTTCACATGTATGTTACATATGACTGTGTATCTTCCCACGTTAGTTCCTTTTGATGGTCTTGTTTCGAGTAAGTGGATGTATCCTATTGAAATAATTGTCTTTACATTGAAATATTATGTGGGAAATAAATATCATTCTGATAGCTCTATTTTGAAATTCTATTTAGCACAACAATTCATGTATTTCTATTCATCGTACTTGGATATCATCACTACATTGTCTAATCATGTAATGAGAACTAAAGATGAGAAATATGATCCCATTGAGCATGAATTTTCTTCCCTAACCCAAACAAGGGGGATATCTAGATCGTACTCACTACGTACTTTATTTAGGGAAGAGTTGGAAATGGCTCATTGCATAATATTATTCAACTGTGTTTTTTCTAAGGAATATATCAAGTAAGTAAACTAATATATATCCATTTTTTTATTGATTGATTTCATCATATCTTCTTTCATTTTAAAGATTTCATATCTGTAGAAAATATTTATAAATTATAAAAATCTACATTAGTCTCTATCTATAGAGAGGAAGGAACTGTTGCATAACAAATATTTTTTTACTTGGTTAATGTCAAAGGTAATAGATTTTTTTTCTTTTCATAACATAATCACATGTCTCTGTTTAATATTCGATGTTTATATCTTTGAGAATTTAAGTCTACCAAAGAATGAAGTCTCAGATGAAATAAGAGAGTTTTAATTTGGTCCAAATGATGTGGTATGTGATAGTAAGGAAATTATATTCAATGGATATAAATTTTCTATAAATAGATGTGCAGAAAAATGGAAGCATATCATGATGGGTTCATGATAAGTGCCAAAACAGATTTTTATGTGAGTTCATCAGACAAACAACCTTGATTAGATAATATATCATATTACGATGTTGTTAAAATAACCATTTTATTATATTATTATGCACATGGTCGTGTTGCAGTGATGAAATTAAAGTGGTTTGATTCAATGAAACAACAAGGAATGCATATTGATAACTATGGATTTAGTGTGATTGATATGAACCATAGATTCATATAGATGATCCTTACATTATAGCATCATAATCTAGATAGGTGTCTTATCTAGCTGATCCATTATAAAAACAATTTTGTGTTATTATTGATGTCATTCCTAAACATATTTTTTTTGAAGACATCGATGGAAATGAATTTGTGGTTGAACCTGTTGTTATTCATTGAAATGTTTCATTTTATGAAATAGATGATTCAATTGCTATAATAGATTATGGACTAGAAATTATCATAGAGGACACATAGAATTATCACAACTGAAAGTATTTTCCTAATATTATCACAATATTATATGTGTTTTTGTTAAACTATTATATGTGATATTAAATTAACTAGTATATTTTATACTATTGTTGAATTTAAAACTATTTATAGACTAACCAATTTATGTTCAGCACATATCTTGTAATTCCTGAGCATAGAAACGCCTTGATATTTTATCAATATAAATATCACACATGAAAATGTATCTAATTGTTTTATGATAAAATTTTATTATTTAACATTTTTTAGTATTTATCTTTATTTGAGAATATTATTTCAAATTTCTATGTTAAAATGTCGGTTTATTATTATACATTAAGAAGTAGATCAATAAAGAGAAATGAACAACATGTGTCTCATCTAGACACAATTTTATGTACAATTTATGTTTTTATATTATGGTATTTCATATTATTTGTCTTATTATCATTCAATTTATTTTATCATCTATGTTATTTTATGATAAATCATATAGGAGACGATTGAATTATGACACTGAGGCAGATAGTATGGCGAGGGTACTATGATGACTAATTATATTGTTTAGCATACTATTATTCTTCTTGAGTCACCAGGAGGTCATCCTTCCATTATTCCACCACCATATTATCCATACCCACCATTTCCAAATCCCTTTTCACCCGCACCCACATCAAATGGTAGTTCTCAGACTCCCATCCATTTTTATTTTCCATTCCCACCATCCACTATATAGGGTACTGTGCCCCCATATATCCCACTACCATAACCATATCCATATCTACCCTCATATGTACATGTTTATCCATAAAACTTTCTCCTTCCATCAGCACACTTATCATCATCTACTATATAGAGTACTCCTCCCGTAGATATCCCGCCTATTACAGATGCTACTGCCCCTCCTCTAGATGAAAACATTTAGGGGTTAGAAGATACCACATCTACTGGTATGTGTTAAAAAATTACAATTATTTATTAATGATAAATTTATATATATTATTTCCTTTATTTTTTTCATGATTAGATCCATCCTCTACCAGATGACGTGGCCACACAGAAATTCGATTGTTCTGAAATTGACACATGAAAATCGTGATTGAATACAATGGGGACAATGATATAGTTGAAATAATGGTATGGAATGTAAAAGCTATATGGGAACACTTTCTAAACATAGAAATATCATTCCGTTTCAACCAATAAGTTGGAGGGAAGTTGGAGAACAAATAAGAACAATTCTTGGGGATAGATTTGGGTATATAATGTAAATCACCTTTTATATATATAAGTTTATAATATTTTTTTAACAAATATTTGGCCCATTGAAGCTCCAATATAATTTTACTGATAGAAAAAATTATAAGGATGGAAGGTTAATGTAATTAAGTTAATTGTGGAGAACATACAAGTATGACTTATAAGTCAATTGGAAAAAGGGAGTTGGTACGGAGCTTGCAGAAATACCTATGATTCATGATTGCCCAATATCACAATAAAAAGAGATGATCAGATATTATAAGAGTCCATGTTTTCTGGTATTTTTAATATATATATATATTCATTTATTTATTTTAAAATTATTTTTTATGTATAAATTAGTTGTTTTATTTATGTTAATGAAATTATATAATTATTTGTTTATAGGTGTAATTAGAAAGAAATTAATTAAATAAGAGGGGGATGAAACATGTTTATTGTAAGGTCCCAACCTTATTACATACATAATCTTGAATGTGTCAAGAAAAAACTTCCTTTTACATTGAGGATATTTTCAAGTTTATAGCTTTAGCTAATTGAGACATAATACATTCATAGCATTACACATTGTTATAGAGTGGATACCATAAAAATAGTTTCCATTTTTTCAAAATTAAAAACATTCAAACTTAAAACATGATTCCTTGACAAATATTAAACATTTAGAATGACTTTATTATTTTTATTAATCATACACTAACCTATGAAAAATCATTTTAAACTTAGGATGAGCAAAAAAACTTAGTAAGGGATATAAAAAAGGATTGAACACATTAGTCCATGAATACTTGTAACGTATGAAATCATTTTTATTAGACATACTTATCACATGTGTATATATAATTAATTTGTGAAACATGAGATTTAAATAATACATAAGAACATAAGTGGAATCATAAAGGTATCTTGGGGAATTACTTACATAATCTTGTAACCCTCTCGGAAACCTTATAATTTATAACCCTCACGACTACCTTACAATTTGTGTAACCATCGTAGTTCACTTGGAGTAACCATATGGATGACCTCCAACATATATATACCCAATGAATTGGAGGGAGATATAGTCCCCACGCTTCATCATAAACAATTACCTTGAACCAGAACACAATTATACAACATGAATAATTGCATAAAAACATTGCTTTTGAATTTTGTAAAATAGATTTCTAAAAGTGGATTTTAAAAGGATAATCCCTTATAAATATCATAAAACTGAAGAGAGACTTAATAGAGTAGATATAATATATATATAAACTATAAATAGATATAATTACACATAATATAATAAAAAAACATCACACAATCAATTTTAATACAACATAAATAACGGAGTAGATGATTTACCCAAAGAATGGAATTCGGGTTAAGAATTCCCTCACCTCTATCTTTTCTTACTTCAAACTTGTTTTAACTTCTTGTGTAATGGTTAAAACCATGTTATTAGTATTTCAATGAAACACTTTCATGTTTATGACATCTTATTTTTTCATTTCATAACATCATTTCACCCTTTAATTATTAGTATTTTTCTCCTTGCACTGTTTTTGGTGAGTTCCATACATGATTTTCAAGATTGGTTCATGATGGATGTTCTTGTCGATTAGAAATGAAACACAAAAATAGGAATGGAGTATTATTTAAATATTTCTAGTACCCATAAATTATACCATTTATCATTTTTTAATTCCAACATGAGGATGATTCATAAGTTAAAACATTAATGATGTTCTTTTAGATCATTTTAGTGGTTCTATGATAATAACGACCTCATTTGTTTTTATAAATTAAAAACATGTGTACAAAATAATTCTAGAACCATAAATGAGACATAATACATATGTGGTAACCTGGTTATACCATAGAAATGGTTTCATGATCATACTAGAAGTATTTAAAGGAAAATGAAATCAAATCATCCACGATGTTGGTAATTTGACACATCATGGAAAATGTTTTTAATTCCTTGAATAAGTGGGAGAAGAGCAGAAGAATGATGTTGAATTTTCCATGGACATGAGAAAGTCTAGAATATACAAGATTATGGATCTCTCATTCTTTTTTTTTCAAGAGGAGGTGAGGAAAGAAGAAGAAGAAAAAAACAAATCTTGTTATAAAAGAAAACATGAGAAATTTCTCACGAAAATTCGGCAGCCCAACGACGTCTCATAAAATTTCATAAAAATAGTATGATGAGAGAAAGGGGATATCTAATCACTATTACATAATATATAAATTAAGGGGGGATAGGGAATGAAATATCCCAACATATTCCAAAGGTAATGGAAAAGAATAACATAAAGTGAATGAATGGAAAGAAATTAAAAGAGGATGTTTACCTCTTGATATCTTCTCCTTGAGATCCTTCCTAAGGGATTTGGTTTTGGTATTTTGGTGAGACCATAGATCTAGGACGTGGGGAAGAGCCTTGGGAGGAGTATTGGTCAGAACATAGGCATGAATCAAGGCTTGAGAGGTGTGGGAAAAATATGAGAATGAGGGTGGTATTTATAGTGGGGGAGAGGGGGTATTTTCCACTATTTTAATCATTATTATAATATTTTTGCCCAGGATTATGAATATTAATAGTTCATGTGACCTAAAATAGTCATAATGGAATTTGAGTTTCAAATAAGTGGCCTTGAATAACTTACAATGTCATAAATAGTGTATTTTACTGATAATTTGATTATACGGTATTTTATCGTATTTCACTATTCATTGAAAATTCAAAAAATTCAGAAAAATCCCAAAAATTTACCATAACCATTTTTTTACATATAGAATTAAATAATGAAGTACATTTTTTAAAAATAATTTTCTATATATTATTTATTTAATTTTTAAATAAAATCATACTTAATTCAAAAATTAACAATTCTAATTCTATAACTACTTCTATTTCACGATGAAAAATTAACCAAGATGTTATTATCTTAAAGACTTAAGAAAATAAAATAATAATAACATTTAATATTTCTTTGGGTCATATTAATATTCATATTACTATTCATAAGGGTATGTTACTATTCACAAACAATAAGTTGGTTTCATCAGACTCCAAATAACTTACTAAACACAATTATTGATGACAGTTTCTGGAAATTCAAGACATAGAAGTGGAAAAATTATGTTTAAAGGCTAGTTATAAATATATACTTTAAAAAAATTTCCATGAATTTCTATTTATTTTTAGAGAAACATGGGGTGTTACATTATCCCCAATTTCTAGAATTTGTGTCCTTGTAATTTTATTTACTTATTAAACAACTGATGGTAATTTTCCCTCATAGAATTTTTAGACTCCCATGTTGCTTCTTTTAACATGTGGTTTCTACACAAAACCTTTACCTGGTGGCTCTCCTTATTCTGCAATACCTGTTCACTTTGATCAAGAATCTGAACTGGTTTATCTTTATAAGAAAGGTTCTCTTCCAACTGAACAACTTATGGGCTCAAGACATGTGATGAATTTGGAACATACTTTATCATCATAGAAACATGAAAAACATTGTTTACCTTAGAAAAACTCGGAGGCAAGGATACATAGTATGCCAGTGTTCCAACTTTCTCTAAGATTTCAAAAGGACCGATGAACTGTGGACTTAGCTTCCGTTTCATACCTAAATGCATAACACTTTTCCAAGGAGAGATTTTAAGGAAAACATAGTCACCTTCCTCTAAAAATAAGTTTTACTTCTATTATCTGCCCAACTTATCTGGCTGCTCTGTGATGTCCTCATGTGATGATGGATCATACTCACTTTCTCAACCACTGCATCTACTAATTCTGGCCCTATCAACTTTCTTTCACCGACTTCATCCCAAAACACAGTATTCTGACACCGCTTCACATACAAAGCCTCAAAAGGTTCCATATAAATACTGGAATGAAAAAATTTATTATAATAAAAGTCAAGTAAAGAAATATTTTAATCCCTACTTCCCTGGTAGTCCATTGAACAATCTCAAAGCATATCCTCTAAAGTTTGAATCATTCATTCTGACTGCGCATCTGATTGAGGATAAAAAGCTATACGGAAATTTAATTTTGTGCCTAACCACTTATGATGTCCCTTAAAAATGATAGATGTGAACCTGGGATCACGATCAGAGAAAATGGAATGAGGAACTCCATATAACCTAACAATATCTTTGAGGTACTATCGAGAAATTTGATCCAAAGACATTGTATCTCGAATATAAAGAAAATGTGCAGATTTTGTCAGCCGATCAACAATAACCCAAATGACAGTGTTACCTCAAGAAGTCTTTGGTAGTCCCACTGCAAAGTCCATGGATACTTTCTCCAATTTCCCCTCTATCACTGGAAAAGGTTGAATCATACACTTTGGTAACTGCTGCTCTACTTTAACATGATGACATGTAAAACATTTAATGGTAAAATCAGCACTATCTCCTTTCATTCCGTCCCACCAATAATACTCTTAAAGGTCTCTATACATCTTAGAACTGCCAAGATAAACTGAAAATGGAGAACTATGAGCTTCACATAAAAAATATGTCTTCAACTGAAAATCACCAGCTACGCACAACATTTTTCCAAATCATAAAACGCAATCTTTATCAAGGTTAAATTCTGGAAACTTACTCACTTTAAGCAATTCTACCTTTTTTTGAAGGTCATGGTATTCCTTATGTGGTTGCTTAATCTTGTCTGATAACGATGAATGCATTGAAACCTGAGACAAAACTAGGGTATTTCCTGCACCAACTACTTCTAATCCAAAATTCATCAAATCATTAATCAAGGGATCATGTTTCAAATGTAACATGGTTAATGATGCATGATTTTTCCGACTCAATGCATCTTCCACTCTATATGATTTTTCAAGATGGTAATTGATTGGGAAATTATAATCTATTATTAGTTCAATCTATCTTCTCTGCCTCATGTTTAATTCCTTCTGAGTGAATATATACTTCAAACTTTTATGGTCATTATTTATTTGAAATTAGGATCCGTATAAATGATTCCTCCAAAAATTCAATGAAAAAACCACAGCTACCAATTCTAAATCTTGTGTGGGATAATTTAGCTCATGAGTTTTATGTAGTCTCAAAGCACAGGCAATTACCTGATCATTCTACATCAAAACACAACCATGTCCCGTCAAAGAAGAATCACTGTAGATGACAAACTCACCATTCCAAGAAGGTAAGGCCAAAACTGGATCATTCACCAATCTCTTCTTCAGTTACTGAAAACGATCATCAAATTCTTCTATCAAAACAAATTTAACCCATTTTCATGTTTACTTAGTTATCGGGCTAGATAACCATGAAACTTTATTAACAAATCGACAGTAATAACCTACTAACCCAAGAAAACTACAAATATCTATAACATTTGTGGGTCTTGTCCATTCATCAACTACTTTTTTTGGGTAGGATAAACTATTATATCATCCTTATTTACAATTTTCCCATGAAAATAAGTCATTTTCATCAAAAAATCACAATTTTTGGATGTTCCATACAGTTTCATTTCATTTTAGGTTTGTAAAACAACCCTTAGATTTTTTTCAGGCTCCTCTTTATTTTTTGAAAATACCATAATGTCATAAATAAATACAACCAAAAACTTATCCAAGAACTCATGAAATACTCTATTCATTAGATTCATGAATACATCAGGTGAATTAGTTAACCCAAACGACATAACAACAAAATCATAATGTCCATATCTAGTACGAAAGGCTATTTTCAGGATGTCATCCTCCTTCACATTCAACTGATGGTATCCAGAATTCAATTCAATCTTGGAAAATTACTGAGCTCCCTGGAGCTGATCAAACAATTCATCAATATGAAGAAAAGGATAATTGTTTTTAATAGTGATGTTATTCAAAGCTCTATAATCAATGAAAAGTCTCATGGATCCATCTTTCTTTTTAACAACCAAAATAGGGGCTCCCCATGGTGAAGTTCTAGGATAAATGGAGCCTTTATCAAGAAAATCCAATATCTAATTTTTTCAATTCAAGAATTTCTATTTGATCCATACAATATTGGGGTTTTGAAATTGGATTAGCATCACGAACTAATTCAATTGTCAATTTGGCTTCATGATCAGGTATGACACTGGGTAACTCATCAGGAAAAACATTAAGGTATTCATTTACCACTGGCACATCATTAATCTAAATAGTTCCCTTTTTTCAACTATATGAGAAAGATAAATTTCATTTACATCCTTCAATAGTTTCTTAGATTCCTGATATGTTATCAATTGTATGAGTTTGTTCTTGTATTAAAATAGAAAATCTTTCTAAAAAACAACTTCTTCAGCTCTACGGTCAATCATTTCATGATAAACAGATAGCCAATCCATTCCCAGAATAACATCAAACTCAACTAAGAGTAAAAAAACATGGTTTGTAGGTAATGTATTTCCATAGACCACAATAGAATTATTCTTATAATTCCTATTTACTATAATACTTCTCCTAGGTGTTTTAACAACAAGTTCGGGTCTCAGTTGTTGAGGAGATATTTCCAATTTACCAGAAACTTTCTCAGAGATAAAGGAATGTGTAAACCCCGTATCGAACAAAACTTTAGAAAAATATAAGTGAACAAACAACGTACTTGATACAACGTAATTGGATGGCCCAAAATCTGCTGACATTGTCGCAAAGGATCTCACTACACCTTTTTTCTTTTAGTCTGGCTTCTTTTCATCATTTAGATCTTTCTTTGGGTAGGAATTTTCATAATGACCCATCTCACCACATTTAAAACACATTAATTTTTTCTTATCTAGATTAGTCTTTGGATCATTTTCATTAAGATATCAGGCCATATGTCCAAACAGAACACATTTAAAACACATCCTAGTTTTTCTAAGACATTCCCCATGGTGTTTCTTACCATAATTTTCATAAACTGGAATTTGAATTTTCTTACCATCAAATTTCTTTTGTTGATTCTTACCCATCGCTTGCCAACTAGACCTCTTCTTCTCATTATTTCCAAAATACACATGATCATCATCAAAATCCATCTCTACCCTCTCATCACATTAGACAACTTTCTCATAAATTTTGAATTCAAAAGAGGGAAACTCCCTTCGATACCTTGGATTTAGTCCTAAGTAAGAGCGGTTGATTTTTCTATCAAGATCCAGAATAACATTTTGAGTATACCTCACCAGTCAGTTAATGTTTTCATTATACAAATCTACTTAATCCCCTTCCTTTTTCTTCAATTAAAGGAATTTCTTCTCCATTCTATGTCGCACCACTTTAAGAAAATATTTTTCAAGGAAAAGACTTCTAAGTTCATCCCACTCTAAGGCATCAAAATCCTCTCTACCCCTGATATTCCTTACCACTGACCACCACTAATCAACTTCACATTCAAAATGATAAATGGAAATACATACCTTTTTATTTTCTGAACATCCCATAGCATTGAATATTTTTTCAAGGGATTTGATCCATCGTTCACCTGCTACTGGGTCATATGATCCATTGAAATCAGGAGGGTGTTGTCTCATAAAATGTTCCACTACTTTCATTTTCTATTGTGGTAACTATGTTTTTTAATGTATTCCACCACCATTTATTGCCTACGTTAGCTGAGCCATTACTATCACAAACTTCTCGGTTCCAATCCCTACCATTTCAGGCTGTAGATCCGGAAGGATGTAATTCAGTCAGTGGCTATCCTCTTCAGCATCCCTATTCCTTTTGCAGACAACCATTATTAACAAACATATCTTAGATGAAGCAACATGTTAATATTTAAATGATAAAACATTTCAAATTAATCATAGAGTAAAAATAATTTACGATATTCTTTTAACATCATCCTAACCCCTATAGTTATCTAAACCATCCTCTGATACCAACTATAAGGACCCATCCTTATTACATACATAATCATGAATTTATTCAAGAAAACAATTCCTTTTATATTGAGTATCTTTTAAAGTTTATATATTTAGGTAATTGGGATATAATACATTCATAGTATTACACATTTTTACAAAGTGGATACCATAAAAACAGTTTCCATTTTTATTAAAATTAAAAACATTAAAACTTTAAACATGATTCCTTGAAAATTAATCAAAATTTAACATGGATTACTTATTTTTATTACACATCCACTAACCTATGAAAAATCATTTTAAACATGGGATTAGAAAAGAACCTTAGTAAGGGATATAAAAAGAAGGAATGAACACTTTAGTCCATGAATACTTGTAACATATGAAATCATTTTTATTGGACATACATATCACCTGTGTATATATACTTACTTTGAGAAACATGAGATTTCAAAAATACATAAGAAAATAATTATAACCATATAGTTATCTTGGGGAATTACTTATATATTCTTGTAACCCTCTCGACTACCTTATAATTTGTAACCCTCACGGCTAGCTTACAATTTGTGTAACTGTCGCAGTTACAGTTATAGTAACCATACATCCGACCTCCAACTGACACATATGAAATGAATTGGAGGGAGATTTAGTTCCCAACATTCATCATAAAAAATTCCCAAGAACTAGAACATAATCATACAACATGAGTAATAACATAAAAACATTGCTTTTTTAATGTTGTAAAATAGATTTGTAAAAGATGATTTTAAAAGGAAATCCCCTTATAAATATCATAATACTAAAGAGAGACTTAATATAGTGGTTTTAATATATATATATATATATAAACTATAAATATACTTAATTAAACATAATATAAGAAAAAACCTTCACATATTCAATTTTAATACAACATAAATAACGGATTAGAAGGTTAACCGAAAGAATGGAAATAGGGTTAAGAATTCCCTTACCTCTGGCTCGTCTTAATTCAAACTTGTTTTAGCTTCCTGTATAATGGATAAAAGTGTGTTATTAGTATTTTAAAGAAACATTTTAATGTTAATAAAATCTTATATGATCATTTCATAACATCATTTCACCCTTTAATTGTTAGTATTTTTCTCCTTGCACTATTTTGGGTGAGTTCTTTACAGGATTTTCAAGATTGGTTCATGATGGAAGTTCTTGTCGATTGGAAATTAAACACCAAAATAGGAATGGATTATTATTTACATATTTCCAGTACCATAAATTATAAAATTTACAATTTTTTATTCTTACATGAGGATGAATCAAATGTTAAAACATTAACGATCTTCATTTAAATCATTTTAGTGGTTATTTGATAATAACAACCTCATTTGGTTTTATAAATTAAAAACATGTGTAAAAAATAATTCCAGAACCATGGATGAGACATAATACATATATTATAACCTGGATATACCATTGAAATTTTTTCATGATCAGAATTGAAGGATTTAAAGGAAAACGAAATCACATCGTCCACGATGTCGGTAATTTGACACATCATAGAAAATGTTTTTAATTCTATGAATTAGTGGGAGAGGATCAGAAGAATGAAGATGAATTTTACATGGACATGAGAACATAAAAAAATATACAAGATTTTGTATCTTTCATTCCTCTTGGTTAAGATGAGGTGAGGAATGGAGAATAAAATAAATGAATCTTGAAATAAAAGAAAACTTGAGAAATTTGTCATGAAAATTCAGTAGCCCAACGACGTCTCTTAAAATTTCATAAAAATAGTTTGATGAGGGAAATGGGATATCTCATCACTTTTACATAATATGGACATTAAGGGGGGATATGTAATGAAATATCCCAACAGAATCCAACGGTAATGGATGATAATAACATAAAATGAAATAATGGAAAGAAAATAAAAGAGGATGTTTACCTCTTGATATATTTTCCTTGAGATCCTTCTTAAGGGATTTGGTTTTGGTCCTTTGGTGAGACCAGAAACTCTACGATGTGGGAAAGAGCCTTGGGAGGTGTACTGGGTAGAACATAGGCATGGATCAGGGCTTTAGAGGTTTGGGAAGAAGAGGGGAGTTGGGGTAGTATTTAGAGTGGAGGCGAGGGGGTATTTTTCATTATTTAAACCATTATTATAATATTTTTCCCAATATTATGAATAGTATTAGTTCATAGGACCTAAAATTGTAATAATGGAATCTGAGTTTGAACCAAGTGGCCTTGAATCACTTATGATGTCATAAATAGTTTATTTTACTGAAAATTTCATTATACTGTATTTTATCGTATTTCACTATTCCTCGAAAATTTAAGAATTTCAGAAAAATCACAAAAAATTACCCTAACCATTTTTTGACATGTAGAATTGAAAAATAATTTCCATTTTTTGAAAATAATTTTTAAAATATTAATAATTTATTTTTTAAATAAAATCACACTTAATTCAGAAATTAACAATTGTAATTCTATAACTATTCTATATCACGATGAAAAATTAACCAAGATGTTATTATCTTAAATCCTTATGAAAATAAAATAATAATAAAATTTAATATTAATTAGGGTCAAATTAATATTATTTTACAATTTAGAAGGGTATGTAACTATTTATAATAAAACAAGTTGGTTTCATCAGACTCCAAATAACATACTAAACAAAATTGTAGATGACAATTTCTTCAAATTCCAGACATAGAAGTGGAAAAATTATGTTTAAAGGCTAGTTATAAATATTGACTTTAAAAAAATTGCATGAATATCTATTTATTTTAAGAAAAACTTGGGGTGTTACATTTATACTATTGGATACACTTTACTCCCAGATCATGAGCATGTACACATAATTTAATATTAAAAATATTCATCTTGGTTTAGTATAATTTATGGAAATAAAATTTCAAATTTATTTATTTTTTTACATAAAAATTCATTGAATATTGAGGGTCTCATTCGTCACTCTACTTTGTTTTGTTAATGTAGAAAAAAGTAAGATGGTATTGTGAAAAATACCAACACTGAGAAGGCGATTGTAAGTATATTTCAATTTATTTTATTTTGACTGAATTTAATTCCTTATATTATTTTATCATTTTTATTTATGTTATATATCTATAAACATAATGATTTGGAGGCATTGTTAAAAAAATAACATGATAATTTGGGCTCAAATGATCATTTACATCAGGTAGTAGGATATGAGAATCAATGAAGAGTGCATTTTCAACTTGGGAGAAATATTGTACAATCTCAATGTTAGTCTTCCAACAATGTTTCTCTGAGTACTATTTTTGGTTTGGTCACAATGGAACAAATTAATTATGCCATCAGAGAAGAAACACAAAAATTAGAAAAGATGATAACTAAAAATATGATGAAAGTTATGTATGCCCTTTATTTTACACTTCCACCAGAAGCAGCAGTAGTGGTTTATGCCTATTTGAAGTCAATGAATTCAACTTATACAGATTCTTTTTCCAGTTCCAGAGATGGAGCCAAAGCCTCACCCAATGTCGATACCGATGATGATGCCAATGATGATAGTGGTGGTGTGAGATGTAGTGATGGTGTTTCAATAGGAGGCGTGGATGAGGGTTATCATGATTCTAAAAATAATAATATTGAGACTCACTATTGATGTAAATTGTATTTTTGGGTTGTTAATATGTGGAATTTTATTATGAAGTAAAGTTTTATTATTGTAATATTGAGTTGTATTGTATTGTTTCTTTATGATTCTATATATATTTAATTATTGTATTTTGATGAACATTTTTTTGTAGTAGTTATGTTTTATTATTATATTAAATTTTATCCCCCCCCATTTTGACCACCGTACCTCCTCATCGATGATGCTTCGAGGCGGCCCCTACCATCTCCAGTACACCTCCGACAGTATGTAGTCCAATTTTCAATTTTTTGAAGATTCTTTTATCTTTCTACTATTCTTCTCTCCCTCTAATTTTTCATTATTTTTAATTTCATCTGTTGGTGAATCCATTCTGACAAACCTCCAATGGTATTTCTTTTTCTTGCATGAAACTTCTTGGTCATATACTCATTTCCAAATATATAAGCTATCAAAAATTACTTTAATTGCTGATTTTTAACTGCATTTTTTTCTATGCTAATATGTTATTTTTTCAAAGATTATTATAATTGGTTTATAGAAATATCTAATTGAGAAAAAAAAATTTGGTAGTACTAAATATGCTAAATAGTTGTGGTAATATATTGGATGTTTTATGTATTATGTACTTTGAATTCAATTCACATAAATATTATTTAACTGATATTCCTCTTTAATTTTTGAGGAAACAAAAAACTATGAAAGTGTTGTCCAACTCTACTGGAATATTCCCATGAAGGTAAAAAATACATATGTTTTTTTCATTTGATTATATTTATATTTATCATTATTATGCATGTAAATATATTTCATGTATCAATGGTTTCTGGAATAAGATTAGAACAAATAAATAAAACCATGCGATCTATCCATGAATTATGGGTAAATAAGAAAAGAAACATACCATTTGAGTTAAAAAAGAAGTCTAAAATAATGGAAATAGTGTTTGGAAGAGTTGGATACCTTGTGAGTATCTCCAATAACATATGATTGATTGAAATTTTTCTTATAAAACTGATATTATCTTAGTCTATGGATTTTTTTTCTATGATATGTTTTATATAAGTGAAGTGACGGTTGTAGTGAAAAACATGATGAATATTTTATTATCGAGGGTTAAAGCTAGATTAATAGAGAGTTTATAGTCCCAATGTAGTGGATAATCTGTACTAGTATGATATTGATATTGATAGATGAAATTATTATTTAAAATATTTGGATGAGTGTTTTTGGATTATTATATTTTTAATTGTGTCATGAAATAAGCGAGCTCATCCACGCTTGTTGAACAGGTCAATAACTAACATGTATGCTCGGGGTTCATCAAATCTGTTTCCAAGAAACAACCTTGAGGGTACAATACAACATATTCTTCATATGGGTGGTCTAATGGGGGGGGGGTGTTGTGCAAGGGGGTGCTGGTGGGGTGTTGTTGGGGGGGGGGTGTGGTGTGGGGGTGGGGGTAGAGGGGATGCTTAATAATTCTAGTGCATAAGTCTACATGCTATGTATCATATTAGACAACTTCATTGTGAAAAATGTTCATATTTGGTATATTTGTTCTTAAATTTTCAGTTTTTTGTATGATGGTTCAAGAAAATTCCACCTCATTTGTTCTTTGTATTCTTTTTTAATAAATTCCTGTGATTAATTAGTGATATTGGTATATTTATGATTAAGAGTATACATGATGTGGGATTTTTAATAATTCATATGCAACCCATTAAAGTAGTGATTTTTTATTGTGTTTGTTTTATTATAAAGGCGGTGAAGGGGGGTGGGGGTTTGATTGAAGGATTCCTTACTAGAGACGATCAAGGAGAAGGTGAGTTAAATACAAAATATAATTTTCCAAGCCACTAAGTAACCAGGTAATTTTCTTACATTAGTTTGGTAGTGATAAATGATTTACAAAGGTTATTATTGAACTATGTTAAATTATTTGTAAATTTAATTTTGGTTTACCAAAAGTTGATCAAGCTAAGAGGTGTTGGAGATCAACATTTTTATTTACATTATGATAATAATACTATAGTTGAAAATACCAATCTCTCCATAATATATCACGTGTGTCATGAATATCATCCATATTCTAACAACTATAGCCCGGGTCACGGGTGGAGTCATATTCTAAGATTAATTTTCAATAATATTTAGACCATCATATTTGTAATGAATCAAGAATATATTTATCATTTTCCTAAAATAGGGGACAAGCAGTTCTACCTTTCATCGAGCTATTATAAGTGGCTAGGTTACTTATGTGGTGAGGAATTAGATGAAGCTGGTGTTTGACACATGTTTTAATTTTATTTTCCTTATGGTGTTTCATATTTTTTTGTAATTTAATATTGAATAAATCATTATCATATTACTTAGTTTCTAAATATATTAAGGGTTTATAGGGAGAAATTTAATGTAGATTAGAGGATTGGGGGATAAAGAAAAAAGTTTAACTTCATCTATCATTTTTTGATTAGTTTTTAAACACCTAGGTTTGTTATAAATTAACTATAGAGAGGGGGTGTGATGGGGGTATGGGTGTGTAGGGTGTGAAGGGGGAGGGCTCGAGTGTGTAGGGTGTTCTGTGTGTCAGGTTGTGCTGGGTGTGTAGGTCTAAGGGGGTGTTTTGGGGGTAGGTGGAGGGGGTGTGCATGGGAGGGGGTAGGGGCTAGGGGTGTGTAGTGGGGAGGAGGTAGGGGGAGGGGGAGGGGTTGGTGAATGGGGTAGGGATGATTTAGGGGTGGAGGGGGAGGGTTTGGTGTAATAGGGGGAGGAGGTACAATCTACAAATGATCTTTATGCAATGTTAGATCACATTTACATAGGTCCCAAATCACCTTTATTCATCAACCTAATTTTAGGGACGCTTTTATAAAGAGGTTCAATTACATTTGTACATCTACCAAATCCCAAAAATTCCTTTATACTTGATTTAGAATACTTTTAAACATGTATTTTTCAAGTATTAACTTTATTTAGTCATCATATATCTCAATTTTACTTTACATAGGAAAAAATTTCAACTCAAAATGAATTCATTCAATTCTCAATCAATTCCAAGGACTGTAAAATTCTATCAAATGATGTAGACATTGTTTCTTAACCCATAAATCATGTATTTTTTTGATGATCAATGAAACAAACATCATAATTAAATTTAGAACTTTTTCATGAACTTCTTTACATGGGTTCTTTACGTTGTATCCTTAAAACCCATATTACTTTAATAATACTTCTTCAAAACCTTATTTAAAATTAATAAAATTTCATGATTTGGGAACATCAATATAAACCTTTGTATTTTTTTATCTATACCATTTTAAACTTCTCCAAATTTAAAGAAATTCATCCCCCTTATTAGTTTCAATTCCCACCAAGTTAGTATAAAAAGTGAAAGGGAATAATGATTGGTTACCATCCCCTTTAGTGAGAGAACGAAGGTTGGGGGATTCCTATCAACCAAGATCATCTATATTCCCAAATATATCATTAGGTATTCTATTCATGATTTACCACTAATTCGGATTTGTGTCCAAAGGATCCATAACACCAACAATAACCATTAAAGATTGATCTATCAACCTATTGTTGAGTTAGTCCATGTAGGGGGTGCAAGGGGTGTGCATGGGGTGTGTAGAGGTGCATGGGGGGTGCATTGGGTGTGTTTGGGAGTGTGTAGGAGTGACTGGGTCTGTCGAGGGTGGATGGGGTGGGTAAGGGGTCTGAATGTGTGTGGGAGGGGGGTGTTGGGGGCTGGGGGATGGGGTTATGTTGGGTTCTTTTGTAATGGGAAGAGGAGGGTACATGGGTGTGCAAGGGGTGTGCATGGGAGGGGGTCTATAGGGTGTATAGGAGTGCATGGGGTGGGATGGTGGGTGGCCTGGTGGTAGGGGAGGGGGTGTGAGGGGTTCTGTTACAAGGGGCATGGGGAGTGTGCAGGGGGTGAAAGGGGTGTGTAGGGGATGGGGTAGGGGGCAGGGGGTGTGATGGTTTTTTCAAGGGTTTGGGGGAAGGTGGAGGGGGTGCATTGGGTGTGCAGGGGTGTGTAGGTTGTGTGATTGGTATGGGGTGTGCGAGGTTCTATTGTAAGGGGTAGGGGTAGGGGGAGGTTTCAGGTGGGGTGTAAGGGGGTGTGTAGGGATAGGGTGGAGTGTTGGTGTGGGGGGGGGGGGGAGGAGGGGGCTGGTGCATGGTGTGCATGATTGGGGTGGGTGCTAGTATAAGGTGGAGGGGGATGGTGTGTGTGTGTGAGGGGGGCTAGTATAGGGGCCTTGGTATACTCATATCACTCTCGGCCTCTAAATCCATATTTACACATTTATAACTATATATGAAACCATTAATAATATGATTTTCCATAATTATAATTCCCGCAATAGAATAGGCATCCCCAAGATGGGGAAAATAGTGTGTAATGAGTGTATAAAATACATTGAAATTACATACTCTACTATATTCAATAGAAATTTTAATTCAATATATAATCTATTTTTCATATATTCAATATACTATAATAGGAAAACATGGATTTTTGACTTCATCCAATCCCCCCTCACCCAAAGATTATGATTACATTGTTTACCTATGCTGAATTAATTTCAAGAACATATATAGAACATGTTATCTTTAGATAGTTCTTTTTAGATATGTGAGATATACCATATCATATACATGAAACTATTTATTTGTCACAAATAGTAAAGGATAATATTTTTTTCTTTGGAAGAAACAATAACTCGAAATCAGAACAAAAAATTAACTCATTGTTACTCAACTGATTGGTAGAGAGAGTTTCAGACATAGGTATGGGAAAATCACAACCCCGTCTCTAAATATGATTTTGTTTCTTGTTAGTAATATCCTATATTTTATAGGATTAATCCTATGATCACTAGAGGTATATGTGTGAGTTAACATAAAAATGAAATGAATGACAATTAATTACCACTATATGAAACCTATAAACACATAAATGAACCCTAAAAATGATACCATAGACTTCTATGTAATCAAATATGTTTTAACAGTCTTCGAAATATGATATATATACCACCACTAATATAATAGGAAATTGGTAAGATAATAAAACTCATGAACACCATATCATTACTTCTAAAATTAATAATCCATTTCACATAATAAAACAAACTCTAAACATCATCCTCTATTTGATATGTATGAGAACACCATAACACCATCTCTAAACATGTGTTTTTTGTTTATAAGTAACAAAATTTATTTGATAGTATGAATCTTATGATCATTAGAGGTATATGTTTGATCTCACATACAAATGGAATGATTGATTATGAATTTCCACTACATGATACATGTGAAGACAAACATTAACCCTACAAATTATACCTTAGAGTTTTATTTATTTATTTTCTTTTTCTCTTTTTTCATCATCCAGATTTGAATTAATCCCTCCTTCCGGATGAAGAAAAAGTGGGTTTGAATGTTTGTAGAAATTGTTTATCCTTTATATAGTTTCATTAGTGTGGTATTACTCCTTAAATAACTAAATATATTTCCTATTTTTATTTATATTTTATTCCTTAAAAATGTTAACTATTTATAGGTATTTTTTCTTATGAAAATTTAATGTGTTTTTGGAAATAATTTTGTTTAGTTTGTTTGAAGACAAAATTTGAATACCACAAATCTGATAAGTTAAAGGTATGTATTTAATTGTATTACATGTTTTCCTCATGACCATCATGAAAAAATATTACTAAATTTATTTCTGGTTATCGATTCTAAAGACATAATTTTATGGTTGGCTTTTAGGTTGCCTTGATGATAATTTTTCATTATGTTGTTTGTTTTTCATATGCATAGCATGTTTTCGTGCTTGTATTTTCATATGCATATAATTGTTCATCATGTCTGGTTTTTCATATGATAACCTATTTTTTATATGCAAACCCATTTTAATTATGATTGTTTCATATGAAAACCTATTTTCTTATACATTTATATTATTATGTTATAATTATGTGAAAACCTTTTATTATAAATGATTGTATTTTGTTTTGTTCACACCTATTATCACGTTACAAAAATTTTGCAATTTTATTTTCTTTATCATACACACATGCATTATGTGAATGAATGCATTATAATTATATGAAAACCTATTATGAAAACATGTGTTTCAAACCTTTATTATGAAATCCTACATTATGAAAACCTATTCTACATTATGCATTTTGTGAAAACTAACTTATGTAATGATAATTTTTTATGTGCAAACCCGTTATTATAACAGTGCATTTTGTGACTATGTTTTTTATGTGAAAACCTCTTAGTATGATGGTGCATTATGTGTAATCTCATTTCTATAAGAACTTTATTTTTTATGTGATTGTTCTTTTTTATGTGCCAACAATCAATGGTGTGTTTTTAAGTTGAACGTCAGTTCAATAGAACAACAAAGTCAACTTTCACAACATTGGTTACATAAAAATTACATGTTAGGCCACATAGAAATTGATCTAAAATCTGTTAGTACTCTTGATGTAATATTCTTATGATAGTTTTATAAACAAGAATCCATATATGGGATGGACATGTAATTCTGCCCATGTGTGGGGTTTTATTTGAATTTTTTATCTCATTTCCTTAAAAATTTCAAATCATCAAAATTTACCTAAGAAAAAGAATAGGGCAAGGAAAAATACATTGCAGTAGCTTTTTCTTGGTAAAATATAGTCCTCTCAACAGCCATCACTTGCTGAATCCTGTTTTTTATGCAATAGGGAGGCTATTTATGCAGTTTAAAACTAAGGAAATATAGCTGTATCCATGGTTCTAGACCGTGGTTATAGGTGATGCGTGACTTAAGAATCTTCAACATTTTTCAAACCGTGGCTATAGGGATCTTTCCATGGTTCAAATTGTTTCTATAGGGATATAGACATGGGATAAAACCATGGATATTGTCTTTTTCCTATAGACACGCCAATACTTGCCATGGTTTGGAACCGTGGCTCTAGACTTATTTTTTAGTAGTGTGATGAAATCCTTTTCCAGCTACACCATACTGGTCTCAAAGAACTACCGGGAACTAGTTATCATTGTGGCCATGAACCCAACAGACAAAACTCATTGGTCTGAAGTTTCATGGTAAAGAACAAGAGCCAATAGCCCCTGAAGTCTAGAAAGAAGTCTAGTAAGGATAAATCCATGATAGTCTAAATATTTAAGGTTTTGAAGCATGAGTCCTACCAATGAAAACTATGATCATTGAGGAGATCTACTGTATCCCCACTTATGGTAAACATATTCATGAGTGCATCTTTTCAAAGTAAAAATTTGGAAGTTTGGTTTACCTTGAGTTAGACATAGAAAATGAAGGGATGGTTGGGGGAAGTGACAGGGTTGCAATTTTACCTATTAGGGTAGTGTATGTAGAGTGTCTTGTTTATGGATTGTTATGAGACATAATATATTTAAATTGTGGATAATACATGTTATAAGTTCTGAGCTATGTTTTTGGAATTTTTGTTAGATTCCATCGTGATGACATTTTTTAGTTGGACGAAAAGAGGGAATTTTCTAGAATTATCTACAATTATTTTAATAAGAACCTATGATGGTTCTTGATAATTTTGGGGAAGATCAATTTCATGAGAACATCAATAATTTTATGTAGTTTATTTTGAGAGGCCCTAGGTAGGATTCATTGAGTATTTCTAACATGATGAGAAAATTACAATTGCACCACCCTCCAATATTTGATGGGGAGGGTGTACATGAGGCAACATAGTTTTGGATTGAGACTATCTAGACAATTCTATAACATTTAGTGACTTCTCATGAGAAGAGAGTTAATTTTAAATCTTACATGTTATGAGGACTAATGAATTTATGGTTGTATATTAAGCTTTTGGCTGAGTAGGTAGAGGGTATGACTTGGAGGGATTTTCAAAAGATGTTATTATATCATTTTTTCAATAGATAATGATGAAGGAGAGAGTTTTGTAATTTCTACACTTGAACTAGGAATGTATGTTGGTTATGGATTATTTAGGCCGGTTCATTGACCTTTAGCACTTTGTTTTTACGCTGATGGGAGATGAGGGGATGAGGGAGATATATTTGCAATATGGTATGTAGTGTGAGATTATGTATCATGTAATTCTATTAGGGTTAAGTTTTTTACTGAAGTGGTAAATGAGGATATCATGTTTTAGGGTAACCTGTAGGAGGCTTCTAGTGGTGGATAGGTAGTGCCGAATAAGTGAAATGGATGCCTTTATTTCATTAATAGGAAGAATTATTTCGAGAACTTTCAACCCAGTGGTGGTGGATACAGTAGCCAGGGACTAGGATCAACCAAAAGAAAGGTTGTCTAGTCATCACCTATCATTTTGGTTGGCTAGGTAACATGTTTTTTCTGTGACATCAACCACCAGTATAGTCTCGATCACATGAAATTATGAAACATGTAAAAAAATTCTACAGGGAACCTTAGAAGATGGAATATGATGGAGGACCTGTATCTGGTAGTTGGAGTTTAGTTTTCCATACTAGACGGGGTTTAAAACCAGGTAATTTAGAAAGAAGTTTTTAAATCAGCATGGTAGAACAACAAATGGGACTCAAACTGGAGTCTAGGGTAGAGGTAGATGCATGCAGTTCAGCTTACACCTAGTAGGGGTGGGGAGGTAACATCAAATTTCTGAGGTATGATTCAAGTAGATTCCACTCTTTCTAGTGATTTATTTGATACAAAATACACAAATACTTTTAAATGGTCTCTATTTGTAAGTGGTTTTAATAAGGTGGTGGAAACCTTGTGTGGACTCCTGTTGATTAAAACACTATTGGGATTGAGAATAGAGGGTATTCTTAGATGTAAGAGGTGTTCCCTCGAGCTTTGTGGGTACTATTTCCTTTCAGAATCTTATGTACTTGAGATAACTTGTTTGGACTTGATACTAGGATTGGATAGGTTGGTTACATACTAGGACCACATTGATTATTACATCCTGAGAGAGAGCTTCTCATCTCTTAACGGTGATAATTATGTTCAACATCGAGAATAAGAAATCCTAGAAGGCCATGCTGGGCCAGTTCTTCCACAAGTTTGTGAGCTCATAACTGATTTCTTAATAGTGATAGAGTGGAACTTGATGACTTTCCTCTAGTAGTGGATCAGTTCCAGGATATGTTTCCAAATTTTTTTTATGTATCCCACCTAAGAGAGGGGTTGTGTTCACTATTGATATGATTTCTAGAGTTGAGCTAGTTTCTATTCCCCCTTATTGAATGGAACCATCAATAAATTTGGAGATTAAGACTCAATTAGAGGAGTTGGAGGATAAAGGGTTTATCCATCCGAGTATTTCACCTTGGGGATCTCTAGTTTTTTTCTATGAAGGACAAAAAATCATTCTATTTATATATTTATTACTATAAGATGAATATGATCACTTTTAAGAACCAATATCCTCTTCCATGGATCAATGATCTCTTCGATGAAATTAGGGATGACAACATTTTGTCCAAGATTGATTTGAGATCATGGAATTATCTTCTAGGGCTGATACCTTCTGATATATCATAGACTTCTACTAGAAGTATTTATAGTTTTTAGGAATTTGGTGTGATTCCATTTTGGAAGTTGACCACACCAAATGTGTTTATGGATCTAATGAATTGAATCTTCCACCCATACATGGACTTTTTTTTTGTATTCATTAATGGAATCCTAGTGTTCTCCCATACTCATGACAATCATTCCAAAATTTTTGAAAAAATATTGAATATAATAAGATAAAATTAGATTTATGAAAAAATGTCAAAGTGTAAGTTATGTATTTAAAGGGTGAATTTCTTATTCTACATTATATTAGAGTAAGGTGTGTCAACAGGCCTAGATAAGGATCAAAAAATTGTTTCTTGGGATAACTGTAAGATTTTTTTTGGATATATGAATCATTTTGGGATGGTAGTTTATTAATAATGGTTCATCAAAGAATTATATCACAAGGAACTTACACTTTTAGGCATGAAGGTAATCAAGTTATAGTGGAGTGGAAGATGTGAGAACACTTTTTTGGAGTTTAAGAGGTTGTTCACCATTGTACCGATTCTGATCCTTTCCTTACTTGGTAAGGAATATACCTAGTTCTGTGAGGAATTTGAAATCGATCATGGGGAATTTTTGATGTATAAAAATCAAGTCATGACATATGGATCATGAAAATTTATTCCACATTGATATGATTAGACTATGAATGAAATTATACTGGTCATGGTGGTTTATGCTTTAAAATTTTGGTGGAATTATATTTGAGGATAGATTTTTGTTGTTATACCAACTATAAGAGCCTCACATACATCTTCTACCAACATTATTTAAACCCCCCAATTGCATAGATGGGTTGACTACATGTAGTATTTTGAATCATAGTTATCTAACACACCGAGGAGTGGAAATAGTTTTGCAGATGTGTTTAGTATAATGACACTAACTCAGGTGGTTAAGGAGTGCAATTAGAAATGAAAAACAATGGCCTCGTTCACCGAGATACATATAGGTGTTCTGGAGGTGCATGAGATAATTAAAATCAAGTCCTTGTATGTTGATCCCTATCTTAAGAAATGAATAAATAAGAGGCAGTATGAGGATTTTGAATTCCCATCCATGAGGTATTTTTTTAATGGTGCCAAGAAAACATTTGATTGGACTATTCCTGAGGATGGAATAATTCATATTAATTGGTGAATTGTGGTTCCTACATGTATGTGGGATGAACTGATGCAAAAATTTTATGATTTGAAGCAGGAAGTGAATATGGTTTTTATAAAGATGTATCGTGATCATTGTAGACAGTATTGGTGTCCTGGAATGAAAACATTGGTTTCTAGTTTCGTGACATGGAGCTATTCCTTTTAGTTGGTGAAGGTCAACCATCAGCAACCTACTGGACTTTTATAGAAGTTTACCATTTTGTAATGGCATTGGTATGATGTTTTAATGATTTTATTGTATGAATTTTGAGTACACCTCAAATTATTGACACAATATGGGTAAATATATATCGGTTGAAAATTTTTACACTTTTCTTGTAGACTTGGGAGACTTTCAACATTGACCAGTTGGATGACTTGTATGTGTGATAGATTTTATGGTTTCAAGGGGTATCGTGGAATATAATTTTAGGTAAAGATTTATGATTAAATTAACACTTCTTGAAATTTTTAATGAAGTGGTTAGGTACTATGGTGATTTTGAATATGTATTTACACCCAACGATAGATGGGAAATATGAACATACTATTTAGTTACTAGAGGACATGTTGAGGGAATTCATCCAGGATGTTGGTGGGACTTGGGAGAAACAATGAGTTTTTATTGAGTCTTCCTATAAGATCCATTATTATAAAGCTATCCAAATTCAAGTATACATGGTGACCTATTGAAGACAATTATTATCTCCCTTGGGATGTATGTAAGTAGGGGATTTAGTGTTTTTGGGACCGAGTCTTCTACAGGAGACATCGAAGCATGATAAGTTGATACCAAAGCATATGTATATGGAATAATGTAGGTATTACTATAACACCGATCAATATCATTAGACCCTTTAGTTTATAAAGAGATAACTTTTGTACCTTTAGGTTCCCACATGAAATTTGGATATAGGGAATGTTAATACCCAAGTATATAGGGCCATTTGAGATTATGGATAGAATTAGACTAGTAGTATATCGATTGGATCTTATGTAGTGGTATAGTGCTATGAATTATATTTTCCTTGTATTATATTTTCAACAATATACATTATACCCTCCAAATATTATTGATGTCTATGTTATTGATCTTATGTCTGATTTATCCATTAAAAAGAATTTGATTCATATTATTGATCACATTGAGAAAGTTTTGAATAGTAAGACTATTAATTTAGTTCAAGTGTTAGGGAAGCACGGTCGAGTTACAAAGGAAACATGGGAGAGGGAATCTGACTTTCAGGCCTAGTGGACTAATCTATTTACATTCAAATCTTAGTGATTCATCTGAGGGGAACTTGAGGATGAGTTGTTATAAGGTGTGGAGGTTGGATGATCTCAACCCTCATACAAGGTATGTTTCATTTAAATTTCAATAAAATCATATTTATAAGGGATAATAAAAATATTGTTGCAAGAATTAGGGGTCTCAATGGTATTTGCGGAGTTCAGGGAAATAAAATAGGGGAAATGTGGAATCCAGTTTCTATTGCATGGTTGCAACATGGTTAGTACCCCCATGCACCCATACTGTGAAGCCTCATAGAGGGTGGTGCAGGGGTAGAAAACCACTCAAGGAGCCCTAGGAATCCATGCATATTGATTAACTCTTCAATAAAGGTGATTTCATGGAAAACACATTGTTTTTAAACTAGGAGGGTGTCTCAGAATAGTCTTGCATCTTGCCCCCATCTTGGAAAAAGGGAACCACATGTTTCTCAGACAAATTTTCCATCCATGAAACCAAATCGCGTTCCTCTTTAAATCGAATAATTTTACCATTCTACCTACTATTTAATGGTTAATACCCAATTTTAACTAGGTTCTCCCAATAACTCCAAGGGTGATTCTACTTTGATCTTCTATCTTTTGATGCATCGTTGGTTGTGAATCAAAGTTATGGGTATATCTACCAGTCACCAATCTTCTGTTTTGTATAATAAAAAATATTGGATAATTTTTCTTTTTATACAACTCCAAGAACATACCTTTTCTTTTAAATCCTTATAATTGGTGGTGGTAGCCATTTTAGTTTGAATCAACGGTCAAGGGTGGGTGAGTTTGTGTCTAAAGGCTTGAGGAATGTGGTTTATAAGTAATTTCCCATAGTCTTCATGTTTTATTTTAGGTTTATGTGGTTTGGATTTTGTTTTTTTTCAAATTATTTGATTCCATATTAGTATATGATGAATTGGGAATTTAAATGGTATGTTAGGCCTTTCATCATTCCCTTTGGGTCTATTGATGATTTATAGACTGAGCCTAAGACCACCATTAGGTTGTGAAAATTTCTAGATAAAGGTGAAATGATATAGTAAGTGATAAAACGGGGAATGTTTAATATGTTAAATGGTTTTAAGAACATTTAATAGTTTATTTTTATGAATTTATAAGGAAATAATTGAATTGTGTAATGGGGTTAAAGTGTTGACCAAGGAAGATGATGGAAATATTGGTAAATTAAATGGTGAACCCTTTTTTGTTGATGAAATGGCCACTGATGATGAAAATTGGAATGATATGAAAAATTTTATGGTAGGTTATTGGATTGACACTCCTCAACCTTGGGAGGGATAGACTGATTTTCTTATCACCCGATGAAATAATTGTATGGTGGATGGACTGATGGTTTATAATTCAAGGGTCTAGACATGAAGTCAAATATAATTATTGGGATGTATGGTAATGGTGTTCAGAATACTGGTTTGAATACTTGGATTTATTCTTATTTTATAATGACATGTGTCCCCTATGAAATATGGTTCATAATACTACCATAAACATAATAAATATCGATGGGTTCTGGTATCACTAGGAACTGGGGACAAACAAGGTTACTTTAAAATATCTAAAAATAATGAAACCTAATTTATCTATTACTTTTATATTTTTTTACTGTACTTATACAGACACTCTTATTGGAATGAAAGTTTTTTTGACACCATTTTTCATGAACTAATGAGTTGTACTCAAACACTACTCAGGACAACATTAGTACCCAAGAAGAATTCATGGTTGTAGGATAGTATAAATGAAAATGACCTAGGTTAAATGGTTTATTTTATATTTGGGATGGATCATGGTTGATGGGATCAAACTTACTTCGATACCCATTTTGGGGATTATAAGGGTGAATTCATTTTGGGTTTTTATTGACAGTGGACACTAGTATGACATTATTTGTTACTGTATTGTAAATGTGGTAATTTACAATGTTTTGGGAAATTCCTTAAACCAAGAATGTCTGTTGATTTTTATTGACTTTTTATTGTTATATTTATGTTTTCTTTAATTTCAATCTGGTAAAAAAGGTATATTATTATAATATAATTCATTATACACTCACATATAGTCGTTGACCTCTAGCATATGGGGAGCCACAACTAATTGCATGTGGAAGACCAAATCAGGGAACTGATATTACTAGATCCCATGTCAGTATGTTACAATAAAATTATTTTGTTTTAGAAAAAATTTAACTATTTCTTACATTTTAGAAGGGGTTTTATCACTTTTTTTGAAAAATACTTACTAAACTTTTGTGCTCACCCCATTTTTTAATTTTTTTCATAGGTATAATTAATGAATTGGATCTATTAGGGTGTCAGGTATTGATTATCAGGTATATCATTAGTGAAGTTTGAATATCAAAAATTTTGGAAAATACCAATCTTTGAAGAAATATAATGAGTTTTTGTATAATGATAGCCTGAATGAAATGGAAAAGTATCATTTATATTAAAAAAATATTACAAAAGTCTAAAAGAATATTTTTTAAACAAAAAATTTCCTAAAAAGGGAAAAGATCATTAAGAAACATCTTGCACCATATCAAATCTAGATCCATGAACCCTTTATTAGCAATCCTATCAGTAAGACAATTTTCCCCAAGGTATGCATGCATAATTATATAATTCATGGAAGAAATAACATTCAAGAAATCACAATATATTACAATCAATTTCAATGAAAAAATAATGAAATAATTTTTGGTATCATAAATAACTGTATTAGAGTCACATTCTAGCCACAAATTGAGAAATCCTCACTGCTTTTCAAAATCCACCTCATTGATGATACTAAGAATTTTAGCATCAAGGGAAGTGGTGATTCCCAAAGTACCATAAAACAATTCCAATACTTCACCACAATAATTCTTAAAAATTGGGCCTTATCCAGAAAGACTGGGATTTCCTCCTAATGCACCATCAGGGTTACCTTTAATAAAACCCTTAATTAACCAATGAATTAGACATTAGATGATTTTTTGAATGCAGTGACTGTCTATTTAGAATTATGTTTTAAATATTTTTTTTCAATCAGTAGACACTTATATAATTAAAGATCATTTTAAAAGTTAAAAAAAATTATATTGTTTTTTCATCCATAAATGGTATTGTGAGACTACAGAGACATATTAGAACAACCCTAGAATTTCAAGAAGTAATGAGGAAAAAAAATAAGAAAAAGGTAAAAAAGGTAGATACCATTGTTTTATAATTATCATCTCATAAGAAAGTAATTAAAAATTGACCATATAGACCTTTGACCATCTGAAATGTTCCCACAACCACCTAGATTTCCAAATAAGATGAAATAAATATAGAAAATTTGTGTAGTGTAGTGAATTTATAGAAAAAACTAAAAAAACAACCTAATGACATGAAAACTATTTTTAATGCCATGATAGACATGATCAAAATATCACATAATTATTCCTCATTGTGATCCTACTTTTATTGTGGTCTATAATGATTTATTTGATGAAAAAAGTGCTTCACGTTTTGGAGAAGGGTGACATACCTTGACGATCAGATGCTCTGGAATCATGATTCATTTTTCACATTTTTTTATTATCCTGATTGATACTAGATAGACCCCACAATGTGTCCCAAGTGTCTTAATGTAATGATCTATAATACTGTGGAACCCAGGAACCTAAAATCTAGGCCATAATACCGTGATAGACATCCTTCATGTCATGACCATGGAAATAGAAAAGACAATATGTAAGAGTAAATTCATACATAAGGTATTTTCGATTTGATACCTATAAATATTTCTATAAAACAATTTAGTAAAAAATATCCTCAAGAATCATCACGACATGACCATATTAATTTATATCATGATGTGAATCCCATCCTAAAACAACAAGCACTTAACCATCATGGAATATGCCTCCATTCTACGAAATTTTATCATTACACAAAAACACATCTTAGTGAAAACTCACAACACCACATATATGATAGAAACCCATACTTTTCATACATAAATATTATTTCTTATTATATGAATATTAATAACATAACATTAAAATCCATGTTAGAGTAACACATGTTTAGTGTGTTGAGAAATGTGTATTTATAAACAACTTATTCATTTGAGATCTACATCGTCTCCCACTAAGATATTTATAACTATCTCCCTTCTTAAGAATATCATACATAGAAACTTTTTTCATAACTATGGGAAAGGAAACATAAGAATGGGTGAGCATAAAATTTTTATGAGGGGAAAAGTGAGATATTAATGATCAGTTATGTATAGAAAGACCATGAGGGAATAAGGACTCGATTTTCACATTGGAAAATAATACCCATCATATAATTGATCAAAATCTCAAGTCATGAAATAAATCTTGACAGTTCATAAGACATGAGTCATAAAGGAATAAAATAACATAATCCATGAATGAATTACATTAGAATATTAACTAAGTTTGGGGAATAATCATAAGGAAATAAAATCATTTACTTAGTCAAGTCTCACTACCAATAATATCACAGTTTACTTTGTTCTTTCCTGACTCCATCTTATCTTTATTCAAGGTTCACTACCATGATTATCCGGGTGGACATAGTCCCTTACTAAATAAGGTTCAATCCCAGTTATAGTCCTTGTTTTCTCATGTGATATATATCTTAACCCAATTCATTTTTGGGATATATAATTTTAGGCCCTAACATAACATAATGAAAAACATATATATGTTTTCCACAAGATCATAAAAAATCCATCGCTTCATAACCCATGAAAACTTATTTTTCTCATAAACATCTTATCATAAAAATAATAAATAAACGAAAGAAAAGGTAAAGATGTTACCATTGGATCTTATCGCTATTAATGATTAAGTAACCTCAAAATATTTCATCTTATATGAAAACCACATTTAAAAGATTTATTGGAAAGTTTCATGAGGAAAATAACTATTTTCACATTGAAATCACAAAATAAAAATATAAAAATTTTACAAAAAATAAATAAATTATGTTTTAAAGAAAACTCAAAAACCTATAAAGTAATATTTTATTCATTGAGTCTTCATGATGATGGTAAATTTAATTACTTTCATGTACATTAAAATAATTCTTCCATTCATATTTTTGGAAAAAAGTTAAAAGTACCTTGTTCGAAAAATGATAGCAATATTCATTTTAAACCATTTTATAAAATGTAAATAATTTTTATAAATTAAGTTAAACAATATTTGGGGATATTAAAAAAATCCTTGAAACCTTTTTTAGAAAACATAGATATTGAGGAAAAAGTATTTCTGACCAAATAGAGATGTAAGTATGGTATTTATTAAAAATATTCTTTATATATCTTGAGTACATAAAGAGAGTAAAATGAAAGGAAACAATTTAATCTCCAAAAATTACCGTATGATAAAAACATTCATGGGATTAATGAGGGATAATATATAAAATTTCATCATTGGAAACATAATAATAAACAATCTCCATAAAATGTGATATTTTAACATAAATATCTTACCTCAACTGTAACTTTCATAGAATGTGATCCAACATCCTATATAATACATTTATATTTATTTTAATTCTATATGACAATAATGTTTATACTTGTAATATCATATAATATCCACTTTTAAAATTAAAAAATTTCCTTATTAAACTTTTTTTGAAAAAAAGTGTTTATTTATAAATTCATGAAATGAAAATACAGTTTTCAATAAAAAAATATTTTTCACAATTCATTGAAAAATCAATATTTTTAGAAAATTCTTAAAAATACACTCTAATATATTTTTGAATACTTGATTTCAAAAATGATATTTATTTTTTCAAATAAATTTTCCCAAGGTGTCATAAATTAAATATATTAATTTCTCATAAAAATAAATAAAAACCATTTTTAGGGAAAATGTGTTGCTGAAGCATATAATGAATTTACTGAAAATTAACAACTTATTTATCAATATATTTACCTTATCTAAATACATTATTCCTATTGTTTTTTAATAAATATGTAATTCCAATTTAATCAACCATATTAATGTCTTGATAATAACGATATACTACATTGTGGTTCACTTAAGCATGGGGCTGTGTGTATCATATGTTATCGAAGAAGTTAAATTTATTTTAAGATAAATATATCATAAAATATAAGGGGGTTACACAATCCATTACTATGTGAAAAATATATTACAATAGAATTATCATCTTTGATTAGTCCAACCTTACAATTACCTAAAGACTACTACCAATAGGTTATTGGATTGACACTCCTCAACCTTGGGAGGGATAGACTGATTTTCTTATCACCCGATGAAATAATTGTATGGTGGATGGACTGATGGTTTATAATTCAAGGGTCTAGACATGAAGTCAAATATAATTATTGGGATGTATGGTAATGGTGTTCAGAATACTGGTTTGAATACTTGGATTTATTCTTATTTTATACTGACATGTGTCCCCTATGAAATATGGTTCATAATACTACCATAAACATAATAAATATTGATGGGTTCTGGTATCACTAGGAACTGGGGACAAACAAGGTTACTTTAAAATATCTAAAAATAATGAAACCTAATTTATCTATTACTTTTATATTTTTTTACTGTACTTATACAGACACTCTTATTGGAATGAAAGTTTTTTTGACACCATTTTTCATGAACTAATGAGTTTTACTCAAACACTACTCAGGACAACATTAGTACCCAAGAAGAATTCATGGTTGTAGGATAGTATAAATGAAAATAACCTAGGTTAAATGGTTTATTTTATATTTGGGATGGATCATGGTTGATGGGATCAAACTTACTTCGATACCCATTTTTGGGATTATAAGGGTGAATTCATTTTGGGTTTTTATTGACAGTGGACACTAGTATGACATTATTTGTTACTGTATTGTAAATGTGGTAATTTACAATGTTTTGGGAAATTCCTTAAACCAAGAATGTCTGTTGATTTTTATTGACTTTTTATTGTTATATTTATGTTTTCTTTAATTTCAATCTGGTAAAAAAGGTATATTATTATAATATACTTCATTATACACTCACATATAGTCGTTGACCTCTAGTATATGGGGATCCACAACTAATTGCATGTGGAAGACCAAATCAGGGAACTGATATTACTAGATCCCATGTCAGGATGTTACAATAAAATTATTTTGTTTTAGAAAAAATGTAACTATTTCTTACATTTTAGAAGGGGTTTTATCACTTTTTTTGAAAAATGCTTACTAAACTTTTGTGCTCACCCCATTTTTTAATTTTTTTCATAGGTATAATTAATGAATTGGATCTATTAGGGTGTCAGGTATTGATTATCAGGTATATCATTAGTGAAGTTTGAATATCAAAATTTTTGGAAAATACCAATCTTTGAAGAAATATAATGAGTTTTTGTATAATGATAGCCTGAATGAAATGGAAAAGTATCATTTATATTAAAAAAATATTACAAAAGTCTAAAGGAATATTTTTTAAACAAAAAATTTCCTAAAAAGGGAAAAGATCATTAAGAAACATCTTGAACCATATCAAATCTAGATCCATGAACCCTTTATTAGCAATCCTATCAGTAAGACAATTTTCCCCAAGGTATGCATGCATAATTATATAATTCATGGAAGAAATAACATTCAAGAAATCATAATATATTACAATCAATTTCAATGAAAAAATAATGAAATAATTTTTGGTATCATAAATAACTGTATTAGAGTCACATTCTAGCCACAAATTGAGAAATCCTCACTGCTTTTCAAAATCCACCTCATTGATGATACTAAGAATTTTAGCATCAAGGGAAGTGGTGATTCCCAAAGTACCATAAAACAATTCCACTACTTCACCACAATAATTCTTAAAAATTGGGCCTTATCCAGAAAGACTGGGATTTCCTCCTAATGCACCATCAGGGTTACCTTTAATAAAACCCTTAATTAACCAATGAATTAGACATTAGATGATTTTTTGAATGCAGTGACTCTCTATTTAGAATTATGTTTTAAATATTTTTTTTCAATCATTAGACACTTATATAATTAAAGATCATTTTAAAAGTTAAAGAAAATTATATTGTTTTTTGATCCATAAATGGTATTGTGAGATTACAGATACATATTAGAACAACCATAGAATTTCAAGAAGTAATGAGGAAAAAAAATAAGAAAAAGGGAAAAAAGGTAGATACCTTTGTTTTATAATTATCATCTCATAAGAAAGTAATTAAAAATTGACCATATAGGCCTTTGGCCATCTGAAATGTTCCCACAACCACCTAGATTTCCAAATAAGATGAAATAAATATAGAAAATTTGTGTAGTGTAGTGAATTTATAGAAAAAACTAAAAAAACAACCTAATGACATGAAAACTATTTTTAATGCCATGATAGACATGATCAAAATATCACATAATTATTCCTCAATGTGATCCTACTTTTATTGTGGTCTATAACGATTTATTTGATGAAAAAAGTGCTTCACGTTTTGGAGAAGGGTGACATACCTTGACGTTCAGATGCTCTGGAATCATGATTCATTTTTCACATTTTTTTATTATCCTGATTGATACTAGATAGACCCCACAATGTGTCCCAAGTGTCTTAATGTAATGATCTATAATACTGTGGAACCCAGGAACCTAAAATCGAGGCCATAATACCGTGATAGACATCCTTCATGTCATGACCGTGGAAATAGAAAAGACAATATGTAAGAGTAAATTCATACATAAGGTATTTTCGATTTGATACCTATAAATATTTCTATAAAACAATTTAGTAAAAAATATCCTCAAGAATCATCATGGCATGACCATATTAATTTATATCATGATGTGAATCCCATCCTAAAACAACAAGCACTTAACCATCATGGAATATGCCTCCATTCTACGAAATTTTATCATCACACAAAAACACATCTTAGTGAAAACTCACAACACCACATATATGATAGAAACCCATACTTTTCATACATAAATATTATTTCTTGTTATATGAACATTAATAACATAACATTAAAATCCATGTTATAGTAACACATGTTTAGTGTGTTGAGAAATGTGTATTTATAAACAACTTATTCATTTGAGATCTACATCGTCTCCCACTAAGATATTTATAACTATCTCCCTTCTTAAGAATATCATACTTAGAAACTTTTTTCATAACTATGGGAAAGGAAACATAAGAATGGGTGAGCATAAAATTTTTATGAGGGGAAAAGTGAGATATTAATGATCAGTTATGTATAGAAAGACCATGAGGAAATAAGGACTCGATTTTCACATTGGAAAACAATACCCATAATATCATTGATCAAAATCTCAAGTCATGAAATAAATCTTGACAGTTCATAAGACATGAGTCATAAAGGAATAAAATAACATAATCCATGAATGAATTATATTAGAATATTAACTAAGTTTGGGGAATAAACATAAGGAAATAAAATCATTTACTTAGTCAAGTATCACTACCAATAATATCACAGTTTACTTTGTTCTTTCCTGACTCCATCTTATCTTTATTCAAGGTTCACTACCATGATTATCCGGGTGGACATAGTCCCTTACTAAATAAGGTTCAATCCCAATTATAGTCCTTGTTTTCTCATGTGATATATATCTTAACCCAATTCATTTTTGGGATAAATAATTTTAGGCCCTAACATAACATAATGAAAAAAATATATATGTTTTCCACAAGATCATAAAAAATCCATCGCTTCATAACCCATGAAAACTTATTTTTCTCATAAACATCTTATCATAAAAATAATAAATAAATGAAAGAAAAGGTAAAGATGTAACCATTGGATCTTATCGCTATTAATGATTAAGTAACCTCAAAATATTTCATCTTATATGAAAACCACATTTAAAAGATTTATTGGAATGTTTCATGAGGAAAATAACTATTTTCACATTGAAATCACAAAATAAAAATATAAAAATTTTACAAAAAATAAATAAATTATGTTTTAAAGAAAACACAAAAACCTATAAAGTAATATTTTATTCATTGAGTCTTCATGATGATGGTAAATTTAATTACTTTCATGTACATTAAAATAATTCTTCCATTCATATTTTTGGAAAAAAGTTAAAAGTACCTTGTTCGAAAAATGACAGCAATATTCATTTTAAACCATTTTATAAAATGTAAATAATTTTTAGAGATTAAGTTAAACAATATTTGGGGATATTAAAAAAATCCTTGAAACCTTTTTTAGAAAACATAGATATTGAGGAAAAAGTTTTTATGACCAAATAGAGATGTATGTATGGTATTTATTAAAAATATTCTTTATATATCTTGAGTACATAAAGAGAGTAAAATGAAAGGAAACAATTTAATCTCCAAAAATTACCGTATGATAAAAACATTCATGGGATTAATGAGGGATAATATATAAAATTTCATCATTTGAAACATAATAATAAACAATCTCCATAAAATGTGATATTTTAACATAAATATCTTACCTCAACTATAACTTTCATAGAATGTGATCCAACATCCTATATAATACATTTATATTTATTTTAATTCTATATGACAATAATGTTTATACTTGTAATATCATATAATATCCACTTTTAAAATTAACAAATTTCCTTATTAAACTTTTTTTGAAAAAAAGTGTTTATTTATAAATTCATGAAATGAAAATACAGTTTTCAATAAAAAAATATTTTTCACAATTCATTGAAAAATCAATATTTTTAGAAAATTCTTAGAAATACACTCTAATATATTTTTGAATTCTTGATTTCAAAAATGATATTTATTTTTTCAAATAAATTTTCCCAAGGTGTCATAAATTAAATATATTAATTTCTCATAAAAATAAATAAAAACCATTTTTAGGGAAAATGTGTTGCTGAAGCATATAATGAATTTACTGAAAATTAACAACTTATTTATCAATATATTTACCTTATCTAAATACATTATTCCTATTGTTTTTTAATAAATATGTTATTCCAATTTAATCAACCATATTAATGTCTTGGTAATAACGATATACTACATTGTGGTTCACTTTAGCATGGGGTTGTGTGTATCATATGTTATCGAAGAAGTTAAATTTATTTTAAGATAAATATATCATAAAATATAAGGGGGTTACACAATCCATTACTATGTGAAAAATATATTACAATAGAATTATCATCTTTGATTAGTCTAACCTTACAATTACCTAAAGACTACTACCAATAACCCCTAAATATGATATCAAAAATTAAATCATTAAATAGAAAAATATATTAATCATAAATTTATGACTCACATTCCCAACTAAACTCTTCCAAGACACAATTCAACCACCATAAATAAACTAATTGAATAAAATGACCCCATAATATCTTTTCCTAAAAATCATAAATAATAAAATATCACTCTATTAATTTCGCATCATCTTTAACATCCAACTCAACCAGGTCAATGAAATTAGAGTCATCATGAATACACATAGAGTTTCCAAATATGAAAAATGTTATAAAACAAATCCATATATAGAGAGAGTTTCAATTAATACAAATATAAACCAATGTTATCTAACACCTTATAAAGTTGAAAAAATCAAAAAGAATGGTTACTACCACAATCAAACCTCCTCTATCCATGATTATAAGTTACCTTCAAGAAAATATGATCTCTAATATAAAACTACACATGCCCCATCCTTGGGTCAACATAGAACTTATGATGATTATTAGTTTGGTTCATCAACACATGAATCAATTCCACCTTCTCTATCATACATTAAACCAACTATGGTTTAGGAATCACTGACTCTTCATCCTTGACACAACAAAAAATATATTTTTAATATTGTAATTAAAAGTCATTGAAGGAATCTTTTCATATGGTTGAGTAATATCTATAAATCATAGAAAAAAAAACAAAGGGTAGGTTCTTAACCTATAATCCTCCAAAATCCATGATGTATTCAAGAAACATGTATTCTAAAATACCAATAGTTCACTATGTCTAACCATCTATATGATGGTGAAATGATATGATTAGGCATAACTATGAGCTAAAGGAACCCCATAGACCTCTCTATACCCATGAGGTAAAATACAGACCATGATTAAATTTTATCTCCCTAAAAATCAAGTGATTTTGATTAAAATGTTTTCATTAACTGCTATTTAATTAATTTCTCATTTTCCTAAGAATGCACTATATTGACACAACCTAGGGTCGATCTCAAGGAGGAAACTTACATGCACTTTTTTTTATATTTTTCCTATTTTATCCAACTAATATAAAAATATAACTCCAATATAAATGGGGGTTGTGAGTTTAAAATGAATAAACTATAAATATAATAAATATATATAAATATGAAAATAAAAAAATACAAAAAATGAAAAAAAAACACAAAGAATCTAAATGTGTACATCAAGACCTATCACTCCAACCATCTCATTTTATTGTTATTATCCTGAAGAAAGACCTATACAGGTAAAAGTAATCTATTCCACATAAATAAACAACCCAAACTCCATCAATTTAATGAATTAGATATCATCAAGAAGGAAACTGGGTGAATAAGGAGGAAGGAGACAATAGTAGAGAAAGTGGGGGACCACTCACCATAATAATTTTAAACACTACACAATTATTAGAATAATACATGATAATACCTAAAAGACAAATAAAATATAATACCACCCCTTCCTACCTTGAAAAATAGTGGGGGTTAGCTTTAGATAATCTTGGAGTTGAAAGAGGCATGGTGGAAGAATCACAAAATTGAATAAAAATTAAAAATAAAAAGAAGACGAATAACACACAAAATAATATATATTAAAAGTAGATTTTTTTTACAGAATTAAAAACCCACCTTATCCTCTAAAAAAGGAAATCATTGTAAAGGGAGAGGGGGTGAAAATTTATAGAGAAAAGAGACGAAGAAATGTATCTAAATATTAGACCCCTAAAATAATACATATGGATGACCTAATAAATTGATGAATCTTGAATTTTTTACTTATTAATTTTGTTCCAAAGTATCTCCCTCATACACCCTAGAAATTTAATAATTATTTTCCCTTGGATGGTTGATTTATGGATGTGTTTCTCTGATAAATTGATGATAAACCTGTGAATCTTCATATTCAAAATTCTCCACCTTTCCAAGTAATGATGTCCTTGAATAAGGAAAAATATCATGTGAAATCCTTTAAGAATTTTTCTATAGATTATTTAATATCTCATTTCCTAGTTAATGCTTCACTAGGATATAACCCTTTAAGATATAAACTCAATATTAAAAGTTACTAGATTTGTGATCATTTTATGATGCCCTCTTTGTAAGATTATTTTAGTCCTCCAAAAGATGGATTGAGATTTGGAAACAGTGGTATAAAATGTATCCCAATATGTTTGTAATCATAAATAAATAATTTAACAATTTTATTATGTTTATAAAATGTAATGACTGAAATACAGAATAAATATAAGATGGTTAAATCCCTATATTATTCAGTTTTAGAAATTAAGATAAAAAACATAAATCCCCAAAAAATGTGACAATTTACCATAAAATAATATTATGTGGGGTTTATAAACTTTTAATTATAGAATAAAATATTCAAAAAATTTGGATTCATCACTTCCCCACACTTAATAATTTCACTCCCAGGTAATCATCATATATCCAAATCAAAATCCACACAAAAATCCAAAAAGAGTAAACATCAATGATAATTTCCAAATAATAGAATTCCTTCAAATCTACCCCATGAAAAACAATTAAATATCATTTTAATTCCTCAATTTTAAATTTTTTCATCCTTATAAATCCATCCATGGCACGATCACAACCCACCCCACCTTGAATTTTATGTCACTCTTCACTCAAGAGAAATTAAATGTAAACTTATGCTCGTTATTGGAAATTTAATGTACCGCAATAAGATTGTGAAAATTCCCATTTATACATAGCATGATATAGTAAAATATTTTCAATCATGATGTTTTTTTGCAGGTGAATTCTATGGATTAGGTTTGGTGGTTAAATGATTGAAGAGTTTGTGGCTCAAACGAGGAGGTTGTACTTTTAATTACGATGCATGAATAAACAAGTGAGAATACAAGAAATTACTCACATATCCCCCTTAAATTTTTAAAAACAACCTCATCCCATTTTTGTGACATGTAACATAATACAATCTATTATAATAATGAATAATGTCATTTATGTTCTCCCCCATTTTTTATTTTTTTATTTTTTCTATAAATCTCCAGAAAGGAACAACTTTTTTTAATTTATTTCAGAGATAATAAGCTAAAAACTGAATACAATGAATTAATTAATATATTTCTATTGATTTTAGAGAGGTATATGAGTCATAAAATAAATTAAAATGATAAATTCTAGGCCATATACATTTTTTCTTATTTTTTTTGTTTTTTGGTTTTTTTTCATATTTTTTTAAGGGGAACTATAAGAATAAAATAAATCACAAATAAATGATAAATCAAGATGAATTTTATAATATTACATCTCCCAAAATTATGAAAAACACCTCACATAAACCACAAAAAATACACATCCCAAAGAACTCACAAAAAATGGCCCTTCCCCCACAATCAAACAAGAAACATCCATAAAGAATACTAATAGTACAGGTAGGTAAGGAAAACTAATCTTGTAATGTGACCTAAATGTATAAGGAAATTCATGGCTACTACGGGATATTGAATAATACATGTAAGGGTGGGTCTAAAGTTGAAATGTGTCTAGCTAAATAAGTTCTTGAATCATATTAAAAATATTCCAAAAATCCAATGCTTTGAAAGAGGAAAATAAGAAATTCTAGATCTCAAAACAAAATCCATGTTTCTCTAAAGAAAGTGTGGGTATTAGGAAGAATTTATCAATGTGGTTCAGATTAACTCACAATAATGGAAAGATATTTTGATATTAAAGTTTAATCATTATGGATTTATTGGGTTCTTAAGCATCAAATATAGGTGGAAGAGTCTTTTAATTCTCCCTGCCATTTCTTTTTTTCCATTTCATCTATATAACTATGACATCTTCATCTTCGGCCACCAATGGAGCTACCATCTTGTTAGATTTCACAAGGATATTGAAATTATTTTGAATCATCATGACATATTCATCCATCTGAAATATAAATATCACTTTCCTACTAGAAAATTAATTAGAAGTCCAATTATAAGAAAAATCACAAAAATAATCAATATTGAGCTGTGAAATAAAAAATTTCATTTTATAATTTTTTTAGTGTTTTAAATTTTTTAAATTTTATGGTTTTTATGAAACATTGTGTACATAAGAACTTAAACACGCTGGTAATAGTTCCAAAATGATAAAACAATTTTATCAAAAACCTATTTTCATTTAATTTGATGTTTTCCTAATAATTCACCATAGTGTCACAACCTAAGATCGATTTCAAGGAGTCCACTTAGATGATCAATTTTTTCTATTATCACTATTTAATCTAAATAATATAAATCTATAAATTAAATATAATTTTGGTAAGGGGGTGAAATGAATAAAATAAAATATGTAAATATTTTCCAATATTAAAATACAAAAAAACATAATGAAAATAATTTAAACACAAAGAAGTTAGCTGAAGAAAACCATTCCTCTCAGGGTTTCCTAATGGTATTATCATTGTTATTCAAAATATACATAAATGTATTATTCAATATGGAGATCAAGACCTATCAGTCAACACCCCCTCATTTGAATGATATTACCCTACATTGAGCCCTCTTCAAATTAAAGTAAACTATTCAATGTCAATAACCAATCCAAACTCCACTATTAGAATGAATTAGGTATCAATGAAAATGAAAATGGGTGAATAATGAGGAAGAATACAAAAATAGAGAAAGTTGGTTGAGAAATCACCCCAAGAATTTTGACCACTACTAAATTATTATAATAACACATGATAAAACATGAAATCATGATAAACTCAAATACCGCCACTTCACCCCCTCGAACAGTATTGAGGGTTAGCACTCCACATGCATGGAAATGAAAGAAGCATGGTGGGAGAAACACAAAAAAATGAGTAGAAACATACGAAGGTCTAAAATAATATATATTCAATGTACAACAGAACTATTATAGAAGAAAAACTCCACCTTACCCCCCTTAAATTTATATCCTTGTAAAGGGAGAGGTGGTGACAATTTATAGAGAAAATTGATGAAGAAATCTTGCTCAAAATTGTAACTTCAAAATAATATGTGTGTACATCCAAATAAATGTATAAATCATATAATGTGTCCTTCTATAAAGTTGTTAAAAATTATCTCACTCACCCCTACATATTTATAATGATTGGACCTAGGATGTATGGGTTACGAATGTTTTACTTTGAGACATTTATTTTAGACGTGTGACTCAACATATTCTAATTCTCCACATTACCATGCAATAATGTCATTTAAGAAGGCAAAATATTAGATGAAACACGTTATGAAAGATGTTCCATAGATACTTTAATATCTTATTTCTTAGTTTTGGATACATTTAGATGGACCACATTGAGATATAAGCTCAATATTAAAAGTTCCCATGTATGTGCAAATTTTTATAGACCCTCTTTTTGAGCTGGTTTTTGGAATCCAAAAGATGGATTGAGATTTTGGATATAGTTTGATAAAATGAATCCCAATATATAAGGAATACTAAAAATATGAATTATAAAATTTATTTAGTGTTGAACATATAATGGTCCAAATACAAAATAAAAAAAGTTAATTCCAAAATTTGGAAATTTTAAAAATTAATATTAAAAAACATATAACCCAAAATAATTAACAATTTACCATAAAATAACACTTTGGTGGGTTTATGAACATTTAATTATAGAACTATAAATGAAAAAATGATAGCTTCATCAGAACTATCAGTATATTTCCCTAATGATACATTGATAATACATCCACCAAGATTTTCTCCTTAATCACTAAGAAGGGAGTTGACTTTATCGAATGGTCCACAATTACACATATAACATAATTTCAACTCTAAGATTAAGGTATCATAGTTACTAATTATATAAATATTTTCTCCCATTTTTTTAAAAATACTTATAGTATTTAAAAAACACACCAACAACATGATGTTTAACCATTGCCTTTTGGTAAAACAAAAATTTTGATTAATATTATACTAATAATCTCTTAAACCCTTATACTGGAATTGAAACATTAAGGATAAATACATATTAGAAACACCAAGATACAAAACCATGGTTGAGAAATATAAAACAAAATTAAAAACCTAATTCCTCTAGAATGGAATGAAAACCCCCCATTGAATAATACGCAATTCCATTTATCCTCAATCAATCCCTCAAGGGAATTACCCTAAAAAACATGATCCCTCTAGAATTTCATCATTGAATCCCCTAACTAAGATTCCTCCACCCAAAAAACTAAATATGACTACATGGTTATCTCGTAGAGACATCCTCTACTATCAACTTCTCTCATATAATGGGGTGTTGATACAAGCTCCTCTATCACTCTCTAAATATCCATTGACTCAAAATAGGAATCACCATGTGACTTGTTACATATCATGTCAACCATTTATTTATGAATATGAAATATTGATGTCAAAAGTATGTGTGAGTTTCATCTTCCACTAGAGTTATAATTTCAAATAATTGTGGGCGAATATATATTTCAAACTATTATGATTCATGATGATCCCAAAGGACTCACCGATGAGATAGTGTTTCCACCACTTTATTGAATACACAACAACATTAAGATATAGATCGTAAGTAGTGTAGTCACTTTCATGATTTCATAATCACTAGGACCCATAGGATATGACCTCACTTTGTAACATTAGAACACAACTCAATCCAAGATACATAACACCACAATGGACCTAAAACATAATTCTTTTATTTAGAAAAATAGAGAAGAAGAAAAATAACTAGCTTCTCTTTTAGGAACTCAATAGGGTCATGACACTGTTCATTCCACACAAAATCCTAATCCTTTTTATTTAATTCTATAACAAGTGTCACAGTCTAATAGGATCTTGAACAAATATCCTTTTAAATCCTACAGGAACAAGGAATATTGAATACTCTATAAAATTATTATGGTGTTCCCAAGAAACAACCACCTCATTCTTTAATGGACCAAAAAACACTCCTAAAAAAGGCATAACATTTCCCAAAAAAAATAAACTCAATGGAACTTGAATTACAGTTTGACAACATACAAAATAGATGATGATGCTGAAGAAGCTCCAAAATGGCTCACATATTCTTTGTATACTCCTACTCTAAATCAAAATACAAAAGTATTTCACCAATAAACCCCACCATGAAATATTTTACTTACTAATACAAAAGACTACATCAATCACATGAACATATAGTGTATGTTCATGGCACTAAAAGGCATTACCATGAACTCATAGTTCTTTTAATCAAACCTAAAGGAAGTCTTCATTATATCCCCATCCCTCACCCGCATTTGATGATATCTCATTTAAAAATTGATCTTAAAGAACTATATATCTCCATTTAGTAGATAGAATAAATCATCAATCTATGGGAGGGGATATTGGTTCCTTACTATCTCCTAGATTGGGAGATGATACTCGGTGCACAACTGTAGAATATCACCTTACTTCTTAAGGAACATAACTAAATCATGACAATAAGATACACAAGGTTGAATAAACCCACATTATATATTATAATCGATATGAATTTAGAGGCTTCACAACTTAGAAGGTTCCATACTATTTGGTGGAATCAATATTAGAGGGACACCTAGTTGCAACTCTATCCCAACATGATTTCATGTCTAGGGTTATCATCCAAACCACTTCATAAATGACCTTAATGTTCTCCTATATAACCTTTTTAAATAACATAAGTTGATCCTATACAATACTCAATCTCCACACAACTATCATAGATGATAATGGCATGAAACACCTCCGATCCATCTGATGATCTCACTCACCAATCTACATAATGTGCTCTCTATCAATATCAAAGAATATAATTCACCTTATATAGAATTGATTATGGAAGGTGAAATGAAGGATTATGTAGGTATTAAATAAAAAATTTCACACACCCATTTGAAATATGTATAGATGGTACCTCACATGTTGTATGGATCACCTTGAGTAGGAAATGAAATGAACAGATCTAACAATTTCCTCCTCCATGACCTCTCTTTCCTTGAGGAAGAAAATTTTTTGTACCGGGATGGGAAGAAGATGCTGATGAACCAGGAATTTAATTTTTTTCTCATCATGAGAGAAACATAATAATTTTGACTTTAGTGATATTATCCTGCCACGGTCTAAGGACCACACGTGGATTTGACATAGCACAAAAATAAATCGAACATGTACCTTGTTTAGATCTGATGTGTGAAAGTCTGTCGTAGGATGCTGGAAATTGTTGCTCAAGGAATCCAACATTGAATCCATCTAGATCATCAAAACATTACTCTTAAATGTACTCATGCATCGTTGGTTGGAATCTGGGTGCTATCACAGTACACCAATGATCTCTTCGATGCAACGATGATCACCATAAGGAAAGAGTTTTCGATCAAAGAAGGATGATCATTAAGATCATACTTGCTTGAGATAATCACTCTGTAGATTCCAGGAGGAGGAAGAGGATCTCAATTCTAACACATGAATAGTTCCATGGAAAGATCATCTGTCTTACTTATATATGGAATATCTAAAATACTCGGTACGGGTTCTTGGCCTTCAGGTAATAGATATTCATAGTATAATTATTATAAATATTTTTTTTCAAAAATTAAATCATTACATAAATAATATTTATAAAGTTATCACCTACAAAAATATAAATTAAATATATATTACATGATAATCTTGAGTCTATAACCTGACACGCTTCTCCTAAAAATATTAAATGAACCTAGGACAATTAAACCCGTTCGAATATTATTTTAACTTTGTATTTACTTAATCACGTGAAAATAAATGTTATAAATATATTCATCAAATTATTCTAATCTTGAATAACTAAATAAATTATTTATTACTTGCGGATACATAGAACTTGGATAATACTTGGACCCCATGGTGAGGCCCACCATTTTCTATATTCTGATTCCTAGAATAGGTCAGTTTCTCAAAGTGCTATATGTGTGACACTTTAGGCCCTTATCTCTATAGTAGTGAATAATATTCACCGATCAAGAGAAGGGTCTAGATTCCCTTCAAGGACCCTATAGTGATAAGTTAAATTCAAAGAAACAACTACCTTCCTACAACATATTCTATGTAATATAATCTCCTCATCATTGATATCTCAATAAAGAAGAATGCACACTAGTGTCATCATCCTTTATCTTTCGTTATTTTATTTTTGGATATGTCTGGATGGTCTTACCATACTCTACCATGACCATGGATTTAATGATGTTGGAACCATGGATGTTCTATGCATTAATTGGAGTATGGTTTGTGTTTGTTTTCAATCCTCAGTGGAAGTTCAGAATGTGTGCTAGTAAAGTGATCATACAGTTAAATCAGACAACAATATTGAAGGTGGCACCATTTTGCAGTGTTTGCCAACTTTTTGGGCATAAAAACATGAAAATTAATACATGAATTTGTAGTAAAAGGAGGTGCGCGCAATGATTAAGTGGTGCGCAAAAAAGTTGGGATGTGTGTGAAATATTTTAGTTGTGCATGAAAAACAATGTGGTGTATGAAATAGTGGAGTGAGGTTATTCGCACAGCCAGTGTTTCTGATCCAGAATGTCAAAAAAAGGAAAAGTCATGGGCTGCGTGAAAAATAAGGATATGAGTGCAAAAAACGGTACCTGTGCGAAATATTATGCGCCGAATGCGAGCTTTTTTGCGCCACATGGGGTTTTGTGCGCGGGGGTCAGATATGACTATAAATAAGAGGTGACCCCCCTTATTCCATATGGTTGGAGACTTAGGAAAGATCTGAGTGCTGATGCATGTAAAAGGTTCGTGTAAATGGGGTTTCTTGAAAATAGCCAAGCTACGTGAAAAAGGCCGAGGTTGTGCGAAAATATGTTGTTGCGCGAAAAATTTTATGCTTTGCGAAAAATTTGTTGTTGTGCGAAAAATTTGATGTTGCACGAAAAATTTGATGTTGCACGAAAACTTTGATGTTGTGCGAAAATGCAATGTTGCGCATAAAATTGGAGGCTATTGGAAAAAGTGAGATCTTGCACGCGAAGGGTAGGTGCCACGTGAAATCATCAGGGTAACCTGGTTGCAGGTCTGGTTATCGGGTTCAATGGTTCAGTGCGTTCAAGTGCATCATTTCTAGACTTCGATGCAAGCAGAGTCTCGTACTAAGAAGAGGCAAACACATCAATGCGAATCTATTGAGGAGACCTTCACGTCTATAAACTGACTGGGAGTTCACCAAAGGCAGCGAGCCAGGGGGAGTCAACAGGAGTGTCCTGAGGGACGCAGTGAGCTATCCATGAACATTTGTAATGGCAGTGAGCCTGGGATAGAGTGACTATTCCCCAACCTTTATAATCCACAACTTCTGAAGTATAGAGGAATTAGGTATGACCGACACACTGTCGACGTATGCTCCTTGGACGTAGCCCTTTGTGGTGAACCAAGTAAAAATGATGTGTCATCTCGTTGCTTTTTGTTGGTTGACAGACAAAACAAGTTCCTAATAATGTGGGAACAATATCCACAACTTTAAAAAGAAAAGGTTGACACCCTGATTCCCCCCTCCCCTCTTAGGGTGTTCCAGGATCCTTCAAGTGGTATCAGAGGTAGGTTGCTGGTGTTTGATCTGTCTTATACCACCATGGAAAATTCAGCCTATGTTAGGGGAGTTCCCCCTCTTTAGTGAATGTAATTTTTAGATTTAGAGGAACAGAATGAGATCTCATCTAATACCCCTTGGAATGGAAGTTCCTTTTTCCACTGTGTAAGGTATACATGTTACTGCTCCAACAGGGTTGGCAATGACTGATGCAGATAGGAAAATTATTGATGTAGATGCTAAAGCACAGAATGCTCTCACCACAGCCCTTTCTGACCAGATCTATCTAAATGTGACATGTTTCACCTGATAAAAGTCCTTGTGGGATAAACATGAAAATATTTATGAATGAGATAACAAAGTGAAGGAGGTGAAACTAAAAGTCCTGCATAATAGGTTTGATGATCTGAAGATGCATCCTGATGAGAATGCAGACTCCTTCTTCAATCTAATTACTAAAGTGGTTGGAGCAATTCGGGGTCTAGGAGAAGAAATCAAAGACATTGACATTGTGAAGAAAATATTGAGAATACTTCCACCCCTGTACAATGAAAATGTGTCAGCCCTTGAGGAAATAGATCTTTCCAAACTTTCTCTGTATGATCTACTGAGCAGCCTGGTGGCATATGAAATGAGATTCAAAATAGAAGATTCTACGACTCGAGTGAGCAAGGAAATGGCATTCAAAGCCATTGAGAAAATGAAAATCTCAAAATATAATACTGGTGAGGATGATGAGGAAAAAGAAATTTTTTCTCTCATTGCAATGAAGTTCCAGAAGGGAAAAGGGAATTTCAAATTGAAGTTACCTCTTGCTTTCTTTCATTGTGGAAAAGTTGGTCACATTGCCTCTCAGTGCTTAAGGAATTTTGATGATGAAAATAGTGATGTTGAGAACATTGAGAAGCCTCAAAAAATATTTTTCAAAAAGGGAGACTTCAAATTTAGAAAGAAAGTACCAAATAAGAGTTTTGTTTGTGAAGAGGAAGATGATGATAATGAATTATGTGATGAAAAAGAAGCAGAATTTAAAATTGGAAACCATGCTTCCATGATGGCCACTATTTAAAAATCAGAAGATACTGGTGGAGAAAATTAGTTGACAACTAGTTCCAATACCGAGTTGCAACTTAAGGATGCTGTTATTGAGCTTATGATTAAATGTAAGAGTTGCAATAAGTGGAAATCGATTTTAGAATAATCAACTGAATATGTTGATCTACATTAAACTGAAATTGAACAACTGGAAGATTTTATGAAATTAAAGTCTAAAATATTTGAATGAAATGATGATTTAGTGGATCTCAAGATGAGAATTGAAGAGAATGAAAAGGTTATCAATGAACGTACCTCCAGACTAGAGGAAACTTCCAAGACTACTGAGCGTATTGTTGAGGAAGTTGTTACTCTTAGGAGTAAACATGAGAGAGATTCAATTTCAATAGAATCAAGGATGAAAATATAGTTTGGAAGGTTCTGAGATGTTGAGCTTTTGGAGAGAGAAAAACGTGGATCTAATGGATTTGAAAATATTTTGAGTGATCAAAGACCCGCTTCCATGGGAAATCTTGGAATCATCTATGAGGCCGAATCTTCAAATGCTGTAAACAAAGGGGACCAAAATAAAGGAAAGCTAGAAGTGGGTCAGGGAGAAAAGTCACCTAAAGTGATGAAAAAGAAACCTTCTATTCAATCTAAAGGAAGAGAAGAATACTATTCTTAAGCCTCCCAGAATAAGGGGAACTCAAACTATTATCCCACAAAAGAAGGAATGAGGATAAAAAAAAGTGAGAAGTCATTTCCTCTCATGAAGTGTCAGTTCTGTGTATATCTGGGCCATACCATGTATTATTACAAAGAGTCAAGAAGCTATATGAATGAAGAAGATATGGGAGTTCAACAAAGGAGAACAAATTCATATCCTAATTCTTTTGTTTTCATTGTTCTAACTGTGTTCAGAAGGCCATTGATTACAGGTTGAGAAGGGACATGAACGCCTCGTACCGAAGTTTGAGACAAGTCAAAGCTCATGAACGAGACAATATTTCTCTTATAAACAGGTTTACTCCTTTAGAAGAAGACTTTGACTATGACGAACCCATGTACTAGGATGAGAGAATTGAAAGGCCATCATTGTTCGACACTCAATCCAATGTCTCATGAAAGGAAAATAAGAAAATTGAAAAATCCAACCTTACAGAGGTGGACCTCAATGCTACAAAAAGAAACAACACCTGGATTAGTGATAGAGGTTGATCATCTAATATGACAGGTAATGAAAACCTATTAACAAATATAAAGACAAAGGTCGTTGGAACAGTGTGGTTCCGTAACGATGGTGCGTTGAATATAAAAGGTTGTGGAAGTACTGAGCTAGCTAATGGAGAACTAAATAAAACCGAAGTTCTTTATGTGGATTGTCTGTGTCATAATATTCTAAGTGTGAGTCAACTCTATAACTCATGACTTATAGTCACTTTCAATCAAAAAGGATGCTCTATAAAGGGAAAGACAAGAAATTCACTTCTAAAAGGATGTAGAACAGAAGGCAACTTGTATCAGGTTGATAGTAAAGAAAACATCTGTTACATGACTGTTGAAGAAGAAAAAAACTTGTGTAATCGAAGACTAGGGAACATAAATCAAGAAGACATGGAGAAAATATCAAAACTGAAGATTGTCATGGACATTTCCAACCTGAAGCATGAACATGAAAAGTACTGTTATGCTTGCATTCGTGGGAAGTTGTTCTACAGTTCATATTGGCCAAAGAAGACAAGGGAATCTCACCATCTTGATCTCATTCATATAGACGTATGTGGGGTGATAAATGTTTCCAGAACTCATGGAAAAGGCACTTTGTCCTTTTCATAGATGATTACAGTAGAATGGCATGTGTAATGGTTATTCATTGGAAATGAAAAGTACTTGACTCCATGAAAACATATCATGAAATTGATGAGAATGATACTGGATGAACAATCAAAGTGCGACGATCTGACAATGGAGGGGAATACACATCCATTGAATTTGAAAACTATCTAGAGAAACATGGGATACAACATGAGTTAGCAGTAGTGAGAACTCCACAAGAAAATGGAGTTTTTGAACATAGGAATCAACCAGTGAACAACATGGCACGAACTATGCTGATTGAGAGTCAGATTGCATGACATTACTGGAAAAAGGATATTCACCCTACAGTGTATATTCAAAATCTAACAAGACATTATATGGGTGAGACCAAGACACCATATGAATTGTGGCATGGAGGGAATCCCTCTTTGAAATATTTTCGTGTTTTTGGATGTAAATGATTCATCAGGAACAAATAATGAAATCAAGGGAAGTATGGTGACAATACAGATGAAGGAATTTTCTTGGGATATTCAATGAACAACAATGACTACAAGTGTTTCAACAAGTGATTAGGAAGGATTGTGGAAAGTAGTGATGTTAATATCATTGAGGAGAAAACCACAAATGCTTCAAGGATTTTATATTTTGATGTGATATGAAAGTGTGGAAGAAATAGAATGTGGAGAAAATACAAATACAGAAATAGAGGAAGGGGTAAAAACACTCAGCAGTCACATCATGATGTTGACTCAGAAGAAGAATTTGAAGAGGAAACCTTGGTTGGAGAGAATGCAACTGAACCTCACAGGAGAAATCATAGAGCTGAGATTGATCAACCTAACATAATTGGGGATAAGATTGCACCCACACAAACAAGGAGGATGAGGAATAACACACAATTTGAATTTCTGTTAGGTGTGGAGTGATCCTCATTTGAAGAAGCAGCAAAGGATGAATCTTGGGTGAAGCCATGAATGAAGAGTCAGATCAGATTGACATGATCCAGACTTGGGATCTAGTCTGGAGACCTGAAGATCACAATGTGATTGGTACAAAATGGATCTTCAGAAAAAGTTTGATGAGCATGGAAGTGTTATTAGAAACAAGGAACAACTGGTATGTAAAGGATATTCCCAGATTAAAGGTGTTGATGTTGAAGAAACCATTACACTGGTGGCTAGACTAGCATCAATCGGGCATTTATTTTCCATGCCACTCCAAAGAGGATATAACTTATTTCAAATTTATGTCAAGATAACATTCTTTATTGGTGTACTATATGAAGAAGTCTACATTGAACAACCAGTGGGTTTTCTTCTTGGTACTGATGAAACAATGGTTTGCTAACTAAAGAAGGCTCTATATGGTTTGAAACTGGATCCATGAGCATGGTATTCTCAGTTGGACTCTTATCTCAAGAAGCATGAATTCAAAATTGGAGGAGTAGATCAGAATATATATGTGAAGAATTATCCAAAATATCAGTTCATGGTTCTAGCCTATATTGATGACATTATATTTGGTGGCAGCGGCAGAAATCAGTGGATTAAATTTCCAATCACTTGAAATCAGAAATTGAAATGTCTATGATTGGGGAGCTCAAATATTTCTTAGGGATGCAGGTGATTCAATAGAAGGATTACACTTTCATTTCTCAGGAAAAGTATGCAAGAGAGCTACTGAAGAAGTTTAATATGAATGAATCCAAACCGATGTCAACTCCGATTGCGGTAGGAACCAAACTTGGAGAGCATGAGGATGTGACCTCTGTATATCCCACAATGTACAGGAGGATTATTGGAAGCTTATTTTACCTAACAAAAACATGACCAGACATTGTCTTTGGAATATGCTTAGCAACCCGCTTTCAGAGTAATCTGATGGAACAACATATGGACGCATTAAAAAGAATCATGAGTTATATTCAAGGTACTCACAATTGTGGCTTATACATTACAGCCGAAAGAGACAATGAATTATCAAGATTTTCTGATGCTGATTGGGCTGGAGATATAGTTGAAAGAAACTTCACCTCTGGGGGAGTATTCTATATTAGGAATAAATGTGTTTGTTGGTTGAGAAAGAAACAATAATGTTCTTCTCTATGTACTTCTAAAGCTGAGTATATCTCCTCCACAAAGGCATGCACTCAACTGCTATGGATAAAGCAACAACTAACATATATTGGTGATGAGGTGAAGTAACCAATGGTAATTTACTGTGACAACATGAATTAAATTGATCTTATAAAGATTGTTGTTCAACATTCTCGTACAAAACATATTGAAATCAGGTATCACTTTGTCAAAGAAAAAGTTAAGAAAGGCGTGATTAGAATGGATCATGTGGGAACTGATAAGCAAGTGGCTCATATCCTAACCAATCCACTGTCAGCGGCTGTGTTTAGGAAACATCAGTTGAACCTCAGTGTTTAGACACCTCCCAGTGCATAAGGAGGTTACGAAATACTGCTCTCCCTAGCTATATTTACTGGTTTTAATCTTTTTATAGATGTGATGCAGGTTTTTGGGGGAGATACTATCCAAGGGGACATTGTTTTGATCTGAACAGTGAACAATTCCCAGTCTTTGGGTTTATTGTCAATGGTGAAGAATGAATAAATTCAGGTAATGTGATACTTCTATGACAAGATGATAATTCGGTGAAATAATCATCTTTCGGTGATAGGATGAGAAGGAATACATTGGACCTGTAATGCTTTTGTGACATTTTAAGAGAATTGAGAAATCAGTGAAATAATCCGCTTTCGGTGATAGGATGAGAAGGAATACATTGGACATGTAATGCTTCTGTGACCCTTTAAGATAATTTCTTGGGTGTCAATGAGAATTACAAAAAATGGGATCCCAATTCATGCTTACCCTTTTATTTTCTACACCGAGCATTGCTCACGTATACTTAGAGTGTTGGTTGAGTTGATTCTTGCGTTTTTGTTTTACATGTGGATGATGCTCTATTGTATTTGTTTTGTGATTTCAAAGATACCAAAAGGTGGAGATTGTTGGATCCACCACAGTTCTATGCATGAATTGGAGTATGGTTTGTGTTTGTTGTCAATCCTCAATGGAAGTTCAGAATATGTGCTAGTAAAGTGATCATACAGTTCAAGCAGACAATAGTATTGAAGGTGGTGCTGTTTCCCAGTGTTTTCCAAATTTTTGGGCCTGAAAATTGGAAAATGAAGAAATTAATTGTTGGTAAAAGGAGGTGTGTGCAAAGAGTAAGTGGTGCATGAAAAAGGTGGGATGTGTGCGAAATATTTGAGTTGTGTGCGAAAAACTGCATGGAGTGAGAAATAGTGGAGTGAGGTTTTTCGTGCAAGTAGTGTTTCATAATCAGAACATAAAAAAATGGTAAAGGCATGGGATGAGGGAAAAACATAGAGATGTGTGCAAAAAACTGTACCTACATGAAATATTATGTGCTGAATGAGAGGTTTTTCACACCACATAGGGTTTTGCGTGCGTAGGTAAAGGAAACCTATAAATAAGAGGTGACCCCCACATTCCGTATGGTTGGAGACTTAGAGAAGATCTGAGTGTTGATGTTCGTAAAAGGTTCGTGTAAAAGGGGTTGCACGAAAAAGGCAAAACTGTGCGAAAAAGGCTGAAGTTGGGCGAAAAATATGATCTTACGTGAAAAATTTGATGTTACATGAAAAATTTGATGTTGCTCAAAAAAGGAAAAGTTGCACGTAAAAGTAGAGTTTGCGGGAAAAAGTGAGATCTTTCACGTGAAGGGTAGGTGCTGTGTGAAATCATCAGTGTAACCTGGTTGCACGTCTGGTTATCTGGTTCAGTGGTTCAGTGTGTTCAAGTGCATCATTTTCGGACTTCGATGCAAGAAGAGTCTCGTTCTAAGCGGTGGCAAAGACTTCAATGCGAATCAATTAGAGCGACCATCACGTCTATAATCTGACTAGGACTTCACCAAAGGCTATGAGCCAAGGGGAGTCAATGGGAGTGAACCGAGGGACGTAGTGAGCTATCCATGAACATTTGTAAAGGCAGTGAACCTGGGATAGAGTGACTATTCTCGAACCTTTGTAATCCAAAACTTGTGAAGTACATCGGAATTAGGTACGACCGACACAATGTCAGTGTATGCTCCTTGGATGTAGCCCTTTTCGGTGAACCAAGTAAATTTTTTTTGTCATCTCGTTTCTTTTTTTGGGTTGACAGACATAACAAGTTCCTAGTAATTTGGGAACAAGAACCGCAACTTTAAAAAGAAAAAGTTGACACTTTGATTCACCCCTCCCCTCTCAGGGTGTTCCGGGGTCCTTCAAATGAATGTGAAACCATCCTAATCAACCAGGTTTGAGATATCTCTTCCCAACTCGGATGTGAAAAATCCTATCTTGATCATTGAATCAATGCCATGTAGCTAGTGACTTACCCAACACAAACAAACTCACCATGACTTAATTTCCATGGTTTTTTCCTTGAATCAAAGTACACAATTAAATGACATAAATTGATAATGATCTCATGTCTAGAGACCATTACATGTGTCTATAGCTAGGAATGAACAATGAAACCTAAAACATGCGGTGTTCCTATTATGCGGGTCTGTCCCCATAATCTCAAAAACTAGATATCATCAAGTGAGAACGTCATGAGAAGAAGTATCAATACTTATGATCCCCCATCAACTAATGGTAACACATAATCTATGTCCTTTCAAAATAATATAACTGAGCCATTGGAAATTACTTTATGATTACTGTCATGGAATCTTGGGGTTATCATTACAGCCTAGGATCTGCTATAACCCTTTGATATGACATGTAATCTAAAAAATTTCCATAAAAAAAGATAATTAAAAAGTATCTACAGAAATATGGAATGTTAAACACACACATACATATATATATATACATATAACAAACTATATAAATTTAGTGTTAATCAAAGTACAACAAAAGTTGGGTATAGAGAACCCAATTTTAACACTCCCACTTACACTAGAGCCAACTGGCCATAGGTTTCAATCTTCTAGCTCTAAAATGAGAATCATGATTCTTTCTAAGAAATATATTTAGTCAGGGGGTCTTCCACATTGTCCTTTTTGGATACATTTCTAACTGTGACTTCCCCTCTTTGAGTAAAATCCCTCAAGAGATGAAACTTCCGACGAATATTCATTGTACCCTGGTGAGACCAGGGCTCCATGGCAAGCAGCACTACCACAATATTATCACAATATAGTGGAACAATGTATGAAATACTAGGTACAACATGAATGTCTAAGATAGATCTATCTATCTAGTCTTCTTCCATTGCTAAATCATAAGATGTAATATATTTGGACTTTGCCATGGAATCGACAACCATAGCTTTCTTCAAGCTTCTCCAGCTCACTGAACCACCATTTAGGAAAAATATGCAGCATGACTATTATTTTAGACCATCACAATATTTCTAGAAACTATAATTAGTGTATCCTCACACTTCTAGTTCCTCATCTCTCTCACACACCAGGACCATATCTTTAGTACACATCAAGTATGTTAGGATAGTTTTAATAGCTTTACAATGCAGCTCTCAGGGATTGGCTTCATATATACCCACCATGCTTAAAGTGAAGGCAATATCAAACCTAGTACATAACATGGAATAGATGATATAACCCACTGTCGAGGAAAAATATATTCTAATCATTCTATCAATCTCCTCCTATGTTTTTGGACACATTTTCATTTAGAGATTTATACCATGTGACATAAGAAAAAAATCCTCTCTTGTATTGTTCCATATTTTACCTTTTGAGTACCTTGTCCATATATGTTCATTGACTTATAACAAGAAGACATTGAGATATATCTTGATAGATCTTGATCCCTATAATATATGCTACTTCACCAAAGTCATTCATGGAGAAGCATTCATTTAACCAAGTATTAATTGACTATAATATGTGAACCTCATTTCATATAATTAATATGTCATCAACATATAATAGTAGGAAATAAATGGAATTCCCTTCAAAAGTTTATAGACACAATCCTCGCTTTCATTTTTGACAAAACTAAATTCTCTTATAGCCTCAACAAAAATAATATTCCAATATCGTGATGCCTATATCAACCCATAAATGGATCTTTTTAGCTTTCAAACTTTATTGGTGTTCTATAAATAGGCAAACCATTCGGGTTGAGTCATATAGACATCTTCAACCAACTTCCAATTTAGAAAACTAGTTTTGAATTCCATTTTCCAAATTTCGAAATCATGAAAGTCTGTTATTTCAATAAACATTCTGATGGATTTAATCATTTCTACTACTGAAAAGGTTTCATCATAGTCATTGCCTTGACGTTGATTGAATCCCTTTGCAGCCAATATTTATTAAAAGGTATTAACCTCGCCATCTATGTCTAGCTTGTTATTGAATAACCCTTTTTCATCCAATGTGATTTACATCAGTTGAAGGGTCTACCAAATTCCAAATCAGATTTTGGTACATGGAATCCATCTCAGAATTCATGGCTAATTTCCATTTAGTAGCTTATTTTCCTATTAATTCCTCCTTGTAGGTTAGAGGATCATTATACTCTAGGAATAACGTGTCAACCTGACTTAGTGAAAAGAAAACCATAATTCTCTGGTTCTCTAACCTCTCGTGTAGACCTATGAAATATTTGTGTCTCAGGAACAACTTCTTCTTCCACTTGCTCTGGTGGAGGTTGTTCGTCTACCAAATCTTGTGCATTTGAAGAATTAACTTCATCAAAGTCAATCTGTCTCCCACTATTTCCAATAGAAATGTGTTCCCCCTTCTAGAAGTATTGAGTATCTTTCAACAAATACATTTCTATCTAATGGGTTATATAGGTAATATCCTTTGGTTTCCTTAGGATAACCTATAAAGATGAAGATGGTGCTTCTAAATGCTAATTTGTCACATGGTATTGTCATGACAAATGCCTTGCACCACTATACACGTATGTGTTTCAGAATGGGTTTCTTTTCATATCATAACTCAAATGGAATACCATTTACTACTTTAGTTGGTACTCAGTTAAGGGAATATGATTCTGTCTAAAAGCGTATCCCCAAAAGAAAAATGGAATATTTGCATGATTCATCATTGATCTGACCATGTCAAACAATGTCATCTTCCTCCATGAACTAACAACATTCCATTGTGGTGTATAAGGAGGATTAATTTGGGATATTATCCCACAATCCTTCAAGTGATCAATGAAATCTTGGTTAGGATATTCTCCACCTCAGTTTGAGCAAAGTGATTTTAAATTTTTACCAAGTATTTTTCAACTTCATTTTGTTATTACTTAAAGAAATGAATGGAATCATACTTATACAACATTATGTAGATATATCCATACCTACTATATTCATTGGTAAAAGTAATGAAGTATGAAAATACACCCCTTGACTATACTAGAAATGGACCACATACATTAGTATTTATTAATTTTATTACTGAATTGGATATTTCTACCTTTCTTGAGAAATGTGATTAGGTAATTTTTCATTGTAATCAAGCTTGACAAACATCCAAGGGTTCTAACTGTATGGAGTCTAAATACCCTTCTTGATGTAATCTTTATAATTGCTTCTCGTTTATATGACCAAGCCTAAAGTTCCACAGGCGGGTGATATAGGAGTCATGTTGGATATTTTTTCACTGATTTCCAATATGGGGTTCTCTAGTTCCATCATGTATAAACCATTTTTAATATGTTCCATACAATTAGATATGTTATCCCTAAAAAGAGACAACATATACTTCCAAAACTAAAATAAAATCCCATAGTGTCTAAAATCGACATGGAGATAATGTTCCTAGTTATAGAAGGTACATAATAGCAATTTTATAAAACTAAAACCCAACCACTTGGCAAAGTTAATTGATAGTCTCCCACTACCAAAGGTACCAGACTTGCACCATTTGAAGCTCAGAGATCCCCTTCACCTTTTGCAGTCTTCTTGAACCCACTTGGTTTCTATGTATGAATAAAAATGTGTGAGTCACATGCTATATCCAATACCCAACAATTAGATAATGATATATTACATTAAATGAAAAAAATACATAAAGTAAAAAACATAAATTTTATTCTTCTTCCCAGCATTACAATTCTTTTTCTAGTGGCCTTTCTTGCCACATCCAAAGCAGGTATCTTCCTTCTCATTAATCTACCTCTAAATCCTTGGCTTCTTTTCTAGATGATGTATTGGTGTCTTTGGCCTACACTTGGCCTTAGAACCATTTTTATTTCCCTTGTTTTTCATTTTAACCATATGGACTGATGAATTGGTATTTTTCATATCCTGGTCATCTTGGAAAACTAAATCCAAAAGATCCTTGAGTGACATTGTCATGTCCTTCATGTTATCATTTACTATGAATTTCAAGAAGCTTGGCGGTGAATGTAACGACCCAAAGTTTCATTATTGGAAATCCCTCTTGATCTAATTAAATGTATTTTTATATAAAAGGTTTATATAAAATGTCAACTTCTTTGGTTTTATGTTATAAATTTTGACTGTTGCTAATATAGCCGTTGAACAGTGATCACATGATTAGTATAAATATAGGGCTTTAACTAATCCAATTTACTCAGAAAAAAGAAGCGATGGTCTTATACAGTAGAATAGCTCCATACGAAGCCCATTTTTCAGAGCTCAGAAAAGAGGTGGAATCCTTGGGCTTCGCTCTTGACCAAGCCCAAGCTGAGCTTCATCATGTCAATCTCGAACGAGACCTTCTACGAGATAAGTGGAAGCTGATAGAAATTACCACTCGAGCAATGTTATCCAAGCCACCCCAAGAGTCTGTCACCATCGCACACCTTACACTTAGGTATTATGTGGTTGTCTTAAGGGGTCATGTAACAAATATCTAGTACTATTTTCATGTATATTATTTTTTTATATAATAATGAATAATCCACTTTATCATTTTTGATACATTGTAAATAGTTTTTAAAGTACAAATAGTGTTTTTAGTTATTATTTAATTAAGAATTATATTTTATTAAATTAAGGGATTTTTGAATTAAATAATATTTTATTATTATTATTAAATTAATTTTTATTAAATATAAATTATCTTATAATTTTATGAATGTAATTATAATTTTTATTAAGTTTTGAAAGCCATTTCTGTCAAAACCAGTGAATTTTCGATAAATGTCGGTTTTTATTTTAAAAGTGAAAATTAACATATTTAGACAATTATCTAGATAAAATAAATGTTATTTCTAGAATCAGGACATCGAAATTATCCAAAGGTGAATTTTTCGTAATTTTCCGAGACAGTCAAATTTTTGGGTATAAATTAAATACCGTTTAAATATATAATGTGTTTTATGACATCATAATGACCCAATAGTGATGTAATAAAATACTATACACTTTATGTTCGGCCAATATATGTTTTAAAATTAAAATAATTCTATTTTGGGTTTGTTTGACTTACTTTTCAAAGCATTAATGGACCCTTCAAGACTTATTAAACAACTTGTCTTTTTAAATTGTTTTCCATGGGAATGTTACTCACCTCCACATAAGCAACCCTATTATTTTAAGAAGTTTGGACTTTGGCCATATAAAATATTGTTTTCCTATTCCCTTTTCCAAAAACCATGGGCAGAAACCATGGGATGGTTTGTGGTTTGGATATATTTAATATTAGGGGTCCCAAACCTAAATAACAATGAATTCCCTCACCTTTCCTATATAAACCCACCAAAGATCCCACTTACTCCTCACTCAAATACCTTTTATTTCGTCCAACCTCTGGATTACCCCATATATAATCATCACAAGGTGCTCCAATCTCCCAAGAAGCCTGTCACAAGCCTCTCTCTAGCCTTTGGAAGCACACTTCCAAGTAAGGGTTTTTTCTTCCTTTCTCATTTTTGTCCAATTTTCTTTAAGTTGTTTTTCCCTTTTAATTTCAACTATGAATGTTGGGGTATGGGTTTTCACCTCCCTCATACTTCCCTATTTATGTTTGAATGATGGGATACCCCTTTATCTCTCAATTAATTCCTATCATGTACACCCATTACTATGCCGAAATTCCGAAAGGAACTTCTCTCTCCTCTTTTACATTCAAGAAATACTTTTTTTATCATGAATCTAAATTCCATTTCAATTTTTGGGACATGTATCTATATTACCTCCTTACATTCCATTACATGTAAATATAATGACAAACCCCTTTCTCTCTCATCATCCATTTTTATTAATTCTTATGTCACACCATTACGCTGCCGAAATCACACCGATTTTCTAAGCCAATGTCATTGTGTAGTGAATACCATGCCCATTTCTCCATCAAGGGTATTCATATTTATGCACGTTTACTTATTGATTATAAAGTTTCATGTATGAATCCCTCATTCTTTTATCGTGGAATAAATTATTATGTTTTATGAATCCATGTTCTATGATCCATGTGGCACACTTATGCATGAAATTAAATGTTTAAGAAGGGTGTGCCCTTATAGCGCTCCAATGCATTGGGTAAAGTATAGTATCATGATATGTCATGTGAAATGAGTATTTAATCATGATAATTCAAGTGAAATGGGGGTTTACTCATGCTTCATGTTCAACAAGGATTTACTCATGCTCCATGTGCAATGAGTCTTGGATCATGCTAATTCCATGTTAAGTGTTGTTGCCACATTTCCATGTTATGATTATCATGCTTTATCATGCCTTTATGTTCATGTTTCTCTTGTGCTATATTGATATTCCTAATGTCTAACATGTATTGTACTACTCATGTTATCCCATGTGTATTCCCTTTCTGGGATTTATAGCTCACCCTTTTCTTATGCTTGTACTTTGGTTATCCCATGCAATGCCAAGTACGAGGGAATGTAGTGGTCATGTAAAGGAAGTTTTCAATAAAGATGTTGTATTTAATGTTTCATGTTTTTATATAATGATCCTAAGCCCCAAATACACTAAACCTCTAGATCTTCTTTGTTGTATCAAGTGAAGTTTTATGTAATAAATCATGGATAAGTTGTAATAAAAAGCAGGGTTGTCATAGTGAAGATGCATAAATGATAGACACTTCCAGTTATTGGTTAAATTTGATCTCAATGGCTTTAAGACCCTCAATATACCCAATCATCTTTAGTACATGAGGACCAGATTGGGGTCCTTATGCTAGCGTAAAATTATAGAGGTAACTTAAGATATCATACCTTTATTTCTGGGACATGTCCTGATATAATTCTTGTATTTTTGAAAGAATCTTGTAGGAATTATCATCCTCAATAATTTATTGCAATTGGCTGGACATGGATGACAACATGATGCATTGAACAACAAGTTCATATTCAATTTTTTTTCCTTTTATCTTTTTCCATATTATTTTCTCCCTGAGGTGGATCAGCAGGAACTGGGGATTCCAGCACATATAACTTCATTTCTTAGCATCATACAATATGAAAGCACCTATACCACTCCTAGAAGTTATTGCTAGTCAGGATATTTTCTTCATCTAGAATTGATCGTAGAGTTAAAGTACTTGTAGTTTTAGTGATTTCTATTTTAAATATGCATCAGATAATCATTAACAGTTAGTAATTTTTCTTGATTACCTTTTTACTTTTATGATTTATAAATTATTATATCATTTTAATGTCTCACACTATTTTAGCGAACCATAATAGCCGTCATTTTTAGATTCATAATACTCTGTCTCTTGGGTAATCTAGTGGAAAGGAACCTCAAAACCTCTCTCGTAGTCTACATGATTTTTCTACACCACTACTCGGAGGGTTTCAATGTAGGCTCTACGATGGACAACCACTTGACTCGTAGTTCCTTGTATTGTTGAGTAATGCCACAGTTTCTAGAATCTAAACCTGATTCCCTCAACAACTTTCCTCTAAAGTGATATAAACATAGCTAAGGGTAATTTTTGGCTACTCATTTTAGTTAAGTCATCCTAGTTATCTCATGATAAATCCCTGGTAGAAAAAGGAACTCTCAACTATGGATGACTAGAAACCCAAACACCTGAGTTTTTTTAGATGTGAGAAAAGGAATGATTTTAGACTTAATAAATCTTAGAGAGATTTTTATATTTATTGATGAATATAATCCATTTCTATTTATATGTACAAACTAGATTGTCGTTCTCGCAACTGAACATGAAATTGAAATACATTATACACTTCATTATGTAATTTTATCTTGTTTACTATTCTATGTGATAAAGCAATAATCATGCACTCGCATAAAATAATATACAATTCATAAAGGTAAATCATGAAATCTGACTAGTCTTGATAATTATATTATGGTCAATCTATAATGGATTAATATTTACCTAGGGGAAACCATACCTGAGTCGACACCTGACTCACATCGTATCTAGTCGAAGTGCAATATGATCAGCTCCTAACTGGATTACTGTCCTGACCTGGTACAATTTTCATCATTAATCATCACCGTATAATTACAAATATACTCTCATGCAGGGAATGGGGTCTAGGGGTACAAAATACAACTAGTACATTGGATGTGCATGCACTTATTCATATTTGAATTAAAAAACAATTCACAGACCACCATTTATCTAATTAATTATTACAATAAACACACACATATAATAAATAATTAAATAAATAAACCAGACATGCATGGTTTGGTTGCTTTCTAATGATCAATCAGTATAAATAAAGCGCAATTAAAAAATTAAACTTCAATAAATTTAAATAGTAAGAGGGTGATCTATAAAATTAAATGAATTTAAATGAATTTATTTTATTTTTATCAATTTTTTAATTTAATTTTAATTGTAAAAATTAAATTAAACCATTAATAAAATTTATTTTGAAAAATTAAATTAAAACATTAAATAAATTTATTTCTAAAAATTAAATTAATCTATTATTTTAATTTTAATTCTAAAAATTAAATTAAAATATTAATTTAATTTTAATATTAATTATATTAATGTTTCTAATTCTAGTCAAACAGAAAACCCAAAATAATTCAAAATAATTTAATTTAAAAAACTAAATAAATAAAAACTAATTAGTGGGGTTACATTTAGTTGAGGAAGGAGTTTTGAAGGATTGTGAACCACTACAAAGGTATATTACTGGATTAGGTTGAAATCGCAGTGTGACCATGGTGTCACCATGGTGTGAACCCAATGTGACTGTGGTGAGACCACAACAAGACTGCGGTGTGACCGCGGCATGACCTCAGCTTTCCCGCCTGGTCCTTCAACACCACGTGGCAGCAGGGTCCTCCAACAAGGCGTGAGGGCAGTGGCTTACTGCTCTGGAAATCCGTAAAGGCATTTTCGAGGCGTGCCGGTCTGGCAAGGTGTCTCGGTCTAGTGGCGCACTGCTCCAGCAAGCCACAAGGGTGGCGTTCTAGTCTGTCGAGGCCTACTGGTAGAATATGGAGGGAGGCCGAGTGTGGTGTGGTTTGGCCGTAATAGGAAGGTGGGATGTCGTCCTCCAGGAGGTCGTGGTTTAGGTGGGACAATGAGGTGGAGCCGACGCAACAAGGGGGTATGGGCGGTGGAAACCAACAATGGTTAGAGGGTCTAGGATAGTGGGCCGGAATAGCCCGGGGCTACGAAAACGAGGATCTCCCGTGATCCAAGTGGGAGGCACATTTTTTAGTTCAGCCGCAAGGGGAAGGAAAGGGTTTCCAGGGTATTGGGTGTGGTGTGCTATACTCTCATGGAAGAAGACCCCTTGGGTCTTCCTTATTCTTTTTTTATTTTTTTTCCATTTGATATAACAGACCCCAACACCCAATTTTAAAAAAATAAAAGTAGATGACCCAAATTTGGGGTCTTGGTCTCCAATTGTTTTTAACATTATTGTCTATTGAGTTTAATAAATAAAAAAGGACGAATTTGACCCATGTCTAAAGTAACCCTTTTTTAAAATTTATTTTTATTTGAGAAAAATAAAATACTATTATATTATAATAATTTCATTTGACTCCTCAAAATAATCCCGCCAAAAAATATCTGGCAACCAAATTCTACCCAATGTGTGGCCGGATTTCTATACATTTAAGAACACATAAATAAAATTTAAACTCATTCTTTAAAAAATAATAATCCAAAGAATTTAAAACCAGCAATATTGATCCAATTAAAATTTTCAAATGGTTGTAAGTTGTCCATTCCGAAACAGATCGACGTATGGTCAGATCCATTGGAACTGATTTTAATTCTCAAAATTAAATTTAATTAAATTTAATTTTTCTTTGACTCTAATAAAACATCCCACTGATACCATGGATAGGTACCAGGATGGGCAGTGGAAGTCGATGGGCTGGGAATTTAAAAATTTTCACATCAACGGAGCAATGTATCAACATCAACTCTGCTGACCTTATCCTGATACAGTTCGAAGAACACACATGGATTTGACAGAGCACCAAAATAAATCAAACATGTACCATGTTCAGATATAATATGTGGAAGTCTGTATCAGGATTCCAGTGACCATTACTCAAAGATTCTTACTTATAACCCCTCATGATCATCCACACATGCCTCTTAAATCTACTCGCATTTCATTCCTTGGAATCCGGGTGCTAGCGTGGTACACCAACGAGTACTTAGATGAAAATGTGATCACCAAAAGGCAAGAGTCTTTGATCCAAGAGGTATGAGCTTAAAGGTCTTACTTTCATAAGAGAATCTATCTCTATAATCTAGGAGGAGTGAGAGTCTCTCAATTTTAACACATGAATAGTTCCATGTGAAGAGCCTCTCTCTTACTTATATACGGAATATCAAAAATACCTTGTATGGGTTCCCAACCACTGTGAAATAGATATTCATAGTATATGTATTATAAATAGTTATTTATGACAAATTAAATTATTCCATGAATAATATTTATAATTATATCACATACCCGAATATATATTAAATATATATTTCATGATAATCTTGAGTCTATAACCCGAATCACTTATCTAGAAGATATTAAACGAACCCGGGATAATTAAATCCATTCGAATAATATTTGATCTTTGTATTTACTTAATCACTTAAAAATACAAGATATAAATAAATTCAACAAATTATTCCAAACATGAATAACTAATGAATTTATTTATTACGTGTTGATCCATAGAAAATGGATAATACTCAGACCCCATTGCATGGCCCACGAAGTTCTATATTCTTATTCCCAGAATAGGGTAGATTCTCAAAGAGCTCTAGTGTGTGACCCTCCACGTCCTTATCTCATAGTAGTGAATAATATTCACTGACCATGTAAGAGGTCTAGCTACCCATCGGGGCCCCTATAGAGATAAGGTTGAGTCAAAGTAACGACTACCTTCCAACAAACATGGTCTATTTAATATAATCTATTCATCATCAATATCTCAATAAAGAAGAATGCACACTATTTTCATCACCATTTCTATTGCTTTATTTTATTTTTTGATATGTCCAGATGGTCTTACCTTCCACTTCCATGGCAATGGATTTAATGAAGGTGCGACCATCCTAATCAACCATTCTTGAGATATCTCTTCCTCAACTCGGAAGCAACAAATACTATCATGATCATTCCATCAATGCCATGTTACCAATTATGCAACCAACACAAAATACCTCACCATGACTTAATTTCCATGGTTTTTTCCTTGAATCAAAGTATGTAATTAAATGACATACACTGATAATGATATCAGGTCTAGAGACCACTAAACATGTATATAGATAAGAAAGACCAATGCCACCTGAAACATATGGTGATTTTATTATACGGGTAAGTTCTCATGATCTCAATAACTAGAGATAATCATGTGAGAACATTATGATAATAAGTAACAATTATTATGAGCCCCCAACACCTGATGGTCACACATCATCTGTGTCCTTTTAGAATGATGTAACTGGACCATATGACATTACTTTAAGATTACTGTCATAGCATCTCGGGGTTCTCATTATAGCATGGGATCTTCTATAACCCTTTGATATGACATGTAATATAAGTAAATTTCCATAAAAAAATTGGATGTATAAGTATCAACACTATTATGTAAATGTAAACACATGTATATATAATAAAATGAATACATGTAGTGGTAATCAAAGTTCAACACATGTTGGGTCTAGGGCACCAAATTTCAATATAAAACATTAATGACCACACAATAATCTTTTTTCTGGGGGATTATGGGAATGACATGGATATCCTATATCCACCCAATCTTCTATCTACTAATTAATGCTGAGAAAAGCTTACTTCTACTGGTACTCTAGAGGATACTGATGTAATGGATGAATATAAGGTGGGTCTCCAGCTTCATAATGACTAATTATAAAGTTTATAGACTCAATATTTTGATGGATATGATCTATAAATGAAAATAAAATAATTTATAATCTATTAGTAGTGGTTTGAGAACTGAAAACTTTGGTGAAAAGTGATGAAGAAGGATGAAACCAACCCCCTGATGTCTAAAACATCTTCTATCCAAGAAACTGAGAACATTAAGTTATATCTCTATATCATGGTGATTCATAATGACCTCCCCTATTGAAAATAGTGTCTTAGGTATCATCATATTGATACCTTTTCCTTTACAAACACCTCAAGAAACATCGATAGTGTGACTGGGGTGACCTAACACTGTATTTTAGGATGCACCACCTCTGTTAAATTCCTCTCTCTAGACTATTTTTATGATAGAAGGTATGAATAATGAAGTAGGAGGTTCGAGAAAAGACTTCCCAAACACAACATACTAGATCTCCCTTTGTAAACTCTATGCTTCTTTTATTAATAAGTTGGCCTCCTGGAAAAATAAATGAACTCATACTAGAAACAATTCCAAAACTTCTCCCATGAAACTGTAGAGTCCCCATGATCCTAAGGAACAAAACCACCACTGATGAGTAGATCCATAATATATATGAAAACTAGAAGAATAAATCTCTCTCACTAATAATAGATCAAAATAAAGGAAATATATAACTCCTATAACCAATACTCAATCTACTATTCTAAAACAAATCCCTTATACTTATGTAGATATTATCATTGAAACTAAAAAAGAATCTTCCTACAAGTGTCATAATATTCTACTTAAATTACGTGTAAATCTAATGGAACACCCTAATGAACATGATTAGTATGAACATGATGAGGAAATCTACCTAGTTTTATACCTAGAAAATGGAAAGCATTAGAAATTACCTAAATAAAAAATATAGAATACTTAAGATAAATTTATTAATATTGATCATAATTACCTTAATCTACCAGATTCAATCATAGATGAAAATAATAACGATTCTTGTTCCTTACTCACTTATCTACCCTAAAATCATCATAAAATCACCCATTATATTCAATAAACTTGTGGTCCCTTCATTATATCACAAGGGCTATAAAATATTCATGTTCAAGATAGTATTACTTTCTTACAACACATACTAAGTTTATTTGATATAGTTTCCCTACCAACCAATGCATCCCTTACCCATTCATATCCCAAAGATCCACCCTATCATTAAACCAAAAATTATGGTACTATTCCATCAATACCTTCCTCTTGTGGTACCCATATATGGATAATAATAAGGATGGGAGTGACCCTCAATGTACACATCAAATAGGCCATCATTTGGAAATTAGAACAAAGGGAATAAAAGTCCAACATTTGGGAGAAATTATCCTCATTTTTCCAAATAAATGAAAAGAAACGAAAAATAAATTTCATAATTGTAAATAAAATAATATTCATACATGAAATAAAAAAAACCAAAATAAGTCCTTAGACATTGAGAAGGAACACAAAAACCTCATAAATAGCCTATATGAGCTAGTAACACCAACCTCCATCACTATATAACTCGTATTGACTTGAAAATAATATGTATATATATATTGGTGAGAATAAAGGAATATTCAATGGGATGTTCCCTGAAACCTCTCATGAAAATGCATAAGTATCATACCCTAGTGAATAAAAAATTAAAATAATCCTACCACTAAAATTAGGGTACCTATATTATCACCCTCCCTAATGATCTCTCGAAAAATATTGTATAGACATCAATGAAATAATATTAATATCATATATATCTAATAATGATATACTTCTACCACTTTCCCATAGAATAATATTATTTAAAGCCTAACATCCTACTTCCATGTTCTTCAATACCCTATATAAGTTATACTGTACCTTTTTTATGACACATCACTACCACATCATCGTCATAAGTAAAAACGTACATCCAAAAAACAACATAAAACGGAAATTATCATTACATTACCATAATAACATAGTGTACTAAGGGACATGATAGGCCATTAAAAAATACACAATAACTTAATACATCATATCCCCTTTGTATGTACACATCTAATGACCATGAGCCATTAGAGCCTGATACAACTACATTTTATAACCTTAATCCGCCAAAAAATGTAGATATATATATATATATATGTCATAACTATGATATGTTAAAGAATGTATGGGTTCACATCCTATAATTTTAGTCCACCATCTTTCATACAATATTATATACCAAATATATATATATATATATATTAAGTATAGTAGAATAAATCCATCCATATCTTCAACATCCTAGATATTGGGATAACATGTGGAACCCTTTTTAAAATTTGGGCATCAGTTATTGAACCAAAATTGGTGTTGGAGTGTATGAAATTATAGATCATAATGAATATAATAGAACACAACTATTCTTAGGGAAACATTACAAACCTAGACTTTAACTATAGCTAGAATACCATATGACTACCCAACTACTATTTTTAAGGCTTGAAAGCCATTATTTTCCTATGAATACAAGTATCAATGTTTAATATAAAAATAAATCATTGTGGATTAGTCAAGAAATGATTATTTATTAGTTCCAAAAAATAATTTGTGTTATTATTATCAATGACCATCTAAATAAAATGGGATTTCATTAAGTATTATCACTTATTTTTTCATAGCCATGATATTTTGAACCTTTAGAAAGAAATTCATTATTTAATTATAATATATCATTAATATAATAAAAAATCATTCCCATTAGTTAATTTATTATTTTTTATCATTATATAATACATGTTATTTTAAGACTCGATTAGTTATATCTCAATGAAGTGATATTACTATAATGAAATAACCAAATTAGAACAAGTAAGAAATAAGAATAAAAACTAATAAACAAGAAAAAGAAAAACAATAAGGGATCCCAACTTGATACATCCATCTTAGCATTATCAAAAACAACTTCCCATATCATCCATACTATCCCATTATCAACCAAATCATGCCATTTCCATAAGGAGAGGAAATAAACCAAACACCCACTAAATAATCCTACCAAACTTGTTTTCATTTAAATTCATAGAAAGGGATATGTGATTCTAAATATACGAATGGAAGAAAATATTATTCTAGTAATAATAAAACTTTCTTTAATAAATCCCAGAAAGACATAATAAAAAGTACCAAATGAATTTTGTTTGTATTTATTAATTATATCTATCCATATTGATATTATTGTATTAATTAATGAATTAATTATGAGAAGTTTTAAGAAAATAAGAAAACTAATAACTAACTACCAATTTCAGTATTGACAACCATAACAATATACTCAAGTAATGTCTTGTCATGTTAAGCATTTTTATGAAGGAATGATGATTCATTATAAGAATTATTTTTTGTTTTATGCAACTTACCATCATTGAATTGTTATATTTTAATCATTTATAATATTCTAAGGATAAAAAATTATCAAAAAATAATATTCTACACTATATTGATAATTACATGAGTCAAACATCATATATAAAGTCATAATCTCATATGAATCAGAACACACTTTTAATTAATTTTCATTATTTAATTCAAAATTATTATCATTTTAGGTCAATATAAAATGATTACCTAATTGAATCAAAAGAATGATAATAACCCAAAAACACATAAAATAAAGGGGAATATAAAGATCCATTTTCTTGATATGAATCCTTGACATTAATCTAATGAGAATGGAATGATGGATAATGTTCATGAACTTGAACCCTCATAGAGAACCCATGAATCCTAAAGAAATCATCCTATAATGAATTATCCATAAAAAATAGATAAAAACCCATAAAATATATATGTAAGATCATCAATAGCATGGAGGTAAGTAAAAATATAAAAACACAAAACTAAAAGTGGTAAATATAGATACCTTAGTTCAAGGATCATCATCGCATAAGAAAATTCCTAAGAATCAACCCCAAAGGCCTTGGATTTTCCAAAAAGATCCCAAAACTACTTAGCATTGGAGATAATCTTGAGAAATAGAGAGAATTAGAGTTATACCTAGAATTTATATATATAACTGGAAAACACAACATCATATCTTGGAAGCTAATTCTCACAATTTGATGGAAAATATATGATGATCATAGAAAAATTCCCACATAGGACCCCCCTTTTCTTATAGTCTGCAATTTTTTATTTTATAAAAAGGGGGTTTGTGGTGTAGGGAAGGTGTCATACAAAAAATCTCAAACAAAAAAAAATCACAACACATCATCTACCCTTGTTATTCATACCTATCAAAATAAGACAGATACCAATACATGGCCCAAGTATCCATGTGAAATGATCATTATTAAGGATTAACCTTGGTACCAAACCTATTTCCCATTATAGTGAGATTGAAATAACTCTCTCTGTGACAATGAAAATGAAAAATGAGAAACATAATAGTAAATCCATATACATGGGGTTTTAATATGATATTTATGAGTTTTTACTTGAAATACATTATAAAAAGCTTCATTAAGACTTTTTATCTCATGACAAAAGCTTATCTCACACTAAAAAGACTTCTAATATATAATGAAATGGTTCATAACTATAAAATCACATTCCCCACTCCATTTAACTTCCTCAAAATACAACACATATTCTCAATAATGAATCATGATGTGACACATACCATCAGGTTGTTACACAACTCTTCTAGAAAAAATATTATCACTAAAATATCCTTCCTCCCATCAACATAATGCCTTCCACTGAGAACATTAAATACCCCCAAAACCCCTAAGAAACATAAAAGGATGGTTTTAGAAAAAATATTCCCTCCTATACTATTCTAGGTGAACTATACTGGATGCTTATAATTTTTATTAATTTGATGAAAGAAAAGATTGTTTCTACACATATCTTGGTGTAATTACTATTTCCCTCTTATGAATAATAAATAATTTTCTTATAAGACCATTAAATTATTTATAAGTAGGTATATTAGTGATTTATCCATTAATTAATGGGTTTTAAACCAACAAGTATTGTTAGTCTTCTTATAATTTGTAACAAACCAGTAATATGATTTAGTGAATTTGGGTACATCAAGATGTCATTGAGTGTATGATCCTTAGACATAGCGTAGTTCAAGTATTCCACGTAAAATATCATTTTTTAAATTTTTTATTCCATATTGACTATAATGGATAGATTCTTTTTCTTATCCATGAAACAATATTATTGAGACAGATAATTTTAATTCAGTATACCCTAATTCATCACCTTTATAATAACCTATACCATAAACATCTCTCAATTATGGTTATATAACAAGGATGAATTTTATTACATTTCCATGATATTTTAGGTTTTGAGTTTTAGATAATTATATAAGAATATTACATAAAAAACCATTAAAAAGTGACCACTTTAACTCAATATCCATATTTATAAAAAAATATTCTTTAATTTAAACTATTGTTTCATTTAAAATACACTCTATTATTTTAATAAGAACACACATTTTATAAATATAGACCATTTCTAGTTCCAAATCATATTTAATCCCTATATGTTTTTTGAAAATGTGGTATAGAAAAACTCTGTAAGGGATAGAGAAAATGAAAACAACAAGTTTGCCCTTTTTGAAATTCATGAAATAAAAAAAATAGAATATATATAGCTAATATTGATCTCAAAAAAATAATTTTCACAATAAAGATATAAAACTCAATTCCAAAATATTTTCATAAAACTTCTCATAAGAAACCTAAAATGAAAATTCATAGTCATGAGGTTTTATTATAAAACATGGGTACTAATGAAAACAATTTATTAAAAACCTATATTTCTCCCTTAAAAGGGAAATAAAAATTACTTTAAATATATGGTTATTATATTACCATACTAAATAAAATAACACTCATGAAAACTCTTTTTAAATAATATAAAATTCATTTATGTACCGTGGGACATCATTTTTTGATCACTCTTACAACAACACATAAAGAACTCTTACAAATGTAATAACCTACTTGGTCACTTCCAATATATTTTTTTGGAGAAAAAAATAATCAACCAATGAGTTGGAGAGAAATATATGGATCACCCTTCATAATAAAAATTTCCCAAGGACCATAGAATATATCAAACACTGATAATATTTCATCTAAATTGTAACATCCCAACCCAAATTACACTAAGTGGTGCCTGGATCTAGTGAGTCACAAGAATCCAAGGTGGCCTCCCCTGATTCTAGAGGATCAAGACCTATAGAGAGGTCCTAGGGTGTGTCCATGGGGGGGGACTCTTCCATCATATCCGAGTGTATCATAATAATAGTAAACATATCAGTCAATAGAAGAAGAATTAAATCAACTCTACATAAGACAACATCCATGATAGTAATAAATAAACAATAATAAAGGTAATATTATATACATATGATGATGATTTCATATATATACAATGGATGAAGATATCTATACAAATATATAATACAATATGTGCATTATATCAAGAAAAAAGAACAAAAAGGACTATCCCATCTAGCATCATGAGCCAGGCTGAGTCTCATAGTCCCCTCCTCCTAGCTAATATGAAAAAAATCCATCGTACTATGGTCGCTTTCCCCAGTCCCTACACACATCTATGAAATCTATCTAGTAGACTAATGAAATCTTGAAAATGGTGTGATATAACAATTAATAGGGTATCACTGACAGAGTATACAAAAACTTCAGTCTACGTCTAAAACTCTAATGTAGTGTGCAATACATACAATAGGTAATTCAATAAATAAAGTTGAGTTCCCATGGAATAAGTGATAAAAGTAAAAGATATTATTAAATGAAACATATATCCCTTCAAACGATATTTAGGCTCCCATAAACAAGGGAAATAGTAAAAATAATAACTAAAAAACGTGTAATATAGTCCATAAAATTCATTGTAATAAAATACCCACCATAGGGATATATATATGAATATAAAAATATGTAACATGACTATTCCATATAAAAAGTGTATCACTTTACCATGTCCACAACATATAATGAAAAGTTTCAGACCAAGAAGGGTTGGATCTAAGTTATTGAAGACCATGACGTTCACATCTCCTTCCAAGAGCACCTCGATTGAATATCAATAATTAATTTGGTGGGGTCCATGGATTATTTCAAAAAAATATCCACTATGATACCAAAAAATCCAGATCCAATGTGAATTATAGCCTAAGGAATCCTATAGAATCAAGAACCACCGAGAAAAAAAGTTTAATTCATCCACTACTGTTGAAAAAATCTATATGAGAAACATCCATGTTATCTATGGAATCATGATACATGGTATACCAAAGAAGGAATCCACTACTATTTCATCTCATTATATGTTTTCAAGCATACCATCATATTCAATTACATTACACGAGTTCATTCAAGTCATATAAAGAATTACATATAAACAATTTAATCAAAAGTAAACAACATGTAATCACATGCTATAGAAAAATCAAATCTATCCTATCATATCAATTAAATTCAAGTTATAATGGATCCCTCAAATAAAGAAAATACTCACACACCCAATGCAGTGGTATAAAGTAAGGAAGATACAAATGAACACCCCATGGGTAGCCTAGGTTGGCATTAACAACTTCCAAAAATATCAAAGGTACTCAAAGGGAAACCTAAAAGGTTAAAAATCATTTAATTCAAAATTTTAATCTATTTAAGGTGAAATTATAGAAATTCCTATATGTGGAAAAATGAAAAAAATGATTATAAAACACAAAAAACCCCAAGGGAAAGGTATAAACCACCTACCATAAGTCCGTAGTGGAGCACTCAACCAGTATAAACCTATTATTCGGTATAGATTGAGGGAAAATGAAGAACTGATGAAAAAAATAAAACAGGTCATATAATATTTCACTTAATTTACTCCATCGATATAAAGAAAATCAAATAATGAAACATTATGAATGAAGAACTCACTAGCATGAATCTAATGAGACCGACTGTGTTCTAATCTGAGATAGGACAATGAATTAGGAGAAAAGGCAGTGGATTGGCTTCAAAAGGGAGATCCCCATATAAGATTATGTTCATTGGATGAAATAATAAATGAATTTTAGATTATAATAGGTTTAAAGGGAAAATGGTCATTTCCTATCTTTTAGTTGGGTTACATGGTTTGGTATTATAGTTGGAAAATTGGGTGCCAACCATGAACCCTTCTCTATCTCAAGGGGAACCTTGCATGGTTCATACACATGGTTTGGGAAAACATGAAAAAACCATGCGGTTAGCATATATTTAAAGTATCCAGTTGATTTTCATGGTAGTGTGGCTCTAGTTTCCCAATTTTTTCAAATCATGTGGCCTCCTACACTCCTATGTTTATCCCCACAAAGTTACCTGTAACCCTGCGACTTAGGGAACAATGTTTCTACAAAATGTGTGGGTCAGTTTCCTTTTCCAAAAATACATGCTACAGGCTCCAAAGAAACCCTAGACACCCCCTAATCACTGATGATCCCATTAGTCACTCACATTATTTCAAATCCGTGGAGTTAAACTAAAAATAGAAAGATATCTACCTTATTGTAAATCCTGTGATTTTACGGTATTCCACCATAATGTAATTAATCTCTAAATTAATCTTCCAAGGTTGTTCAAGAATCACTTGAGAATATATGCGTCCATGGATCACATACAATGATCTCCAACTCCCAAGTAGTATCTTATAAAAATAAATTCTACCATATCACCCATAATAAATGGATGGACTGGCCTCATCGAACATTTTTTCTTCTATCAATAACACGTATATGATTCTTCTATAAGGACACATCTATCTGTAACACCTCCACATTCTCTGACAAAGTGTGAGATTATATGAGGGATAAAAAACAACTAAGATACATAGAATATGTTTTTCATGGATTAATACTCATGAGGTTACAACAAATGATAGTATACCGGCCCGACTCTCTCCAAAATATTGAATGGCTTGTCATATCACGATGAAATCTTACACTGTCTTTTAATCCATCATTGTCACAACCTCAGTGATATACATAGAAATACCTGATCCCTAACCTTGAACTCTAGAGGTCCTAGATGGAAATTTACTTAATATTTATATATTAACTATGTAGTATCTATATATTTCTAAATCAACTGGAACTACTTAAAATTATCAAGAATAAGATGAGGTCCTGATAAAGAATCCTCTCTTAACTCTATATAGAAAAATTCTGATCATAATGACCTACCATTAAATTCCACATAATGTTCTATTTGTATAGTCTCATTGTAACTCCCCGACCCCAGTTTCCCAGAGTCAGTGCATTATTACATAACATTGGAATGATCACAAGAAAGATCAAGTCTCGAAAGACCTATTAGTTTAGTATCCTTGGAATAACTTGATACATTCATAAAGTTTACATTACATCATAAAGTAAAAAAGTACTAAAACAACATATTGTCTTTATACCCCCTAATATTATCCCTTCAAGTCATTCATAAATTACTTCTTCACATCCTGGGAAAATAAAACATTAAAAGGGGTGAGCTCATATGCTCACTAAGGATAACAATATAGAGAAAACATTCATAAATAAGCATAAACATTTAAGGAAATGTATTGCTAAGACAAAATCATTTTAAACATGAACATTAGAATATTATGGAAAAGATAAAATGAAATAATTCCATTTAGTTATTCACATGGATATTCTACTAGTCGAATAATCACATGAAATATCAATAACCACTTTCATAATGATGGAATTCATAATGCCAGACAATCATAACCACGTAGCAAAGGCCTCGCGCCAAAAATACAAATAAGATTTTGTCAAGGCCTTGTGCCAAGACACTAGTTTGTCTCATAAGACCTACCGATGTATCGACGAGCTATAGAGGGCTCCACCCATAACTTATTAAGTCCTATGCATTCCTCATATGAACAGGTTTCAACTGAACATAAAAATTTGTATTAAAACTAGCATACGAAATCTCAATACTTTCACCATAAATAATGAATGGTACAAAAATAACACATCCACAGTCAAAAATATCACAAAACCATCAATACATTATGGAAGTATTGTATCATAATAAATCAACTTCAAATAAGCTTCAAATCCATCAAAGGATGTTGACATAGATGAAATCAAAAGTATTTGAGAGAAATATCTATTTTTTGGAAATCATTTAAAAGTCACATAATTAAAAAATAAAACATTTAACTTGAAAATATCATTATAATATTGTAAGGTATGCTTCTAAGATTTTATAATTGTGGAAAATAGCCGCACCTGCCGTATAAGTTAAAAAACACATTCTTACCTTAATTCTGTCGAAATGGTTAAAAAGGACCTTGTTTGGAAAACAAAGGAAAGATTACTTTATAAACCTCTTATAAAAAGTCAAACAAGGCTATAAATGTCTTTAACCCGTATTCTAAAAAATAACAATAATGTTTTAAAATACATTTTTCAGAAACATGAATGTGGATGATAAAGAGGTCCCAATAGATAATTACGTATAAACAACCTCGGATAATGAAGAGCTTGTGAAATAACTTTTACCTTGTATTTTTCCTTAGTATATGGTTTTTTAACCTCCTGTATAATAGTTAAAACAATGTTATTAAATTATATAATAACCATATACATAATTATGATATCATATATGATCTTCTAATAATGCTTTGTTAATAATACTTTAGTATTATCGTCGCTTCGGGTGTTAACTTACTCATTTTCTTTTATATGTTTTGTTATATAAGTCGTGTTTTTTATGGATAGGTTATATCTTATTCATATCTAGAATGATATAAAGTTATAAAACATTACTTTTAATCATCAAATGATAATTAGTCTTGAATGGATAGGATGGGGAATGAATCTCATCGCGTTCGTGGAGACGGTAGTCCGTACGTACGCAGGAGTGACAATATCATCCTTTTGATATTAAAATAATATATAATTGGATGGTATATCATATATAAAGAATCATTATCATGGTATATTTATTATTTATATGAATTACACGTCATTATTATATCCATCCAAATAATAATATATTGAATAACAATTACACCACGACGTGGAGATGGTAAGCCGTACGTACGCACGTATGGTGACATGTCATTCAAAGGATGGATAAAATAATGAATATGGTTATACCATAATTATAATAATATCACAGTATATGGTAGATACTGGAGTTATTATTTTAGAAGTGGAATAACAATGAAAGAAGAAGTTGAAGAAGAAAGGAACTTGAAAGAGTGTGGTGAAAACCTTACCTCTTCTTCGGGTTCTTCCTTTTGATTTCAGAAAAAGGGGTCCATAGGATGGCTTTATGATCAAACTAATGCCTCTAGGTTGAATTGAGGGAAGTTGATAGAGTATTTGGGCAGGGATTGGATGAACCAAAAGGCTTTTAAAGTGTGAAAAATTGGTTAGAAATGGTGTCCTTTTATAAGGGGGATGAGGGGCACCTTAGGAAAATCTAGAAATATTATTTTATAATAAATTCATATTTAGTTTATAATGTATCCAAAGTGGATTATTAAAAGTATAAGGTGGATATAGGTCTAAATACGTTCACCCAATAGAATTTATACAGGTTTGGATCATTATATTAACCTTATCTTTTAGTTTTAACTCTTAGTTAATTAGTTTGACATTTACCATATCACTTTGTATTTTTATATTATATATTTAATAAACTTACTATATACATCCAAGAGACCCCCAAGTGGTCCATTAATGATACACCTATCATGATATAAGTCCTTTGGCAGAACCATAGATTTTTAGGAATATAATATCAATTAATAATATAATATTTGTTTTAAAAACTCATTTTTGTCAATTTTGACACTATTCAATAATTGATTTTTGATAAAGTCTTAAAAACTTTATTAATTCGAAAAAAATTCATTTAAGCAATACTATAATGTCATATTAACCAATAAAATTCATGGATATCATCAAAACTTTCAAATTATATTTATTTTAACATTTATAATACCAATTATTTGATTCGTTCATTAATAACGAAAATACAACATCATTATTGTGTCATAAATAATATTAATTATTAAATGTCTAAAAATTAAAAATTAAATACCATTATGTACAAAATCTGTTTATATTTCTAATGAATATTTATTGTTAAAAATCCAACATATATAACCCTATGTAAAAATTGTTTTGCTGAAAGATATATTCTTATTTCATTTTTGTATTTATTTTAGATTAATTAATATAAAGTGTCCTTATCACTTACAAGTGAATCCATGGGGTCCCCAAATCGACCCAAAGATTCCCATGGTCAGAAATGTATACACAAATTAGTACACATTTTGGGGTAATTTAATATTATTATAATATTATTTTTTACACTTATTTACCGGATTTTCCCTTTAGCCATGGTAAATAAAATATTTACCGAAGTAATTATTCAAAATGTCTAAAAATGAAAGATACCTATTTACCGAATTTGTACATCATGATTCCAAATATGGAATCAATTTTTACAAATTCAAAACATAGAAGTGGAAGAAATTAATTTAAAATTAATTCCCGCTATCAAAACAAAAAGCGTGTTTTTACGAAATAATAACTATCAAAAGATTGATACTTGTTTATGTCCGGTTTAAGTGTGAAATAATGTCCAATAAACAAAATTGTATTAAATGGTGAAAATATATTCTAAATATACTTTAAAACTACTAAAATTAATAATTTATCACTATTAATTATTTCGATTAAAAATGTTGTTTTTAATAAAAATTTAATAATTTTAAGTATTCATCAAAATATAAAAGTTATCCGAATAGAACCAAAATTTCATCCTAGGATAATTTCGATATTCATAATTCAAAAATGAAGCCCATTTTGAAAGATAAAGTGTATAATATTTCAAAAAGTGGGTATTACTATTCATAACGGCTACTTTGATTGGTCATGGCGCGTTAGAATCTCGAAGTTGCGTACAACACACGCTACTGTATTATTCAAAGATAAGCATACCATGGAAGCTTGGGGTGTCACATTATCCTCTCCTTTAATAAATTGTGTTCTCACAATTTGAATTTGTTCTTCGAAAATAAAAGGTTGAAAGTATAAAATACCTTTGTGGAAAACCCACAGCAGAAATAAGGTTCATAAAATTTAGCCTTAAAAAGAGGGAAAGGGAAATAAAAAAGTTACCACCAAATTATGATCTCGATCAGGAGAAAGTTGGTGGAAATTAAAGACACATAATTGGAGGAAAAACATAAATATTTGTAGGGATTGATTGAGGTCATCAATTACAAACAAGTGTAAAATTGAGGGCCTTAAAGTTTTCAATCTATGGTGATTTAATTTATCATCAGTTCAACAAAACATAAGTTATTAGGATAACACATTTTTTATATACCTTTACTAAAGATTAAGAATTAATTTATAAGAGAGATGTATATATATATATATACGTGTCAAGTAGAGTTTCAACCTTTAACTAATTTCACCCAAAAACTCATATTTCACTCAAAAAGAGAATAGAACTCAAAAATATTATATTTATCCTAATTATACAAGGTTCCAAATATTAGAACATACCATTTAGATTGGGAAAAATATTTTGTAATAACCGGGGACTTCCTGTAGGCTAGTGGTAGGTAATAAAGGCATGTCGCACTATGGTTGTGGGTTCGATTCCTACAACTTTGTTCGATGCGACGGGTTGTCCCCCGACCTGAAGATTGTCCTTTTTTTCTAAAACTATAGTATTATAATATCCCAAAAATAATCTTAAGAAATTATTTAACATTAAACTATACTATCAAAATATCAACATAATCTATTCCAACCTTTATAGTTATCCAAAATACATCAGTCCATATTCTCTCTCATAATGGTTTCTAAATTCCAAAATCAGTTGTAACATCAGATTCCCCAAACAAAGTAATGATTCTTATTGTAACATACTAAAAATATTATTACCTTCATAATATTAAATCCTTAATGAAAACAACAAGTACTGTAGTATAATCCCTATATATATCACATTATTTTTATAACCAGAATATAATCCTTGAGTCTAAAAACACAAATACATTAATTATTCAACTTCATCTGTAGTAACAAAATAAGCTTGGCCTTTCTCCCTTGGCCTTTTATGAGGTAAGTTTACTTGACAGTTATGGAATTAATTTACATAATGCCCCATTTCTCTACAATTAAAGCATTCAACATGGAAAACCTCTTTCTTTCCCTTACAATCACGAGTCTGGTGACCTTTTTTACGACACATGTAACTAACTCCCATTCCCTTTTAGGCAAGTACCAGGATGTTTCTTACCAAAATTATCACATAATGGAAAATCCTTCTTCACCTTTTCCCTTTATCTGTCTCTTTCCCCACCTTTATTTTTTCTGTTTCTTTACTTTGTTGTCATAAGACTTAGAGAATTCCTTTTCTGTCTTGATAGCACACGAGACAATATCTTCGTACGATGAGAAGGATTGTGATACTAAATCTAGATGGACAAATGGTTTTAACCCATAAAAGAAACGATAAATCTTACTTCTTTGGTTACATAAATAATCTATAGAATTCCTCGCTAACCTTGTAAATTTAGAATCAAACTTTGTAACATTCTCATCCTCCTTTTGCCTCAGACTCAGAAATTGTCTTTCTATATTTGCTCGATGGCCACGAGGAAAGTATTTTCCTAAGAAAAGCTCTTTGAACTCTCTCCATTCCATATTGTATACTTCATCATCTTCCTTCGTGTTTTGAATCAATGACCACCATTGATCAACATCTCCAGTGAGGCGGTAAACTGCCATGATAACTTTTTCTCTTTCACTACTCCCCAAAGCCTGAAATATTTTCTCTAGGGAACTTATCCATTCCTCAGATACCAATGGATTTGTACTCCAATTGAATGTTGGTGGTTTTTGGCTCTTGAAGTGATCTAACATTGATCCTCCACGCTGCGTATCAGGGTTCTCCATACAGGTAAGGTTATTATTCATAACCTGAGTAAGTTATCCCTGTATGGTGATTAGGTGATCAGCACCAGTTGCATCACCAAATCAACTATAATTATCTTGAGTAGGAGGGAAATCCCTACACGGAGTGCATGCATTGATACAGTTTCCATTCCGTCCACTAGGTGCCATTTCTAAACAATGTCATAAACTAGATCAGTTTATGAATCAAAATACATAATTCTATTCTTGTAAAACACTTAACATAAATTGAACTATTTATGGATATAATCCATAATCATAAAAATGTTTTCCTTGAGGAAGTATATACTCATAAACCCCTCATAATGGTTTGTAAATAAAATGGGAATTATCCTAAGCATATCCCCCAGGAGTGTCATAACCAAGAGTGCAGAAAGGCCCATTGTCGTGCACCAGTTCCCGTTCGAGTCTAGATCAAAGCGTTGTTTTCGGATTTTACCCCTAGGTACATATATTCTAGAGCTGCCTCTACCTGCTCGTATCCGGACAGGGATTTATTTCTCAGAAAACTCACAAAATCTCTACAATACCAAAATTCTTGGAAGTTCTTCTATACTAATCCTAAAATTTCATCTTAGATCTATGTGCTCTAATCTGAGTTTATCTAAATCTAGCTTCCAAGGTTTGTACTAAATTTCCTCTAATACCAACTGTAACGCCCCGACCCCAGTTGTCCAGAGTCCGTGTATTATTACATAACATTGGCATGATCACAAGAAAGATCATGTCTCGAAAGACCGATTAGTTTAGTATCTTTGTAATAACTAGATACATTCATAAAGTTTACATTACATCATAAAGTGAAAAACTACTACAACATCATATTGTCTTCATATCGCCTCATATTATCCCTACAGGTCATTCATAAATTACTTCTTCACATCCTGGAAAAAATAAAACATTGAAAGGGGTGAGCTCAGATGCTCAGTAAGGATAACAATATAGTGGAAACATTTGTAAATAAGCATAAACATTTAAGGAAATGTATAGCTAAAACAAAAGTCTTTTAAACTTGATCTTCAGCTCAATATGGCAAAGTTAAAATGAAATAATTCCATTTACTTATTCACATGGATATTCTACTAGTCGAATAATGACATGCAATATCAATAACCACTTTCATAATGATGGAATTCATAATTCCCGACTATCATAACCACATAGCCAAGGCCTTGTGCCAATACTACAAATAAGATTTTGTCAAGGCCTCATGCCAAAATGCTAGTTTGTCTAATGAGACTTACCGATGCATCGAGGATCTATAGAAGGCTCCACCCGTCACTTATTAAGTCCAATGCATTCCTCATACGAACAGGTTTCAACATAACATAAACATTAGTATTAAAACTAGCATACGAAATGTCAATACTTTCACCATAAACCATTAATTGTAGAAAAATAACACATCCACAACCAAACATATCATAAAACCTTCAATTCAATATGGAAGTTTTGTATCATAATAAATCAACTTCAAATAAGCTTAAAATCCATCAAAGGATGTTGACATATATGAAATCAAAACTATTTGAGAGAAATGTCTATTTTTTTGAAATCATTTAAAAATCACATAGTTATAAAATAAAAAATTTAATTTGAAAAAATATTTATAAGCTTTTAAGGGATGCTACTAAGATTTTATAATGGTGGAAAATAGCCGCACCCACCGTATAAGTTAAAAAAAGACATTCTTACCTTAATTATGTCGAAAAGCTTAAAAAGGACCTTGTTTGGAAAACAACGGAAATATTCCTTTATAAACCTCTTAAAAAAAGTCAATCAAGGGTATAAATGAATTTAAACTATATTCTTTAAAATAAAAACAATGTTTTGAAATACATTTTTAAGAAACATGGATGTGGATGATAAAGAGGTCCTAGTAGATAATTACGTATAAACAACCTTAGATAATGAAGAGATTGTGAAATAACCCTTACCTTGTATTTTTCCTTAGTCGATGGTATGTTAAAATACTTTATAATAGTTAAAAAATTGTTATTAAATTATACAAGAACCATATACATAATTATGATATCATATATGATCTTCTAATAATGCTTTGTTAATAATACTTTAGTATTATCATCATTTCGGGTGTTAACATACTCATTTTCTTTTATATGTTTTGTTACTTAAGTCGTGTTTGTTATGTGTATGTTGTATCTTATTCATATCCAGAATGATATAAATTTCTTAAAAATTACTTTTAACCATCAAATGAGAATTAGTCTTGAATGGATACGACGGGGAATGATTCTCATCCCGTTCGTGGAGACGGTAGTCCGTACGTACGCAGGAGCGACAATATCATTCTTTTGATATTAAAATAATATATAATTGGAAGTTATATCATATATAAAGAATCATTATCATTTTATATTTCTTATTTAAATGAATTACACATCATTATTATACCCATCCAAATAAAAATATATTGAATAAAAATTACACCACGACGTGGAGACGGTAAGCCGTTCGTACGAACATATGGTGACATGTCATTCAAAGGATGGATAGAATAATCAATATGGTTGTACCATATTTATAATAATATCACAGTATGTAGGAGATACTGGAGTTATTTTTTTAGAATGGTAATAACAAATAAAGAAGAAGTTGAAGTAGAAAGGAACTTGAAAGAGGGTGGTGAAAACATTACCTTTTCTTCAGGTTCTTCCTTTTGATTTGATCAAAAGGGCTCCATAAGTTGGATTTCTGATCAAACTATGGACTCTAGGTTGAATTGAGGGAAGTTTAGAGAGTATTTGGGAAGGGTTTGGCTGAACCAAAAATCCGTTAAAGTGTAAATAATTGGTTAGAAGTGGTGTCCTTGTATAAGGGGGAGGACGGGCACCTTATGAAAATCTAGAAATATTATTTTATAATAAATTAATATTCGGTTTATAATGGCTCCAAAGTGTATTATTAAAGGTCTAAGGTGGATATGGGTCGGAATACTTTCAACCAATAGAATTTAGACAGGTTTGGGTCATTATATTAACCTTATCTTATAGTTTTAACTCTTAGTTAATTTGATTGACGTTTACCATGTCACTTTGTATTTCTATATTATTAGTTAATAAAATTACTATATACATCCAAGATACCCCCATGTGGTCCATTAATGATACAAATATCATGATATAAGTCTTTTGGCCGAACCTTATATTTTTTGGAATATAATATCAATTAATAATATAATATTTGTTTTAAAAACTCATTTATGTAAATTTTGACACTATTCAATAATTGATTTTTGTTAAAGTCATAAAAACATTATTAATTCGAACCAAATTCATTTAAGCAATCATATAATGTCATATTAACCAATAAAAGTAATTAATGGCATCCAAACTTTCAAATTATATTTATTTTAACATTTATATTACCAATTATTTGATCTGTTCATTAATAAGGAAAATACTGCATCATTATTGTGTCATAAATAATATTAATTATTAAATGTCTAAAAATTATAAATAAAATACAATTATATAGGAAATATATTTATATTTCTAATGAATTTTTATAGTCTAAAATATAGCACATATAACCTTATGTAAAATTTTTTTTTCAAAAAGATATATGCTTATGTCATTTTTGTATTTATTTTAACTTAATTAATGTAAAGTGTCCTTATCACTTACAAGTGGATCCAAGGGGTCCCAAAATCGACCCAAAGATGACAATGGTCGGACATGTATCAACCAATAAGGTTATTACACGTTTTAGGGTAATTTATTATTATTATAATATTATTTGTTTACACTTATTTATCGGATTTACCCTTTAACCATGGTAAATAAAATATTTACCGAAATAATTATTCAAAATGTCTAAAAATGAAAGTTACGTATTTAAAAAATTTGAACATCCTGATTCCAAATTTGGAATCCATTTTTCGAAATTCAAAAAACATAAGTGTCATAAATTAATTTAATATTAATTCCCGCTGTCAAAACAAAAAGCATGTTTTTAAGAAATAATTACTATAAAAAGATTGATACTTGTTTATATCAGGTTTAATTGTGAAATTATGTCCAATGACCAACATTGTATTAAATGGTAAAAATATATTCTAAATAAACTTTAAAACCACTCAAATTCATAATTTATCATTATTAATTATTTCTATTAAAAAAATATTTTTTTAATAAAAATTTAGTAATTTTCAATATTCAACAAAATATAAAATTTATCTGAAAAGTACCAAAATTTCATCCTAGGATAATTTCGATATTCAAAATCAAAAAATGAATTCAATTTTTAATGATAAAATGTATAAAATTTCAAAAAGTGGGTATTACTTTTCATAACGGCTACTTTGATAGGTCGCGGCGTGTTAGAATCTCAAAGTTGCATATAACACACGCTACTGTATTATTCAAAGAGAAGCATACCATGGAAGCTTGGGGTGTTACACTCATGATAGCTATTATTGTATACAAACTCAACTAGGGGAATATGACTCTCCCATTAACCACAAAAATCTTGGATGCACGCTCACAATATTTCTTAAATAACTTAAATAGTGAACTCTGATGATAGGTGGAATACCACATGAAAAAACCAACTACCTCAAAAATTTTCACCAAACACCAATACTAGTGACATAGATATTTTAATATAATTGTAATGTTGGGAAAAACCTCCCAAATAGAGGCATGAAACTCTGGAATTATCTCCCCATGTATGTATGATATAACCCATACACAACCATGAATATGTAGAATTTCATCCTCACCAACAATCCAAACAAGAGGTTGGTCTTTAGCTTCCACACTATACTGTAGGAATGGGCCTATAGAATCGGATAACTACCTCATACATACTCTATCTAGATGGGTGGATGGCCCAACTAAGGAATAATAAAAGTTTGAGATGGACCATTTTGTACATCCATGTGAATCTCTAAAAATAATGGCAAAATCTTTCACTAACCATTGGCCTCCTGGACTTCCAATATCGATGTCCTCCTAAATAGTGAATTAGAAACTACATTTATTTTTCTAAATATATAGGTAATATAAAAATCAAAATACAATAGGTACTAAACCCACCATCACTACCTCCAATTCATGTCACGTTGGGTAAATATATACCTGAGACTTTTTTGGTCCCTATACCCAACAAATGTTATCCTAGAAAAAAAATGTATCCAACAACACAAATCATGAACAACTGTAGCTTACTTGAGAAAATTCTTTGGCAAAATCAACTAATGTGGAATCTCCTAACGAGAACCGTACACTAAAAATATAACACTCTCTATCATAACTTCTCCTATCTAGATACCAAATGCTTCACAATTCATATTGTAGATCCTACCCAGATATGGAAGAATCTGGGTTGGCATTGAAGTTAGTCTCTCATTATGCTTCTGAATGGTTGTTTCACTGGTATCTTTATAGATAAATGTGTCACCTTTCTTAGTAAATCCGGTAAAAGTTGTTTCTAAGCATGAGAGGTCTTGTATGAAATTCATATAGTGACCTTATATCCCATGGAAACTCCACATGCCAAAGAAAGTATTTGCATTCTATTAGGAAACTACAACTCTCAACTTCTTTAAGTCAATTGATAATCCTATCTCAGAGATAATATGACCCAAGATGTTAATATTATCCATTTATAAGTGGCACTTTGTGATCTTACTATATAAAAAATACTCTCTTAGTGTGTTTAAAATGATCCCAATATGTTTGGAATGGTCATGTTGTTTATGACAATACACAAAGACATCATCCTTGAAAACCACCACAAAAGAATCTAGGAAAGGAGGAAAACATAGTTCATCAACTCCATGAAAACAATTGGAATTTTCATGAGACTGAACGACATAACTAGATACTCATATAGAACATACATGTTATAAAAATATGTATGAGTTATGTTTGTAGATTGAACACACACACCTCTAGATATCCCTACATCAAATAAATTTTTGAAAACTCCGGAGATCCTCATATCCGGTCAAAAATGATATTTATCAATGATAGTGGTTACCATTTCTTAACCACCAACCAGTTTAATTTATTATAATCCAAAAATAATTAAAGGTAAAGTCTTCCTTTATCAAAAAAGGACCAGTGAACCCCACGTAGAAGTACTGGGTTATATAAATCCCTTTTCCTCTAAATCTGTAGCTACATTTTCAACTCCTGTAACTTTGTAGAATCCATCCTATAAGGAGGAATGGATGCAGATGAAACTCATTGAACTAGATCGATGGATAACTCCACCACTCTCTCTTAAAGTATATCATAATTGTTTTGGGGGAAAATATCCATGAAACTGGACACTAATCTTTGTCATCTTGGGGACAAAAATATCCCATATGAAGTGAAACCTGCCTAACTCAAGGTGAAACTTTTTGCATTGGCATCTAAACTTCGTTATGATCACCCAAAAAGTATCCAAAGTCATTACACCATCTTAAAACCACAACATGAGCCTAGGCCTCTCCACAACATGTAAATATATGATACTATGTGATTCATATATATCAAAAATAGAAGAAACTAACATGGGGGCTTTTAAGATCATAAATCTCCCAATAAACAACCCAAATCTCTTGTACTTAGGTTTAGATTATGAAGAATATTTTTGGACTGAACCATAGCTTAGTAAACAACCTCACAACCTAGAGAAGGCCCAGTCAGTTATCAAGGTACTACTAGTTCATGGCTACCTCAGCCAGGACCACCACCTCGGAATGAATGACCAATAATTATATAGCTCCCTACTTGATGCGGAGCTACAAATCACTTTGTCGAACCTAGATTCATAGCCGATTCCATTCAAATAACCATTGGAGGGAAGGTCCTATAAAAATGTTGTATATAGCACATCCTACGACAATATCGACACTCGAATGGGTCTCCATCAAATTGATTTCTTAAATTTCCCCATCTCCCACACTAGTGGTAGAAGATATCACTTGTAGAACTAACAACCTAGTTGGTACTCCCATCATGATAGGTCTCAAGATGGTGTTTCCTACCACTGAAAAATTGAACCATTGTGTTGAGAGGCTGAACCACCCTACTCTGCACCCCCACCACCCCTTAGGTTCTTTTCTGTAATCAACACCTGATTAAATATATAAGTAATAATCATCAACCTTAATATGGGTTTGGATGGTGTATTTCAGATTCATTCCAAGCATAACATTCAAATAAGATAAAAAACCTATAAAAATAGTTTTAAAAATAAAGTAAAAGGTTTAAAAATAAAATAAATCTAATTTAAGAGGTTATACATATTTCATTATTATTTCATACATCATGACCTTAATTTGAGATTATAAGGAGGGTCATGTCACTTTAAAAGGTAGATTTTCATTACACTTTTCTGCTTATATCGTGTATCATGATTTAGATTTGACCTCCTTTTTTATCATTAAATGTTTTTATATATATACATATCAACCATAATACTAAACGTCATACAATCTCTAAATTTAAAAGGCCTCTTTATTTCATGTGTTTTTATATTGTATAGAGTTGAGGATGAAATTCCTTTGCATGTTTATCTAAATTTACATGTATTGAAGTTATAAGAATAACTATACTTATAAATGTTAACTATAGTTATGAGTTAAAAGAATGTAATGTGATGTATATAAATATTTGTAATGTTTAATAATAATTAATTTACAATAATGAATGAAAGGAAAGATAATATTGATGAATTTATAGCAGGAAGAAGTAAAATACTTGGGTGGACTGTTGGTTTGAAAAGTGTGAAGTTGAATTAATATTTTATTTTGATTTTAAAATTTTTATCTCCCTATTGATAATTTTTTATTTTCAAAATGGAATATAAATACTCGTAATAATGGTTTTCCCCATTTATTTACATATGTATTTTATGTTTGAGTATCAGTATTAGTTTATGTATCGGGGTATTAGACGAATTTATTTTATACCTAATTTTTTTTAATTTTATATATTGATTTTAATTTTTTTTCAAAAATTCATCATTTATTATGTATTTTATAAGTAATTAGTATTTGTAAAAATTATTTGGAAAAATAAAAATATAAAGGAACAAAGTGAATGTAAAATTGTACATTAGAAATATTTTTATTATATTAAATTTTCACGAACTAGCCTAGGTACCCTTATATCCTGATAACTGAGATGGCCTTGACATAGCCTCAAGGGAATTCTTGATCCCCACGGGTTGACGACTAGCACCTGGAACTATAAAAAAAGAATGTGGGAAAAAAATTTCCACTAAAAACGATGAATTAAAAGAGAAAATACAATATGCATATCAAAAGGAACTACCCTAGGAGTAATCTTCCTAAATTAAATCATGCATAGACAATCTCAAATACTACAACCAAATACTAAAAAACTAAAAAAACTTGAATAAAACATCCCAAATTCCATGGGATGCAGTTCACATGGTCTAAGGTTCAATAGTTTTATCCACCTCCAAGAGATCATTTTCCCTTTATCGAACCTGGAAGGATATAATATACAAACATCTGAAGGAAAAAGTTGGGTGTAAGCAAAAACACAAAAGGATATCGCAAAAATATTCCATTAATAAATTCAAAAATAAAATTAACCAAATTAATGATTTCAATTAATAAATTAGGTTATTCAATTCAAATAATATTTAAAGAAAAAATTCATTGCATTTCATGTGATGAAAATAAATTTCAAATGATAGAATTACCATTAAATAAAGGGTTCTATGGGTTTTTTTACACAAATGGAACCTTTGAAAATTGGAAAAAATAAACACTATCATATAAATATAATTATATAAATTTACAAGGTATATAAAATTGTTTACAATAATGGAATACATAAATTTTGAATACCAAAAAGTGAGCAACATGGTCATGTTCCAAATAGGTACGATAGTTTCACGCTACAGGGACCTGACGCTATGAAACAGAAACTATATACGTACAACCCTTTAGGCAAAAGGACATGGGGAATAATCACCTTACCCTAGAAAATGGGATGTGCTTATCTGAGGTTTTAGAATGTATTAAATCAGAATGTTTCACACAAAATAACTTGCTATCTACCTAAGGCTCGAATGCGTTCTAGTACAAAACAACGATGAACAATTTTTTTTAATAATTCTTAAAATTAAATTAAATCCAATTATACATTTCAAATATGCTAATCATTCCTTTTAAAACCCATTATGTTGTTTTAATAATAAAAATTCCTTTTCATAAAGATGAAACCGTAGGGTTTCTATAAAAAAATTTAATCCATCTTTCATGAATATGGATATGGAAATAATTCATGAAATTTCACCATCCACTTTCAAAAAATGAATCCAACAATTTAATTTTTTTTTAAAATACATCAAAAAATTGAATTGGATTTTCCAACAAAATAATTTACAGGCACTTAATAAAAAGCAATGAATTGAATTTAGCAAAATAAAATTGGTGTAAAATAAATAAATTTATGGTTAATGTAAATTAGACATTTTAATGGAACCACATACCTTTCTCACAGAAACATAAGGCCCACAGCAAACCCATCCATCAAGAACAAAGGTGTAGGAGATACAATAAATCTACCTAACACTACTGAAAATAAGGCCATTAGCGACCGCCATTGGCGGTCGCTGTTGCCTCGTCGCTAGAGGCTTTTAGCGACCGCCAATGGCGGTCGCTATAGAAGGCCGGCAGATCGGCCTTCAGCGACCGCTTGGTGGTCGCTATAGAAGGCCGGCAGATCGGCCTTCAGCGACCGCTTGGTGGTCGCTGAAGCCCCCAGCCGGGCACCCTATAGCGACCGCCTATGGCGGTCGCTATTCTAAAAAAAAAATTTAAATTTTTTTTATTGAATTGAATATATAAATATAAATATATATATATATATATAGAAATATTCATATATATACTATTAAATACAATATTTTAAATATATATATATTTATAATATATTTTAAATGTTTTAATATATATTTAATATATATATAATATCAAATCATTGTGCTATAATAATTTAAAAACTTTGATTCAAGAAATAATCTCATTTCAGGTCTTTCGGAGCACGTTTGCTCCGAATGGGACCGCCGCACGCCGTTTTGGAGTTTAATGGCGCCGGAAACGCGTTTCCGGCCGCCGCGGTCAGATGGCACCTGCGAATGAGGTGCCGTCTAGCTTACCATTTCACAATTCACGCCCCGGATGTTGTCGTACGGTTTCGTGGTATTTGGAGGTCGTTCGGGTGGTTTTGACCCCCCAACGCGCCATTTCAGCGCGCGTCGCGCTGCTGAAAAGGACACAATCGGAGGTGCCGCGCGCACCACACGTCCGATGGACGTGCGGCCTCCTCCTGCATCTCAGGAATAATATTTCTATCATTCCCGTGCGGTTTCAGGTCGTTCGGAGCACGTTTGCTCCGAATGGGACCGCCGCACGCCGTTTTGGTGTTTAATGGCGCCGGAAACGCGTTTCCAGCCGCCGCGTTCGCACGGAACCTCCGAATGAGGTGTCTTCTGGCCGACCATTTCACAATTCACGCCCCGGATGTTGTCGTACGGTTTCATGGCATTCGGAGGTCGTTCGGGTGGTTTTGACCCCCCAACGCGCCATTTCAGCGCGCGCCGCGCTGCTGAAAAGGACACAATCGGACGTGCCCCGCGCACCGCACGTCTGCTGGACGTGCTGCCTCCTCCTGCATCTCAGCAATAATATTTCTATCATTCCCGTGCGGTTTCAGGTCTTTCGGAGCACGTTTGCTCCGAATGGGACCGCTGCACGCCGTTTTGGTGTTTTAGGGCGCCGGAAACGCATTTCCAGCCGCCGCGGTCAAACGGCACCTCCGAATGAGGTTCCCTCTGGCTGAACATTTCACAATTCACGCCCCAAATGTTGTCGTACGGTTTCGTGGAATTCGGAGGTCGTTCGGGTGGTTTTGACCCCCCAACGCGCTATTTCAGCGCGCGCCGCGCTGCTGAAAAGGACACAATCGGACGTGCCGCACGCACCGCACGTCCGATGGACGTGCGGCCTCCTCCTGCATCTCAGGAATAATATTTCTATCGTTCCCGTGCGGTTTCAGGTCGTTCGGAGCACGTTTGCTCCGAATGGGGACCGCCGCACGCCGTTTTGGTGTTTAATGGCGCCGGAAACGCGTTTCTGGCCACCGCGGTCACACGGCACCTCCGAATGAGGTTCCGTCTGGCCGAACATTTCACAATTTATGCCCCGGATGTTGTCGTACGGTTTCTTGGCATTCGAAGGTCGTTCGGGTGGTTTTGACCCCCCAACGCGCAATTTCAGCGCGCGCCGCGCTGCTGAAAAAGACACAATCAGACGTGCCGCGCGCACCGCACGTCCGATGGGCGTACGGCTTCCTCCTACATCTCAGGAATAATATTTCTATCGTTCCCGTGCGGTTTCAGGTAATCAGAGCACGTTTTCTCCGAATGGGACCGCCGCACGCCGTTTTGGTGTTTAGTGGCGCCGGAAACGCGTTTTCGGACGCCGCGGTCACACGCCACCTCCGAATGAGGTGCCGTCTGGCCGACCATTTCAAAATTCACGCCCCGGATGTTTTCGTACGGTTTCGTGGCATTCATAGGTCGTTCGGGTGGTTTTGACCCCCCAACGCGCCATTTCAGCGCGCGCTGCGCTGCTGAAAAGGACACAATCGGGCGTGCCCCGCGCACCGCACATCCGCTGGACGTGATGCCTCCTCCTGCATCTCAGGAATAATATTTCTATCGTTCCCGTGCGGTTTCAGGTCGTTCGGAGCACGTTTGCTCCGAATGGGACCGCCGCACGCCGTTTTGGTGTTTTAGGGCGCCGGAAACGCGTTTCTGGCCGCCGCGGTCAAACGGCACCTCCAAATGAGGTGAAGTCTGGCCGAACATTTCACAATTCACGCTCCGGATGTTGTCGTACGGTTTCGTGGCATTCGGAGGTCGTTCGGGTGGTTTTGACCCCCCAACGCGCCATTTCAGCGCGCGCCGCGCTGCTTAAAAGGACACAATCGGACGTGTCGCGCGCACCGCACGTCCGATGGGTGTGCGGCCTCCTCCTGCATCTCAGGAATAATATTTCTATCATTCCCATGCGGTTTCAGGGCATTCGGAGCACGTTTGCTCCGAATGGGACCGCCGCACGCCGTTTTGGTGTTTAATGGCGCCAGAAACGCGTTTCCGGCCGCCGCGGTCACACGGCACCTCTGAATGAGGTGTCGTCTGGCCGACCATTTCAAAATTCAGGCCCCGGATGTTTTCGTACGGTTTCGTGGCATTCGGAGGTCGTTCGGGTGGTTTTGACCCCCCAACGCGCCATTTTAGCGCACGCCGCGCTGCTGAAAAGGACACAATCGGACGTGCCGCGCGCACCGCACGTCCGATGGACGTGCGGCCTCCTTCTGCATCTCAGGAATAATATTTCTATTGTTCCCGTGCAGTTTCAGGTCGTTCGGAGCAAGTTTGCTTCGAATGGGACCGCCGCACGCCGTTTTGGTGTTTAATGGCGCCAGAAACGCGTTTCCGGCCGCCGCGGTCACACGGCACCTCCGAATGAGGTGCCGTCTGGCCGACCATTTCAAAATTCACGCCCCAGATGTTTTCGTACGGTTTCGTGGCATTCGGAGGTCGTTCGGGTGGTTTTGACCCCCCAACGCGCCATTTCAGCGCGCGCCGCGCTGCTGAAAAGGACACAATCGGACGTGCCGCGCGCACCGCACGTCCGATGGGTGTGAGGCCTCCTCCTGCATCTCAGGAATAATATTTCTATCGTTCATGTGCGGTTTCAGGTCGTTCGGAGCACGTTTGCTCCGAATGGGACCGTCGCACGCCGTTTTGGTGTTTAATGGCGCTGGAAACGCGTTTCTGGCCGCCGCGGTCACACGGTACCTCCGAATGAAGTGCCGTCTGGCCGACCATTTCAAAATTCACCTCCCGGATGTTGTCGTACGGTTTCGTGGCATTTGAAGGTCGTTCGGGTGGTTTTGAACCCCCAACGCGCCATTTCAGCGCGCGCCGCGCTGCTGAAAAGGACACAATCGGACGTGCCGCGCGCACCACACGTCCGATGGGCGTGCGGCCTCCTCCTGCATCTCAGGAATAATATTTCTATCGTTCCCGTGCGGTTTCAGGTCGTTCGGAGCACGTTTGCTCCGAATGGGACCGCCGCACGCCGTTTTGGTGTTTAATGGCGCCTGAGACGTGTTTCTGGCCGCCGCGGTCACACGACACCTACGAATGAGGTGCCGTCTGGCCGACCATTTCACAAGTCATGTCTCGGATGTTGTCGTACGGTTTCGTGGCATTCGGAGGTTGTTCGGGTGGTTTTGACCCCCCAACGCGTCATTTCAGCGCGCGCCGCGCTGCTGAAAAGGACACAATCGGACGTTCCGCGCGCACCGCACGTCCGATGGGCGTGCGGCCTCCTCCTGCATCTCAGAAATAATATTTCTATCGTTCCCGTGCGGTTTACGGTCGTTCGGAGCACGTTTGCTCCGAATGGGACCGCCGCACGCCGTTTTGGTGTTTAATGGCGCCGGAAACGCGTTTCCGGCCGCCGCGGTCACACAGCACCTCTGAATGAGGTGCCGTCTGGCCGACCAGTTCACAATACACGCCCCGGATGTTGTCGTACGGTTTCGTGGCATTCGGAGGTCATTCGGGTGGTTTTGACCCCCCAACGTGCCATTTCAGCGCGCGCCGCGCTGCTGAAAAGGACACAATCGGACGTGCCATGCGCACTGCACGTCCGATGGGTGTGCGGCCTCCTCCTGCATCTCAGGAATAATATTTCTATCATTCCCGTGTGGTTTCAGGTCATTCGGAGCACGTTTGCTCCGAATGGGACCGCCGCACGCCGTTTTGGTGTTTAATGGCGCCGGAAACGCGTTTCCGGCCACCGCGGTCACACGGAACCTCCGAATGAGGTGCCGTCTGGCCGACCATTTCACAATTCACGCTCCGGATGTTGTCGTACGGTTTCGTGGCATTTGGAGGACGTTCGGGTGGTTTTGACCCCCCAACGCGCCATTTCAGCGCGCGCCGCGCTGCTGAAAAGGACACAATCGGACGTTCCGCGCGCACCGCACGTCCGATGGGCGTGCGGCCTCATCCTGCATCTCAGGAATAATATTTCTATCGTTCCCGTGCGGTTTCAGGTCATTCGGAGCACGTTTGCTCGGAATGGGACCGTCGCACGCCGTTTTGGTGTTTAATGGCGCCGGAAACGCGTTTCCGGCCGCCGCGGTCACACGACACCTCCGAATGAGGTGCCGTCTGGCCGACCATTTCAGAATTCACGCCCCGGATGTTGTCGTACGGTTTCGTGGCATTCAGAGGTCGTTCGGGTGGTTTTGACCCCCCAACGCATCATTTCACCGCGCTCCGCGCTGCTGAAAAGGAAACAATCGGACGTGCCGCGCGCACCGCACGTCCGATGGACGTGTGGCCTCCTCCTACATCTCATGAATAATATTTCTATCGTTCCCGTGCGGTTTCAGGTCGTTCGGAGCACGTTTTCTTCGAATGGGACCGCCGCACGCCGTTTTGGTGTTTAATGGCACCGGAAACGCGTTTCCGGCCGCCGCGGTCACACGGCACCTCTGAATGAGGTGCCGTCTGGCCGACCATTTCACAATTCACGCCCCAGATGTTGTCGTACGGTTTCGTGGCATTTGGAGGTCGTTCGGGTGGTTTTGACCCCCCAACGCGCCATTTCAGCGCGCGCCGCGCTGCTGAAAAGGACACAATCGGACGTGCCGCGCGCACCGCACGTCCGATGGACGTGCGGCCACCTCCTGCATCTCAGGAATAATATTTCTATCGTTCCCGTGAGGTTTCAGGTCGTTCGGAGCACGTTTGCTCCGAATGGGACCGCCGCACGCCGTTTTGGTGTTTAATGGCGCCGGAAACGTGTTTCCGGCCGCCGCGGTCACACGGCACCTCCGAATGAGGTTCCGTCTGGCCAACCATTTCACAATTCACGCCCCGGATGTTGTCGTACGTTTTCGTGGCATTCGGAGGTCGTTCGGGTGGTTTTGACCCCCCAACGCGCCATTTCAGCGCGCGCCGCGCTGCTGAAAAAGACACAATCGGATGTGCCACGCGCACCGCACGTCCGATGGGCGTGCGACCTCCTCCTTCATCTCAGGAATAATATTTCTATCGTTCCCGTGCGGTTTCAGGTCGTTCGGAGCACGTTTGCTCCGAATGGGACCGCCGCACGCCGTTTTGGTGTTTAATGGCGCCGGAAACGCGTTTTCGGCCGCCCCGGTCACACGGCACCTCCGAATGAGGTGCCGTATGGCCGGCCATTTCACAATTCACGCCCCGGATGTTGTCGTACGGTTTTGTGGCATTCGGAGGTCGTTCGGGTGGTTTTGACCCCCCAACGCGCCATTTCAGCGCGCGCCGCGCTGCTAAAAAGGACATAATCGGACGTGCCGCGCGCACCGCACGTCCGATGGACGTGCGGCCTCCTTCTACATCTCAGGAATAATATTTCTATCGTTCCCGTGCGGTTTCCGGTCGTTCGGAGCACGTTTGCTCCGAATGGGACCGCCGCACGCCGTTTTGGTGTTTAATGGCGCCGGAAACGCGTTTCCGGCCGCCGCGGTCACACGGCACCTCCGAATGAGGTGCCGTCTGGCCTACCATTTCACAATTCACGCCCCGGATGTTGTCGTACGGTTTCGTGTCATTCGGAGGTCGTTCGGGTGGTTTTGACCCCCCAACGCGCCATTTGAGCGCAGGTCGCGCTGCTGAAAAGGACACAATCGGACATGCCGCGCGCACCGCACGTCCGATGGACATGCGGCCTCCTCCTGCATCTCAGTAAAAATATTTCTATCGTTCCCGTGCGGTTTCAGGTCGTTCGGAGCACGTTTTCTCCGAATGGGACCGCCGCACGCCGTTTTGGTGTTTAATGGCGCCGGAAACGCGTTTCCGGCCTCCGTGGTCACACGGCACCTCCGAATGAGGTTCCGTCTGGCCGACCATTTCACAAATCACGCCCCGGATTTTTTCGTACGGTTTCGTGGCATTCGGAGGTCGTTCGGGTGGTTTTGACCCCCCAACGCGCCATTTCAGCGCGCGCCGCGCTGTTGAAAAGGACACAATCGGACGTGCCGCGCGCACCGCACGTCCGATGGACGTGCGGCCTCCTCCTGCATCTCAGGAATAATATTTCTATCATTCCCGTGCGGTTTCAGGTCGTTCAGAGCACGTTTTCTCCGAATGGGACCGCCGCACGCCGTTTTGGTGTTTAATGGCGCCAGAAACGCGTTTCCGGCCGCCGTGGTCACACGGCACCTCTGAATGAGGTGCCGTCTGGCCGACCATTTCACAATTCACGCCCCGGATGTTGTCGTACGGTTTCGTGGCATTCAGAGGTCGTTCGGGTGGTTTTGACCCCCCAACGCGCCATTTCAGCGCGCGCCGCGCTGCTGAAAAGGACACAATCAGACGTGCCGCGCGCACCGCACGTCCGATGGGCGTGCGGCCTCCTCCTGCATCTCAGGAATAATATTTCTATCGTTCCCATGCGGTTTCAGGTCGTTCGGAGCACTTTTTCTCCGAATGGGACCGTCGCACGCCGTTTTGGTGTTTAATGGCGCCGGAAACGCGTTTCCGGCCGCCGCGGTCACACGGCACCTCCGAATGAGGTGCCGTCTGGCCGACCATTTCACAATTCACGCCCCGGATGGGGTGCGGGGGGGGGGGGGGGGGCTGTACGGGGGTGCGGGGGGCTATACGGGGGTGGCGGGGGTCTGTACGGGGGTGGCGGGGGGCAGTATGGGGGTGCGGGGGGTTGTACGGGGGTGCGGGGGGTGTACGGGGGTTCGGGGGGCTGTACGGGTTGCGGGGGGGGGGGGGGGGGGGCTGTACGGGGGTGCGGGGGCCTGTACGGGGGTGGCGGGGGCCTGTACGGGGGTGGCGGGGGGCAGTACGGGGGTGCGGGGGGTTGTACGGGGGTGCGGGGGGGCTGTACGGGGGTGCGGGGGGGCTGTACGGGGGTGCGGGGGGGCTGTACGGGGTGCAGGGGGGGGCGGTACGGGGGTGCGGGTGGCTGTACGGGGGTGCGGGGGGCTCTCCGGGGGTGCAAAGGTCATCCCATTGATTACAAAAGTGAAAAATAAAAGTGATAACATCTAATTAATACATATTTCTTTTATCGATACCATACAGAAATTTATAAAAAATATATTGGATAATACATAATCTATAATATCAGATTTATTGATCTGTTGGAATTAGTTCGACCTTTTCAAATGTAGAATCATTCAAGATTATCTGATCAAAAACTCAATATGTGTATAAAATATTTAAAAGACCACCATGGATGGTAATAATGCATTACTTAAATGAATAAATACAGTACATCAATGTCAACCCTACCAGTAAAAACAAAAAACATATCTCGTGAATATATGGTGCGTCACGCGTTGTCATCACTGCTACCTCCTTCTGGTGGGCCAGGTGCCTACAACAAATAAACATTATAAATATTTTAATAACAAAAATAATTTAAATTAAATAAATAAATACAGTATATACCTGCGTCGTATGATCCCCTGTACCATCAGCTCGACGTACATATTCCCGCAGTGCTCTAACCTCAGCTGTCAATTGCGCATTTGTCTCCTCGGAAGCGTGCAGCTGTGCCTCAAAATCTGACATCTGCTGTGTCATATGAGCAACAGCAGGACCGACAACCGCAGCGCGTGAAACTACAGAACGAGGAATCCCTGCTCCATAGGTCAAACTATAGCCATACCCGTCCCGACCAATAATGCGATGAAAGATCTCATCCCGTCGCATGGGAAGCTGTCGCTGGTCCTCTGGCAGATGTTCTAACTCAGCTTCAAATTGATCCTGTGAAATATTTAAATATATATAAATATATATATGTTAATATATAGATTTATGTAATTATTGGTAAGTACAGACACTTACTATCAATGCTGCAACCTCTGGATCATTGCGATCACGAGTCCTTATCCACACCGACATTTTATCAGTTGCTGCACCTTTCCCTCGCAACTGTATATTAAAAGAATATAAACACAAAACCATATTAATTAATAAATTAAAAAATGAATAATATATACCTCATGTCGGATCTGAGACACGTGACAAGTCCCGAGCCTGTGAGCTGGTCCCTGCAACGCTCGATTCTCCGAATGGCGTGTTGACACCTCCTACATTCAATTCATTCAAATTTCAAACAAATCACATATTCTTGAAAATATATATACAGCAAAATAATTAATATACAAACCGCAACACCCTCAGTAGACCAATATGCAACCAAGTCACGCCACTGAGCCGGGAGGACACCTCTCGGGACTTTTTCCAAAATGTCAAGGGCACCCACATTTGGTACCCAGTGGTCCCTCTTCACTTTGCCTTTATAATCTTTCCACAGCTTACGGCATTTGCTCATACACACGGGCCGAAACTCTTCAGGGCATACTTTCAAATGTTTCTATAAAGAAAATAATCAAACATATTAGTATTCTTTATAAATAGAAAATAAAGTAAAATTATTTTCTTACCTGAACCTCCCTCCATAGACGATCTAATGTGTCCTGAGGGATAGAAGCCCAATCACGCGTGGTCAATGGAAATCGATGTGGGTCACGTATGATATGACCCAGCTGACGAATAAATGCCGGGGCATTCGGTCCCACGGGATGAAATACCTCATCAAATGAAACATCTATCGTCGTGTCGGAATTCCATGATAATATGCCACGACCAGGGCCTCTCCTGCGAGAGGAAGAAGCAGCCGAGTCTGATCCTGTTGAAAACAATTTTATATATAAATTGACAAATGTTATATATATATATATATATATATACATGTCAATTACATAAAAAATATAGACAATGACATTCAAACATACCTCGACCCTGAGACGTAGATGCCTCAGATGGATGATGTGGATTTTCTGCCTCTTCCCCTGACATGTCTGCAGTCATACAAAATATCAGTAATGAGTCCAAAGTGTTTAAAAGATAAATTGGATTGTTCTTAATAAATCAAACTCGTACAACTGTTAATCAAACAAAAAATGGATTGAATAATTAGTTGTGAATGAATTTTAAAAAATCAGAAAGTTAATCAACCTAAATATTTATGACTGAATTAACTTTCAAAAGTGAGGATTAAAACTTATAAGGATTTATAAAATGATTAGATAATTTATGATATCCTAGGACATTCTACTGAATAGCGGGAAAACAATTATACCTTTCATTAAGCATGAAAATCGACCGTTTCTCCTTCAACAGCCGCTCTGACCCAATAAATATCTTCTCCACGTTGAACTACGGTATGTTGATCAAGTTGTTGGTAAACAAACGGAACAGTCTCGGGTTCATCTTCTTCAAATAAAAACACTCCTCGCCGAGACATTTTGACAACAACTTGCCATCTTGGATCCGAAGGAAAAGTAACGAAGAATACTTGTTCCGCTTGTGATGTCAAAATGAAAGGTTCATTCTCAACTCGTTCATTATTTCTGTATAACATATAGTTAAAATTCACCAATGAAAACTGATATTGATCGACTTTACATCCACGCACTGGATCAACCCAATTACACTTTAACAATATGTACTTCAAACCGTGTGTGTATACAACTTCAATGATGTCTATCAATTGACCATAGTAATAACCAGAATCAACAAAGGGACAACTGATGCCACTGTTTTGTGTTGCTCATTTGTCGTCAACATCTTTAATGCGAAATCGAAAACCATTAGCATCAATAGCTTTATAACGACGAGCCGTTATAGATGGACCCTCATCCAGTTGGATAAATACTTCAGGTAGCGTGGGGTCCCCTAACTCCCTCAGCTTACGAACCTACATAATTTATAAAAATCAATACTGATATATACAGAAAGAATTAGTTTAATACTTCACTCATAATGAAAATCAATTTATACATACATAATCCTTGAACCAATCATGAAATGCCGCATAATGAGATTGTTGAATTTGCAACTCAGTCGCACGATGCATCTCTTCTTTTATCTCATTAATGTGTTTCCTGGAAATGATTACGCGATGTTTAAAAGACCAACTTATGCAAACAAAACATGTAAAAGTTATACAAGCACATTGATAAGATACTTACTGCATTAATGGTGCAACTGATGGAGTATTGAACAAGATATATCGATGTGCTTGTATCCACTCGATGTTGTCCATATCAAATGTGGTTCTTTCTCCAACTGGACCATCATGAATCCGAGAGGGCTTATCTAATTTTGTTTCAACATCCGTAAGATATTCTGCACAAAAGGTAGTACACTCATCCATCAAATAACCATTGGCTATTGATGCCTCTGGACGAGCTCTGTTGCGTACAAATCTTTTCAATGTACTCAAATACCGTTCAATAGGATACATCCACCTGAATTGCACTGGACCAGCAGCCATTACTTCATCAGTTAGGTGCACTGTCAAGTGGACCATAACATCGAAAAATTAGGGGGGGGGGAAAGTTTCTCAAAGTGACAAAGCATAAGTACAATTCGGTCCTGCAAACTTTTTAAATCACTCATTCGTTGATTTCTTAAACAAAGCTGTCTAAAAAAATTACTCATCTCAATCAAGGGCTGAACAACATTGGGGGATAAACAATCACAAATTGCAATTGGAATCAACTGCTGAAGTAATATGTGATTGTCATGACTTTTCAACCCTTGCAATGTCTTGCTCGTCAGATTCACACACTTTGAAATATTAGAAGAGTAACCATCAGGCACCTTGACCATCTTCAAAATGGAAAGAAATGTCTCTTTCTCCTCTGTAGTCAACGAATACAGTGCAGCAGGCATATATGCCTTGTTTCCCTCAGCTAACTGTAAATGCAACTGTTTCCTTAAACCCATTTCTTCCAAATCACGGTGTGCATTAACATGGTCCTTTGACTTTCCACTGACACCTAAAATGGTCCACAATATGTTATCACAAACATTTTTTTCAATGTGCATGACATCCAAATTATGCCTCAACATGTTAGTTTTCCAATACGGAAGACTATAAAAAATACTTTTCTTTTTCCAATTGTGACTGCGCTGCCTACCCGCAGCACGAATATTACGTACTGGAGGAGCCACCAAATCCTGAATTTCATATACCGTGCGGATGTTTTCTTCCTCAATCTGCGATAACATTTCGACTCCTGTCATGATTTTGGTGCTGGGCTGAACTCTCTAGAACCATCAAATGCCACTCTGTCCTTTCTGAACCTGTGCTGGGGAGGGAGAAAACGCATGTGACCCATGTATGCCCATTTTTTGGAATGTTTAATCCATACAGATTTTTTAATTTTATTGCAACAAGGGCAAGAAAATTCCCCTTTCGTACTCCAGCCTGATAAATTTGCATAAGCTGGGAAGTCATTGATTGTCCACAATAAAGCAGCATGCAGTTTGAACATTTCATTCGTTTCGCAGTCATAATTCATCACACCATCGCCCCAAAATTCATTCAACTCATCAATCAATGGATGAAGGTAAACATCAATCTTATCCCCCGGACTTTTAGGTCCATCAATAAGAGTGGAAAGTAATAAAAATTGTTGCTTCATACAAAGCCACGGAGGAAGATTATATGGAACCAACACCACGGGCCATGTGCTATGAGTTGCAACAACCATAGACTTGAATGGATTGAAACCATTTGCTTCCAATCCCAATCGGACCTTACGAACATCTTTAGAAAAGTCGGGATGTCTCTTATCAAAATCCTTCCATGCATGAGAGTCTGCCGGGTGGTTTAACATGTCACTTTCATGAACTCTTTCTGCATGCCATCTCATTAAATTAGAAACTTTAGATGACATAAAAAATCTTTTCAACCTCGGTTTAAGGGGAAAGTAACGCATTTGCTTTACGGCAATCGGTTTCCCCTGTATCACAATCTGACTTTGATGAGTCTTATTTCCCCTGTTCTCTTTCCACCTGGAAGTGCCACAAACCGTACAAATATCCAAATGAGCAGTTTCATTTCTAAACAATATACAGTTGTTTTCACATGCATCTATAGTCTCATATGTAAAACCTAAGTTCTCTGTCAACTTACGAGAATAGTAATACGACTCAGGAATCTTAGCGTCGACAGGAAGAACTTTTTTCAATAAAACCAAAAGCATGTCGAATGATGTGTCTGACCAATTATTCAAAGTCTTCAAATGCAACAACTCCACGATAAACGACAGTTTATTGTAAGAAGTAAATCCAGGATATAATTCTATTTTCGCATCATCATGTACTTCATAAAACCTCCTCGAATCACGATCTGCACCAGAGCGAAGATTTATCTCACCAGTCTCAAGATTCTAGATGTCAATGCCTTCAGGATCAAACCCACGTACCATTTCAGTAAGCATTTCATTCATTGGATCAGTCATCCTTGCATCAACATCCATCTGAGCTGCATCTGTATTTTGACAACGAACATATTCTTCTCCATGACGAGTCCAACTCTTATAATTTTTCAGAAATCCATTAAAGAAAAGGTGCTCCCTCACAGTATCTCGTGTGAATTGTTATCTGTTAGCCCATTTTCTACATGGAAAACTAATATAGTCACTTTCAAATCCTCTCGTGAAGTCAATAAACCGCATAATTCCATTGAAATATTCTCTAGACATTCGATTTGGAAGATCAATCCAACTCTTATCCATAATAATATCTGTATAACAAACATTTACACAATACTTATTACATTTAAATTTTTCAAATCAACTATATTCAAAATAAATATTAACCATTTGTTTATGAACCATTGATAAAATAATAATGTAACTGAAAGCTCATGTTACCTGATTGAGCTACAAACCTGAAAGGGAGGGGAGCCGAAGGCGGTGGTTCGAGGGAGAGGAGGCAGCGAAGGGGAGCCGGAGCCAAAGGCGGTGCGGCAAGGGAGGGGACGGGCGACGGCGGCGGTGGGGAGCTGGAGGAGAGGAGGCGGTGAGGGGACGGGCAGCGAGGGGGGGGGGGGTGTCCGGGGTCGGGGGGGGGGGGGGGGGGGCTGTCCGAGGTGCGGGGAGGGGTGTTCGGGGTGTCGGGGGCCTGTCAGGGGTGCGGGCAGGGGTGTCCGGGGTGCGGGGGAGGGGGGGATGTCTGTGGTGCAGGGGGGCTGTCGGGGGTGCGGGGTGGGGTGTCCGGGGTGCGGGGGGCCTATCCGGGGTGCGGGGGGGCTATCCGGGTTCGGAGGGGGGGTGTCTGAGTGCGGGGGGGGGGGGGCTGTCTGGGATCGGAGGGGGGGTGTCCGAGTGCAGGGGGGGCTGTCCGGGGTGCGGGGAGGCATCTGGGGTGCGTGGGGCGGTCCGGAGTGCGCGGGGGGGGGGGGGGGGGGGTGGCTGTCCGGGGTGCGGGGAGGCGTCCGGGGTGCGGGGGGCGGTCCGGAGTGCACAGGGGGGTGCTGTCCGGGGTGCGGGGAGGCGTCCGGGGTGCGGGGGGCGGTCCGGAGTGCGCGGCGGGGGCTGTTCGGGGTGAGGGTGCCGTCCGGGGTGGGGGGGGAGGGCCGAGAGGCCGGAGGGCGGCGTCCGGAGGCCGGAGGGCGGCGGCCGGAGGGCGGAGGGCGGTGCCCGGAGGCCGGAGGGCAGGCGGCGAGGGAGGGCGGGCGGCGGGGGAGGGCGGGCGGCGGGGGAGGTCGGGCGGCGGGGGAGGGCGGGCGGTGGGGGAGGCCGGGCGGCGGGGGAGGCCGGGCGGCGGGGGAGGCCGGGCGGTGGGGGAGGCCGGGCGGCGGGGGAGGCCGGGCGGCGGGGGAGGGGAGGGCGGCGGGGGAGGGCGGAGAAGGAGGGCGGGGGTTAGGGCATGGAGGGGGTGCAGGGGGGGGGGGGGGGCGCAGAATCCCCCCGTTTTTTTATGTAGGTTAGCGACCGCCATTGGCGGTCGCTATTGGTTAGCATTAGCGACCGCCAATGGCAGTCGCCCGAGTCTGGGGGGCTCCAATGCCCCCTTTTCTAGTAGTGTAAAGACATGATCTACCAACATGGATTTTAGATTCATCAATACCAATATAATATATAAATCTCCAAGGAGGATGATATAAAGAGATGAAGATATTGGGAGAATTCTTACTCAAAAGGTCAGATCTCAGTTGCTATAAAAATCAGTCACCAAATGAAAATAACCAAAGGGGTTGAGGCTCCCAAAATTTCCTAGGGATGGTTTTTTGGTTAAGAGTAGAAAATTCTAGGAAAGTTGAACTAAGATTTTCACCAATGTTCCTTATCTAAAAAAAATATAGTGGTCTTACAAGATGTGTTACCCAATTAACCTTCGTGTAATTTAAAATTAGTATAATCTCTCAAAAACCTAGAGTATCTTTCAAAAATTGAATTATTATCATTTTTTTATTTACAAAGCATGTAATTGTATTAAATGGTGTGTAAATATCTATCACTTTGTATAAATGACCAGATTTTATTTTTCTAAGAATCCAACAATTCTCTAACTTCAACATTATACATATCCTCTCAAATTCTTCTCAGCCCAATATAGATAAAGGAAAAGGGAATCCATGACAAGGTTAGAAACTTACATGTCTAAAGAGTAATAGAATGTTACATCCTCCCCACCATAAGAACATTCTTTCCCCCCAAATATTATCTAGAAGATTACATATTGAAATGGTAATTCCACTGATCTCTCATTAATTATTCGAGATCCTAGGTCTCATGAGAATCCTAACTGCGATTCCATATCACCCAAAAAAAGGTATCATCCTCCCATGAAGAACCATGGTTTTAGAACCAACTATCTTGACTGGTCATTATATCATGGATAAATTAGACTGAATCTAAATATCACTTTACCTCATATCTTAAGATGAATCAGATAGATTCTTTTAGAGTTGCGATACATGGAACATGACATGTAACGACATCACATGAGTTGGTAATTCCAATTGGTAAGAAAATTTCTCCACATTCTCAAAAACATAAAAAGGTCCCACAAAATAGGGAGTAATATTCCATTGCCTCCCAATCTATTGATGACCCAACTAAGGTCAAACATTCAAAATCACTAGTTCACGAACAAAAAATCACAATAGTCTATGGTGATGATCATTGTAAGACTTATACCAACTCTATATTGTAATCATTCTCTGATGTATCGACTAAATATTTTCTATTATCTTTTGGACCAAACTCAATCCAACCATGGAACATTCTCTAATATATGACTAGAACAATATATATTTACAAGGAAATACATAAAATTACTTAAAAGAATCCATCCTAATTGAATACCAGTAACTATTGTTAGAAGAATACTCATAAACCAATAAATGATCATCCCAATCCCCACCAAAGTCAAGTACAAAATAATATAGCATATTATCAAGAATCTGTATACCTCCTTTTGTTTGGTATTCGACTATGGATAGAATTCCATATTCAAATAGACGTGATATCCCAATTCCTCCTAGGGGCCTCTCCAAAAGTAAGAAGTGAACCGAGGATCCCAATCAAAAGATATAGTTGAAGGAACTCCATGAAACTGAACAATATATTATACATAGAGATTTCCCAACTCCTTGAATTGGTTGTATCATGAATGGGTATAACGTGTACTGATTTATTCAGCCTATTAAACACAACCCATATTACATTATCTTTTCCCTAGGTATAGAACAATGAAACCACAATGTACATATAGATCTCATCCCACTTCCTAGTAAGAATAGTAAGTGACTGAAGAAAACCTAAAGGTTTCTGGTGATTAACCATAACCTATTGACACATATAAAGGTGAGAGGAAAATTAAAAAATGCACCATCTTTTACCTGACCTCCAGAAATTCCATCACATTTCATAGTACATATTTGTGGTTCCATGGTTCACATCCCACTACGAATTGTGAAATAACTCATCAAAAATATCCTTACTAAAGACAGTACCACCAAATGATTATAATAGAACTGAATTCCCTATTTTGTGGAATCTACCCTGGGAAAATGACTCCCAACCATTATGAGAGTTTCTAATGCTACCAAACCCATTAAAAATGGTTATCCTGAATAATAAATTGGAGAAGAGAGGATCTCAACTGAACTCTGGATGGGTAAAACTTGGCCGCTGATTCTTGGAATCCAATATGATATTGTTCAAAGAGATCCATCATGTTCTTCTCTTACGATGATTCTTTTACTACTTAGGTCAGCAGTTTTCTTCTCAAAGAATATGCAATTCAATTCCCTTTTCTCGAGGTACAGGTGATTCTAAAGTTAAAACACTTCATTTATTCCCCCCAATTCCTCTTGTATAGATTCCAATATTTTTGAGAGAATATTTTACTCATGATTTTGTGTTATGAAAACATGGTAAACCTTTCTCTATAAAATTAATTCTTCAAACTCTTAAGCGCGTGCATCAAAGCTTCATGTTCAAGGTCATGGGTTAGATAATTCTTCTCTTCTGGCCAAAGATGATAGTTTCCATAAGAAACCACATGGTCACCTTTCAAAAGAATGAAAACCTAAAGTAAACCCTATGAATCAAAAAACACCACATAGACTTACATGGAATCTGGAAGATTCAACACTAGCGTATTTGACAAAAGATTTTTCATCTGAATAAAATAATTATGAAATTTATCATTCCATGAAAAATCCACTACTTTCCGAGTTAGATTAATCATCCACGAATCTGACTTTGTCAAGTCTTTAAAATGGTGATAATATCCATCCACACCAAATAATAACTAAACCTCAATGAAATTTCTATTTTTTCTCCAAATTTATAACGACATTCACCTCAATAGGATCAAATAATATTCCATGTTCCAATACAACATTCCCAAATAATATTACCACCCGAATCAAAATATCAAATTTTGAAATCATTCCTTAAATTTCACATTTCTCATAAAACCCATAGAAATTCTTAGATGTTGCACATGATCCCCCTTAGACTTAGACTAAATGAGGAAGTCATCCATAAGGACCACTATGAAAGTATCAAGATAATCATGTAAAATCATGTTCATCTAATCTATAATGAACACATGATCATTGGTTAGAAAAAATATAATAATAATCTGGTCATGATGATCAAACCTACTCAAAAAGGTGGTTTTCTAAATTTCAAATTCTTTTATCCTAAAAAATTTGTAAACAGAGAAAAGATCAATCCTTAAGACCAAATTTTCCCCTTTCAACTGATAAAAAAGTTCATCAATCCATGGAGATAGATAATTTTTCTTCACCATCACTTGATTGATATTTAGATAGTCAACAAATAAGTGAATTGAACCATCACCTTTCTTATCAAATAGAACTCAAAATACCTGAGGTCAAACACATAGGTGTATAAATCCTCTCTCAATATGATAGTCTAATTAGTAATTTAAATAATTATTTTGAACTAGTTCTATATGGTATGTGGGAATAAATACTCTTTGAGTACCAGAAAGTATGTTAATGGAAGACTCTACCTCCGTTACTAGTGGAAAACCAGAGAATTCAAAATGAGATGGGATAGGAAACATGATGAAAACTTGAGGGATATCAGAGAACAGTGATTATTTATCTAGATAAAAATCAAAACCTCATATCTCTTTCCTTAAATCTGGATAATAAGGTTATACTCTGCTCTACCATAGGTCCCATTCTCTATGAATGACATGAGATACATCATTGGGTGTAGTAAAGAAGAAGCATTGAAGATAAAAATCAATAAAAGCTTTATTGGAAATGATCCAATCCATCTTGAAAATGATATCAAGTGGTTTCATGTTGAGAAATAGAATTATCTAAGAAATCTTGACTTCAGATAGAGAGTAGACACAATTAGGACTAAAGAGACCCTAATATCTCTTTATAACAATGTGGTGGTAATATCCACTACACAAGATAAATTTTTTATAAGAAGATTATGGAGTTTAACAATATGGTTTTGAATAGATGAATGAGATGAACTAATATCAAATAAAGCAGTCACTATTGATGATGCTATAGTAATGGTACCTCCCACAGTCACTAGACTCATATCTATTTTCTCTAGAGACTTTAATACTATATGAAGTAGATTTTTTTAGATTCCAATGGGTGAAAACATTTTACATGTAAAGAATCTGATTGAACTGATGTTTTTGGAGGAGCTAAAGATCCCCTTCCACTATGAAGAGTGGAATAAACATGGTATAGTCTCTATTACTGTCCATAATGTCTGTGTGATCCACAGTTATAGGGTTCTTTAGTGCATTCCCTATTTGAATGTCCCATATTTCCATATTGTTATAAAATTAATGGACCCCTTCATGGTACAACTTGATGTCTATAATGACCATACTATCAAGAACTACCATGAGAATCATCTTGTTTCTACTTTCCCTTAATGTAACACACACTGCCAATGATAGAGAAATAAACTCTTGATAACCCTGACTTGCCAAGAAGGTCTATTTCACCGATAATCGCTATGTCTAGTACATCAGAATAAGAAGAAATATTCAAAAGGAAAACCTAAGAAATAAAAATATAATGAAGTCCCAACTCAATCCTTCGGGACTTAATTTTTTCATTTGATAAAATCTCAGGTGTGAAATGCATGAGTTCAAGGAAATGATTTACATACTCTATCATAATACTATTATCCTTCTCAAGTATGAAAAAATCTATATACTTGGCCAACAAAACAGAATCAGGATAGAATTATTTTGTGAAAGGAAACATTATGACCTTCCACTCTAAGCCCTTATGTTTCACCGACGTCACTATAATGTCCCACCATCTTATGCTCGGTCCTTCCAACAAGAATTTGGAACAATTCTATTTGATCTATTCGAGTGTGACCAAGAACCCAAAAAATGTTCCATTGTTCTCATCCATTCCTCTACCTCTTTACGTTCATTTGATTTTTTAATGGGTAAGGATTCTATAAAAGGAACACATGAGAAAAGATAACATGCAAAAAGTAAAAATAATCCCAATTAATTGAACAAAAAATATTTTTATTTCAATCTATCCAAATAAAAATATGGAAAATAGTAGAACAAAACCACAATATGCCTTTCCCTAATCTCTCCTAGTTAATTAAGGTTCATTTTAGTGAGGGATTAATAGGAATTTAATCACAACTACCTCATATATCCTGAAATGATATCAAAATTTCATACCTACTTCAATGAAAGATGATAAACCTGGCTCTGATACCACATTTCATGAACTAGCATGGGTACCATGGTAAGTCAATAACCACACTAACCCTAACAAATCCCAAAAGGGGTTCCCGATCAACATAGGTCGATGACTAGCACTAGGTATCATGAAAACTAAAATTGAGAATGATTTATTCAATTAACAATGTAGAAGTAAAAGAGATAAGAAATTGCGCATATCAAAAGAAACTCCATTGAGAGTAATGTACAAGAAGTCCAGAAAGTATAATGAATTCCAAGTACTATAATCATGTACCAGACATATAGAAAAACTTTAAGAAAAACTGCACAAGTCCCAAGGGATATAGCACACAATATCAAAGGTTCAATAGTTGGATCCACCGACAAGTGATACTTTTCCCTTACTCGAACTTGCAATGTGTTAATCTATATACAATTGAAGGAACAATTATGTTGTGAGAAAAATCCTAGTAGGATTTCACCCAAGTGTTTCTTTAACAAGATTTCAATATCAAATTAACCAAATGAATGCTTTCAATTTTTAAAAACAGTCTTTTTTGGATTTTAAATCATATTTTTACAAATCATGATTTATATATAAAATGATGGAAATTCATTTCAAATGTCAAAATTAATTCTTAAAAAATAATTCTTCAAAAAAATTGAACTTTTCAAAAATATATTAAATAAAAACTTTTATATAAAATAGTTTATATTAATTTACAATGCCTAGAAAAGAGTTTACAATAATGGAATATAAATGTTTAAAATACAAAAAAGTGTGGAACATTGTCATGTGACAAATAGGTATGATAGTTCTAGGCTATAGGGACCTGACACTGTGAAACTAAAAATATGTACCTATGCCCCTTTGTGCCTATGGAAAAGGGGACTCATCACCATTTCCTAAGGAATGGGAAGTACTGATATGAGGTTTTAGAACATTGTAAATCATAAAGTGTTGCCCAATATAAATCACTGAGTACCTAAGGATTGCATGTTCTCTAGTAAAAAATAATGATGTGATATTTATTTTAATACTGCTTAAAATTAAATTAAATTTTATTACCTATTTGAAATATTCCATTTTTCCATTTTCAAAACTATAACAGGTTTTTAATAAAAAACATGCGTATTCACAACGATAAAACTCTAAGGTTTCCATCAAACCATTTTATTCCATTTTTTTAAATAAGTATTTGAAACCAATTAATGCAATTTCAGAATACACATTACCAAAATAAATTCAATATTTTTATTTTCAAAAAAATTCCATCAAATTCATAACAATCCACCAATTCATTAAAATTGTTGTTTTTCACAATTTTCCATCAAATAAATTTCACATAATTAAATCCAAAAATTTAATTGAATCAATTTAGGTAAAAAATAAAATCTAAATTAAAAAATTTAAATTTCCAAAGATTCCAACAAACAGACCAAAATTCAATGGAATTCAAAGTTCTCTAATGTCATGCAAAAAAACTATTTTCATAAAATCCAAATTCAGTGGAATATTATTTTTGAAACAGAATAATTGAAAGGAACTTAATCAAAACAATTTAATTGAATTTAATTCAAACAATTGAAATTATGAAAATAAAATTGGGGTTAATGTAAATTGTCAATCATAAAGGAACCACCTAACATTCTCATGGAAACATAATGCCCACAATAGAACTGTCCAACAATAATTAAGGTGAATAATATCAAGGAACTCTTCCTAGATACAAGATCCATTAACACATAGTTTATATTCAGAAAAACCAAGATGATCTATCACACTCCATGGAGTAAGATTGAAATAGATGGAGAGATAGGGAGAATGCTTACCCGGTAGGTCTCACCATGATGTCAAAAATAATCAATCGCTCCAAGAAAAGACCTTGAGGGTTTGAGGCACCCAATATCTTCTTATAAAGGCATTTGGGTTTATAGAAGGAAATTATTTAGAGGAGGAAATAATATTTTCATTCAAATTTCCTATTGAAAAACAAACCTTTGGGTTTTACATGATGTGTAATTCAATTTTATGTCATGTAATTTAGAATTATCAAAATCTCTGAAAAACATATTGTATCATGATAAAAATAAATTATTATATTGTTTATAATTTACACTGTGTGTTATTGTATTATACTATGTGTAAATATCCATTAGTTTGTGGAAATGATGGGTTTTTTTGATAATCCAACAAATCTATGACTTCAACATTAAAGGTATACTTCAAAATCCTTTATGACCCTACCCAAATAAAGTAAAAAGTGAATCACAACAAGGTTAGAAATGTAAAGGTTTAAATAGTAATATAATGTTACATAAATAATATTTATATATATTTTTACTCCATGTAAAAATAAGGTCCTCTTCTATATAGCATATGGAATATAGAGATATGCCTAAAGAAGACCACATGGGATAACTAGGGAAATAGGATCCATTGGTCATAGAGCTCCCTAACTACTTACATATTGGTGTTCTCCATTCCTTATTGGCCCCATGCATTTTTTCTTGGGTATGTAAAGGGTTTTTTGAGTGTACCAAGTACCATTATCTAGAGCATGAATCTGATTTGTGTCATCTAAATTAAAAATAAGCATGATCCTACCTCCATATTGTAATACTGTTTTCGGAATATATTTTCACTATATCATATTCTATTAATAAAAATATCACATTTACACATCCATTCCCATATTCCTCTACTTGGACACATCTCACCTTTATACTGCCACCACTTCTACACTTAGACTCAGAAGACGACCATGAATGTCCACTGGAATCCTCTATAGAAGAGACTGGAGAGATCAAGATCAAATCCACATCACCACTACATTCTTGGGGAATCAATGGATTAATTTTTTTTTGAATTTATAAAACTATTATGAAGAGATGTATTAAGAAGATATAAGCACTGCATGAAAAAAATAAGATGATATGGCCTCACACACATTGTTTTCAACATTCCCACTGTGCCCAAAGGAATTCAAATAAAAAACAAGGATGAAAATAGGATGTTGATCATATTATAATTATTTTCAGTTTCAAAACAACACTAAAATCATAATAATATGTATTTAGGTGTGGACGTGGTGAAATGGGTAGGTATGAGGTGGATAATATGATGGAAACATGTTTACAATCCATGGTTCTTATCATGATTTGGTGTTTTATACATGAGAAAAATATATTAAGTGGTGAAGCCTATGATATTGAAAGTACTTCCCATGGTTGATAGATGGAGAACAAGTGAAAAATGGATTTCACTATACGATAAGAGGGTGAAAAAATTGTTTAAAAGAGTGAGATCCTTCTCAACTATTATTGGTCTTCTTCCATAGGTAAATTAACATCACTCTACTACAATCATATTTCTACCATTAACCTATTAAGATTTCACTACTTCCATTTATTTTCTACCATGCCACATGAGGATACAATATTGTGTTTAATTACTACAATGAGATGATATGTTCATTAACGTATGAAAAAATAGGATATAGAACCTGAATTATCCAATACTACACTGTGGAACAATTTTAAAATTCATTTTGAGAGGATTTGATGTGAGATTGAGTTTACACACTAAATATTCAATCTTGGGATATGGAACCCCATCTAAACATGTGCATTCAAAATTTATTCAATTGGATTCTAATTCAAATGTGACATAGAAAATTGAATTTTTCTGAAGGTACTGATGAATGCTGATTGAAATGGGATATGGGAAAAGATGAAGATATGAAATATAGGTATAAAAATTCACTATTATTTGTATTTGATAGTATAGGAGATAATTAAAAAGGACAACTACACAGAATCTAAAAAGATCATTCTTTGAAAATATAAAAGTGAATAAATTTATAAAGGTATTTAGAAGAATGATTTTTTATATTCAAGAGATCATATATTTTGGAACCAATACCCACAAATACAGTGGTTCCATATTTCGTAATATTGAATCATAATTGGGAGGAGTCTGTTTTTTTATTTTATTCTCTACGATAATTTAGGATTTTTATCTCATATATCTATGTAGGAATATTTAAAATTAATGTGTCTCTTCATTATTTTTTCCATCTATCTTTCATCCCATCTCCCACTCTCTCACTCTATAATGATCTCTTACACTAATGGTCATGTTTGACTGACCTGAGTCTTGGCCTTGGGGGGATGTTTTCAAGGTATTATTGAACTCTTTCACTACAATTATTTATATCTTATTCAATTTATGATGAGGTTAGAGCATTTTTTTCAATGGTTGTAGAAATTTTTTATCATTATTTTTTGATCCTGTGATGCTCATTCTATTCCATAATTAACTTTCATTCCACCCTACTCTTAGAGAAAATACTTCATATGATAGAGTTATGTTTATAGAAGAGATAAAAAAAATATCATTGAGAAAAATCTTGGAAGGTGTCACACTATTTATTGAGTTGTTTCATTAACCATGACTATTAGAGTATGTATGGTTTGGCGTGCCGAACAACTCTCCTAGGCTTACTAAATTCCACTATAAAATATTAGGTATAATAGTTTAGTGATGAACTATAAAATAGAATTTAGGTATTATTAATTAAAAATGAAGGAACCGAAGTATCCAACCGTAGGACCATGACCTTTATTTTTAACTGCATTCAACTTTTTTTCATGTACATGAGCATGTTTTATTTTCTATTTTATATTCCACTTTCTCAAACCCATTTTTGTTTATTTTCATAAAATAGTAAAAACGCTAAAATATAATAAGTTAATTAAAAAGGATGTGTGATTTACCATAAAGATACTCAAGTGATATGACAAAATTCAGAAACTTTATTACACTAGGAAAATAAATTATAGCCTTTTTGACACATTATGATGGGAGCAACAAGGTGTATTTAGCTAAAATGGTTTGAAATAAACCTTTAATATGATATGTCCGTTATGAATAAATAGATGTGTTTCCAAGATGTAGCCATCTTAATAAGGCTAATATTTCATTAGAAATAAAATTTAGAGTCATTTATATTTTAAGGACATCCTTAACTATTTCATTACTATATAGTAACAAAAATCGTGAGTAAACCATTTATTTAGGAAGAGAGGAGACTGTAACACCCCATTATTTTACTTTATTTTTAGAACCTAATGTGCTAAATATTTTGTTTCACATTCGACACTGATCGAAAAATAGTGGCCAACTATTAGATGAGTATTATTAAGAAAATTTAAAAATAATAGAAAATATAGTAAATAAAAAGATATAAATCAATTAAAAAGATTGAATTAGGAGGATAAAAAATAATAAGATTTAATATTAATGAATTTTCTATCTCGAAAAAATATTTTTTTAATGTCTGTATTTTATCAAAATATATTAATTCAATAAATTATAAAAAATTATATTGATAATATAGAATAATTAAATATACAAACTAATATATTGACATTATTTTAGTTATGAGTGTGTATAAAATAGTTCTAAGAGACGTTGATGTTTTAGAAGCTAAATTTTCAATAAAAATGAATTTTTATATTTTATATTTTCATTTAAAAATAAAATTTATTAATTTTAGAAATTTTTTTTAAATGAATTCTTTTTTCAGATTTAATATCACAACGATGTTCTTTTTATTATAATCATACATGATTTAAAAAAATTAAATTACACTTAATGCAACCAGAAAGATTGATAATTCACGTGTCTTTGGAAATTAGGAACTTACATAACAACTTAAAACGAGAAGTAAAACATCATTATTGTAAAATACCTTTACATGACCACAAAATTCAATCATAATTAACATTGCATGAGATAACCTAAGGACATACATAAGAAAGGGGTGATATTTAAACCCTATTAAGGGAATTAACATGGTATAACTTGAGCAAGACACAACATGATAAAAAATAAGCATATCAACGGAGAATAAAAGAAACAAGAACATAAAGGCATGATATTGCATGATAATCATAACATTGAAAAGTTGAAACTAAAACAAACGTTGCATCATAGGTGAAGGACAAACTGGACAAACATCATATATGACAAAGTATAATAAAGGAATCAGGTAAACCCCCATCCTAACATGTCTTATCATGATACTTAACATTACCCAATGCATTGGAGTGCTATACAATTCTGGGAACACCCATAACATTCATTTCATTCTCAAACTTAAGTGAACCACATAGATCATAATTCATGGATTCATTAATCATCATAATTTATTCTATGGTCATGTTTTGTTGAATAAATACACGTAATTCTTCAATAAAAAGGTTGATGTGTATAAATTTGAACATCCTTGAAAGGGAATGGGTACGGTATTCACTACACAATTGTTTTGGAATGGAGATTCACAATGCAATTTCGGCAGCCTAAAGGTTGGACATAATAACTCGTAAAAAGGGTTTATGAGAGATAAGTAGGTCGCTCATCATATATACATGAAATTTAAATTAACAGGGTACAATATATTCATTTCCCAACATATTTAATTTTGGAAATAGAATTCATGACATAATAAAGAAACTTGATGAAATAGGAGAAATGGAATAACACTTATGAAATTTAGGAATGGTAACAGGTGTACTTGAGAAGGAATAATGAGAGAGAAATGGGTCTATAATCATTGAAAACTAACATGGGATGTATGTGGGAGGTTTAAAAACATACCCCATTATTTATAAATGAAAATAAAAGGGTGTGATAATATAAGAAAACTTGGATAAAAATGAGAATCGAAGGAACCCTTAGCTTAGTTTGTGACTCTAAAAGCTTAAATAAGAACTTATTAGGATCTTGGGGCGACATTATAGGACTATAGAGATGGGATTGCAGATTGAGGTCGTCCTAAAATTACTTTGAGTGAATAGAAGTGGGATCTTGGGTTGGTTTATATAGGAAATGAGAGGTGAATTCTTTAATTTTAAAAAACATAGGTTTTGGAATCAATATAATAAAATATTCAAAATAAAAAACAATTACATGGGTTTTCCCCATTATCTTTTCCAAAGTGGAGTTGAAAAAAATACTTAATCAGTCCATAGACCGAATATATTAAAATATTCACCTTTCTTATATAGAGATGAGTCACATATTTTTATAAATGAACTTAAAATAATAAAATATAATAAACATTTTGGAGGATTCACTAAGGATATATAAAATAATTCAAAAAATATATATAATCACATTATTTTAAAGATAAAAATTATATTTGTCTTAATATCCCTTTTATAGAGTTTATTATATCTCTATTGGGTCACTATGATGTCATAAAACACACTATATATTTATATGGTATATAATTTTTACCCAAAACATTGAACGTCTCAGAAAATTTTGAAAAATTCACCATTGGATAATTTTTATGTTATAATTCCAAATGTAATATTCATTTTATCTATATGATTTCTTAAATATTTGTATTTTCACTTTTAAAATGAAAACTGACATTAATTAAAAATTGACTAGTTTTGATAAAAAATCAGTTTACAGAACATAATAAAGATGAACTTTGACATCATAAATATTATATGATCATTTATATTTAATAAAAGTAACTAGTAATAATATTTTTTTAAAATTTTATTTATTAATTCTTCTATTTATATTTCTTAATTCAATATGAATATTAACCAAAAATAAAATTTGTTCTTTAAAAAGTATAATGAAATAAAAGTATATTATTTATTATATAAAAAATTATTTACATAATAATAATTTTAGGGACATGATATATATCAATTTATTACAATATTATATTCCCTAAGATTAAGGATTGTGATGGAGGGGCATTCTGGGGGCTTTTCGGTGAACATGGTTTGGGTTATGATCTCGATGTTCTTGAACTTCTCCCATAAATAGTTTTGCTCATGCTTAAGTTGTTGGATCTAGGATTGGTCTTGGTCTAGGGAATATCCCAGAAATGATATCTCCCTTAGAAGCTCTGATAAATGGGATACCGAGGAAAAAATACTACTAGTTTAGGCCACTAAATCCTTGGTCTATGTCGAATGGATTTGATAAAACCCTATATTTATACTAGTTATGTTATCACTATTCAAAGACTACATTATCTACTGTAATGACACTTAATAGAATTTTAAATCCAATTGAATATAATAAAATAAATGAATTTCATGTGTTTTATATATCCATTTTACAAAATAATGCATTTAATTAAATAAAAAGTGAAATTTCACTTAAAATAGTTTGGGTCGTTACAATCTTCCCCCCTTAAGAAATTTCACCCCCAGAATTTTTATTTCCCACATTAAAATAGATGAGGGTAACTCTGTTTCACTACCTCATCTAGTTCCCAAATTTCTTATTCAAACATGTGGAATCTCCACAACAAGTTTACCATGTGCATTGTCTTATTCCACAAAACTTTGTCTCTACATTTTATTATCTTAACTAGCTTCTCGTCTTAAGAGAGGTCATTCTCAAATGGTACTAACTTTGGAATGAGTACATGAGAGGGTTCTGTTATTAAATTTATCAAAATGGATATGTGGAATATATCATGTACTTGATATAGGTCAGGTGGGAGTACTAGTTAGTTGGTCATTGCTCTGATGTGATCAAGGATCTCAAAGGGGTCGATGTATCTTGGGATAAGCTTTCCATTCTTCCCAAATCTCATCACTTTCTTCCATGGGGGTATGTTTTGGTATTCTATGTCTCTAACATTAACCTCTATGTCTTTTCTATTATTGTTAACATAGATTTTATGTCTACTCTTAGTATCCTTGAAGTGATACTAAATGGTCTTAACCTTCTCCACCATTTCCTCAACTATTTTTGGACCTATTAGTTTTCATTCCCCAACATCAACCAAGCATGCCAGTGTTCTGTACCTCTTTACATAAAGGGATTTATAGGGAGATATTTGGATTCTTGAGTGTAAACTATTGTTGTAAGAGAACTCAACTAGAGGAAGATGTTGATAACATTATCCTTTGAGGTCCATTGATCATGCTGTCAACTTATCATCAAGTGTCTTAATAGTCTTCTCATTTTGGACATTAGTTTGAGGGTGATAGGATGTGATGATGTTTAACTCAGTATTTAGGGCATGTTGGAGACTCTACTAGAACTTGGAGTTGAATCTTTTTTCTTGATTGGATACAATCGATGGTGGTACACCATACAACCTCCCCAATTCTTTGATGTATATCCATGAAATATGATCCAATGATAAATCCTCTCAAATACCAATGAAATGTGTAGTCATTGTAAGATGATCCCCCAAAACCCATATAACTTTTTTCCCTCTATGTGTCTTAGGAAACCCAATGACAAATTCCAAGGTGAACTTTCTAATTTCCATGTTGGTATGGGTAATGGTTGCATCATCCCCTTTCATTTCATCCATTCCATATTCTCTTGTTGACATATGATACATCTTTATGTATATCCTGCGATCTCCTTATTCATATTGTCCCACCAATAGTGTTCCTAGAGATCTTGATGCATCATTTTTCTTCCACGGTGGATAGAGAAGGTTGAGCTATGTGCATCACCCAACAACTCCTTCTTTTACTCAGGATTTGATAGTACACATAATCTTGACCCAAATCTTGAAGCACCTTCTTCATTAACATTAAACTTTTAGGATTTCAATTTTATAATAGATTCCCCTTTATTTTGAATTCCCACATCATCTCTTTGAGTATCCTTTATCCTCTATAGAAGTGATGGTTGAGCAATCAATTGTGAAAGGATTGATGATGTTCCTTCATGTATGATTCCCAAGTCTATCCACTTCAATTATAAAGAGTTCAAATACTTCTCAATTCTCATCAACGAAAGAGTTATTGGATCATTTATACTTAAATCATATACCAAATTATTTACATTCCCTAAATAGTATTGAATTGAGTAGTCATGGTATTTGATCATCACTAACCATCTTCGTTGGTGAATATTAAACTCTTTTTATGTGAATATATACTTGAGTATTTTTGGATCTGTATATATTTCACACATCTCCCCATGTAGGTAGTTTCACCAAATTTCAAAAGTGAAGATCAATGAAGACAAATACGGATTACGTGTTGGATAGTTTTTCCCATGGACATCCAACTGCCTTGAAGAATAGACAATAACTTTGTCACTTTTCATCAACACACAACCCATTTTTTTCTTCATAGCATCACTATATACCATGAAAATCTCTCCACCTATTGGTAGTGTGAGAATAAGAATAGTGATAATACTCATTTTCATCTCCTTGATGTTCTCTTCGCATTTATAATTCCAAGAAAACATGACTCCCTTTTCAGTTAGTTTGGTTACAGGGTATGAAAATGATGAGAAATTTGTCACAAGTAAATGATATTACCCCATTAATCCATGAAAACTATGGATATCTATTATAGATGTTGGACTTGGTTATCCTTCAATTGCCTTAGTACTTGAAGGATTCACAAATATCTCATTTCTTGTGATGATATTCACCAATAAAGAGACTTCCTTCAACCAAAACTCACATTTATTTTACTTGGAATAAATCTTTTCCTTTCACAAGGTCTTTTTCATAGTACATAAATGATTCTCATGCTCCTTCTTAATTTTTGAGTATATTAGAATATCATCAATAAAGACTACCATTAATTTGTAGAGGAAATCTCTAAATACTCTATTCATAAAGTCCCTTGAGATTTCTGGAGAATTAATGAGCGTGAAGGGAATCACTATTAACTCATTGTACCAGTTCATTGTACAAAAAGTATCATTGGGGATGTCTTCCTTATTCACCATTACTTGGTAATATCCCAACCATATATCCACATTTTAGAAGTATTGTGCTCCAAGTAGCTGATCGAACAATTTATCAATTTTGGGAAGAAGATACTTGTTATTTATCGTGATTATTTTACGCTCACAATAATCAATGAAACAGCACATTGACCCATACTTCTTCATGATGAAGATGATTGGTGTACCCCATGGTGAACCACTTTGGTGTATAAAACCCTTATCCAGATTCTCCTGTAGTTGTTTCTTTATCTCCTCAAGTACCTCAACAACCATTCTATATGCAGTTTTCGATATTTGAAATTAAAAAAGAATAAGATATATCGAGAATTAAACATCCCTTCTAGGCAGATGACTGTGAAATTCATAGGAAACACATCATCAAAATACCTCATAATAGGGAAGTCATTTATGATGGATCCTTTCATATGTACGATAATCCAAGAATGGTACACATTCTCAAATGATAGTAATATCCATTCTTGGGATGATTATATAAAAGAAGATTTCTCATCCTCCTTGTACTTGTATAAAATTAGGTGTTGATTTTCCATATGGTGAGTGATTTACCTCTCACGAAAATTTATATTGGATATATATGGAGAAAGACAATCCATGCCAGGAATTGCATAAAATTCCATCAAGGTAAGTATGATAAGATTAACCAGGAATTTAAATCCACAAATTGTGATATGGGAGGAGTTATATGCATAGAATTTTATAATTTCCCCATTTTTCATTTTCATCGACATCACTACTTCCATGCTTTGTGGTGATTTTGGGATTGTTCTACTAAACATTCCGAATATAAATGAATGTATAGAACTACAATAAAAAATTATGTTCTCTATTATTTTATGAATAACTAGAGTACCTATCATCACTTTGTTTTCAGTATTAACATTAGTGGTAGTGATGGAAAAAGATCTTCCCTCTTGTTTTGGAGGTTGTTTGATGCCTCAAAAAACCCTTGTCTTTGTGCATTGTTTTGAGAAATTCCAAGGTTCCTTGAACTTGTAGTAATGAACAATGCACGGGGGGGGGGGGGGGGGGGGGTTACTAGAGAAATACTTTCCTATTCCAATATAATATATTTTCTTGTTGATAATCGCTGGCTAGGTGCCCTTCCGTCCCACGCCTAATGTATTTCCCTGTCCCTTCATGTAGTTTCTAGGTTTCGTCATTCCTAACCTTTGGGAAGTGGGGTGTTGAAATTTCATAAAAAAATTAGATATATCTATTGGACCGCAAGAATTTGACTCCACCTTCTACTCCTTATCCCTATTATACCCCTAAAATTTTCCAATCTCCATTTCATCTTTATGGAAACATCATAACATTTCCTCATATCTATAAAATTCATGGATTTCTAGGGATTTTCATAAGCAATGTTTTAACCCACTAAAGAAGAGGTCAGCATTGTATTTAGGGGTAATGAAAAATTCATAGGTATATCATGCATGCCTTGGGAAGTTTTACTCATATGATCTCATGGATTATTCATCTTTTTTCATGAGGGAAAAGAAGTCCCTTTCCGTCTTAAGTTATAGGGATTGAGGAAAATAATTATTGAAAAACATTTTTTTGAAATCCATCAATCCAGTCAGCACGATATCTTCCTCATGATTTGTATTTCTTATCAATGACCACCATTGATCATCTTCAACCTCCATATGATAAGCATCTTGAATAACCTTCTCTTGTTTAGAGAATTAAAGGATGGAAAAGATCCTCTCAACAGATTTGATCCATTATCTGATGATTGATAGATCATATGATCCATTTAATGTAGGAGGCCTTTGTCTGATGAAACATTCAATTGAAACATGTTGTTTCTAGGGGGGGGGGGTTGTAATTTCCTATTTATCTCGATTTATATTCAAAACATGAGTTAACTGAGAGAGTATCATTAAAATGTTTTCGATTCCATCTCCCATCATATTGGGAATCTCATTAGGGAAGTCATTACATTGATATTCGTATTGGTTGTTAGCCCGATTCCTCCTATTACATTACATTTCCTAGAATAAAAGGAAAATTAGGGATCATTATTTTAAAATATTAAAAACATAAAGGGTGATCCAATGAAATTAAAGGGATAAATTTTAAATTACAATTATTTCCTTACCTTATAAATTTCTAGTCTTCAATATAAGTTATCCATAATATATTTCCTAATGAAAATTATTATGGTATTTTTCCCTTAATAATTGTTAAAAATAAGATTACGAATTTATGAAAGAATATCCCATAGGAGTATTTAACCATAAGTGAATCAAGTCCCGTTGTGTGCACCAGTTCTCGTTCGAGTCTAGCAAAAAGTGGTGGTTTCATAATTTATCCTAAGCTATATCTTTGTGAGAGCCACATACACTTATTCATATCCATACATGGATTTATTTTATTTATAAACCACATAATATATACTCACTAAGATTTAGGGATGTTTTAATTATACATAGTCTTATCCCTAAGGCTTTCTATAGAGTTTTCTAATACTAAACCTAAAAATAAATAAACAATCCTCTGATACCAACCATAACAACTCTGTTATTTTTATCACATTCATACATTACTTAAAGTCATAAAATATAAATTAATAAAAACATAAAATATTGATAATTCCTAGTGTATTAGGAATTTAGGAACATTACATATCAACTTAAAACATGAAATGCAACATCATTATTGAAAACGTCCTTTACATGACCATAATATTCCTTCATCCATAACATTTCATGGGATAACCAGAGGACATAAAAATAAAAGGGGTGATAAATAAATCCCTGTAAAGGAATAAACATTGAATAACAGGAGGAAGACAAAACAAGTCAGACAATTTTCATATACATAGAGCATAAAAAACATGAACATGAAGGCATGATATAGCATGATAATCCAAACATGGAAATGTGGAAACCAATTAAAAAATTGCATCATAGGTTAAGTCTAAACTGCCAAGACATCACAGTGGAAAATGTACCATTATGTAATAATGTAAACCCCTATCTCAACGTGTTATATCTTGATACTAAATTTTACCCAATACATTGGAGTGCTATGTAATTCTCTATGCACCCATCACTTTCTTTTCATTCTCACTCTTATGTGTGCTACATAGATCTTAAAGCATGGATTCATTCATCGTAATAATTTATTACATGATCAAGGGGTGTGGAATACATACCTTTATATCCTAAAAAAAGGTATATTTGTGTAAAATTGAACACTCTTGATAAAGAATGTGTACAGTATTCACCACACAATTGTTCTGTAATGGACATTTACGGTGCAATTTTGGCAGCCTAACAACGTGATATAAAAATTCATAAAAAGTGTTTATGAGAGATAAGGAGATATATAATCTTATATAATGAAATATAAAATAATAGGGTCATATTAATAGATTTACCATCATATGGAATTTGGAAATAGAATGCATAAATAAATAAAGAAACCTGATGAAAGAGGGTAAATGGAATAACTCTTATGAAATTTTGGCATGGTAACTACTGTATGTGGGTTTTATTAATGATATATAAAGGTGTATATCATCATTAGAACAAATTAAGTGTATTATTTGGTTGTATCTAAAAATTACCACATATTTCTAAATGAAAATAATTGGGTGTAACAATATAAGGAAACATGAAAAAAATGAGAATAGAAGGAAACCTTATTTGATTGTGTGACTTCAAGAGCATTAATAAGAGATTCTAGGAGGATTATATAGAAGGGAGGATAGAGTAAGGGCATGATAAAAGAATTTTTATTAAAGAGAAGTGTGATCTTGAGTGGGTTTTTATAGGAAATGTAAGGTGAATTCTTTAATATTTCACAGACTTAGGTTTTTTAATCTATATAATTAAATATTCAAAACCACAAACATTACAAAGGTTTTTCCCATTATTTTTTAAAAAGAGGAGTGAAAAAAATTATTTTATAATTCCATGGTCTGGTTATATTAAAATATTCACCTTTCTTATGTGTAGTTGATTCACATTATTGAAGAAATGAACCTAAAATCATAAAATATATTATACATTTTGGAGGATTCACTACGGATTTATAAATTATGCCAAAAAATCTAAAATCACGTTATTTTAATGTTAACACATATATTTGGATGAATATCACTTTTATAGTGTTTATTACATCACTATTTGGCCATCATGATGTCATAAGACACAATATATATTTATATAGTGTTCAATGTTTACCCAAAAAATCGACTATCTTAGAAAATTATAAAAACTTCACCACTGGATAATTTTACACCCTAATTCCAAAAATAATAATCATTTTATCTAAATAATTTTCTAAATATGTGAATTTTTACATTGAAAATGAAAACAAACATTTATTGAAAATTGATTGGTTTTGAAAAAAATAGTTTTCAAACCTTAATAAAGATTACCTTTGACGTCATAAATATTATATGATCATTTATATTTAATATAAGTAATTTAATAATAATATTTTTTTTAAATTATTATTTATTAATTCATCAAATGAAATTTATTAATTATTTTTGAATATTAACCAAAAATACTATTTTCATTGAATAATAATTAAATAATAGTATATTCATTATTCTATAAAAAAAATGTACATAATAATAATAATAGGGCCTTGATACATATCCCTTTATTAAACCAACATACTCTATATGAGTAAGGTGTGTGATGATGGGGCTTTTATTGGTCTCTTATGTGAACATGGTTGTGGTTGTGATGTGGACGAGGTTGAAATTCACTCGTAAACATTTTTGCTCATGTTTAAGTTGTTGGAAATCGTCTTGGGATTATCCTAGGGAAAATCCTAGAAATGCAATCTCCCTCACAAGCTCTGATAAATGGTATTAACTAGGAATGATCCTACCAGTTGAGGTCGTCACCACCTTTTTCTATGTCGATTATATTTGTTAAAACCTTATATTTATACTATTCATGTGATCAATATTCAAGGACTACATTATCATTGGTAATGAACATAATTATCATTTAAATCAAATTAGATATAATAAAACAAATAAAGTCCAAATGTTTTATTTATAAATTTTACAAAATAATATATTTAAATAAATTTAAAGGGTAATTTCAGTTATAATAGTTCTGGTCCTTACATTTAACATGTCAAAATTATAAAATGAAATATTTTTATTTTTTCTAAAATAATAGATTTTTATTTTAATAATGTAAAAACATTTATTATGATAATAAAATCAGTTTTAAAATATTATCATAATAATTGGGTGAAAAAATCATTTTGGAACCTTTTTTCTATATAAAATATGTTTATGATGTAAAATAAATAAATTTGGAATATTATTTTTAATTATAAATCCCAACCTGAATTTTTAGGAAATATAAGTAAAAAGGTACTAGAATATTTTTTGAATAACTTATAGAAACTAAATTTAACAAAATTTATATCATATTTTAGATCATCATGTTCATATAATTCAAGAAATTTGATTTCATGTTAATTCATAAAATTATGATTTCTAAGATGAAAGTTGTTGACTAAAAAATTGATAATATGGTTATTTTCAATTTATTTTTCTAAATAACCCAAATTTTCTTTTATTATTTATCTTATTTTTTTTGTAAAACATCATTTAATAAGTTAAAAATGATTCTTCCCTGGTAAAAATTAAATTGATAAAGAGTAAAATTATATTTTTAAAATAATCAAAAAATGTTTAAATTATGTTTAAAAATGAATGGTTATGTTTTCATAGAACCATACCTCACTCCCCTCAATTATGGACCACTTATGGAGCCATTGACCATTGAATAGTGTCTTGGAATCATTGAGATGTGATGGGTATTTATAAAAATTCCATTTTCATCCACATATAAAAGGATATCACTTACAACCTATTAATGCTACATTTAACATTTCATTATTTCTTCAAAACTCCATCTAATTTACATATCCTTTAAGTACCTTTACATTATATAAGTCTCTATTATTTATAAGTTAGATTAATCCCTTTATTTCCTAGAATAATTTGAAGAGAATGTTTAAGATCTCCACATGAGTAATTCTTATTCATGAAAATTTTCTTATAAATTTTCCTTTTCCAAATATAATATATCGAAAAATGTATAAAAAAATTTATTCTTATATTATTCTGAATTTTTTTATACCAATGTGATATCACTTTTCTATATTCCTCCAAAATAATTCTAAAAATGAAGATGGTGTCATGCGTGTGTGCAGACAGTCATCTCTGTGAATGATGAGTTCTATTTTAATAAACACATCAAATGGATGGTACATAAGAGTTTTTTAATGAATAATAATATTATTATTATTATAAATAATAAAATTCTTAAATTTTAATTATTTAATTTTTCATACCCCCTCTAATTTTATTAAATATTAAAGCAGCATTTGTGTATGTGAGTACTACTTCTTCTACAGAATGACATATTTCATTTTTACATTATGTACCAACAAGTATTATTTTCAAAATATATATAATGTATAAAAAAATATTTATGAAACTATTAATATTCTAGAATGATGATATTTTGTACTATATAGGTAATATAAATAATAAATGTTATTAATAAATCTATCTCTAATAAATTACCATATCGGGTAACCATTATTACATGGGGTCCTTTTTAGAATCTTATGGAACTATAAATACTTTTTGATAACGAAATATTAAATGATATAAACATATATAGTTTTTTAAAAAATTTAAAATATTTTACAACACCATTACAGTGGTCCACATATCAAGAGACATAAAATAAAATTTATCTTACCACCACTTGTAACAGACATAAGCTAAAATTATTTAATAAATGAAAACAAAATGATAACAAATAGGCCTTATATAATTAAATATAGGAGAATTAAATTCTTAATAATATTTATAATAAACTTAATTTTATTATCCATGACCATAGGTTAATATGTACAATGAATCTGGACCTATGGTAAGGGTTTCTTCTTCCGAATTTTGATTCACTGAGATATGTTCTTTATTTTCCACTTTTTCAATTTTAGTGATTTTATATTTACCTTATATTTATTAATAAAATTGGTTTAATTTAATATATATATTATTTAAAAATCCTTTAAAAAATATCATTCTAATGGTTTTTTATTCAATTTACATTAATTTTAAAAGGGGTTTTTCTAACTCAATCCCCCTTTACTTGAGTTGTTATGTTTTTTTGTGAAATTAATACTTATATGATTGGTTAATTCCATAATAATTCTTTATTTCATGGTTACATATATGATTCTTTGGGAAAAATAAATTTTCAAATTGAAATATTTTACCATGATGAATTTATTTAATAAAAATTTTATCATTGTTGAGTTTATTTTTTATCCACACTAACAATGCTTTCCCCACCTTTTCTATATTTTTCTATGATAAATTTTTTTCCCAATTATATACTAAAAACCAGTTATGTTTTATCTCATGTTACCTTATTAATTCCATTATAAAATTTTCAAAATATTATTTTGTTGTCATTTTGTATTTATTTTGGTTTCAATAGGGTAATTTAAAACCTAGAAAGGGATTTTATAAACCCCCTCATTAGATGAGGATTATACGTTCTCTTTCCTTTTCTACCATTTACATTATATTATTATCATGTAATTGATATATATTCTGTATATGTGATCATTAAGTATATTCCTAGTCACAATTACTATTTTTTATCAATAAAATAAGTTTTAATTTCCATTTTCAATTCCCAGTTTTAAATAATCATGATATATTGGAGCTTCCCCATCTCTTAATTCATGTAATGTTCCACCCATAAAAATATTTTAATCAATAATATCATTTTTTTAAAAATGATTAATTTTTTAAAAACCATACTACATCAATTTTAGTTTAATGGAAAATAATAATCCCCTTAATTTCTTAAATGATCCTTTTATAATTTCAAAAACCATCATCTATGCGGTGTATTTTTAGCCTTCTCATGTGTTTTTAAACATTGAAACTAAAATTTTAGGACCTATTCTTATTAATTAAAATATGAACATTTAAAATGATTTAATTCCTTATTATATCAACAATACATATGATAAGTCCTTTAATTATTCTTTGATACAATATAATGAAACCCAATTATTTCTTATGGGTTTTATCATGATTTAGTTTATGTATAGTTTTTTCATGAAATGGAACACATTTCCATGTATATATTATTACTTTCATTATGTGAAATGTGTGAAAAAATTATATATCCATCTAATTTTTTGGTAATTCGTTATATCTCATGAGACAATTGGAAAGGGAATGGGGAGTGAACCAAATCCACCAAGGCACACTATCCACTATGTTTATGGTAATGGGAATTAAACATAATACACTATGGGAATATTTTCACTATGATAGTCTTGGGAGTATGGATTGACTTATTCTTATGATTTCATGTTTTATGATATTTTAACCTATTTATGCTTCTATGAACTTTTTTTATCATTCCATTATTAAATGTTTCCATGCTTATCCCACACTCTCAGTCAATTGTAAATGTTTTATTGTTTAGATTAAAAGTTTCATTATCCTTAATTATGTAAAACTCTTATTATCACATATCCTTTTAAATAATAAAATTTTCCCAAACATATTTTTCTCATATTATTTATATATAACCCTCGATAGAATAATTTACCTTAATGGATGATTGATCTCACCCATTCCTTATGTTTACAATTCCCTGGATATGAATATGAGTATTACTTATTAGACGTCTAGAAGGGAGTATGGTGTGGCTCAATTGTGGAGAAATAATCACATGTGTTATGAAATAAATTTTATAAGTAGGTAATCCTCAATGACACTACACTATCTATTTTTTGGATTTTTTTATTTTTTTTGATATGATGATTATGTTATGGAAGTTATTTGAAATAATTTTATTTTTAGGTAGAGTCATTATAAATGCAAGTAGATATGGGTTTAATTATTTTTGACGATTAATTTAGTTATTTTTGTTATTAGGATTGGCCAAATTTAATTAAAACCCTATATAAAAGTCTAATGGATAAGTGTGAGTTTAAGGTAACATCCTACAATTATTTTTAATGTTTTAAGTATGCAGTTTTTAGGGAAGTTAAAATGTGGTCAGCATATTAGAATTTTTGTGTGGTTGTGGAATCAATTCACTTAAGGGTAATTACCTTGAAATAGTATTATTGTGTATTGAATAGATCTTCACATAGGGCATGATGAGTGATCCTAATACTTTACCCCTGGATAGACACTCCCATGGAATATGATTAATGAATTCATATTCTAATTAAGATATATTACAAAGGATTTATGATGTTCTATAATTTGGATAAGAATTTCAAGATAACAAGACCTAAAAAAACCTAGAATTAAAAATGTTTGAATTAGGTTGAATTGTAGAAAAGCATTATAGGGAAAAAGAGTAATAAATTTTGAGGATTAATATTCAATGTAATTATCATTAAATATTTCTCTTATAGTGTTAATTTTTTTTTCACCCGGTTTAACCCCTTTTAAATATAGTAATAGATGAATCCCAAAATAAACAATTTATTAAGGGATTATATGGAAATATAAAGATTTTTAGCATTAAAAATATGACTATAATAGATTTGGAGTGATAAATATTATGATTATTCCAAACCATCATCATGAATTATGATTAACAATGTTGACTTAGTTGAGTTTCTAGACACGCTAATGAAGAAAGGGATAAAGTCTCATTTATTTTCTAGAGAAAAATATGATGAAGGAAAGAATGATTCAAATTGTTTACGACAAAAATTCAGGAATATTATAGCCAAGGGAAAGAAAAAAAATAATTGGAAGCTACTTAATGAGTGGAAATGATGGAATAGAGAAACTAATATCTGAGGAAAATGGTTATTTCCCATATTTTAGTTGGGTCAAACAGTGTGGATTTATAGTTGGACAAATTGGGTGCCAACCATGAACCCTTCTCTATCTCAAGGGGCACCTTGCATGGTTCATACACAAGGTTTTGGAAAACAAAAAAAACCAATGTGGTTAGCTTATTTTAAAAATATGTAGTTGTTTTTCATGGTATTGTGGCTCTAGTTTCCAAATTTTATCAAATCATGTGGCCTCCTACACTCTTATGTTTAACCCCACACAGTTACCCACAACCCTACGACTTATGGAATAAGGTTTCTACAAACCGCGTGGGTTAGTTTCCTTTTCCGAAAATCCATCATACAGGCTCATAAAAATCCCTAGACACCCCTGAATCTCTGATGATCCCATTATTCACTCACATTATTTCAAATCCATGAAGTTAAACTAAAAAAAGAATGATTTTTACCTTATGGTTAATCATGGGATTTTACGGTATTCCACCATAATGTAATTCATCACTAAATATCCCTTCCAAGGTTGTTCAAGAATAAATTTGGAATATATTCTTCCATGGAGCACATACAATGACCTCCTACTCCAATGTAGTACCCTATAAAAATAAATTCTTCCATATCACCAATAATAGATGAATGGACTGGCCTCATACAACTTTTTTTCTCCTATCTATAACACATATATGATTCTCATACAAGGACACATCAATCTATAACACCTCCACATTATCTGAAAAAGTTTCAGATGGTCTAAGTGATAACAACACAACTAAGATAGATAGACGATGTTGTTCATGGATTAGTACCCATGAGGTAACTACAAATAATAGGATACCTACCTGAATCTCTCAAAAAATATTGAATGCCCTGTCATATCACGTTGAAATATTACACTGTCTTTTAATCCATCTATTTTTCAACCTTGGTGAGATATGTAAAAAGAAATGTTCCCTAACCTTGGACATTAGAGGTACTTGATGGAAATTGGCTTAATAATTATATTAACTATGTAGTATCCATCTATTTCAAAATCAACAGGCACTACCTAAAATTTTCAATAATGAGATGAGGTTCTAATAATAGAGCCTCTCCTAGCACTATATAGAAAAAGAGTGATCGACATGACCTACAGTAAAACACTAAATAAGGTTCTATCTGTATAGTCTCATGATAGATATTATTGTATACAAACTCAACTAGGGGAATATTACTCTCTGATGAACCAAAACATTATATGATGCTTTCTCACAATATTTCATAAATCACATAAATAGTGAAATCTTATGATAGGTGGAATACCACATGAAAAACCCAACTACCTCAAATTTTTCCCCAACTACCAATACTAGTGACATAAATCTTTTTATATCTTTGTAATTTTGGTATGAAATTCCCAAATCGAGGCATGAATCTCCTGCATTAGCTCCTCATGTATGTCTGATATAACCCATACACAACTATAAATATATAGCATTTCATCCTCACCGACAGTCCAAATGGGATATTGGTCTTTAGCTTCCACTCTATACTACGGGAATGGTCTTATATAATCTGATAAATATCTCATACTTACTCTATCTAGAAGGGTGGATGAAAAAACAGAGGAATAATAAAAGTATTACATGGACCATCTTGCACCTCCATGTGAATCTCTGAAAATAAGGCCAAATTCTTCCACTAACCACTAGCCTCCTAGACTTCCAATATCCATGTCCTCCTACCCAGTCAATTAGAAACTACAATTATTTTTATAAATATGTAGGTAATATCAAAATCAAAACACAATAGTCACTCAAACCACCATCACTCCCTCCAATTCATGACACATTGGGTAAATATATAATTGAGACTTTTTCCTCCCCTATACCCCACAAATTCTATCTTAGTAAAAAATGTATCCAACAATGAAAATCATGAACAACTATATCTAACTTGAGAAAATGCATTGGCTAATTCCACACATGTGGAATAACCTGATGAGAACCTTACACTACAACTCCATCACTCTCTATCATAACTACTTTTATCCCAATAACAAATGCTTCACAATTCATTATGTTGATCCTACCAAGATCTAAAAGAATATGGGTCGGCATTGAATTTATTCTCCTCTTATGCTCATGAAACATTGTTTTACTAGTATCTTTATAGATAAATGTGTCACCCTTCTTAGAAAATCCGTTGAATGTTGTTTCAAAACAAGAGAGGTATTGTACGAAATTCATATAGTGACCTGCTATACAAAGGAAACTCCACATGTCAAAGAAATTCTTGGGATTCTGTCAGGAAACTACAACTCTCACCGTCTCTAGGTCAATTGATACTCATATCTTTGAGATAATATGACCCAAGATATTAATCTTATCCATCTATAAGTGGCACTTTTTGATCTTATTTTATAAAAAATACTCTCTCAGTTTGTCCAAATTTATCTCAAGCTGTTAGGCATGGTCATGTTGTTTATGATAATTCAAAAATACATCATCCATGAAAACCACCAAAAAAGTATCTAGGAAAGGAGAAAAACATAGTTCATCAACTCCATGAAAATAACTGGCATGTTCATGAGACTGAATGACATAACTAGATACTCATATAGAACATACATGTTAAAAAAAGATGTATGAGGTATGTCTGTAGATTAAACACACACCTTTGGATATCCCTACATCAAATAAACTTTTTACAACTCCTATGATCCTCAGATATGGTCAAAAATGATATTTATCCATGATAGTGGTTACCGTTTCATAACCACCAACTGGTTTAATTTCTTATAATCCAAACATATCCTAAGGGAACTATATACCATTATCAAAAAAAGGACCAATGAACCCCACATAGAATTTCTAGGTTATATAAACTCGTTTTCCTCTTAGTCTATATCGACCTTTTGAGCTCCTGTAACTTTATAGAATCAATCCTATAAGGCGGAATGGATGTAGATGACAGTCATTGAACTAGCTTGATAAAGAACTCCTCTCTCTCTCATGAAGTATATCCGAATTTTTTTGGGTGAAAATATACATGAAACAATCAACTAATTTAGGGAAATCAGCATAATGCAATTCCTAATCATCCAGATATAAACTAGAAATATGGTCTGTCATCACTATGAGCACACAATTCTTTGTTCCAACTCTACTCACCTAGAAATCCCATTAGCCATTGCGAATAAAAAACCATCCCTCCAATGATGTGAAAGTCACCCTCTGGTGATAGGAATCAACATGGGATAAATATGAAACTAGAAAATCCATCCTAAATAAGACACCAATCAGTGACATCTAGAGAACAAAAAGATCCCATGTGAAGTGACACCCACCTACCTCAAGGAGAAACTCCCTGCATTGGCATCTAAACTCCATTATGATCACCCAAAAAGTATCCAAGGTTATCACACCATCATAAAACCACAAAATGAGGCCAGGACTCTCCACAACATGTACATATATGATACTATGTGATGCAGCTATATAAAAAAATGAAGATACTAACATAGGTTCTATTAAGATCATACCTCTCACAATAAACATCCCAAAGCTCTTGTACATAGGTTTATATTTTGAAGAATATATTTGGACTGAACCATAGCTCAGTAAACAACCTCACAACCTATAGAAGGCCCACTCAATTATCTAGGAACGACTAGTTCATGGCTACCTCATCCATGACCACAACCTTGGCATGGATGAACAATACTTCTCTAGCTCCCAACCTGATGTGGAGCTACAAATCCCTTTGTTAAACCATGATTTTTAGCAGATGCCCTTCAAATTACCATTAGAGGGACGGTCCTAAAAAAAATTTGTGTATAGAACATCCTATGACAATCTCGACACTCGGCTGGGTCTCAATACCACCGATTTATCATATGTCCCCATCTCCCACACTTGTGGTAAAATATATCACAGGTAGAACTAACAATATAGTTGGTACTCCCATCATGATAGGTCTCAAGAGTGTGTTTCCTACCACTGGAAGTTGGACCACTATATTGAGAGGCTGAACCACCCTACTCTTCACCCCTACCAGCCCTTAGGTTCTTATCCATAATCAACACCTGATTCAATACATAAGTAATAATCATCCACCTTAAAATTTTTAATTGAGATTGGATGACATGTATGAGACCTTCCTTAAAGTGTCTCTCCCCCAATAGCTGATTAGCATGATAAATCATCACAAAATGCTAAAGATATATAAAAAGTGCTAAATACTCCAAAACCATCATCGCAACCTACTCTAGATTCATCTACTCCCTAATTCTATATGCTCTTGGAGTTTTAGGAAAAACTTAATAACAAATGATGGATTATAAATCCCTTCAAACAGTATCTCACAACCAATCCCCATGGTTGAAAACATCCCACCAGTGCTGTGCATCACCCTGAAGTATATATGTTGCGAGCTCCAATCATCACTTAGGACTTGTATATAGATTATTTAAAATAAAAAATGTTATATCAATCAATATATTTGGATCTTGTAGATCTATATCACTTAAAAATGTGGGCCGATGCTGCTTCTCAAACACACTCATCAGTTCTTCCCTAAACGAGGTTGGAAACAAGGATCCCTAAAAAGTCAACATATAGTGTAGAAAACCATCATATAATTAGGATCATTTTCCATATACATAAAAAATATCAGTGCCTCATCTTGCATTACATTCGGATCTACTAGTTTCCCATGCCCCACCACCTCTTGAAAAAGGTCATGAACACCCTCATGGCATACGACTGGAGGTCTTCATGGTGTCATGTTTCTAAAATACCAAAGACACACCTCAGAAAATATTACATTAAAAATATAATAGTTGGAAAATTTATACAAGTAAATAAATTCCTACAGTCAGGACACACACATTATATTACTTCTAAATCTAGGATCGGGTAACATAAATAGTTGTAAAAATCAAAAGAAACCTATATACTACCCTTTCAAAATTTGGGTCTTGGTCAAGTTGTCATTTTACAAAATAAAATTTCCAAAATAATTCCTATTTATTTCACAATTATCTTAATGGTTGAATCAAAAGGTTCACTACATCTGATCTATAAGGGACCATACACCTCATGAATTGAAATATGGACTCCAATTAATCCATACCTAAACATGTTACAGTACATGCGACCAATGGTCCATGAATAAACATTTCATAATTAGGTACATAGGGTTTCTTCTCTAGAAAATTAAAAAAACAGTTTAGTTTATGACATAAAGTCTAAGTACCAATTAGGTTTCAGAATTCCCTGCAACAACACTACCAGGGAAAAAATTACAACACACAGGGCACAAATCAAAAATCCATGTAGTCAAGAAATTTATCTTATATGGCATGGAATGTAAATCCTAAATGGTTCTTAAAATGACTCATGATATGAATTCCCTTATCTCTTATGGATACGATAAAATAAAATCGAAAATCATAGTAATAATACTATCAAAAATCAAGTGCACTAACCAATGGTGGAATCATATCAATTGTAATATGAAAATCGAGAAAACAATAATTAAATCCGTGTAAATTTTGGATTTTCTCTATACATGGATTAGCTACTCCTAAGAATAGCTCACTACAAAATTCCAAAACATTACAAATCACCTGTAGATTTTCGAAAAATAGTAATTCTGAAAATAAAAATCCTCTGATAACAATTTTTAATTTCCCAACCCTGATACCACTAAATGGTTCCTTGAGATAGTGGGTCACATGTCCTCAAGCACGCCTCCCCGAATTCCAGAGGATGCCGAGTAGTGGTGGGGGACTAGGGTGTGTCTATGGGGAGAATATTCTATTATGTCAAAGTGTATCACAATTGTTGTAAACATATTTGTCAATAGTGAATGTAGTAAATCATCTAGAAAAAGATAACATCCGAAATAGTAATAAATAAAAAATGTGAATGTTAATCTCAAATACAAATGATGATCATGTCATATATCTAAAAATAGGAAAAATAGGTACATAGATAGCTAATATAATACAAGTACCAATATACCAAAAAGACCAAAAAATAACAATCCCATCTTGCATCACGATCCAATATTGGTCCGGTGCATCCTTGATCATAAGGAATAATCAAATCAATGATCATACTATGGGTGATTTCCACGGTCCCTACCTGCATCCATGAAGTTTATCCATGTATCCAATGGTAGCCCGAACAGGTTTTGCAATAACACTCAGTAGGGTACCACTGACGATGTCTCAAAAAATTCCAATATTTCTATAATAAGCTAAAACATTGTGAAATATATAAAATATGTAAAGGTTTAATTAATGTAGACTTTCCATGGTATATATGATAAAAGTGAAAAGTACTATTCATAAAAAAAGTTCCCTATATATAGTTAATGAAGTTGTAAAAACACAACAAAATTAATGTAATATAGTCTATAAAATCCATTGTAATATGATACCCACACCAGGGATATCTTTAAGAATATAAAAATATCAACAACAATAATGTCGTATAAATCATTGTATCACATTTACCATGACCATATCGTATAATCAAAAGTGTCATACCATAAAAGGGTTAGATATGAGGTATATAATGCCTCAACATCGACATCGATCCCTAGAATCTTGTTGATGGAAACTCAGTAAAGACTTAGGTGGGGTCCAAGGAGCATACTAATATACCATATCTACTACAAGCCCAAGAAATCTATATTTAAAAGGTAGCAAATATCAAGGCATCCTATGAGTTCAATACTTGACGATGAAACCATTCCAAGGCACCGACTTCTGTAAATCAGATCTTTGGGAGAAACATCCATGGACTCTATGGAAATAGGAACCATTGTATACCATCCATTGAATAAACTACCATTTCAACTCATCATCTCATTTCAATCATTAATTAATATTAAATTACACCTAATAAGTTCATCAAAATTTTATTTACAATTCCATATTAACCATTTCATAAAATGTAAACAACATTTAATCACATGTTGAGGAGGCATCAACTCTCATTTATCATCTCAATTCAATTCAATTCAATTCAATTTATAAAGGCTCCCTCTAACAAGGTATGAAATCACACACCCAGAAGGGTGGTATAAAGTAAGACAAATACAAAGTCACACCCCATGGGTTTCTTAGGATGGGGATAAAAACCTCCAACAATATCAAAGTTACTCAGAGGGAAATCCAATAGGTTCCAAATAATGTAGTTCAATAATTTAATTGATTTATGGGGACCACCAGAAACTTCAGCATGTCACATGTTGACATATATACTTACAAAATACCAAATTCCATGGGAATGTTTTAGACCACCAACCATAGGTACGTAGATGAGTAACCATATAGTATCGACCTCTGATTTAGTCTAGATCTATTGAAAAATTATGAATAGGTGAAAATCATGACAATAGGTCATATAAGATTTCACCTAAATAACTTAGTTGATTTGAACACAAATGAAAAATGAAACAAGCTGAATGAACAACTCAATTGTGAAAATATATTGAGACTTATGGGATTTGAATTTAATTTCAGATAGAGAAAATAGATAAAAAGATATAGGCTATCATCAGAATTGATCTACCCTTATAAGAGGCTATCCAACATCGAAAAAATGTAATTTTAGGTTATTAGAGATTTAAAGCGAGAAGTGGTCATTTTCCTTCTTTTTAATAGATTACTTGCATGATTGTAAAAACTATTAAGGAACTGTACTAACTTATTTGTGTGAAGGGGAACCTGAATCAGCTCATGTGCATGGTTTGGAAACCATGTTCAAACCAGGTTCTTAGCCTCTATTAAAATATATAGTTTTTCTAAACCGGTGTGTGGCCCGAGATGAATAGTTTACCCAAACAGGGCAGCCTCCTGCACCACTCTTTTCATCCCAACATGGTTATTCATAACCATACAGATTATGTCACATAATTTATAAAAATCAGGTGGATCAGAAACCTTTTCAAAAAATATAGGATCTATGCTTCAAACAGTCCCCAAACACTACCGAATCTCCTATGATCTGATTAGGCAATCACATTAGGTCCAAACTGAGGAGTTAAACTGAAAAAATATATTCATGTCATATGAAAGACTAAGATATTATATAAATAAAAAAAACACAAAAATAAATTTTTTAATACATATTAAAAATCACTTTTAGGATTTACATAAAAATTAGAGAAATATCCTTTTTCTTTTAAAAATATTAAAAACAAAAAATTCCCAAAATAATGGGAGAAAAATATTCTCTAAAAAACCATGAAAAGTTTTAGATTAATCATGATAATTAATAATTGATATAATGGTGAAAAAATTCATTTATTCCATAAATGTTAAATTAATTATTTTCTAACTTTTGTAAAATGTAAAAAAATAACTCATACATAAAATTTTGAAATGATTCCATTGTAAATACATTTTTAAAAAGTAAAGGGTTTTTGAAAAATAATTTAAAATATATATAGAGTATAGATAGTAATATTTCATAATAATTATAATGAATATTTACATCGAAGAAAAAATAGGAGAAATAACATTAATTGATTTTCAAATAGAGTTTAAGAAAATACATTACATCGAGTTCAACTCACTATGTATGTACTTAACTCATGTATAATAAAAATATCTTTGTTATTTAGTTTTTTAAGAACATTTTTAATTGTTTAATCCATTATTATTTCACCTTTAATTTCTTTTATTACCATGTATTATATAGTTAATAAATCAATTATGTTAAAGTCAGCTTTTTTGAGGATGTTCGGTTCATAATACGAAAACAACATCGATAGGTTGACAATGGTCAAATGGTTAATTTTACATAATCCCCAGAATAATAATCATGATATAATTATAATTTTTATACATTAAAAAAATTATAGACCCATCCATGAATATTAGACGTTATAAAAGAATCACAACACTTTGTGGAGGTGGTAGTCTACACATATGCATGCGAGACTTTATTTTTTTGAAACAGATGGAAGGGAAAATAGTTAAGTAATATATTATATTTATAGAATCTGAATTATGTCTTGAATATCATATAAATTCAATTAATTCAGCATAATAACCAGAATTTTGATGTGGTGATTAAAAATGGAACACAACACTTTATGAAGATGATAGTCTACACGTAAAAAAGTGAAATGTTTTCACTTCCCAGAGGATGAAAATGGAGACGAAAAAGGGTATATCAATAAATATAATAAATATTAATTGTATTTAAGATTATAATTTTATCATATTATCATGGTTATAGAATGTTTTAAGAAGTTGGAAGAAGAAAAAAACATGAAAACACTCTATTAAGAGTTATATCACTTCCTTGGAAAACATCATTTTGCTTACAAATTAAGCCTTCTATGTTGGTATTTTGGTAAAACCATTACATATAATTTGTGATAAGATTTTTTGTAAATTTATTTGGATAGGTATTGTTCCTAATAAATTCCTCAAGGTATGTTAATAAGATGTGATAAGGGATTCCACTTTTATAAGTCAGGGGAGTGGCACTCTTGAAAATTTTAAAGGTTTTAAAATAATATAACTATTATTCATCAAAATTGGAACTAAATATCTCAAATTCCAAATATAGAATTATAAGGGTAGATATTATCTCATACATTAATAATTAAGATGATATTTTTTAATTTATCACTTACTTTTAATCTTATTTAACCCATTTTACCGTTTACTATGGTGAGAAATTTTAGCAAAGATAACTAATTATTATGAAAAAATCATATTAAACTAATTAATAAATTTAAAAAAAATTATTCATCGAATTAAATAATTTTTTTATATTCAATTTTTATAAGTTAAAGTTATTAATTTTAATATAAAAGTAAAATATGAAATAAAATATTTTTTAGAAAAATGTGTTTTAACCGTAATGTGATTTCATAAAAAAGTAATGTATAAAGATAATTAACATGACATTAATGGGATTAATTTTAGTGAATTTATTCAAATATTACTCAAAAAACAATACAGAATAAATTTTTTTATTTTAAATAATTGAAAATAAATGGCTATTTTTTAGAAAAATTACATTTTTAATTATTCACCAAAAATAAATCTCCTTAAAAAAACTCAAAACATCACCCTGAAATATGTATGGTTTGATTATATCAATAATTAAGTCTATTTTATAAAAATGAATTTATAAAACATAGTAATTTTAATTTTAATAAAACCCATATAATTGATGGAAATCAATTTAGTTAGTATAAAAATATTTCTTTTTCAATTTTGAAAATTCATATAAAAATATTTTATTGAATGTGAATCCATAAAATTAAACCATTAATATTAATTAAACATGAAATTTATTTATTATTAACAATAACTGGGTTGTGAAATTGTAATGCCCCGACCCTAGTTACCCATAGTCGGTGCATTATAACGTAACATTGTCATGATCACAAAAGGCCAAGTCTGGAAAGACCGATTAGTTTAGTAGCCTTGGAAACACTAGATACATTCATAAATGTTACATTACATCATAAAGTGAAAAATCACAATAACATAGTCTCCATAGTCCACACTCCTATCCCCTTCAGACTATCCATGTAGGTTAGTCATAAAATATTTCTTCACATCCTGGGAAAATAAAACATAGAAAGGGGTGAGCTCAGATGATCAGTAAGGATAACAATACAGCGAAAACTTTCATAAATAAACATAAACATTTAAGGCAATGTATAACTAAAACTAAAGCCTTTTAAACTTGAACTTCAGCATAATATGGAAAAAATAAAATGAAATAATGCCATTTACTTATTCACATGGATATTCTACTAGTCAAATAATCACATGCAATATCAATAACCACTTTCATAATGATGGAATGCATAATTCCAGACTCTCATAACCACATAGTCAAGGCCTCGTGCCAAGACTACAAATAAGATTTTGTCAAGGACTCTTGCCAAGACACTAGTTTGTCTCATGAGACCTACCGATGCATTGAGGAGCTATAGTGGGCTCCACCAGTCACTTATTAAGTCCAATTCATTCCTCATATGAATAGGTTTAAACATATCATAAATCATAACATAATCGTATCACAAAAAAATGCATAAAGGAAACATAACATTACCACATTTCGATCACAGGATATCAATACAACACATTGATATAATAAAAAAATTATCAAAACCCGTTTCAATACCAAAATAAATGAAAAGTAAAACACGATATTTATTTTTCATTTAAAAAAATGTATGGCTTGTAGAGGAAGACGAAACTCAAATAATGGTCATGATGGCGGAGAAGTCGTTGTCACCGCATACGTACGAAAAAAAACATTCCCTTTTGTGGTTTAGTAAAACGATTCATATAAAAAATATTCCTTTTGAATAAACATAAAATTAAAAGGGGTTTATACACCGTATAAAATAAAGTTGTGTATAAAACAAAATAAGCCTCAATGAAAGGAGATTGAGACGAAGTCCCTTACCTCGTGTCCGACTTGACTCGATCGTTCTTTAACCTCTTGAATAACAAACTAGAGTTAATTTTTACTTGCTTTAGAACCCTTTTCAAGTTCATTATTCCTTTTATATAACTTATTACCATGTTATGAACATTACTTAATTATTTAAGTTAATAACGGTCGTTTTGTCAATCTTTGGTACTTGAGTCAAAAATAAACTTCTTATAATTAAAAGTTGTTCATGTGGTAAATATACATTATATCCAGAATTATATTCATGATTTAGATATCATATATATCATATATATCCATTATATAAATTCATTTATAATATTACATAACATTTAGAGGTAAGAAATGAAATGCACCCTTCCTGGATACGGTAAGCCGTACGTATGCATGAACGCTACTTTCATTTCTATTTCGTATTTAATGGATTGAAATCATAATTATATAAAGGTATATTATAATTCCAGTATAATATTATATATAATATCATTTACTCCATCATTTATATATCCCACATATGGAATTAATGATTCAAATCACTTTGAGGGGGCGGTAGTCAGCAGTTCTTAAAATGAAATTATCGCGTTTACCCATAATGGAAATCATAAAGGTATGCCATAAATGGAAAATACCAAAGCATAAATAAAACATAAACATAATATATATCATATATATAAATAGTTTCATCATAATGGCCACCATTAGAGGTGTTAAAAAAGGATTGAACAATCATCGTTTCGTGAGGTAGTAATTCGCCACCCAGAGAAACAGTATGTTCTTTAACCATTAGACGAAGGTGTGTGTATGTGTAAATCAAATACTTCTCATAAAAACATCCTAGTATATTGAAGATACTGGTGTTGTTTCAAAATAAAGTAATAAAAAGTGTTTAGGGGGTTAGAGAAGCAAAATAAAACAAAAGAATGTAAGAGAAGACATTACCTTAAAATCGGGTAACTATTTTTGATTTGAGCCAAAGGCTTCCTTGGGAAGGCTTCTACCCAAAGTGAGGCCCTGAGTAGTAATATAGGAAAGTTGAGAGAGTATTTGGGTAGAGGTTGGCCGATCCAAATGGATTTGAAGGTGTAAATAAGGTGGTAGAGGTGGGGGACTTTTATAAGAGGAGAGGTGGGGCACTCTTGGAAATTCAAGAAATGTTACTTTATTATATAATGATTTTTGGATTTTAAAGGTCCCACAATTATATATTTCGAGGATAAGGTGATAAGGGTTCGAAATATACTCATCCAATAGGTTTTTTACAAGTGTAAGTCTTATATTTTACATTATCCTTCCATTTTATTTAAATCGTTAATTAATGAGGTAATCGCTGCATCATCATGGTGTTATAAAAAATTTAATTTATTTAATGTATAAAAATTATAAAAAAATTACCATGATGTAGGAAATATTTTTAAATTTCCAATGAATATTTATAGTCAAAAATATAACTTATATAACCCCAGGTAATAATTTTTTTAGTAGAAAAACACATGTTTGTGACAATTTTATTTTTACTTTAAATAAAAAGTTATTAATGTCATTTTCTTACCCAAGTGGCTCCATGGGGCCCCCAAGTTGACCCATGGATTTTCTTGGTCGGACATGACTCATAAAATAAGGGTGGGACAAATCTAAAGGTAATTTCATATTATTATAATATTATATTTACCTTAAATTACACTAATTACCTTTAATCGCGATTAATAAAACCTAAAAGTTACTATTCACCAAAAATTATTTTTATCCCATTGACCCAAATTTTCATTACTAATGACAACCATGTATGTTGGATTTTTGAAATTCAATTCACAGAAGTGGTAAAGTTTCATTTAAACTAAAAAATAGTTTTTAAATTACCACTTAGTGGTTTCACTATTCATCAAAAATTGAAGTTTTTCAGAAAAATACCAAAAATTCACCCTAAGATATATTTGATAATACTAATTCAAAAATGATGTCTATTTTAAAAAATTCAAAACATATAAGTTGAATTAATTAATTTAATAATTAATTCTCGCTGTCATAACAAATAGCGTGTTTTTAAGAAACAATATATATCAAAAGATTGACAATTGTTTATGTCTAATTTCAAAGTGAGATTAAATATAATGACCACCATTGGATAAAATAGTAAAAATATATTATAATTATAGTTTAAAACCATTCAATAGTATAATTTATCACTATAAATTATTTTGTTTAAAAATTTTGTTTTTAAGTATTTTTTCTATTCATAGATTATTGGAAGTTCTCAGAAAATTACAAAAAATTCAACATAGGGTAATTTTGATATTTTGAATACAAAAATGAAGTCCATTTTGGAATATAAAATTTATATAATTTCAAAAAGTGGGTGTTACTATTCATAATGGCTACTTTTATTGGTCGTGGTGTGTTAGAACTCGAAGTTGTGTACAACACACGCTGCTCTATTATTCAAAGAGAAGCGTACCATGGAAGATTGGGGTGTTACATTCTCCCATACTTCAATAAATTGCGTCCTCGCAATTTGAAAATATTCTTTGAAAATAAAAGGTTGAAAATAGAATATACCTTTGTGGAAAACCCACATCGGAAATAGGGTTAATAAAATTTAGTTTTAATAAAAGGGAAAGGGAAATGAGAAAGTCACCACCAATTTAGGGATTCTAATAGGAGAACAACGGTTGAAATTATAAACATGTAATTAGAGGAAAAATTTAAATATTTATTGGGAGTGATTTAGGTCATCAATCACAAACAAGTGTAAAATTGAGGGCCTCAAAGCCATCAATATATGATGATTTAAAATATAATCAGTTAAACAAAACATAAGGTATTAGGATAACACAATTTTGTTTTTATATCGCTTCCCTAAAGTTTAAGAATTAATTTCTTCATAGAATAAGATACATATATATATATATATACTTGACAAGTAGAATTCCATCCTTCAACTAATTTATACCAAAAACTCATCTTTCACTCAAAATGATAGTAGAACTCAAAAATATTATATTTATCCTAATCGTATAAGGGTTCAAATATTAACACATACCATGAAGAAAAATATTTTTTAATAACAAGGGACTTCCTGTAGGATAGTGGTAGGTAATAAAGGCCTATCGCACTATGGTTGTGGGTTTGATTCCTGCAGCTTTTTCCGATGCGACGGGTTATCCCCCAACCTGCAGGTTGTCATTTTCCTAAAACTATAGTATTATAATATTCCAAAAATAATCTTCAAAAATGTTTTAACCTTAAACAATACTATCCAAAGATAATATTAATCCATTCCAACCTTTATGGTTATCCAAAATACCTATTTACAGACTTTCTCTAAAAGGTCTCTAAATTCCAAAATCAATTCATCAGATTCCCCAAACAAAGTAAAGTTTCTCTTATTGTCACATACTAAAAATATTATTACCTTCATCATATTAAAACCTTAATGAAAACCACAAGTACGGCAGTACAATCCTTATATATATCACATTATTCTTATAACCAGAATATAATCCTTGAGTCTAAAAGCACCAATACATTAATTATTCCACTTCAACTATAGTAACATCATATGATTGGCCTTGATCCCTTGGTATTTTCTTAGGTAAGTTTCCCTGAGGCTTGGTACATTCATTTGCATAATGCCCCATTTCCAAACAATTGTAGCATTCAACAATGATAGCATCTTTCTTTCCCTTGCAATCATGAGCCTGGTGACCTTTTTCTCCAAATTTATAACAAACTACCATTCCTTTTAGGCATGTACCGGGGTGATTCTTCCCACAATTATCACATAATGGAAAATCCTTCTTTCCCTTTTTCCCTTTATCTGCCTCTTCCTCCACTGTTCTCTTCTTATCTTTATTTACTTTGTTGTCATAAGAATTATAGAATTCATTTTCTTTATTGATAGAACACGAGACTACATCTTCGTATATTGAGAAAGATTGTGATACTACAGCTCGACGGAGAAATGGTTCCAACCCATCAAATAAACGATTTATCTTACATCTTATTTTATGTATAAAATTTGCAGCATTCCTCGCTAACCTTATAACATTGGCCTCATACTTTGAGACATTTGCATTCTCCTTTTGTCTCAGACTCAGAAATTGCCTTTCCATATCTGCTCGATAGTCACGAAGATAGTATTTTAATAATAAAATCTCTTTGAACTCCCTCCATTCCATACTTGATACCTGATCATCTTCCTTTGTGTTTTGAATCAATGACCACCGTTGATCTGTATCTCCAGTGAGGCGGTAAACTGCCATGATAACCTTTTCCCTTTCACTACTCCCCAAAGCCTGAAATATTTTCTCTAGAGAATTTATCCATTTAACAGCTACTAAGGAATTTTTACACCCATTGAATGTTGGTGGTTGTTTCCTCATGAAGCGTTCTAACATTGATACTCCACATTGTGGATCAGGGTGCTCCATACAAGTAAGGTTATTATTCATAACCTGATTGAGTTATCCCAGTATGGTGATAAGCTGATCAGCACCAGTTGTATCACCCACTCCATTATAATTATCTTGATCAGGAGGGAAATCCCAACATGGAGTGCGTGCATTGATACGGTTTCCATTCCTTCCCCTAGGCGCAATTTCTAAACAATTTCATAAACTAGATTAGTTTATGAATCAAAATACATAATTCCATACTTGTAAAACACTTAACCTAAATTGAACAGTTTATGGATATAATCCATAATCATAAAAATGTTTTCTTTGAGAATGTATATACTCATAAACACTTCATAATGGTTTTTAAAGACAATGATAATTATACTAAGCATATTCCCCGGGAGTGTCGTAAACAAGAGTGCATCAAGGCCCGTTGTCATGCACCAGTTCCCATTCGAGTCTAACTCAAAGCGGTGTTTTTGGGTTTTACCCCTAGGTACATCTGTTCCAGAGCTGCCTCTACCTGCTTGTATCCAGACAGGGATGTATTGCTCAGAAAACTCACAAAATATCTAAAATACAAAAATTCTAGGAAGTTCTTCTATACTAATCCGAAATGTCTATCTTAGGGCTATGTGCTCTAATCAGATTTTATCTAAATCTATCTTCCAAGGTTAGTACTAAACTTCCTCTGATACCAACTGTAACGCCCTGACCCTAGTTACCCAGAGTCAGTGAATTAAAACGTAACACTGGCATGATCAAAAAAGATCAAGTCTAAAATGACCAATTAGTTCGGTAGCCTTGGAAACACTAGATACATTCATAAATGTTACACTACATCATAAAGTGAAAAATCACAATAACATAGTCTCCATAGTCCACACTCCTATCCCCTTCATACTATCCCTATAGGTAAATCATAAAATATTTATTCACATCCTGGGAAAATAAAACATAGTAAGGGGTGAGCTCAGATGCTCAGTAATGATAAAAATACAACCGAAACTTTCATAAATAAACATAATCATTTAAGGCAATGTATAACTAAAAAAAATCCATTTAAACTTGAACTTCATCATTATATGGAAAAAATAAAATGAAATAATTCCATTTACTTATTCACATGTATATTCTACTATTCGAATAATCACATGAAATATCAATAACCACTTTCATAATGATGGAATGCATAATGCCATACTATCATAACCACATAGTCAAGGCCTGGTGCCAATACTACAAATAATATTTTGTCAAGGCCTCGTTCCAAGACACTAGTTTGTCTCATGAGACCTACCGATGCATCGAGGAGCTACATCAGGCACTAGCCGTCACTTATTAAGTCCAATGCATTCCTCATATGAACAGGTTTAAACATATCATAAACCATAACATAATCGTACCACATAAAACATGCATAAAGGAAACATAACATTCCTACATTTCAATAACAAGATATCAATACAAAACATTGATATAATAAAAACATTATCAAAACCATTTTCAATAACAAAATAAATGAAAACTAAAACATGGTATTTATTTTTCATTTTAAAAAAAATTATGGCTTGTAGAGGAAGTCGAAACTCAAATAATGGTACCGGCGGTGGAGAAGTCGTTGTTTCCGCATACGTACGACCAAAAAACATTCCCTTTTGTCATTTAGTAAAACGCTTCATATAAAAAAGTTTCCTTTTGAATAAATGTAAATGTCAAAGGGGTTTATACACCGTATAAAAGAAAGTTTTGTATAAAACAAAATATGCCTCAATGAAAGGAGATTGAGACGAAGTCCCTTACCTCATGTCCGACTTGACTCGATCGTTCTTTAACCTCCTGAATAATAAACTAGAGTTAATTTATACTTGCTTAAGAACCATTTTCAAGTTCATTATTCCTTTTATATACCTTATTACCATGTTATGAACATTATGTAATTATTTAAGTTAATAACGGTCGTTTTGTCGATCTTCGGTACTTGAGTCAAAAATAAACTTCTTATAATTACAAGTTATTCATGTGGTAAAATATCCATTATATCCAAAATTATATTCATGATTTAGATATCATATATTTCTATATATCCAGTATATACATTCATTTTTAATATTACATAACATTTAGAGGTAAGAAATGAAATGCACCGTTCATGGAGACGGTAAGCCGTATGTACGCATGAACGCTACGTTCATTTCTATTTCATATTTAATGGAATGAAATCATAATGATATAAAGGTATATTATAATTACAGTATAATATCATATATAATATCATTTACTCCATCCTTTATACATCCCACATATGGCATTAACGATTCAAATCACTTTGAGGGGGTGGTAGTCCACACTTCTTAAAATGAAATTATCACGTTTACCCATAATGGAAATCAAAAAGGTATGCAATAAATAGAAAATATAGAATAATAAAGAAAACATAAACATAATATATATCATATATAGAAATATTTTCATCATAATGGGCACCATGATATGTGTTAAAAAAAGATTGAACAATCATCGTTTCATGAGGTAGTAATTCACCACCCACAAAAACAATATGTTCTTTAACAATTATACGAAGGTGTGTGTAAGTGTAAATAAAATAATTCTCATAAAAACATCCTAGTATATTGAATATACTGTTGTTGTTACAAAATAAATGAATAAAAAGTGTTTAAGGGGTTGGAGAAGAAAAATAATACAAAAGAACATAAGAGAAGACATTACCTTAAAAGCGGGTAACTCTTTTTGATTTGAGCCAATGGCTTACTTGGGAAGGATTCTTCCCAAAGTGAGGATTCTAGGAATAATAGAGGGAAGTTGAGAGAGTATTTGGGTAGAGTTTGGCCGAGCCAAATGGATTTGATGGTGCGAATAAGGTGGTAGAGGTGGGGGCTTTTATAAGAGGAGAGGAGGGGCACTCTTGGAAAGTCAAGAAATGTTACTTTATTATATAATCAGTTTCGGATTTTAAAGGTCCCAAAATTATATATTTCGAGAATAAGGTGATTAGGGTTCGAAATATACTCATACAATAGGTTTTTGACAAGTGTAAGTCTTATATTTTACATTAATGTTTGATTTTATTTAAATCGTTAATTAATGAGGTAATCGCTGCATCATCATGGTGTTACAAAAAAATTAATTTATTTAATGTCTAAAAATTATAAAAAAATTACCATGATGTAGGAAATATTTTTTGATTTCCAATGAATATTTATAGTCAAAATTTTAACTTATATAACCCCATGTAATAATTGTTTTAGTAAAACAACACATGTTTGTGACAATTTTATTTTTACTTTAAATAAAAACTTATTAAATGTCATTTTCTTACCCAAGTGGATCCATGGGCTCCCCAAGTTGTCCCATGGATTTTCTTGGTCGTCCATGACTCAAATAATAAGGGTAGGACAAGTGTAAAGGTAATTTCATATTATTATAACATTATATTTATCTTAAATTACACTAATTACCTTTAATCACGATTAATAAAACTTAAATGTTACTATTCACCAAAAAATTATTTTCATCCCATTGAACCACATTTTACTTACTAATGAAAACCATGTATGTAGGATATTTGAAATTAAATTCATAGAAGTCTTAATGTTTAATTTAAAAGAAAAAATAGTTTTTTAACTACAACTTAGTAGTTTCACTATTCATCAAAAATTGATATTTTCAGAAAAATACTAAAAATTCACCCTAATTTATATTTGATATTCCTAATACAAAAATTATGTCTATTTTACAAAATTCAAAACATATAAGTTGAATTAATTAATTTAATAATTAATTTCCACTATCCAATAAATATCGTTTTTTTAAGAAACAATATATATCAAAAGATTGACAATTGTTTATGTCCAATTTCAAAGTGAATTTAATTATAATGACCACCATTGGATAAAATGGTAAAAATATATTATAATTATAGTTTAAAACAACTCAATTGTATAACTTATTACTATAAATTATTTTTATTAAAAGAGTTGTTTTTAAGTATTTTTTCTATTCATAGAAAATTGGATGTTCTCAGAAAATTACAAAAAAATCAACTTAGGATAATTTTGAAATTCCGAATGCAAAAATGAAGTCCATTTTGAAATATAAAATTTATATAATTTCAAAAAGTGGTTGTTACTATTCATAACGGCTACTTTGATGGGTCGCGGTGTGTTAGAACTCGAGGTTGTGCACAACACATCCTGCTCTATTATTCAAAGAGAAGCATACCATGGAAGCTTGGGGTGTTACAGAAATTCCTCCCTCATAGACTATGCATATTCACAATTTTATTCATCGCCTAAATGGGTTTGGTTATTTTTTCCACATATCCTATTCTAGTTTCTATGTTGGTTCCTTAATCATGTGGTTCTTCCATAAGACTTTTACCAATTTTTTAACATATTCTATAACACATTATCTCAAAAATGTAAAAACTAAAATTTTTGTTCCTCACAAGAAATATCCTCTTCCAACCAAACTACTTTGGGGATTAATACATGAGATGCTTCAGGTGCATATTTCTGTACATAAGAAACAATAAATACATCATGTAATTTAGATAAACTGAAAGGTAAGGCCACTCAACATGAGAATAATCCCGTGATTTAAATAATTTTAATTGGACCTATAAAATATGGGATTAATTTTCCTTTATTTTTGAAAAATATAACACCACTACCATGAGATATTGAAGAGTGATAAGATCACCTACTTCAAATGAATGATCTTTCCTCGAGAAATCTACTTAACTATTTTTCATACTTTGAGATTCCTTCATGCACTGTTGAATCATATTTTCCTTGTCAACCATTTCTAATTGCAATATTATCATAATAAAATTATTTCATTGACCTTGTCCAAGCATATTGGAGTTCGACACCATTTTCCATATACTTCCAAAAAATCTTCCATATATATACGGGAATGAAAGCTGTTATTATAAGAAATATAAAAAAATAGATATTCTAATCCCAAATTACTGAATTGTTCAATGATTCAACCTACATTATATCCACCAAATTTAGAATTGTTCACTCTAACTATACTTTAGATTGATTGTGAAAAGTTGTACTGAAATTTAATTTTGTACTTAATGAATTTTGAAGGCCTTTACAAAAATTATAGGTATACATGGAATGATAAATATATATTGTTAAGAGAGGTGATCATTGTAATCTAAATATATCATTATGGTAAAGCATATAATGATTATCCAAATATATTTTGTCAATAATAAGAATAATATCCATAGATTTTTTTAATCGATCAATAATGAACCAAATAACATTATTATATTGAGATTTATTTTGTAATAACACCATGTAATACAAGGAGATATTTTACAATTTCCACCCTAGAACTTCAAAAGGCTTATAATCACCTTAAATAGTTGTCTCTTTTCATTAAGTATTTTAGAAGTTAAAAATTTCATCCAAAAATAATCAATATCCATCAACATTACTTCTGACCAATAATACCCCAAAAGGTATCTATCATATTAGCAATACCATGAAGAATAGAAAACATATATCTATGAGCTCCACCCTATAATTTCTTCTTCAATATAGAAATGATTGGAATAAAAAACTATTTACAAATATTATAACATATTCTTTATCATTGTAATGTTCATGAATCTTACCCACTGATAATTCTTAATGATGTCTTACTAGGTTGAATGCACTGACACCTAAACCAAAAGTATGGGCATTATCACATACATAATTTCATAGAAAACATTCATTAGATAATTAATCAATGTATCATGTTATAAGTATAAGAAAAATAATGATGCATTATATTTTTCAATTAAAACACCCACTACCATATTTTCTTTAATAGGATGATAATGAATGATGTAATAATAAGCATTTATTGATTCCAACCATCCTCTCTACCTAATGATGAATTTTTTTCAGTGATTATATACATTAATGTTTTATAGTCTATATGAATTTTAAATATTACCCCATATAAAATATGTCTCTAGGCTTTAAAAAAATACAACTCTATCCAGCTTAAAATCATGAGTAGGTAAATTCAATTCAGTTATTTTTAAATGGGGTTATTCATATGAAATTATCCAATCCCCATTAATCAAGAAACAACTGATTCACTTTAAATAAGCATCACTATATATAAAAAACTAAACCTTAATAGATTTAATTTCCAACATAGTATCACTAACCAATCCTATTTTTAATTCCTGAAAGAATTAATAACATTCCAATATCTAGATTAATTTTTGTCTTCTTCATGTTAACTTATTTAGTGGGCTAGATAACCATTTTTTTCCGAACCCATCAATAAGAACAAATTAATACTAGAAGTAATTAAATATCAATGATATTTGTTGGTCTTGTCCATGGTTTTAATGCCATTGTATTAGTAGGGTCATATATTATTCCATATTTTTGAACCATATTCCCATGGAAAAAAATCTGTTATAACCAAAAGTTATATTTCTAAATAATATATAAGACTTATTATATTATAAATTCTATAGAATAATAATTATGTGTTTCTTAGGTTCCTAATAAGTTTTAGAAAAATCAATAATCACATCAATAGAAAAAACATATAATTTTTCAAAAAGCTGAAAAAAAATCTATTCATAAGATCCATGAATACTATGGGTGAATTAGTCAACTAAAGGGCATCACCAACCACTAATAATTCCCATACCTAGAAGGAAGTCTAATATTTTGAATTTCATCATAATTCACTTTAAGTTGATGATATCCCAACCTTATATTAATTTTTTAAAAAATAATGAACTCCCTAAATCCTATCAAACAAGTCATCTATAAGAGGAAACAAATAATTTTTCTTGACAGTAATGTTGTTGAGTGATCTACAATCAATTAAAATCCTCATTTAACTATCCTTATTTTTAACAATCAAAATAGGATCACCCAAAATTTAAGTACTATGATGAATAAAAACCTCCTGAAGGATCTCTTGTAAATTTAATTTTCAATTATAATAAATCTAATGGATCCATTCTATAAGGGGGTTTTGAAATTAGAGTAGCTTTTGGAACTAATTAAACAGTGAGTTCAACCTCTTAATCAATAATAAAAATATGGAAATCATCCTGAAATATGTACATATATACATTTAATACTTGAATTTCACTAATTAAAATAACAACCCTCCTTTTGAAAATATGATTAACATAATTTTGTCTTCCATCATTAATATTTTTCTCCGATTCTTGATATGTTATCATTGGTATGAACTCATCCTTATATACATTTACAATATCAAATTGAAAATTTATTATAACTTCCTTGGATATAAAATATATCTTTTTATGATAAACTAAAATTTAATCCACACTTATAATAACATGAAACAGAACAATGAGAAAGAAAAAAATATTTATATAAAAATACATTTTATTGATAATCAAAGAATGATTCAGATAAATATTTTTTACCATAATACTTCAACCTGGAGTTTTTAGTAAAAGTTAATTATCCATTTATTGACCTTATATTCATATTATATAGTTACAATTCATAAAAAAAAAAGTAAAATTTTTATATCTCAAATCAAAATAGAGTTTGGAATAGTCTGAGTAAAAAAGTTATATATCTATCCCCACTTCATTTTATAGTCCTTCATTTTCTGAGGCATACATGGATTCATTTTCTTGACACTTATATATATGGTCTTTATTATTCCCATAATTAATAATTTTATATATACAGACATCATTATTATGGTCTATATCATTGAATTTAAAACATCTCATAGTCTATTTATTTTTTTGGTTCTCTTCATTACCATGATTCTTTTCATTTAAATCATGATCCAAATTTCCTGAAACACCATATAGATAACACTTTATTGATTTTATAAGACACCAATATGATGATTCTCACCACACATATCAAATTAGTAAAATATAGACCTCTTAACTTTATATTTATTTGATAACATCATTGAGAAACTATTTAAAATTTCAAAATTATATAAACCAATAATATTATATAGTTGGGATGTTTTAAATTAGGGTATTTTTTTAAATATGATTATAAAGAGATGTTTTTGTTGGATATATAATTCACCCCCAACTTTAAAAATTCATTGGGATGGATATTTATTATTCTAAAATGATTGTTTTTATACCGCCTCACAGTCTATGAAAAATGAGAGTATCATCAGTGTATGTCCAGACTACCACCACAATAGAATGATGTATTTAGTTGTTCCATGAATGAATAAAATGTATTTTATTTAAAATTCATCTAATTTTTTATAATTATTTTTATTATACTATTAATATTATGGAATTATATTTTTTTAAATTATATATAATATTTATAGAAATGGTTATTTAAAATATAATCGCATTTAATGAACATATGAGTTAACTGACATTAATTTGAGTATATTTTGGAAACCAATGGGACTATATATATATATATTTCTAATTAAATTGTATACGACATAAACATCTAAAATTATAGAGATCGTCAATCTATTTTACCAAACCATTGAAAATGTTCAACATACCAAGAGAGTTATCAAGAAATTGAACGAACCACATCAAATAACTAACATATGATAAAATAATGTATTAAATAAATAAAAAATGGTAATAAATAGGCAATTTAAAAATAATTATTGAGAAAAAATTCTTATAAATTTTTTAAATAATTTTTTTGTTTATACAGAATGATAGGCACACACACAGAATGAATCAGTACCCATTGTTTGGGTTTTTGAAAATCAATTTTGATTCATCGAGATATAATTTATATTCAGAACTTGTACCCTTTTTATGATATTAAAATTTACCTAGGATATTTCTATATTATATTTTTCTTTAAATATACAGGATTTAAAAATCCATATAATGTTTATTTTTCAATGGTTTTCAATTCAAGTGATTTTAAAGTCATACTTGTTTTTCAAACTCAAACCGCATATCCTTGAGTTATAACATTTGATATTTAACTTCTTACTTTTATGATTGGTTGATTAAAAACTATGATTTTTGTTCATTTCACTTTCTATTAATCTCTGGGGAAAATGAATTTTTAAATTAAAATAATTTACCTTTTTGTATTTCTTTCACAAAATGTAGAACATTGTTAAGAATATTTCTCATCATCTTTAATGATGGTTTCCACTCCCTAAGTATATTTTTCTATTCCAGCATATGTTCTTATTTATATTTAGAAAACCCATATTTTTTTATCTCATATTTCCTTCATATTTTTTATCTCTAGTTTTCAAAATAATGTTTTATTATTCTATTTTACGATTTGGGATTTCTATAAATTTATTTTAATACATAAAAAGGGATCTTCTAAAGTACCCTTGTTACTTTTAGATTACGAATTCAATTTATTTTCCACCCTTTCCATCTATATTATTCTCTTTTAATTAATTTATATTAGTTATATATTTTTCATACATATATAATAAGTCTTATTTACCTTTCTTTGTTAAGAATACTACATATTTTATGTTCCCTTTCCAATTATATATTTTATGTAAACATTATTTAAGGGAAATTATATATGTATTATTTAATGTCAAGTACCCCCACTTTAAAATGTTTCATCCTTGAAAATATTATTAAAAACCATCATTATTTTATGAAAAAAATCCAAGTTCAATTATGGTTTAATTCAAAATAATAATATATTTCCATACATAAAAATGATTTACTCATTTTAAAAATGCTTCAGCTATTCTATTTGTTTCTATCCTTATTATGTATTTTTATAAATTGGAAATAAATGTTCATGAAAAATATTTTTTATTAAATCACTAACATCCAAAATGATTTAATACATTTTTATCTTTTTAATCCTTATGATGTATCCTTCAGTTACATTTTGAGATAATATTATGAAACCCCCTATTTCTCATCAGTTTTATCCTGGTTATGATTTATATATAATTTTTCCTAATGTGAATCACATATTCATGTACAAATTTTGATTTTCATTATCTGAAGGTTGGTCTTAGAATTATATATCCCTATAATTCATTAGTTAACTCTTTACATATCATAAGAAAATGTAAAAGGGGATTGGGAGTGAACCCAATCCACCATGGGTCTCTTTAAACTTTATTTGTGGGAATAGGGAGTCATCCTAGTTCCCTATGAGACAATATCCACTATGATGGTCTTGTAAGGGATCCTTCATTTATGATTATGATTCCATGTTTTATGAATTTTCCTAATATTTATGATTCCATTAAATTATGATATCATTCATTTGTGCCATTTTTGCATGATTATTTCACACACTAATGTCATGGTATATGTTTTTTCTTTAATATTGCAAGTTTTTATATTATTATATATGGAAACTTATTATTTTTCCATTTTATTTTTAATATTTAATTTCTCCCTATCATCTTTTTTGATTTTATTTTGATCTAAAAATTTATTACATGATTTACCTTAATAAGAGTTTGAGCCCGTCCCTTTTTTTGTTTCTATACCCCATGTTATAAAGATGAGAATAACTTATGATAAGTCTAGAAGGGATTCTATTGAGGATCAATTATGGAGAAATTATCACATGTATTATAAAATTAATTTTCAATATAGATTTTTTTCAAAGACATAAAAGATTTTTTTCTTGGGTTTGAGTGACTCTTTGTGAGATGAAATGTTTTTTACAGAGATGATGAAAAATAAATATATATTTATTTGGGATTATTATAGTTGGAATCGGAGAATCATTTAGTTATCTTTCTCGATTACTTTATTTATTTTTTGGGATAATGATACAATAAATTTCGTGAAAACCCAAAGGATAATTACAAGGGATAATCATATGTGTAGGATAATATCCTGAATATTTGGTTCATTTCTGAGTATGTGGTTTTATTAGTAATTAAATAATTATCTAGATACTAGTAATTGGATGTGCGTGTGGAATAGATGCACCTACAGTTAATAAAATAGAATATGGATGGTTGAGTGTTAAAATGATCTCCTCCTAGTGAACGATGAGTGTGATTAAGATTATAAACATGGATAGACACTCCCATGGGATAATCTTAGCGAACTCACATTCAATTTTTGATCTATTGTGCAATATTTATAATGTTTTGGAATTATGATATGTCACATGAGAGAACTCGACTTAAAGAAACATTAATTGGTCCGACCGTGATTTATGTTTAACTAAAATCTAATATGAATGTAAAAAAGAGTAAAATAGTTTGAGGATGAATTTTCTATGTAAATATCATAAAATAGTTCTTTTATGGTGTTAATTATTTATCATTCACATTAACCCATTTTGGTTTTAGTTGTGGATAATTATTGAAGGAACCAAGTTAATAATGGATTCCATGTAAATATAAATATTTTACCCTTGAGAAATGTAATAGGATAAGAGATGAAGTGATAAATATTGTGATTATGACAAACCATATATCAGGAATTATAATTAACATTGTGGACTTAGTTGAATTTTCAAAAGTACCATTTAAGTGAAGGATGAAGTCTCTTGGAATTTCAGGTGATTAATAAGATTATGAAATGAATATTCAAACTCCTTAATGTCAAAATGGTGGAAGAGAAACCCATGGGAATGTATTAGAGGAAATAGAAAATTCTTAATGTGGGGAATATAAGGGAATATAACAACTTATTATCGAGAAGAAGTGAATAGCTAAGTAGATATAGTGAAATAAAATAGAGTTCATCTAGATATACAACTATAATTAAAATGTCATTAATATGGGGATATTTGGACTTATCCAAATCAATTCCTTAATCCAAGGTATGAAAAGGATGGAAGGCTTTAGAAATATACAATAGAAGGAAATAATTACAATCGTATACAACAAAAACTTCTGAAGTTTGTTCTAAAAATTATTTGGAATGAAGAACAACTATCATACATTAAATATCAATGAGTGTTGTATTTAAATCTTGTTCAACCAACTCCATTGTACATTGTATGTACTCAAATAAGATTAAATACAAAAAAAATTGGATGTTGAGTGTTTAATAAAAATTTCTAGTGGTCAAATTATTTAATCTCATGTTTATGTTTATGGGAATGTGAAATGTGGAAATCTTATTATCCTTCTTTAAGATGAATTTGATGTGATTTTTGAAATGGTTTAGCTATTTTCATATAGAATCCATAGAAACGAAATAGATAGATCATATTTCATATCTAAAATCAACTTATGATCACTTGTTACAGAAAAGAATATGATGAACCACTATAACAAAACATGCCTTTAACAATGTTGGTATTTATAAGTACTAAAAAAAGTGCAGATAAATGGAATATTTTTAGTGCTAAAAAAGTGCAGATAAATTTAACCTTTTATCAGTGTTTTTTAGCACTCATAAAGGGTTACTTTATCAACACTTTATTTTTAATTCTCATAAAGCAAAACTTAATTCAAACTTTTTTAACATTGATAATGGTATGGAAAAATAAAATGAAATAATTAAAAAATAAAAAATAAATTATGTGTCATTAAAAAATATTACAAATTTTATTAATTAACTAATTATTGATAAAAAATAATAAATTTATTATATAATATATATACATTTTAAATTCTAATATATAGTATGTATTAAATATATAGATATATGAAAAATGAAAATTAATCAAATAAAAATTAAAAATAAGTATATTGAGAGAAAATATTAAACATATTATTAATTAGATAATTAATGATAATTCTAATAAATAGTACATATTAAATATATATATATATATATGAATGTATATAAATATGATTTATTTGTTAAAAAATAGTTTTGCGCTTTTACATTAAATAATCATATATTTAATGAATAATGATTTTAATTGAAAATTAATATGAATTAAAAATACCGACTAACTTCATTAAGTAATAAACATATAATTGAATGTCGTCTAATTTTTTAATTTAAAATAGATTCAATTTGTGTTATATTGATTTTCTATATACGTAATTAATTAATTTTTATATAAAATTCACACACACAAAACATGTCCATTTTTTCAATATTTTTGAAGTGTAATTATTTTTAATTTATTCAATTTGACACAGTTTTAACATGCATGCACTTAAACATATATATTCACTAATGATGTTAAAAAAATATTTGTAAAAATATATATATAAATAAATATACTTATGATTGTAAATTTACTATATTTATACAATTATATATTTATAATTATAAATAAATAAATATTTTTAAAAAATTATTTATAAATTATAAATAAATAATTATATATATTTAAATAATAATTATATTTATAATAAATTTATCTAAAACCACATCGGTGGAGGTGCGGCGGTGAAGGAGAGTGGCACATCCATGCCGTTCTTTGGGAGGTTCAAGGTTCCAATCTTGGGAGTCCGCTTTCGGGGTGAGCCTCTACCCCAGGATCCACCCACCTTGTCAGGTCGGCCGGTCTCATCTAGGTGGAAAAAATGAGGTACGACCCATTCACAAACGGATCTCTTGACAGACCATCACTGTCGGGCCGTCACCCTCTGGGATGCTCTGCCATCTCAGCTGGCAATGACTGTTTCCCCGACTGGATCGCTGCCTCAGGGAAGTGACCTTTTCGTGGGAGAGGGGGGTTTCCATGTGTGGAGGGTTTGAAAATGACACACATGGGAATTCCCTTAAAAAAGAGATAATAAATTTATCTAAAAAATGAATATATTTACTATATTTATATTTATATATAATTATTTAATTTATATATAATTATATAAATATATAAAATGATATAAATATTATTTTTTGAAAACATCTATATAATTATAAATAAATAATTATATATTTAAGTAATTTTTAAATTATAATAATATATATAAATGATTAATAAATTTAATATATTTATATTTATATATATTTTTATTTTTAATTATTTATATTTATAACTATTTATTAAATATATATATATATGTTTACAAATTTTTTTACATATAATTATAGTTATAAATCATTTATCATTGCATAAATAATAAGCGCTTCCAAAAGAATTATTTATCACCACTTTTTTAGAAATGATAAATATTTCTTTTGTCAATGCTTATTACTTAAGTGTTGACAAAAGTTATTTTTTCCAGATTTTTTTGGAAGCGATGATAAAGGTGACCAGATATATTTAAAAACCCCAACCAATTACAAACCCGTCATAATATCCGAAGCTTTTTGTGGAAGCAACAAACTTCCAAAGCTCCTCCTCAGTGAATAGAAACTCAAATCAAGGCTCAAACAAATCGAGGGATCAAATTAAAGGATTGAACGATTTAAGGGTTTAAGGAATCCATGGTAGAACATTATTCATTCTTTACATTCTCTAGAATGTAAGTCTTTCTCTACTTCCTCTTGGGGAACTCGGGGCGTAAAACCGCAATGGTTCTGACCATAGAGGAGGTTATTTGAAACTATGAGTGTGGTGAGTTTTCTATTTTTGATTTTTGGCCATGTATATCCTCCACTTTGATGGTTGGAATTTTTAGAGTGTGAAACACTTATACCTTGAGCCTTTCTAGCTTTTCTCCTAGACGACACAAGAATCTCCTTCCTTCTCAATTTTAGATGTGAATTAATATAGGGGATTTGTAAGATAATATTTTATTAATTTGAATGTGTGGATTAATCATGCATTATTTTCATGGGATAAATATCATAATTAACCACATTTTATAAGTACCATCACATTTTTATCATCTATATAATTTTTTATGTATAAATATCCATGTTGGTTATTGGGTAGCCTTTGAAACTGCTTCTTGGTGTATTAAATTGAATATTTATTTTCATATATGTGTAGTAGAGACTTTAGATAGAGGGTGATTTTTTATATATCTATTAATTTTATAATTTCACTTTGATTTCTGATTGAAGTAATTGTATTCCTCTTTGAAAATGTGACACCATGAGATTCATTCCTTGTTTTTAGAGGCTAGTGTTTAAGGGATATAATTTTTAAGGGTTGGTGTGTTTATAACCTTTTTCTCTATATATATCACTGATGTGTATAAATTATTTATGCCAACATATATGAGGGAACACACTAAAATCTCAAGAACGGGTTAATTTGTATTAGATGGCCACCCTATAATCCTTCAGATGGGTAGAACAGATGTGACAAAATCCCTAGAATCCTTGGGTTTGGTTAGTGTGTTGATATTAGATCCTAAGAGTCTTGGGATGTTTTCACATATTTGGTATACTATTAATATTAAATGTACTAATACTTTGTGTTTTTGTATCACTCATTACAAAAAATAGAATGGAATTTATCAAATTCTATATATTAGAAATTATTTTTTTTGTATTTTTCATTTTAGGCCTACATGTATTGGTTCCACCCCTTCGAATCTCTGATTCTATCCATGAAATATTTCTTTATTTATCAAAATGTTTATCAATACATTTTTATATATTCTACTAGATTGAATGAGAGTTTATTATTTTTGTTTAGAATATTTGGGTTTATTATTAATCCTTAATTTATTATATTATATTTTTATTAGAAACATTCATATGTTGAGTTTACATTATTTAAATTGTCTATAACTTTATCCTTTTATAAAGAATATCTTATGTGTATTTATTATTTTTTTAATTAGTCTTTTATGAAACCAATAGGATGGATATGAATAGAAAATGGATGCGTGATAATTGTTCACAAAATAGTATTGATATGGAGTTAAAGAGTTCCTCATGTTTAAAAGAGAGCTTGCATACGACCCTTAAAAATTACTCTATAGGTATTTAAATTGTTTTTATTTAATATAAATTAGTTTGTAAGAGTTATAATTTTTTTGGGTCATAGAATATATCAGAGCTATACATGTTGGAATACACATAGGAAAAACTGAATGTAAACACAGATTGGGATGATTCTACTGTTTATGGATCAGTTGATTTTAATACTAGTGTAAATCATGATGGAGATTGCATGGAATAAATAAAAATGGAAATTGGAGATGAACATCATGATTTTGAAATGTTTTTTGTGGATTTAAACATTTTTTCAAAGAAACTACTGTATACCAGTTGTACTAATTACACAAATTTGTCAGCTGTATTGATGTTTTATAATTTGAATGTTTGGAAGGTGACTGAGTGAAACCATGTAACTCTCCGACCCTAGTTACCTAGAGTCGGTGCATTATTACAAAACATTGGTATGATAACAAGGAAATCATGTCTCTAAAGACCGACCAGTTTAGTATTATTGGAAAAAATAATCATATATAAGTTCAAATTTACAGCTTGAAGAGAAATACAACACAAATATATTTCATTAGAAACATCCAATCCTCAAAGATTATTCCTGTAGGTCACTCATAACTAAATTCTTCATATCCTAGGAAAATTAAACATAAGAAAGGGGTGAGCTCAAATGCTCAGTAAGGGTAAGTAATACATCGGAAAATGACATCAATATTAAGTATGGTAAATAATTGAAACCACATGCATTTACCAATAATAAACAAGAATAATTTTATGGAAAGAATATGAGGTGAGTAAATAATTCCATAATAAAACATAATCATGTGTATTCTACTAGACGAATGACAACATGAACCATCAATATTATTTCCATAATTAGGAAATGTATAATGCTGGACATTCTGAAACATTTTATCAAGGCCTCAACCAAGACATCTAAAAATGATTGAGCCCTCGACCAAAAACATAAATCAAATTGGGAAAGGTCCTCGGCCAATTCCATGTCTAGTTGTCTCATTATACCTACCGATGCACCGAGGAGCTATAGCGGGCTCCACCCGTCACTTACTAAGTCCAATACATTCCTCATATGATAAGGTTTAAACATATCATAAACATTCGTAATAAAACTAGCATACGAAATGCCAATAATTTAACCATAAATCATGAATGGGATAAAAATATCACATCTATAGTAAAACATTTCACAAAACCTCCAATAAAATTTGGAATTGTTTTATCATAATAAATCAACTTCAAATAAACTTAAAATCCATCAATGGATGATGTCATAGATGAAATCAAAACCCTTTTTATAGAAATACCTCTTTATATTTCGAAATCATTTAAGAGTAATAATTATAAAATAAAACATATAATTTGAAAATATTCTAATAATATTTTAAGGGAATCTTGGACGAGTTTATAATGCTAGAAAATAGCCGCACCCACCATATAAGTTAAAAAAACATTCTTACCGTAATTTTGTCGAAAAGGTTAAAATGGACCATGTTTTGGAAAACGACAGAATGATTCCTTTATAAACATCTTATAAAAAGTCAAACAAGGGTATAAATGTCTTTAAACCATATTCTTTAAAATAATAAGAATGTTTTGAAATACATTTTTATGAAACATTGATGCGGATGATAAAGAGGTCCCAGTAGATAATTATGTATTAACAACCTCGGATAATGAAGAGATTGAGAAATAAACCCTTACATTGTACTTTTCCTTGGTTCAGGGTAGGTTAACCTCCTTTATAATGGTAAAATAATTTTTATTAAATTATACAAGAATCATATACATTAATATGATATCATATATGATCTTTTAACATTGCTTTGTTAATAATATCTTAGTATTATCGTCGTTTCGGGTGTTAACTTACTCGTTTTCTTTTTATATGTTTTGTTACATAAGTCATGTTTGTTATGGATAGGTTGTATCTTATTCATATACAGAATTATATAATATCCTTAAACATTATTATTAATCATCAAATGATAATTATACTTTAATGGATACGATGGAGAATGAATCTCATTGCGTTCGTGGAGACGGTAGTCCGTACGTACGCACAAGCGACAATATGACAATTTTGATATTAAAAGAATATTATATTGGATATTATATCATATATAAATAATAATTATCATGTTATATTTATTATTTACATGAATTACACATCATTATTATACCCATCCAAAAAATAATTTATTTAATAACAATTACACCACGACGTGGAGACAGTAGGCCGTACATATGCACGTATAGTGACATGTCATTCAAAGGGTGGATAGAATATGGAATATGGTTTTAAAATATTTATAATAACATCACAATATATATAAGATACTGGATTTATTATTTTAGAATGGAAATAACAAAGAAATAAGAAGTTGAAGAAGAAAGGAACTTGAAAGAGGGTGGTGAAAACATTACCTCTTCTTCGGGTTCTTCCTTTTGATTTGATAAAAAGGGAACCTTAGGTTGGATTTATGACTAAAGGAAGGCCTATAGGATGAAGGGTGGATAGTTTAGAGGGTATTTGGGCAGAGGATGGCCGAACCAAAAGGATTTTAAGGTATTAAGAATTGGTTAGAAGTGGTTTCCATTTATAAGGGGGAGGAGGGGCTCTTTAGGAAAAACTTAAAATATTAACTTATAATAAATTCATATTCGGTTTCTAATGGCTCCAAAGTGGATTATTAAAACTATAAGGTGTTTATGGGTTGAAATAATTTCGTCCAATATATTTTAGACATGTTTGGGTCACTATATTGACCTTATCATTTATATTAAACTCTTAATTAAATAGTTTGACATTTACCATGTCACTTTGTATTTTTATATTATATGGTTAATAAACTTACAATATACTTCTAAAATACCCCCAAATGGTCCATTAATGATAAAAATATCATAATATAAGTCCTTTGGCCGAACCATGGATGTTTAGGAATAGAATATCAATTAATAATATAATATTTCTTTAAAAACTCGTTTATGTCAATTTTGACAATATTTAATAATTGATTTTTGTTAAAGTCTTAACAACTTTATTAATTCAAAAAAAATTCATTTAAGAGATAATAACATGTCATATAAATCAATACAATTCGTGTATGTAATCAAAACTTTTAAATTATATTTATTTTAACATTTATAATATGAATTATTTGATTCTTTCATTAATATGGAAAGTACTGCATCATTATTGTCTCATAAATAAATTAAATTATTCAATATCTATAAATTATAAATAAAATACCATTATGTAGGAAATCGTTTTATATTTTTAATGGATATTTATAGTAAAAAATATAACATATATAACCCTATGTAATAATTGTTTTTTAAAAGATATATGCTTATGTCATTTTTGTATTTACGTTAACTTAATTAATATAAAGTGTCATTATCACTTACAAGTGGATCCATGAGGTCCCAAAATCGACCCAAATATGACCATGGTTGGACATGTATCAACCAATAAGGTTAGGACATGTTTTAGGATAATTTATTATTATTATAATATTATTTTTAACCTTATTTACCAGATTTACCCTTTAACCATGGTAAATAAAATATTTACCGAAATAATTATTCAAAATGTATAAAAATAAAAGATACCTATTTACACAATTTGTAAATCATGATTATAAATATGGAATTCATTTTTATAAATTCAAGACATGGAAGTGGCAGAAATTAAATTAAAATTAATTCCCACTGTCAAAACAAAAAGAAAGTTTTTAAGAAAAAATAACTATAAAAAGAATGACACTTGTTTATGTCCGATTTAAATGTGAAATTACGTCCGATGACCAAAATTTTATTAAGTGTTAAAAATCTATTATAAATATACTTTAAAATCACTCAAATTAATAATTTATCACTATTAAATATTTCGATTAAAAAAGTTATTTTTAATTAAAATTTAGTAATTTTCATTATTCATCAAAAATTGAATGTTTTCAGAAAGATACCAAAAATTCACCCTAAGCTAATTTCAATATTCCAAATAAAGAAATGAAGTCCATTTTCAAAGATAAAATGTATAAAATTTAAAAAAGTGGGTATTACTATTCATAATGGCTAGTTTGATTGGTTGTGGTGTGTGTTAGAACTGGAAGTTGCGTATAACACACGCTACTGTATTATTCAAAGAGAAGCGTACCGTGGAAGCATGGGGTTTTAAATTCTCCCCTAATTAAAATAATTTAATCCTCAAAGTTTCTAGAATATTATTGCATAAAAAGACTCGGGTGGTTCTTCATCATATGTTCCTCGAGTTCCCACGTTGCCTCTTCCGTCTTATGGTTTCTCCATAGTACTTTTACCAGACGAGTCGTCCGTTTTCTCAGCAATTGTTCTCTGGTATCAAGAACCCTGATGGGCTCTTCGCAATAATATAGATTAGGTTCTAGTTCTAATTCTTCATAGGTGAGTACATGCATTGGTTCAGGCATGTATTTTCTCAATAGTGATACGTGGAACACATCGTGAACTTTGGAGAGATTTGGCGGCATTGCCAAACGATATGCTACAACCCCAATTCATTCTAGAATTTCGAAAGGTCCAATGTACCTGGGACTCAATTTACCTTTCTTACCGAAACTTATAACTCCCTTCCATTGAGATATCTTCATGAAAATATGATCTTCTACCTGAAATTCCAAATCCTTCCTTCAATTATTGGCATAGCTCTTCTGCCTACTTTGAGCTGCTTTGAGGTGGTTTTGGATTACCTTCACCTTTACATCACTTCCTCCACCAGTTTTGGGCCTATGAGTTTTCTTTCACCAACTTCATCCCAAAAGGTTGGTGTGTGACATCTATTTCCGTACAAAACTTTATATGGTTCCATCCGAATACTTGAATGAAAGCTACTGTTATCGGAAAATTCCACCAGAGGTAAATATTGATCCCACATACCCTGAAAGTCAAGTGAGCAGGATCTCAACATGTCTTCTAAGGTTTGAATAGTCTGTTCTGATTGTCCATATTTTTTAGGGTGGTAGGCAGTGCTCAAATGAAGTTCAGTATCCAAGGCCTTCTGAAGACACTTCCAGACTCTTGAAGTAAAACGGGGATCACGATCAGAAAAAATTGATAAGGGTACTCCATGAAGTCTCACAAATTCATTAAAATATAGTCTTGCTAGACGTTTAGGTGTTAGATATTCTTTTATAGCAATAAAATGTGTTGACTTGGTATGACGATCAATAAGGACCCATAATGAATCGTTCTTTCTATGAGTCTTTGGTAGTCCCATGATAAAGTCCATCATAATATTATCCCATTTCCACTCCGATATGGGAAGAGGTTGCATGACTCCTCCAGGTTGTTTCCTTCTATCTTTCACTTGTTGAAAAACCATACATATTGACACAAAATCAGCAATCTCCATCTTTACGTTGAACTACAAAAAATTTTCCTTCAAATATCTATACATTTTGGTGCTCCCTGGGTGTATAGAAAAATTGGAACTATGAGCATCATCCAACAACTGTCTTTTTAGATTAGGTATATTGGGAACACAAAGTCTCTTCCCAAATTTCAAAATTCCATCTTCATACACAAAGTAAATAAATCTCCCATCATTCACAGCTTTAATCTTCTTTTTAAACTCTTCATCACCGGTCTGAGAAATCTTTATTCTTTCTAGTAAATATGGTTTGGAAACCATTTGAAAAAGTATTGAGGTTTCACCTTCCATGTTGATTCCCATATCCATCTTTACTTGATCCATGAAAATAGGATCCCTTTCAATTCTCATCATGTTCAAAACTCCATGATCATTTCTTCTCAAAGCATCTTCCACCTTATTTTCCTTCCCCGAGTGGTAGTGTATCGTGCAATCATAATCCTTGAGTAGTTAAAGCCATCGCATTTTCCTCATGTTGAGTTATTTCTGTGAGAAAATGTATTTCAAACTCTTATGATTAGTATAAATCTCATATTTTTCACCATAGAGATAATGTCTTCATATCTTCAATGAAAAAATTATAGCAGCTAACTCAAGATAATTATTAGGATAGTTTTGATCAAGAATTTTCACTTGTCATGATGCATAGGCAATAACCCTATCATTTTACAAAATGAAACAACCAAGTCCTTTCTTTGAAGCATCACAATAAATAACAAACCCTTCATTCCTCGATGGTAGAGTCAATATAAGAGCATTGACTAATCTTCTGTAAAGTTCTTCAAAACATTATTCACACTATTTTGTCTAAACAAATTTAACCCCTTTACATGTGAGATTCGTTAATGGGTTAGCCAATCGGGCAATGTTCTGGACAAAATGTAGATAATAATCTGCTAAACCAATAAAACTGTGTACCTCAATTATACTAGTTGGTGAAGGAAATTCTTGGATTTAATTGGTCTTATAAGGATCAATAGAGATTCCATATTTAGAGACAATATGGCCAAGAAAATAAATCTCATGAAGCCAGAATTCACACTTGCTAAACTTCCCATATAATTGATGTCTTCTCAGAGACTTTAGGATAATGCACAAGTGATTTCCATGATCATTGTAGATTTTGGAATATACCAAGATATCATCAATAAATACCACCACAAAATCATCGAGATATTATTTGAAAACACTATTCATTATATCTATGAATACAGAGGGTGCATTAGTCAATCCAAAAGGCATTACTATAAACTCGTAATGCCCGTACCTAGTTTGAAATGATATCTTCAGAATGTCTTCCTTCTTCACACACAACTGATGGTATCCAGATCGAAGTTCAATCTTTGAAAAGTATTGAGTTCAATGCAGTTGATCAAATAAATCATCAATGCGAGGTAGGGGATTCTTGTTCATTATTGTTGTAGCATTGATTTACCTGTAGTCGATACATAACCTCATAGACCCATCATTCTTCTTAACAAAAAGGACAGGATCTCCCCATGGAGAAACACTAGGGCGAATAAATACCTTATTACTCAATTCCCCTATATGTTTCTTTAGTTCAACTAATTACACAATGTCCATTCTATAAGGGGTCTTCGATATAGGCCTTAAACCAGGAATTAAATCAATGGAGAACTCAATTTCTCATTCTGGAGGATGTCTAGGTAAATATTCTGGAAACACATCTACATATTATTTTACAATAGGTACATACTCTATTTGAAAACTTCTTTCCTCACCCATAGTTATTTCATTCTCTTCCTCCTCGATAATTGAATTTAGTTGGGCTACTAGGGGTGGATCTAGATAAGAATCAGGTGGTGACGATTCAGCTCTAAAGATAAGGTTTTCTTTATCATTATCATCAAAAATCGTAACCTCCTTCATCTTACAATAAATTTTCACACCATGGTCCGAAAGCCAATCCATACCACAGATTATATAAAATTCAGTCTTGGGTATGACAATGAGATCAGAAGATAAAGAACATTTATATGCCCTAATGGGAACAAATCCACAGAATTTTTTAGCAATGATACTTCCCTTAAGAGTTTTAACTGACAACTCCCTTGTTAAATAAAATTTTAAATATCTAATTTTATTAAAAATCTGGGAAGATATGAAACAATGTGATGATTCATAATCAAATAAAGCATTTTATAAAGTTGAGGAAACCATTAAATTACCTGCCACCACGTCTTTTGGGGTTTCAACCTCAGCAGTAGTGATTGCATAAGCTTGTCCTTGATCCCTTGGCCTTTTCTGAGGTATGTTTACCTGCTGCTTAAGAAATTCATTTTCATAATGTCCCATCTCTCTACAATTGTAGCATTGAACATTGGTAGCATCTTTCTTCCCTTTACAATCACTAGCTAGATGACCTTTATTTCCACATTTGTAGCATACTCCTTTTCCTTTTAGACAGGCACCAGGGTGATTCCTTCCACAATTATCATAGGGTGGAAATTCAATTCTTCCCTTCTTCCCTGTTTCCTTATTTCCTTTCCCATAGTGTTAGTCAGATCTCCTCTTCTCTTGCTTTGATTTAAAGTCATAAGACTTAGAGAATTATTTTTCTGTCTTGATAGCACATGAGACAATATCTTAGTATGACGAGAAGGATTGTGAGACAAATGCTCGATGAAGAAATGGTATTAACCCATAAAAGAAACGATCAATATTCCTTCTTGGTTTATGTATATAATCTGCAGTATACCTTGCTGACCATGTAAAGTTATCCTCATAATTTGTGAAATTCTCATCCTCCTTTTGTCTCAGACTAAGAAATTTCCTTTCCATATCTTCTCAATGGTCACGAGGAAAGTATTTTTCTAAAAAAATATCTTTGAACTCCATCCATTCCATATTTGATACTTCATCATCTTCCTTCATGTTTTGAATCAATGACCACCATTGATCATTATCTACAGTGAGGCGGTAAACTACCATGATAACCTTTTCCCTTTCACTACTCCCCAAGGCATGAAATATTTTCTCTAAAGAATTTATCCATTTCTCAGCTACGAAGGGATTTGTACTCCTATTTAATGTTGGTGGTTTTTTCCTCACGAAGCGATCTAACATTGATCCTCCACATTAGGATTAGGTTGCTCCATATGGGTAAGGTTATCATTCATAACATGAGTGAGTTGTCCCAGTATGATGATTAGCTTATTAGCAGTAGTTGCATCACCAGATCCACTATAATTATCTTGAGAAGGAGGGAAATCCATACATGGAGTGTGTGCAATGATACAGTTTCTATTTCTTCCACTAGGTTCCATTTATAAACAATGGCATACACTAGATTCTTTTATGTATTGCAGTACATAAATCCAAACTTATAAAACACCTAACATAAATTGAACAGTTTATGGATATAATCCATAATCATAAAAATGTTTTCTTTGAGGAAGTATATACTTATAACCCATCATAATGGTTTATAAAGAAAATGAGAATTATTCTAAGCATATCCCCAGGGAGTTTCGTAACCAAGAGTGCAGCAAGGCTCGTTGTCGTGCACCAGTTCCTGTTCGAGTCTAGCTCAAAGTGGTGTTTTCAGGTTTTACCCCTAGGTACATCTGTGCCAGAGCCACCTCTACCTTCTCGTATCTAGATAGAGAAGTATTTCTCAGAAAACTCAGAAAATTTCTACAATACCAAAATTCTATAAAGTTCTTCTATACTAATCCTCAATGTCCATCTTAGGTCTATGTTCTCTAATCATAGTTTATCTAAATCTAGTTCCCAAGATTTGTACAAAACTTCCTCTGATACCAACTATAACGCACTGACCCCAGTTACCCAGAGTCGGTGCATTATTAAATAACATTGGAATGATCACAAAGAAATCATGTCTATAAATACCGATTAGTTTAGTATTATTGGAAACAAGATTCATACATAATTTCAACTTTACATCTTGAAGAGAAATACAACACAAACATATTTCATTAGAAATATCCAATCCTCCTAGATTATGCCTGAAGTTCACTCATAACTAAGTTATTCATATCCTGTGAAAGTGAATCAAAAGAAAGGGGTGAGCTCAAACGCTCAGTAAGGGTAAGTAATACAGCGGAAAATGATATAAATATTAAGCATGGTAAATAATTGAAACCACATGCCTTTACCAATAATAAACAAGAATACATTTATGTCAAGAATATGAGATGAGTAAATAATTCCATAATAAAACATAATCATGGGTATAATACTAGTCTAATGACCACATGAACCATCAATATTATTTCCATAATGAGGGAATGTATAATGCCATACATTCTGAATTATTTTTTCAAGGCCTCGGCCAAGACGTCTAAAAATGATTTATGCCTCGGCCAAAACCATAAATCAAATTGGGAATGGGCCTCGACCAATTCCACGTCTAGTTGTCTCATGAGACATATCGATGCATCGAGGAGCTATAGCGGGCTCCACCAATCACTTACTAAGTCCAATACATTCCTCATATGAAAAGGTTTAAACATATCATAAACATTCCTAATAAAACTAGAATATGAAATGTCAATACATTACCCATAAATCATTAATGGTATAAAAATAACACATCCACATTCAAAAATATCACAAAACCTTCAATAAAATATGTAAGTTTTGTATCATAATAAATAAACTTCAAATAAACATAAAATCCTTCAAAGGATGTTGACATAGATGAAATCAAAACCCTTTTTAGAGAAATACCTCTTTCTATTTTGAAATCATTTAAGTGTCACATAATTATAGAATAAAACATTTACATTCAAAATATTCTTATAATCTTGTAAGGGAGGATTTGATGAGTTTATAATGGAAAAAATAGCTGCACCTTCTGTAAAAGTTAAAAAAAGTCATTCTTACCTTAATTTTGTCCAAAAGGTTAAAATGAACCTTATTTTGGAAAATGATGGAAAGATTACTTTATAAACATATTTTAAAACATAAAATAAGGGTATAAATGACTTTAACCTATATTCTATAAAATAGTAATAATTTTTTGAAATACATTTTTAAGAAACATGGATGTGGATGATAAAGAGGTCCCAGTAGATAATTATGTAGAAACAACCTTGGATAATGAAGAGATTGTGAAATAAACCCTTACAATGTACATTTCCTTGGTTCAGGGGAGGTTAACCTATTCTATAATGGTGAAATTATTGTTATTAAATTATTCAAGAATCATATACATTAATATGATATCATATATGAACATTTAACATTGCTTTGTTAATAATATCTTAGTATTATCGTCATTTCAGGTGTTAACTTACTCGTTTTCTTTTACATGTTTTGTTACATAAGCCGTGTTTGTTATGGATAGGTTGTATCTTATTCATATCCAGAATTATATCAAGTCCTTAAACATTATTTTTAATCATCAAATTAGAGATATACTTGAATTGATATGATGGGGAATGAGTCTCATCGTGTTCATGGAGACGGTAGTCCGTACGTACGCACGAGCGACAATATCACTATTTTGATATTAAAATAATATTTAATTGGATAGTATATCATATATACAGAATCATTATCATGTTATATTTATTATTTACAAGAATTACACATCATTATTATACCCATACAAATAATAATGTATTGAATAACAATTACACCATGACGTGGAGACGGTAGGCCGTACATACGCACAGATGGTGACATGTCATTCACAGGGTGGATAGAATACTGAATATGGTTGTACATTTTTATAATAACATAAAAGTAGATATAATATACTGGAGTTATTATTTTTTAATGGAAATAACAAATAAAGGTGAAGTTGAAGAAGTAAGGAACTTGAAAGAGGGTGGTGAAAACATTACCTCTTTTTCAGGTTCTTCCTTTTGATTTGATCAAAAGGGATCCTTAAGTTGAATTTATGACTAAAGAAAGGCCTCTAGGATAAAGGTAGAATAGTTTAGAGGGTATTTGGATAGATTTTGGCCGAACCAAAAGTCTTTAAAGGTATGAATAATTGGTTATAAGTGGTGTCCTTTTATAAGGGGGAGGAGGGGCTCTTTTGGAAAAACTTAATGTATTAATTTATAATAAATTTATATTCGGTTTCTAATAGGTTAAAAGTTTATTATTAAAATTATAAGGCGGGGATGGGTCGAAATCCTTTCATCCAAAAGATTTTAGATAGGTTTGGGTCACTATATTAACCTTATCATTTATATTTAACTCTTAGTTAAATAGTTTGACATTTACCATGTCACTTTGTATTTTTATATTATACGGTTAATAAACATACTATATACTTCCAATATACCCCCAAGTGGTCCATTAATGATACAAAAATCATGATATAAGTCCTTTGGCCGAGCCTTATATTTATAGGAATAGAATATCAATTAATAATATAATATTTGTTTTAAAAACTCTTTCATGTCCATTTTGACACTATTTAATAATTTATTTTTGTTAAAGTCATATGAAATTTATTAATAAGAAAAAAATTAATTTAAGAAATAATAACATGTAATATGAATCAATAAAAATAGTTTATTTCATAAAAAATTTCAAATTATATTTATTTTAACATTTATAATAATAATTATTTGATTCTTTTATTAATAAAGAAAATACGACATCATTATTGTGTCATTAATAAATTTACTTATTAAATGTCTAAAAATTATAAATAAATTACCATTATGTATGAAATTATTTTATATTTCTAATTAATATTTATTGTTGAAAATATAACATATATAACCCTATGTAAAAATTATTTTTCTAAAAGATATATGCTAATGTCATTTTTGTATTTACTTTAACTTAATCAATATAAAGTGTCATTAGCACTTACAATTGGATCAATGGGTTCCCAAAATTGACCCAAAGATGCCCATGGTCAGAAATGTATCAACCAATAGCTTTAGGACACATTTTAGTGTAATTTATTATTATTATAATATTATTTTTTACCCATATTTACCGAATTTACCCTTTAACCATGGTAAATAAAATATTTTCCGAAGTAATTATTCAAAATGTCTAAAAATAAAAGTTACCTATTTTCAAAATTTGGAACTCCGGATTCTAATTATGGAATCCATTTTTCTAAATTCAAAACACTGAAGTGGCATAAATTAATTAAAAATTAATTCCCGCTGTTAAAACAAAAAACGCGTTTTTAAGAAATAATAACAATCAAAAGATTGACCCTTGTTTTTGTCTGGTTTAAATGTGAAATTATGACCAATGAACAACATTGTATTAAGTGGTAAAAATATATTCTAAATATAATTTAAAATCACTCAAATTCATAATTTATCACTATTAAATATTTCGATTAAAAAAGTTGTTTTTAATTAAAATTTAGTAATTTTGACTATTCATCAAAAATTGAATGTTTTTAGAAAAATACCAAAAATTCACCCTAAGATAATTTCGATAATCCAAATCCAAAAGTGAATTCCATTTTTAAAGATAAAATGTATAAAGTTTTGAAAATTGGGTATTACTATTCATAACTGGTAGTTTGATTGGTTGTGGTGTGTGTTAGAACTCAAAGTTGCGTATAACACATGATACTGTATTATTCAAAGAGAAGCATACAGTGGAAGCTTGGGGTATTACACACCAGATTGATAAAACTACTTGGTCTCCTGAGTGATATGCTACCAAAATAAAATGAACTACTATGTTGAACATATTACGCTAAATGAATGTTACTTTGAATGGTAATTATCTCTAAAAAATACATTCTTGTGCTAATTATTGTATATTGTATCACAAGGACTATGAATCACTAATAAAATTTCCTAAGTGTTGTTTATATTGATATAATAAAAATGAATCAGGTCCTTTGAAATATGTATGGTACTTTCCTATCATTACATGATTTCAACGACTGTATGGATGTTAGAGAAACCATAATAAAATTGATATTGAATGAAGATAAAAGAATTAAATATGGGAACATATGTCCTCTAGTATATTCTCATGCCTGGAAGGAAATTGATTATGAGTATCATGAATTTTTAAATGAGTCTAGAAACTTTTTTCTTGTGTAATTTACACATGAAATAAATCATTTTGGTGTATATATTAGTACTCAAAGTAATTGGCCCCTAATATTGGTAAATAATTACTTTACACCAAGGTTAGGCATGAAATGAAAATACATTATGTTATCTCTGATTATATCTGGACTAAAGAAACTAGCTAATGATATTGATTCCTATTTGGATCCATTGATCAAATATATTTAAATTTTTGTGTGATACTGGTTTTACAATGTATGATGCACATAGATGTGAATAATTCACATTGAGGACCATTAAATATTGTATGATAAATGACTTCTCCACTTATGTATATTTTTCAGGCTCTTGCATTTAAGGAATGTTGGGGGTGTCCCATTTCATAAAAATACACATATTCAATTCAATTTAAACATTAAACAATGATTGTGTTTTTTGGACATAATTTTTTTTTACATCGACAAAAAAATACTAATCTTGGGTGAAAGAATTCGATGGGAAAGTCAAACAAGGTACAATACTATCTCCCGTAATAGGTGATCAGCTGTAAAATAATGTATAATATATTGAAACTATTTTCTATATACTATTTTTGGAAAACCTAAGATATTTTTGATTGAAGAAGAGACAAATTTTCATTAAATTGTCATATAGGAATTGTTTGTATTTTAGACATTTTATTGATATCATTCATATAAAAATTATATATTATAGTGTTGTTATAACATTACAAAATGTTCTTGAAAAAAATGAAATATGGAATCAGGCCTAGGTTGGACTCTATTGAAATGGGGATAAGGGAAGAGGTGGCTCCAGTGTAGGGTAAAAGGATATCTTTTATTCTGCTAGTAGCTTACACTCTTTCCAGATAGAAAAAATTACAATTTTTCATTTTTTTAATATTTTCTAAGTTCAACATTAGTATTAATCAAATATCAAGAATGTCACCTCATTGAATAAATTGAAATTAAAGGGACTAAAATAATAGGAATATCATTTTTAATGCTAGATTCAATACATTTTTTTCCTTTCATTCTATCTAAAATGGTATGACAAACCTTAACCAGACACTACTTCTTTTTTAAATCCATGTGTATTAATGTTATATACCTAGAGAAGTTTCCAATCATGAATAAGAAGGTTGAAATCCTATTATGTGAATAGAGATGTTCTTCCCAAAATCATTCATTGATATAATGGTTCACCTAATAATTCACTTTTTTAGAGAGGTTCAAATAGGTGTTCTTATACATTAAATATGGATGTACCACATTTAATGATATATAAATTTTTTTATAGGGTATATCAAGAGTCAAAGTTGTCTAAAAGGTTGTATTTGTAGAATGAAATATTTCTAAAGAATATATTGAATTATGTACCGATTAGTTATCATATTTTGACATCATCGGTCTCCCAAATTCTAATCATATTGAACACCTTATGGGTAAAGGTATTTTTCGATGATATGTGGTTACAATTACCTTGATAGAGAAGGAGCATGAACTCCTTTAAATTTTCCATAATAGTGAATATTTTTATCCATACATTGAATCCCACAAAGAATTATTTATTTGAAATTTGAATCAATCAATGGTTGAAGGATGGGTATCAAATACACACAATCAAAAGTTTATAGGATGGTTCTAAGATAATATTTTTAAGGATTTATTTGGAAATATGAATTAAATTATTGAACAACATCAATGGATACCCAGGGGACTGAATGCAATTGTTATATATTACACAATTTTTTTAATCAATGGTTATACATACTATATAATAGAATATGATGATTGTAGTATGAAAAAAATAGTGGTGTCAATCTTATGGATGAAGCAATGCACATATATGGTTACGAGGATATATATCTAATTTTTGTAACTATGTCATATTTTTTCATCATCAAATAGATATACAATTTTTATTATCTAACATTTCATGTACTAATTTTCCATTGAAAATGGGTTGATAGTATTAGTGTTTTGAAAGTTGATGGAATGGGCTTCATGAACGTGAATTTTAGTGTGGAAGCAGAAAAGGATGAGTCGTTCATAATGGAATCACAAGAAGTGAACATATTTTATGTCTCAAATACAACAAATAATAATTAATATATTGACTTATAGGTGAATAAAACAAATTACAGGTCAGATAAAAATTCTATCTAGGATGACCCTTTTATGGGAGATCACAAAAAGTTCATGTTTGTCCCAATGTAGAAATTTTTTTATAAGTTATAGGGGACCAAATATAAAGGATTTGGATTGTTTATAGAGGAATTAAATCCATGGAACCTTTAAAAAAATTAAAAGATCTCAATAATAATGTAAAATTGTTTTTAATATAATTTGTTTTCCCCATAATATTATATGTCCTCTACTGCCTTAACAAAATAAAAATTAAAATTTTGACTACTTAGGATGAAAATGTATTCTTCACACGATAAAGTTTCCAATCCTTTGGAAGAACAAACTATAATGAAGTAAACCCTTTGAAAAATATGTAAAGGTAATGTCATAATATTGTTTCATTATTTTTTCTAAAAATTATATAATAGAACGTTGATTTAATTATCATTATTCCTTGTAGTGTTCTTTTATTTTAGAAAATTTATGTCAATCTGTTATGCATTTGTAGGAAGAGAAATTTTGATGTATCTTATCTATCACAAATTTAATCTTGATGTTTTTTATAGTAAAATAATTTTCTATATAATTATTTTATTGTTTCATAATTATGTTTTAATTATTTATTTTTAGTGTTAGACAAATAATATTTTTTTTCTTATACTGGTGGATTATTTTGTTTGAGTTTGGGTGGTCTGTCTATCTTTCATGCCATTCAGCCTCAAAACATCACAAAATTCTTCTCTCTTAAAAACATTTCATCCCTATAATGTTTTATTTATCAATTTCCATATTTTTATCTCCACAACATTTTCAAGATGATCAATAATGTTGTTTCTACTAAATCACATTGGTAATCCTAATTTTTTTTAAATAAAATCATTTTCTATATAATTAAGCTGTTGTTTTATATTATTTTTAATATATTTAATTTCATTATTATACACATAATAATTTTTTTTCTTATACAGGTGGATTATTTTGTTTGTTTTGGGGTGGTATGTCCATATTTCCATCTTTTCTCCACCAAAGCATCTACATACATATTCTCCCTAAAAAACATTCACCAATGATGTGTTGATATTTGTCACTTTTATTCATGTTCCCTCTCCCGCTCAATTACATAGGTAATATTTTTATTTCCAATGTAAAATCAGTTTCCATAGAATTGATTTATTATATCATATTTATTTTCATTTTATCTCTTTTTAGTATTAAAAATATAATAATTTTTTTCTTATAGAGGTGCATTATTTTTTTGATTTGAGGAGGTTTTTCAGAAGTTACTCATGTAGTGTTGAATGTTTGATAAATAATTTTAATAAAAATCATGTTAATTTTGAAAATTATGATTATTTTGAGACTTTGGGATGTGTATGAATTTGATTACCGAAATCTGACACTTGGTGTGACTATTTTGACTCAAAGTACTAGTTTTTATTTAAAATTAAAATTAATTTTAGTAAAAAAGTCAAATAACAAACTCATCACTAAGAAAACATAATAATATTGTTTTATAATTTACAAAAACAATACATTAGTCATTGAGGATGTGTAAGAATTAGCAACATCTCAATCCGATGCACGGTATGACCAATATAACTCTAAGGGCATCTTTATCTTAAATTAACTTCAAATTTAGTAAAAAGGAAAAATGACCTACTCAAAACTGAAAAAAAACATTCACATGTTTTTTATAATTTAGTAAAATGATACAAAACTTATTTTTGACATGTAGGTTTCATCCGTACCTCAATCCAATGCACGGTGTAACCAGTATGACTGCAAGTGCGTCTTTTTTTTAAAATTGTCCTCAATTTTAGTAAAAGAAAAATTGGCCTACTAAAAACTGAGAAAATGTATTAATATTATTTAAATAAATTAATAAAAAGATCTATATGTAATTTTTTATGTGTAGGAATCAGCTTCCCCTCAATCTGATACCTGTTGTGCCCAGTATGACTCAATGTCTCTATTATCAGTTTAAAATTAACATTTTAGTTCAAAAAGTCTCACCCACTAAAATCTAATAAAATATACTCATATTTTCATGATAATTTACAACATTGATTCATAATTCATTTTTGATATGAATAAATTGGTCTCACATCAAAATGATACAAGATGTGATCGTTTTGAGACAAAGTGTGTGTTTCAATTTTAGAATTACATTTTAGTAAAAAAGAAAAGTAAAATATTGAAAATCAAGAAAAAAATTCATATTTTTTTGATACATTATTAGAATTATTCATATGTCATTTATGTAATGTAAGAATCAGCTACAGCTTTATCTGATGCATGGTGTGGCCGATATGAATCCAAGTACTTCTTTTTATTTAAAATTTACATCAATTTTAGTAAAATAGACAAATGGCCTACTCGAAACTGATAAAATACATTCATATTATTTTGATACTTTATGGAAATGATCCATAATTCTTTTTTCATATGTTAGGATCATCTATACCTCAATTCGATACATGATGTGACCGATATGAATCAAAGACTCCATTATTAATTTAAAATTGACATTTTAGTTCAAACAATGTCACTCACTGAAAAATGGTGAAAAACACTCATGATTTCTTTTTATTTAGTAAACGGATTCTTAAATAATTTTTGACATATAGGAATTGGTCTCACATCAAACCGATACCTGATGTGGTCAAAATGTGTCAAAGTGCATGTTTCCTATTTAAAATGACATTATAGTAAAACAAACAACAGACATACTCAAAACTGATAAAACAAATTAAAATTATTTTTATACTTTATTAAAATGATCTATAAGTCATTTGAAACATGTAGTAGTCATTATCACTTCAATCCAACCCACAATCTTACCAGTATGACTCAAAGTGCATATTTTAAGTAAAAATTGAAATGAATTTTTGTAAAATGGAAAAATAAGATAATAAATACCAATAAAATGAATTATTAATGTTTTAATACATTTAAAAAATGATCCATAGGTCATTTTTTATCTGTAGGAATCAGCTGCACCCCATTCTGACACACGATGTTCCTGTTATTTCTCAATGTGTCCATTATCAGTTTAAAATGGATATTTTGGTTTACAAAGTGTCACTCACAAAAAAGTGATCAAACATGCTATGATTTTCATGATAATTTAATAAAATTATTCTTAATTGATTGTAAATGTGTATATATTGGTTTTACATTAAACTAATATTTGATATGATCAAAATGAGTCAAAGTGTAGGTTTCTAGTTTAAAATGACTTTTTTGTAAAAAAAGAAAACATACATACTTCAAAATGAGAAAAAACATTAAGATTATCTTTAAACATTATGAAATAAATCCACATGCCATTTTAGAAGTTTTAAAATCTGCCTCACCTAAATCTGACATATGGTGTGACCAGTATGACTCGGAGCATGTATTTTTATTTAAAATTGACATAAATTTTATTAAAATTAACACTCTATGTTAATTTATTTCTTTACATCATTACTAACATAAGATTTTTTTTGTACAGTCATGTTCCTTTTATCAATCTGGGGTTATTTTTTTTAATAGCATGAGTCAGGGTTAGGATTAAAATACAAAGGAACATTGATTTTTTTTGAATGTATATAATAATTTTTATTTATTTAATTGTATAAAACATTGTTTCAAATGTATAAAGTATAGTTTTTTTTATTGTATTTGGGTTGAAAATTTATTTTCATTTAAATTATGTATTATTTCTTATTTTTATTGATATCTAGTGTGTTTATCGTGCTATAGAGTGTTGTTAATACACATTTCAATGGTGTTGAAGTGTGTTGTTGAAGCACACTATAGTACGGACCTTTATCAATGCTTTTAAAAGTAATGATAATTTTTGTCCTTTATCAGCACATCAAAATGCACTGATAAATGACCCATTTAATAGCAGTTTTTTAAGCACCGACAATAGACCCCTTTTTCCACAATTTTTTAGCACTGATAAATGATCAGGGATTATAATCTCGCTTATATAGTCATCACTTCTCTAGTGATGAGAAATGCCTTTTATAACACTGTTCAATACATATTTTTTAGTAGTGAACTCTCTAGGAAACTATTTTCTAATTTATAGGCCTTAACCTCAATCTTGAGGTGAAATAAATATATTATATATATATATATATGAATTTAATTTTAAATAATAAATTAAATTATCCTTTAATTTATTCTGGATAAATTATTCATTGATTATATATTTTATGGGAATTTTTTTTTCAAAATATTAATTTCAAAATGAAAATTAAAAGTAACAATTTAGTAGTTTTATTTTACATTATAAATATTTATTTCATATTAAATATTATTGTAAAAGTTTTTTATTACTCTATGTAAAAATATGGGACTTTTCTATTCGGCCTATGAATATGGAACCATGTGTAAAGGAGACAACATAGGCTAACTAGGAAAATATGATTTATATGTAACATCCCGAGGTTCTAAAATTAAACACTATGTTCAACAGTGTACATGATATCAGACATTGAGCTTAACTGAAGAACTAAATATTATTATTTTATATGGTAGTTATCACATAGTCATTAGTATGACGTTAATGAACATGATTAACTAAATTATGAAAGAATGGTTTAAAAGGTATATGTAATTAATTATTTGGTTACCAATTATTTATAAATGTAAATAAAACCCATTTTAAGCCAACGAGCCCATACCCAAGTGGTAATGTCTCCGGATTGGCATCCAAGAGACCCAGGTTCAAAACCGGGTGGAGGCAAATTTCTTGGAACTGTAGAAGGCACTGTTCGGTTCTGTAGTAGTCAGACTATTCACCTGATTTGGGATTTTAGGCCCCCGTTTTGGGCCTACGGGTCTCAGGGCCATCAGGCCATCAAAGGCCTTCGGTCCATAGGGCCTTCGGGCCATTGAAGACCATGAAGTAGCCCAGTTCACATAGAGAAGGTCCCAGATGAGGATCAGAGCACCAATAGCAGTCACCAGAAGCAGAGGTAACCGGATTGGAAGAATGAGAGGGTATGACAACCTCCATCGGGACCAGGCACCATGAAGGTTTGTACGCGGAAATGCTAGCCGATCATTAATGCATGTGGGGAGATAAAGGCAATCAATGATGTAGAAGCTAGGGAGGGGCATTTCTAGTGGGATGGGCCTACGGGTCATGTATTGGGCATGGTATGCCTCTAGGACTTTGGTCATGTATTACGGGTCATGTCAGGCCTTGTACCTTGGGCCTACGGGTCATGTACGGGTTCCCCTTCAACTCTTAAAAGGGGGATTATCTAAAATAAAAATAAATAGAAGGCCTTCGGGCCATTCGGAAATAAAAACCATTTTAAAATAAATTGACATCATTTTCTAAAAATGTATACCAATGTGGACAAGTATGTTAATAGAATAATTAGATCAACCCTTTTGGACTCTATTATGGATATATATATTTAATAATAAATCTAATTTTGAACATTCATCTTATATGTTTTATAGTCATGGTATAAGAACAAATCCAATATTGTGTATAAAAGATGTATTTTTCAAAAAATGGTGTTTTCCACATTTTGATGGCACACATTCATTAAATATAGTATTTGACACTTTTTTAAATTATATTTGTAAAAATAAACTTCTTCATAAAATGTATAGTATCAAAATTTACTTTGGTTTAATTTTTGGTATTTTTATGAAAAGTTTCACATTTAATGACTAGTGAAAGAATATTATATTTTAATTAAAAAAATTCAGCAATTTTTTATGCTGATAAATTATATTTTTTGAATTATTTAATGTGTAATTAGATCAGGTTGTTATCATTTGATCTAATATAGGCCATTAAAATCATTTTCACATGGAAATTGGATATAATTGTTTTATTTTTAATTAATTTATTCAATCTATATGTTTTGAATTTTGATAAATGTATTCCATATTTGTAATTAGAAGTTTCAAGTTTAGTAAATAGGTTCATGTTTTTTTACATTATGAAAGGTAACTTTAGTAATATTTTTTATTACCACAGTTAATGGAAGATTTGAAAATTATAGGTAACGATAATATTATAAATATTATAAAATTAACCTAAAACAATCCCCAAATTAATTGGATATGTGTCTTTTAACCTAAATAATATTTGGCCCAATAATATAACCTTTTTAATCCACATTGGTGAGATTATGATATTTATAATACTATATTCAGCAAAAAGTCGATTTTGTCATTTTCTTGTTTTTAACCAGATAAATATTTTCAATACGGGGTTATATAAGGGTTATCCTCAACAATAAATATTCTTTATAAATATGTAATTTTTATCTACATCATATTTTTTAATTTTTAATAAGATAATTATCTTAAATTGTTACACAATGATGATGCATTAATTGTTTAATTAATGGAAGAATCAAATAAGTGATATTAAAATTATTAAAATAATTATAATTTAAGATAATTTATGTCATCTAGTAATTTTATGGATTATTTTTACTTTTTATGTATTATTTAATTGAGTTTTTCTGAAGATATCTTGTTTTTATGTTTTTTTAAAATGTGAAATTATGAATAGTTCCAAAATTTAAATTATTAGTATTTTAAAATAAATAATATTTTCTTAAATGATATAAAATTTATAAAAATATAAAATCCAGAAAACTAGTTATTTAAAGTATAAAAAGTCCATTAATGAATCATTTATTGGTTCTTTGACATTTTATTGTAATTATATTAACCTACAAAGTGTAAATTAATTGATATAATATTAGAAAATAATTATTGTTAAAATAAAAAGTTAAGAGTTTAAAAATAGTCATAAATTATAAATTTTTTGTTTTATGATGGTAATAAGACCCAAAATCATCATATATATTAAATAAATCAGTTGGGAGACAATTTTATTGTAAAATTAATTTATATTAATTAAATATTTTTAAAGAATTCCAAAAGTTCCAACCCCTATCCTATAAAAGGGAACCCCTTCTTCTCTTTTATTCCCACCTCAAAACCTATTTATTTGAGCCATGATCTACCCAAATTACTTCCTAGAATCATTCCCATAATTCTAGACCCCCTAATTTAGGCATAACCCCCTCTTTATAGGTGTTAAGTTGTTAATCAAAGGAGGTCGTCCAAAGGAGAGGTATCAATTTTCATTAAGTATTTCTATTTTAATTTTTCTTCAACTTCTTCAAAATATTATTCAACCATGACTAAATAATATCTCATGTATATAAAATATAAATATATGTTATTATATTAATATCATCAGCCAAATCCATCTCCACTTTCATCAAATGGGAAAATAATTGTCCTTCAAATGTACAATGAACTACAGCCTCACAAACTGATATAATTCATTTTCCATCACCATCTCTCTAGACCAGTTATAATGATTGAATTAATGACTATATATGATGTTAAAGAAAGATTTTTCATTAATAAAAGATAATATATCATTCATTTTTTTACTGTTACATTCACATAAAAATGATAATGTTGTTCGTGCATATGTGTGAACTATCACCTTCTTGAAGTGATGTGATTCATTTTTCCTCACCACATCACATGAATGATATATAAAATTATATTTTAATGTTTAATATAGTATTAATGATATTATTATCCTTATTTGGAGATAAAATCAAGCTTACATTCTCTTCGAAATTTTCATTGAGAAATGTAAACGTTACTCATGTGTACGAACGACTTACCGTCTCCATAACTGTAATGTAGTTAATTTTTAATACCGGTATTTAAATTAATGGATTCCAAAGTAAAATTTATTTATAAAAATTAATATAAAGAAATTAATATCTATCTATAGATGAATTTATTAGGGACACTTTTACAAATGACATCATACTAATTTCATTTTGGAGTCATGAACTGAATATCGTCAAAACATCCCACATGAGAAAAAATAATTAATTAATTGTTATTTCATGATATTATGTGATATAAAAAGAATTAAAAATATGAAAAATGTTCTCAATACGTTAAATAATTCACATATGTTTATTATTCAGAAATTTAAATGACATATGTGATGAATCAGACTCAAGGAAAGAGACTTCATCTCAATCCCATTTCATTGAGGCGTATATTAATGTTATGAATATGTAATATCTTATTAGGCATGTATACACCCTTTTTGAAAATTTATATCATGAATTAATATATTATCATTATATTTAATGGTTTTTTAATTTTATTCATTAATTCTTTTAATTCAATGGTTTCTTAAGTGGTATGGGACTTTTATAACTAAAACATCATTTTAAATATTTTGAAGATTTATTCTGATAAATATTTATCATTAATGTCCATTTATTAAAAGTTATTTTATAGATTTATTTATATGTACATGAATTTTTCAAAACATTAATTTCGTTCAAAATTATTAATGTTATATAGGACAATTGGATTCAAAAATATATTTTTAAATGTTTTAATTTTTTTTCGAAAATGGATTAGTTATTTCAATAACATGAAATGTTTTATAATGACTGTAAATAAAATTTTAATAATGAAATTATGAAAATTGGATAATTTTATATGTTAATGGTAATTATAAATTAGACAGGTGGTTATGTGATAAAATAAGGATGGGTGGTCATGTTATAAACATGAATGGATTGGGTTTGGAAGTAATACATTTGGTTATTCCATTTATAAGAGTGAAATATATATAAGTTGACCATATGTGAATTACATTTGTAAGATTGAAATATATGGAATTCAACCATACGGTTATTCCATTTTAGTATATTTTTTCTCAAGTTACCTACTTATATATTATATGTTTTCTTAAGAGTTTTCATGGAAATATTTTGGTTTTCAATTGGTAAGAAAATGTAGTTTTTGAAATGATGATCCTTTATTCTTGGTAACATGTATGTTTTTATAGAAAATATTTTTTTACTAGACTAATTCTTTTATTTCATTATGATCCTTAATGATATTTTTTATCTCATCACAAGTTTTAAAATGTTTTTTACATGTTTGAATATTTGTGAGGGAAAAATAGATTTTTTTGGTGAATGTATTGAATATGTGTCATGAAAATAAATCAGTTTATATTTTAAAAGGGTTTCAATTGGTGAAAAAAATTGATACTGAGAATAAGTGTACACTTATAATTTGTGAGTTTACTCTATAAGAGTATTTCTAAATTCTCTAAAACACTAAAATTAAAATATCCCCAAATGTGAATTGTAGTTCAAAGACACTAGACTATGTAATATTTAATGCTAGGTCCTTACATTTGGTAACAAAGGATAGATTAGACATCTTTGGAGATTATGATGATTTCTTAAGTGATAAGGATATCATCACAGGTTTATCATTTTAATTTTTTATCATATGTATAATGTATTAGAAATTCTTTTGAGGCTTTAAATTATGAAATATTATGGTGATGAATGGTATATTTATAGAAATTTATTTGTGATGATTTTATCATATTATTTGTAATGTTTTAATAATTATATAATATTTTAAAAAGGATAACCCATATGATGTATGACAACTCATTGCATTCAGAAAGGCTACGAGAATCGAACCCAAAACCGAAAAGAGACAAGGGTGAATTTCCTACCACTTTCCTATGTAATTTCTTGGTTAATATTAATTTTTTTAGAAAAATGATTTAATGGATAAAGAATAAATGAATTTTTAGAACATATATTTTATCAAAAAATTAACATGGTACTAGGAAATGATATGGTGATTAAGTGATTAAGGTTCTTTTAGAAGACTTTCCCAATTTTTGGAATCCTACAAGATTAAGGTAAATTTAAATCTATGGTATCTTACTTTAGGAATAGAGGTTGAATTATTCTTGCCGCTCCTAAATATGAAAATGAAGAATTGATCACACCCATGTTCTTGTCACTTCTGGATATTTTTTCCCTACCTTTTCAAGTGACTTTTCTCTTAATTGGACCTTTTTATACCACAACTAGTTCATATGTATCTTCATAGATTACAAAAATTTCTACTATAATTAGTGGAAAATAAATGTCTTATCTTTGACATTGATGATTCCTTCATTCTGTACATTTTTTTATAAGTAGATCATATGCAGAAGTTTTCATGGAATGGTATTTAAAGGTATTTGTTTCTCTTTAGGATTTATGAATGTTTGTTGTCAACATGTTGTATCCATCCTGTATCCTTAATTATTTAAGTACACATCACACTAATACTAACACTTATTTCTTGGGGGTGTTGTGATGTGTAAGTTTTCCATGAAATTTTATTTTATTTTGATATTATTTGGGGTCTTCCAGGATCAACTATTAGATGTGATTAGAATGTATAAAAAGATTCCATCAGATGAATTAGGGAATGCATACACAATAATAATGATGATAGGTGAAAGATGTGATCCAGTCAGATTCTTCTTTCTTCTACTAACCTGAATAATGAACTAGATTCTCCATTTTCTGCCTCTAATCTTGTAACCTCTACGACCTCTTGACCTCCTACTTGTGAAAATACTTTTCCCCTAATGTAATAACATTGTTGCTTATTTTCATTAATAAAGTTTTTTGGTATGAGTTGGTCCTAACTCATAATTTAATCTTTTTATATAAAGGTTGAATTATATTTTGGAAGAATATATCATTTTGTTGTGTATTTTTTGTGATTATGTATATTTATGGAAATGGTTATCCAATCTTGAAGATGATGAGAGAAATTTAATTTTGGTATGAAATGTTAAAAGTGATTGATGTTATTTAGAGATAAATTTTAAAATTTATCTTGGAATATAATGTGAAAAAATCCTTCTTATTTTTTGTTTTTTAAAATTAGTTATAATAATTTTTTAGTATTAAGGATTGTAAATTATAAGTTGTTCTATTTTGAACTTTGGGTATTGATATTAAATTAAAGATATTAAAGTATTTTGTTATCTTATAAAGGTTTATTATTTTTATGGAATTTTTTTATCTTATCCTAATCATTATAGTTTTGGTTAAAGTATAAAAATAAGATTAATATATAGTTAATATTTTTTAGATTATGTGATTCCTTAAAATTTTATTCAAGTGTTTCATTCATGATAAAAAATTCATTGAAAATACTCATCGTTTGGAGAAAAATATGAGTTTGTGGTGAAATTATATTAATGTATTCGACTATAATTTTCAAGTAATATTGTTTCCTTATTTTATTTGTACAGTTATTAAAATAAATCCTAAAATATATGAAAAGTATCTTAAAACAAAATTTTTTTCTGTTTACATTTCTTACTAAAAAATTAATGAGCTTTTAACCTAGCAAAAATTAATGGGTTTTTGATTTTTAAATTTCGAACAAACATGTTCTCTATCACTCTCCATTAGAACATGATAGTTTATCTTCCTTCAAAATCCATTTTTTCTACATGGAACCCTTTTATATGTTATCTCAGTTGACCTTCATACTTCCCTTTCGTTATTTTAAAGTGAAGGTTTCACTAATAATTTACAGATTTGGAATGTGAAAAAATGTATTTTGAAAAGTCAAACCCCTAGTTTTGAATCCCAAGTTCAAAATTTTTGGGTCAAACTTATTAATAGGGGGAATTTAACATTCTGAGTTTTTAAAATGAAACAATATCTTTGATAACGTACATGATACACCACATCGAGATTAAAAGAACAACTTGATAATTTCATTTAATATTATAGTAATCGTATAACCAACATCATTTTGGGAATGAAAAATATTAGTTGAATTATGAAGTTATTTTTTAAACATGTATATATAATTAATTATTTGGTGATTAATTAGTTATAAATTAAATTAAAACCCTTTTGAATATAAAAAGAAATCATTTTCTGAAAAACTATTTAAATGTGAACAAGTATGTTAATAAAATAAAAATATCATATTTTTTGATTATTTTAATGAAATATAAAAATAATAAATTCAATATAATGTTTAAAATTAATCTTTTTTGTTTTCTAGATGTGTTTTAGGAACAAATCCAATTTTATGGATAAAATATGTATTTAAAAAAAAGGTAGTTTAGCCGCCTTTGATGGCACAGTAGTTTTAAACCTAGTTTTGAACATTTTATAAATTTTATTTGTCCAAATAAATCTCTTCTTTGAATGAATAATATCGAAATTTATGTTGGTTGATCTTTTGGTATTTTTTCTGGTAAGTTTCATGTTTTTTGAATAGTGAAAAAATATTTCATTTTAATTTAAAACATATTACTTTTTAAATTTTATTTATTGTTTTAAAATATATTTTATAATTTATTTAAAGTGAATTAAGATATTTATTTATCATTTAATCCATTTTAGGTCATTTTATTTAGTTTCAAATTGACATTGGACATAAAAACTCTCTAACCTTTTCAATGTTTTTACTTTAAAAACCCATTTTCTCATTCCATCAATAGTATTAATTTTAAATTAATTTTTGAAATTTATGTGTTTTTAATTTTTATAAATATATTTCATATTTGTTATTTAAATTTATATATTTATTTAATATGTCCCTTTAATTTCATGATATTATGAATAGTAACATTAGTAATATTTTTTATTACCATGGTTAAGGGTAAATCAGGTAATTAAAGGTAAAAATAATATTATAAATAATATAAAATTACCATAATACTTGTACTATTTTTTTAGGATATTTTTAGACAACAGTCATATTTGGGGTGAAATTATATCCTTTTGATGCAGCTTGGGTGAGAGTATGTCATTTATAATATTACAGTCAAAGGAAAGTCCCTTTTTTGTTCTTTTGTATTTAACAAGTGAAATATTTTTAATATGGGATTATATAAGGGATATGTTCTAATATAAATAGTATTTAGACATATAATATTCCTTTATATGTCACTGTAATTTTTTTATAATCTTTAGTGGTGAAATAATTATCATAAATGGGGACACATTGTTGAGGCAATAACTCTTTAATTAATGGAAGAATCAAGTAAATGATATTCAACATACTGAAATAAATATAATTAAATATAATTTGTATTATAAAAAAAATTATGTATGACCATGACATGTTATGTATGAGTTAATAGAGTATTTATCATAGATATCAATTTTGTATGTCATTTTTAAAAAGTCCAATAATGAATAGTGTCAAAATATACATTAATGATTTTTTAAAATATATTTTATTTTATTAAATGATATTAAATTTTTAAAAAAATATTAAAAATAGCTAAATTTTTGGGATATGTGTAAAAATTTCATAAATGACTCATTTATTGGTATTTTGACATGATATAGTAATTATATTAAAAATGAAAGTGTAAATTACATAATATCATTGTAAGAATTAATACAGGTTAAAACAAAATGATAAGGATTAAAAATAGTGAAAACTTATAAAATCTTCCTTGAATTAAGGTAATAGAACAAAAATCATCATATATTCTAGATAAATCTTTTGGGAGCCATTTGGATTTTAAAATTAATTTATATTAATTACATATTTTGAAGAATTCCAAGAGTGCCCCTCCACTTTCCTAAAAAGGGATTCTATTCTAATCTTCACACCTAAAAACCTATTTGGTTCAGCAATGATATACCCAAATAAAATTCTAGAATCCACCCCCACATTATATATCTCTTATTTTAGGCAGAATAACCTCATTAGAGGTGTTATGATATCAATGAAAGGAGGTCGTACGAAGAAGAGGTATCATTTTTAATTATGTATTTCTTTTTAATTTATTCATCCTCTTCCTTCAAATCTTCTTTAACCAATATTAAATAATGAATAAAGTATCCTAAATAAACTTTTATGTTATTATTTTAATACCATCACCCAAATCCTTTTCCACTTCCATCAAATAAAAAATAATTATTGTTCATGTGTACGAAAAACTACAACCTCATAATAAAAAATAATTCATTTTCCATCACCATATAACAAGAATTTTTATAATGATGTAATATATATAAATATATATGATTTTTATGAAATATTTATCATTATTGAAAGATGATATATTTTTTTATTCTTACATTTCCATACACCAGAAAATGATAGCGTCGTTCGTGTTTACGTGTGAACAATCACCTCCACAGAGCGATGAGATTCAGTTTTCATCACCAAATCACAAGGATTGTATATAAAAATATAATTACAATTTTAATCTTATATTAATTGTATTAGTATAATTATTTACATATAAAATAATACATACTTAATTTCTATAATTATCCATGAAAAATGAAAATCTTTCTCATGTGTATGAATGACTTACCATTTTAATGATGGTAACATAGTTCATTTTTCATATCAATATTAAAATTACTAGGTTTAAAACAATAATTTATGTATAAAATTTATTATTATTTCAATAATATTATTTTGGATATGAAGGACTTGTGGCCACTTTTACCATTGACATCTTTCCAATTTCATTTTGTACTCAACTACTAAATATCGTCAAAACGTCCAACATAAACACTAATAATTATAAATTTTTATAACAAGTTTTTAAGTGATATAAAAGGAATAATAAACTTTAAAAATGTTCCCATGACAGTAAATTACTAAAATAAGTTTTTTATTCCATACATTGAAGGACATAAATGTGAAATCAGACATAGGGTAAGGGACTTTGTCTCAATCTCCTTTCAATGAGGCATATCGTGATGTTATGCACCATTATTATCCTATGCGGTGTATATAAAACCAAAATTACATGTTTTATAAGGAATTGATATATTATAATGATATATAACGTTTTTCAATGTAATTATTTAATGATTTTTATTCATTTTTTTCTCATGTGGCAGGGGACCCCAACTAAAATATCATTTTAAATGTTTTAATGATTTATTATTTTATATCAGTCTCATTCCTGACCAGATTTTCAAAATGGTTTTATAGATTTTTTTATAATGAAATTAATGTTTTAAAATGTTAATTTCATTCAAATGATACAAAATTTTATGGGGAACTTTGATTAAAAATTACTTTTTAAAAAGTTTTGAATTGGTTTTTGAAGAAGTATTGGTAATGACAATAACATGAAATGTTTTTTCTTTAGTTTAAATTAAATTTTTAGAAGAGAAATGTTAAAAATTTATTTATTTTATGTGATAATGGTACTCAGAAAATTTATGTGTGGTTATGTGATAAAACAAGGATGCTGGGCACTATAACCAAGGAAGCATAGTTTTGTTATAATCTCTAATGTGTTGGGTTTGGAAGTCAACTATATGGCTGTTCCATTTTTAGGACTGACATGTATGGAATTAAATCATAGGATTATCCTATATGTAAGAGTGACCAGTATGGTAGTTGACTATACAGTTTTTCCATTTTATTATTATTATATCCCTTGTTACGTACTTATATATTAAATGTTTTCTTATGAGTTTTCATGGGAATTGTTTGATTTTAAAAAGGTAAGATAATTTTCTTCTTGAAATAATGACCCTTTATTCAGGGAAAAGATAAGTTTTTATGGAAAAGATTAATGGGTTTTCCCTAGACTAACACATTTCTTTATTTACTTTTCTTACAGATATTTTTGTGCTCGCCCGATTTTTTAAAGTAATTTTCAAAGATTTTACGATGAGCGAACAAAGAAGAGGTCATGATGAAAGTATTTAAGATGTTTCCTGAAAATAAATCAGCTTATATTTTGAAAGTGTTTCCTCTGGTAGAAAAAATGGATACAAAGTATAAGGGTAAACTTTTAATATATGAGTTTACTTTTTAATATTTTTTTTTCTAATTATCAAAAACTATAAACTAAAAATAACTTCAAATGTGAATTCGTGTTCATAAACTATATAATATTTAATATTTAAGGTCATTTACCTACATAATAGGTAATAGAACTCTCACACAATTCATGAATAGGGGTGGGATAAGTCTTTCTTGGCCCATGGGTGTTATCATGGGTCTGTGAAGGGGTGTATGAGTGTATTGGGAGCTCATCCTCTGAGCATAAATATAGTACATTACTTTCATGTTGAATATGATAAGCTGATAAGGTCCATAGTGAACAAACAATGTTAGGACCCATTTGTGTGGTAATATTTTCCCCTTATAAAAAATCTATTTTTATTATTTTCGTACATTCCTCTACTCGAATACTCCTCACTTTTGATCCACCACCATTTCCACACTTAGAGACACTGAAATCGAATGTCAAACCATTGGAATCCACCATAGCAGTAACTAGAGAGCTTAATTGAAACTCCATTTCACCATTGTAATATTAGATACTCCATGGAAATCATATTTGAACTCATATGACTATTGTGAAGGGATGTTTGAAGAGAAAAGTATACCCATATAGAAATAAAGCTACACCTTTGTTATGATTTTTTGTGGTGAACATAGATGGTTGGGGTGGAAACATTGATCTAAACACCATGATAATACGAGTTAGTACTCATGGTTTAGTGTTCATTGCTTGAGATATAAAGATGAAATATTGAATCTAGTGATGTGGAAATTCCTTTCCTTGGTTGGAATACAGAGACCGTGTGAAAAATGACTTCCACTATACCGTTTTAGGGTGAACCAATGGTGTATAATAGTGATATCCTTGTCTTACACTGTGGATATAATACCATCACACTTATACCATATGATTTCAACTATCTCCCATGAAAAATCCTCTTGAAACCATTTCTCTACTACCATTTCCCGGCATCTATTGATTTTCTTCCATTACACATGATGATCTACATTCATTCTCAATTTATACTATGAGATGATAATTTCACTAGCCCATGAATGAAAAGTGGATCTCAATGATAAAATATTTAAGTGTTTGTCATGGTGTTATTTTAAAAGTAGTTTTGAGATGGCTACAAACAATATATGTTTTATGGATTAATGATTCAAGCTTGGGTAGAGGCACCCCTTCATAAACATGTGTGCCAATGTGATCCAAGGTGGTTCCAAGTCATATGCCACGTAGAATATGTAATTTATCTAAATTGAAGGATTTAGGAAGATTTAATATCGATATGGTCAAATTGGGAGATATGGAAATATGTGTAAGTAGATTTTTTATTATCAATATTTGATAATATTGATGATAATTGATGTTATTAATGTTTTCAGGAATTTGTATATACTCCCTTTACTTATTTTATATGAAATGCGCATAATTTGTGTGAAATATAAATGTTTTAATACTAAGTATAATATTTGAGAATTTTTTAGAAGTATTCCAATTGAGTTAGTTTACAATTTTTTTTTATAACTATAACCCTACTAATCCAAATTGTGTGGTTTTATTTAGGATTCCTAATTCAATATCCAACATTTTTTTAGAATGGATCATAGTCCAATTCTTTCATTTGAAGGCTCATATGTACCCCACAAGAGGGCCTACAAAATCTGTGAAGAAACTATACCATCCATGAAGATTGAATTACTGGGATCACTCAAGAAGTTAAAATTCCTTCATTATCTTCAAAGAGTCTAGGTACAATGTAAGGAGTCTTGGATAAAAATTTCAAAGCCCAAATGCAAATACAAGGGGCCTAACTAATTCATTTAAACTCAGCCCACCATTCTGGCTGGGAATTAAAATCGGTACAGTATTCATGACATGGCTCCTGATCTATTTATCAAATCAATATGATCTTTTTCAGTGAGAAATAGGAGATATATGTGGCCTACTTTTCGGAAGAAATCATTCGGATTTTATGGCATCTTCCTATTCCAAAATCCACTCACATTTTGGCCATCGAAAAAGCATCGATTGAAATGGATGGTTTAACATTTTTTAGTAAAACCTCCATAACTTTGGCTCCAAAGGTCAAAATGACTCCAAATGTTGAGATAAGTATGAAAAAATTATTATCTACAACTTTGAAGAAAGAGAAATATCGATATTCAGCTATATGTACATCCAAATCGTCGATCCAAGTGGAACGACAGATTGGGAATGCCAACAGTCCACTTCCTTGGGCTATAAATACATCCCCCTCTTCTCCTTCAAAGGTTTTGGCATTTAAGAAGAGAGGATAACATGTTGGCATGACCAATGCCTTGAAAAGTTCTTAGGAGTACCTTCCATACCCATGTTTTCACTTGGAATACCTTTCCTCCTCTCTTTGTTTTCATTTACTTTTGTGTTCTTCATTTTTGTAATCTTGTAAGTCTCTTTATTTGTAATTCTATTTTAATGAAAGTTTATTCTTCAATATCTCTTATTATCATCTAACTTATTTATTTTATTATAAATTTTCTTAAAATAGTTTAAATTCAGCTGAATCCTCTTCCCTTATTTTTCTTTCTCATTCAATCTAAAGTCAGTATTTAATTCCCTTCATCGTTTGTGTGTGTGATCGACCCACCACTCTTTTCTTATCCCATTATTTTTCTTATCATTTTAATTTATCATCATAATAATTGTAACCAAATTACTAATCATTTATATGGATGAGTAAATCTATCATTAGGGTGAGTTATAATTTGGGGATATAATGTGATTGAGAGACTTTGCTCGATGAGTATTCTTTAAGTTAATATGGAGTATGTTGGACTTTATATGTCATGGATTTATGTCATGTTTTTTAATATGTGGATTCCATGGATTATTGGAACCACAAATACATTACCATAAACAAGAAATGGTAATTATTAGAACCCAAAGTTAATTTAAGGATTGGATTAAAGCTTTAACACTTATGAATTCCGATCAAAATCATCTTGTGAAGTGGGTATTAATTTAATGCAATAAAAAGATAATATCAAGGATATCATAAGCACAAATCCCCTATAATGATCTCACCACAATCTTTATCAATTTTTTAAATCAAACATCATCCATAAATTATTTTATAATCTCTTCAAAAAACCCCCCCAATCATAATATAATTAACTAAAAACAACCTACTATTAAAAGGTATCATCGCCGAGGATTTGAAATGAGTGATGTTATACACATTAGCATAGCACCAGAACCTTGACCGGTCAATAGGTGACAATCGACCACGCTTTCAAATGGAGTCATTGCTGATTATGGATAAATTAGGTAGTCATTTGTTACTTGTTATTGTAAAAAAATTAAAAAAAATTAAAAAAAACTCAAAGAAAAACCCACCTTCCCCATAAAAATCATAAAATGAAGACACAAAGGAAAAAAATTGTCTTCATCTTTCTTCTAAATCTCTTTGAATTCCCTGTAGCCTCCCAAAAAATCACTTAGATTTGTTTGACCCTAAAATTGAGCAAACTCATCACCAATATATGAGGAATTTAAGAGATAATCCACTCATTCAAGAACAAGTCCTTGTCCAACCAGTTGAATTAAATATGGTCTATTTTAGGGAATAAACATTTAAAGAACTTGATTCCCATGATATGAATTACTAACCTCTTGGTATTCAATATCCAATCATAGAGTCTGAATTTGAACTCAAATCAGGGTTGATTCATCTTCTTCCTTATTTCCACAGGCTAGCCAGTGAGGATCCATATCTCCACCTTAAAGAGTTCCATGTAGTGAGGTCTATCGTGAAGCCTCAAGGGGTTTATGAGGAACAAATCAAACTCTGATAATTCCCTTTCTCGCTAATTGACTACACCAATTCATGGATCTACTACCTTCCTCCTGGTTCCATTTCCGCATGCAATGACATGAAGTGACTCTTCTTAGAGAAATTATTTCCTTCTTTTCATATTATTTCTATCCGAAAGAAAATAATTTGTATCCATCAATTCCCAAATGAATCACTCCATGAGTATTGGGAGTGGTTAAAAATTCTTGTTCCAACCTTCCCACACCACCAAATCACTAACCAAATCTTGATCCAATACATCTCTGAGGGGTTATTAGCTATGGAGAGAACCCTCATTGATGCCGCAAGTGACAGTGCTCTTGTTGATTGAACTCCTGCAGCTGCAAGAGATATCATAAGAAATATGGTGGCAAACACACAACAATTCCATACTCGAGCACATGCTCATGTTAAACAAGCCCAAGATAATCAATCAATAAAGAAGAACAAGATAATAGAGTGGATGAGTGAACTTATAGGTCTTGTGCGATAACCAGTTGTGGATACCAAATCCCCAACCTTGTCATCTCCACAATCAATGTTTCTTGGACCTATCAAAAATTGTGGAATCTGAAACTCTCCATCTCATCAAACTGACACATGTACAAAACATCAAGAGGATCAATCTAATTCTTCTAGACTAATGGAGATCAATGCAGCATATGCTCATCAGAACCCCAACACTCAAAAATCAAGCTAGTTTTTTTAAAACATCAACCAACCTTATTCTCAGCCTTTATCTTATACATATAACCCTAACATGTGATATGGGGATCCTATTTCTCATACCCCTAAATACCCTCATCAAAACCCAAAAAAATTCCAATATGGTCAAGGTGTTGGTAACTTCCAACAACCTTACCCTTTTGTTCCTCAGCCTAAAAGGATCAATCCTCCTCCTAGATTCCACTATCGTAATGACCCTTAACAATAAAAAAACCAATAAAATCACTTTTCAAAGAACAAAAATCAATGTAATATCAATTCAAGAAAAGAAACTTCTTCCAAGAAAACATGGGATAACACTGTTGAAGATCTTTCCTCCTTCACCCGTTCTAGTCTCAAGAACATTGAATCCCAAATTTCTCAACTAGCATCCCACCTGAGCCAGCAACAAAAATAAAATTCTTCTCAACTCCCAGATCAACAATTACCCAACCCCAAGGGTAATGTGTGTAATTTCACTTACATCAGGAAAGAAAATTTCTATGCTTAAAGATAAGTCATCCAACCCCCTTTAAATATTGACCTAGAAAATGTAAAAGAAAAATAAATATGAAAAGGAACCTGAAGCCATTACCGCACCTCCATCCATTCCTCATAAGAATCCAATTCCTGTTCCTCAAGACGTTTCTAAACCAAAGAAGTCATTTGAACCCGATCCTGAAATGCTCGACAGGTTTAGACGTGTTGAAGTCAATATACCCCTCTTAGATTCCATAAAAAAAATCCCTATGTATGGCATGTTTCTTAAGAAATTGTGCATCCTCAATGGGCAACTTAGGACCTTTGAAAATGTTTCCACCTAGCATTCTATTCCCATAAAGTTCAAGGATCTAGGGACCTTTACAGTTCCATGCCAAATTGGATGTTTCAACTTCGACGACGCACTCATAGACCTAGGATAGCCAATTAATTTCAGGCCCAAATCTATATTCTCAAACCTTGGTCTAGGTCCCTTTCATCTAACAGGTGTTGTCATTCAATTGGCCAATCGATGCACTGCTAGTCCTGAGTGTATAATTTAGGATGACCTTGTTTGTGTGAATGATCTTATCTTCCCTATAGATTTCTATGTCCTTAACATAGAAGGTGAGACAAAATATTCTTTATCTCCCATAATTCTAGGAATACCATTCATCATAACTTCTAGAACTAAGATTGATGTCCATTAAGCCATCTTATCCATGTAATTTGGTGACCAACTGGTCAAGTTCAACATTTTCCAAGTCATGTGATACCCAATTGAGGATCACTTTGTATTCTCAATCCATGCTTCTGAGTACACTTCTAAGAGTCAATTGAACCCTAATCCATCATGTTCTTCACATTAAAATGATAATGGTCCTTGTGAAATCTGCACCATGATTTACCAAGTCATAAATGGTGAAGTTGTTGTGGACCTCTCATTCATAAACTCCATCAATCTAGAGAATATTAAAAACTCTCTTGAATCCCTCATCAACTCTCATCTCTACTGCTCCACCTTGGATAGTATTAGGAAGAATGAATCTGAAGTAACTAAAGTACCTTCTTCTATTGCTGAGTTTTCTAACCCATAAATGAAATATGATATTGATCTGAAACTTCTCCCTGAACACCTGAAATATGCATTCCTTTTCCATGATCACTCTTATCGTGTCATTATCTCTTCTTCACTTACATAAATTGAGGAGTAAAAACTTGTTAAAGTGTTAGAGGAAAACAAAAGTCCTTAGGTTGGACCCAAGATGACATACTAGAAACCAACCCTTTTCTTGTTATGCATCACATCCATCTTCATGAATCATCCAAAAAAAATAGACAGCCACAAAGAAGACTCAATCCACTCATCCTTGAGGTAGTTAGGGAAGATATCACCAAGATTATTCAAGCTGGTATTATCTACCCAATGTTTGATAGTGAATGGGTTATTCCAATTCAAGTTGTACCTAAGATGGGCGGGATAACTATTGTCACAAATGAACATGGGGAGGTAATCACAACTCGAGTGAAAAAAATGGCGTGTGTGCATAAATTACCTAAAATTGAATGTTGAACCAAGAAAATATCACTACCCTTATCAATTCCTTGATAAAATGATGGAATGATTCATTGGAATGCCACATTATTGCTTTCTTGATGGATACACCGGCTACTTCCAAATCCAAATCTCACCGCAGGAGCAAGAAAATACCACTTTCACTTTCCCCTTTGGAACATATGCATATAGGAGAATGACTTTTGGCCTTTTCAATGCTCCTGTAACATTCCAGAGGTGTATGATGAGTATATTTTATGAATTCATTGAACACTGCATGGAAGTTTTAATGGATGACTTTACCATTTATGGTGAGTCATTTGAATCTTGCTTGAATTCTATCTATATAGTCCTTCAAACGCGTGTCAAGTGTAGCTCTGTGTAAAATTTTGAAAAATTTCACTTCATAGTTACAAATGGGATTGTTCTAGGGAACATAGTTTCAAAAGAGGGTATTGAAGTTGATCCTGCCAAAATTGAAGTGATCCAATAACTTCCTGAACCCAACTCTGTTCGAGACATCCGTAAATTCCATGGTCATGCTGGTTTCTATCAGCGATTCGTCCATAAATTTAGTAAAATTTCCCTCCCACTCACTCAGTTGCTCTAAAATATGGGCACTTTCCATTTCGATGAGGTTTTCAAAAGAGACTTCATTAAAATCAAAACTGCTTTTACATATTCCATGACAATCCAACCCCCAGATTGTTCCTTACCCTTTGAGTTGATATGTGATGCTTCTGATAGAGCCGTTGGGGTTATTCTTGCTCAATGAAGAGAAAAAATTACTCATGCCATCTATTATGCCACAAAAAAATTTGATGAAACCCAATCTCACTACACTGGGACTGAAAAGGAACTTTTAGCATTGGTTTTTTCCCTTTGATAAATTTCATCCCTATCTCTTAGGGGCCAAAATCATCATCTTTACAGAACATTATGCTAAAATGTTCTTACTCAAGAAAAGTGATTCCAAACCAAGGCTAATAAGATGGATCCTAATGCTCCAAGAGTTTTACCTTGAATTCAAAGATAGACCAGGAAAAGAAAACCCAGTGGCTGATGACTTGAGTAGATTTTCTAATTCATCGCCTTCTAAAATAATTGATCCATAATTTCCAACTGATCACCTTTCATCTCTCACTCCAAAAATACCATGGTATTCCACAATTTTAAAATACCGAGTTTCCAGTGTTTTTCCTAATAAAATTTCAAAAGAAAAAAAATATAAAGTTGAAAATTGATTAAAAAAACTATTTTTGGGAAGAAAATAAACATTTTAAAACTGGGGATGACATGATAATAAGGACATGTGTCGATGAAAATGTATATTCTTCTATCTTAGAATTTTGTCACTCAATTCCTGGTGGTGGAAACTTTGGACCACAAAGTAACTCCTCAAAGGTCCTAGATTCTAGATTCTTTGGGCCTTCATTCTTGAAGGATTCACATGAGTTCTGAAAATCACGTTCCACTTTCCAAATGTTTGGCACAACTTTAAAGAGAAATGAAATGCCCCAAAATCCGTTAATTTTCTGTGAGATCTTCGATTTTTGGGGCATCGATTTCATGGGACTATTCTCCCTTTCCAATGGATTCTCATACATTCTTCTTGTGGTTGATTATGTTTCTAGGTGGGTCAAGGACAAACCCACTAGAAAGGATGATTCATATACTGTTAGTGAGTTCCTAAATACACACATCTTACACAAATTTGGAATTCCTTGTGCCTTGATCAGTGACTTAGGAACCCATTTTTTTAATAGAACTATGGAATCTCTTTTGAAAAATAACGGGGTTGTACATAAAACATCAACTGCAAATCACCCCTATACAAATGGCATGGTTGAACATTCTAATAGAGAAGTGAAACGAGTGCTTGAGAGAATTATAAAACCCACCAGAAAAGACAGGCCTGAAAGACTTGGTAAAGAACTTTGGGATTATTGAACTTCCAATAAAACAACCATTGGGATGTCTCATTTTAGGATAGTTTTTGGTAAAGCATGTCATTTTCCTGTTTAAATCCAACATAAGTAATTTTGGGCTATGGAAACCTGTAATTTTGATCTTGAAAAATCTAGTGGAGAATGATTTTTGCAATTGGTTGAACTGGAGGAGCTTCGACTTGATTCTTATGAAAATTCTAATCTATACACAGAAAAATCCAAGGCACTCCAAGATAAACACATCCAGGGAAAGGTATTTCATGAAGGTTAAAAGGTAATTCTCTTCAATTCTTGATTTTTGCTTCACCCTAGTAACATTAATTCTCATTGGGAAGGTCCTTTTGTTATTAGTAATGTTTACCCATTTGGTGTAGTGCAAGTCCAACACCCCTCTTCAAAAAGGACATTCAAGGTTAATGGACATCGGTTAAAGAATCACCATGAGAGGATGCACAATCCTAAATCAACATTGACTTCCACTAGATCCATAACATCTGCAGTCAACCAACCACTAAATGGATATGGAAACCCACCAAATACAAACCTGGGGGGACCACTTTCCCTTTAACTCTCTCTATCTGTCTTCCTCCCACTACCACTTTCTTCTTCTTCCTCTGCCTTTCATTTTTACCACTTTCTTTATCAATCCCTTTCCTTTTCTATTTCTATTTTGTGTGGGAAAGTCTTTATTAAAAACTAAAAAAACCCTAAAAAAAATCTTCCTAAAAAAATCAAGAGTCATACTTACTCACTATCGAGTGTTTAATATTTGTCCAACCTTTTTGGGGAGTCAACAGACATGTTTTCATCTCAATTTTTTTTATTTTCATCATGATGTTGGATAATGAATATTGTGTCAAAACCAAAAAAATTTGAATGCCCACTTTTTGATTTTAAACTGATTTCCCCCAACCATGAGGAACAAAATTAGCTTTCATGCGACGGACACCTATGGATATCTTTTCAAAATGATTTTTTACCCACATTTGTGATTCTTGAGTTTGTGTACCTTCAAGCTGAATTCCCTAATTTTGTGTGCATTAATATGATAGAGGAATTTTCGGAACCACATGAGAATCACAATATCCAAATTGTCTCCCATTTCCCTTACATTAATTGTCCTTTTGAAATCCCCTTTTATCATATGAAAACCTTTCCTTTTATAGCCACATTACAAGCCCAATACCTTTTCCCAACCAATATCAAAATGGATTTTCATTGCATAATTTTGTTTTTGAAATTTATGTGTGGGGGAATGGATTTCATTTTGGTTACCCATTTCTTGATTTCACCGTGTTATCATATGCTTGAGGGAAAGCATCCATTTCAATGTGGGTGAGAGTTTGTCCATTAGTGGGGTTTGGGAATGTATATATTTTTATTTTGTATAATTGAAAAGTGTTAAAAAAAATATCAAAAAATGAAATAAAAAAATTCAAAAGAATAAATAGGGTTGTGTCTTCGGTATGTCAAAAATCACTCTTCCTCAACCATTGATCTTGTTATAGCTATTACAATTAGTTTCCTGGGGAGATCAATCATGGGTTGGGATATGAGTGTGAGATCGTTTCCAAGTTCCACTTTCGAAAAAGAGAAAAAAAAGAAAAAAAGAACACCTGCATTATATTCTTATGTCATTGGGAGAGGTTTTTTTTTTGAAAATATTTCATCTTCTCATCCCCTTCGAATTTTATTCCTCTATTGTGTCATTATTTACATAATGATTTCCTTGTAAATATATGTTTTCATTTCCTTCCATGTTTCATTTCAAAAAAAAATGTGCATTGCTTTTTCAATGTTGGTGTTTTACCCCCTTTTTCCTATCATTTGGATATCATCTTCCAACCATAACATAGCCATAGAAAACCCCCTAAAAATACACCTTTATTTTTTAGCACTTTAGGATAGGGAGTGGAGGATGAGTGCTCTTACAAACTCTAAGATTTTCACTTCTGGTTAGTGAATTAGAGAAGCTATATAAATTAATTTTATCATCTTGATAGGAGACTATTTTATGGGCCACCATTTTCCATTTCTAAATTTGAGCATGAAAAAATGAATACTTTTTGGAACATTATTTTGGTAACATCTTGCGGTGGAATTGAAAATGGATGAGTGAAAATTTCTAAACCTCCTATGATTGGGGAAAACAAAATTTTAATATTTTTTGTTGAGTTAAAATGATTTTGTCATGTTTTTATATATGTTTCACATGAAAACATGCACAAGACTATGTGTGTGAGAGTTTATGTTATTAATATTTTCATGAATTTTTATATACTCCCTTTACTTATTTTATATGAAATGTGCATAATTTATGTGAAATATTACTATTTTAATACTAAGTATAATATTTGATCATTTTTAGAAGTAGTCCAATTGAATCAGTTTACTATTTTTTATAACTATCACCCTACTGATCCAAATTTTGTTGTTTATGTTTTTTAGGATTCCTAATTCAATATCTAACATTTCAATAGAAGGGATCATGGGCCAATAATTTCATTTGAAGGCTCATATGGACCACAAAAGAGGGCCTACAGAATCTGTGAGGAAACTGGAATAGCCATGAAGATTGAATTACTGGGATCACTATAGAAGTTAAAATTCCCTCAATCTCAGAAATGGTTTGGGGGACAATGTAAGGAGTCTTGGATAAAACATTCAAGGCCCAAAAATAAATAAAAGGGTCCCAACTGATTCATTTAAACTTATCCCACCATTCTAGCTGGTAATTAGAATTAGTAAAATATTCATGACATTTCACTTGATCTAGTCATCCAATCAAGATTAGATTTTGTAATGTGAAAGATGAGATATAGGAGATAACCTTTGTTGAAGAAATAATTCTTATTTGAAGGCATATTACTAATCCAAAATCCATTCACATTTTAGCCATCAAAAAAGCATGGATTGAAATTGACAGTTTAACTTTTTTTAATCAAACCACCATAACGTTGGCTTAATATGTCTAAATGACTCCAAATTCTGATATAATTCGTAAAACATTATTGTATAGAACTTTTAAGAAAGTGATATCTCTAGATTCTGTTGTACGGATGTCCAAATCGTCAAACCAAGTGGAAGGACATATTGGGAATGCCAACAGTCCACATCCTTGGGCCATAAATACACTCCCCTCATCTCCTTCAAAGGGGTTGGCATTTTAGAAGAGATTAGAACATATTTACACGACCAAATCCTTCACAAGGTATTTTTAGGACCTGCCATACTCATGTTTTCACTTGAGATACCTTTCCTCCTCTCTTTGTTTTCATTTGATTTTGTGTTCTTCATTTTTGTAATCCTCTAAGTCTATTTGTTTGTAATTTTGTTTTAATGCATGTTTCTTATTCAATATATCTTATAATCATCCACCTTCTACTTTTTAATATTAATGTTCTTAAAATATTTTAAAGACAGTTGAATCCTCTTCCCTTATTTTACTTTCTCTTTCAATCTAAAGTCAGTATTTAATTCCCTTCATCGTCTGTGTGTGTTCGACGCACCACTATTTTTTTATACATTTATTTTTCTTATCTTCTTAATTTATCATCGTAATAATTATAACCAGATTGCTAATAATTTAAATAGATGAGTAAATCTACCATTGGGGTGAGTTATAATTTGGGGATATTAAGGGATTGAGAGCCTCTACTTGATGAGTATTATTTGAGTTAATATTGTGTATATTGAACTTTATATGTCATTAATTAATGACATGTTTTGTTTAATATGTGGATTATATGGATTATTGGAACCACATATACACTATCGTAAACAAGTAATGATAATGATTATAACCCTAAGTTAAGTTACGGTTTGGATTAAAGATTCAACAATTTGAAATTCTCATCAAAATAATATTATGAAGTGGGTATTAATTTAATGCAATATAAATCAAAGCTGAAGGATATCATAAGCTTAAATACCCAATAATGAACTCACCCCAATCTTTATCAATTTGTTAAATCAAACATCATCCATAAATTATTTCATAGGCCTTGAAAAAACCCCCCCAATCAGAATACAATTAACTAAAAACAACTGACTATTAAAAGGTATCATCACAAAGGATTCAACCTGAGTGATACTATACACATTAGCAGAGCACCGAAACCTTGACCAGTCAGTAGGAGACAATCAGTCATGCCTCCAATAATAAAAATAATATCATCAAATAGATTAAAAAGAAAAATCTTTGAAAAATAAAAGTGAGTAAATTATAAAGGAGATTCAAAATTTATATTTTTGAGAATCAAAAGGATGGACCCTTGGCTCCCAATGAATACTAATTAATTGGTTCTATACTGGTTTAAATATAATCAAAAGTGGGAGGAGTTTGTTTGTTTTTTATTCAGTGATGAGTTTTTGGTTTTCATTATCATGTAACTCCATATTAATATTTTAAATTAAAATGTATCTTCATTGTCTCTTTCTCTTTCTCATTCTCTATCTCTCTCTAACTTGATCTATTTAATTCATGGCCATCAGTGCCTAGACCTAAATTTGCCTATGGGGGAGGTTTTTGTGGAGATATATAATTCTTACAATTCAATTCATTATGTTTTTTTTCATTATGAGTTGAGGGGATGAAAAATGTATAAGATGGTCATGGTGATTTTCCACAATTATTTTGAGATCCAATCATCCTAATTTTGTTCATTAATTAACATTTTCTACCTCCCTTATCTTAAAAAAACTAATTATATGATAATTTGTTGTTCATTCAAGAGGTGAAATGACATACAATGTAACTAGGAATTGGAAAGTGTTATAGTCACGATTGTGGTGTTTTATTAAAAATAACTATTAGAGGAGGTTAGTTTTGTATGTTGAAGAAGTATCATAGTAATTCTAAAATATAAACTAAAAAATTTGTGATAGTGTTTCTTGAATGAACTATCGAATTGAATTTAATAAATATTAACTAATAACGGGGGAACCTGAGTAACCAACTCTAAGAACAATACCAATATTTTTGAATGTATTTATTCTATCTACATTAATATCTATGTGTTTTTGTTTCTATTTTTCAATCCACATTATCAAACCCATTTTCACTATTTTCATAAAATAATAAAATCACAAAAAATAAATTAAATTAATTAGGAATGGAATGAGATCAACTAAAAACCACGTTAATTGAGAAACCCAGGACAACTACTTTACTAAAGTTGGAAAATAAATTATAGACCTTTCACAACCCTGTAATAGGCATGTCAAAACTTGTAACTACTGAAAAAGAACCAAATCGTCTTTCTATGACTATTTTTATTCTGGTTTTGTCAATAGTTTTCATTATTTTCCATTATAATATTATTCTATGATGTATTCAAATTATGATTATTCGACATAGATTGATTAATAATAGGTGAAAAATATGAAAAAGTGGTTTAGACAATGCTAAAGTCCATTTGAAATATATTATAGAGAAAGTACATGAAATAGAAAACAAACTGTAAAAATTTATACCTTGTGTATCAAGTGAAACCCAAAAAAAAACCTCAAAAAGAACCCAATTTATTGGGGGAAGATATTTTGAAACACATTTTTCAAATGGTAGAACATGAGTATCCTAATAAATATTTTATTTAAGATTGATTCGACCTTTATCAACTATTTATAGAGGATAATCTTTTTAAAAAATTCCATAACAATGTAGATATAAAAGTTAAATTAAATTTGGATATGTTTTTGAGTGAATGAGAAATTATTTAAATACATCCTAGTCTCTCCATATTTAAATAAGGAGAATTAATGAATTCGTATGTATCTCTATCATTATAATAAGAAGAAACCACCCAGGTGGTGTAATTTGAAGAAATATTAGAGGATCCAGACTACCTACTTCCATACCTTGATGTTCAACACCCAAATTAACATTCCAATGAAGAAACACTTAGAAGTATTAACAATTCAGGTGGAAAATCTTTTCTTAAACTCAATTTAAATAAATTTTATAGAAACTAAATTTATAATTGACTCCCATGGTTATATATTTTTATATTAATTTAACACATGATCTAAGTTGTATAAAGATGATGAAAATGAAGATTCACCTGACGAGGAACACATAATCCTCTAGAAAACATGTGAAAGATTTATTAGAGGGAGTACATGAGGAGTCCAAGTGGAGTTTCTAGAAGAATGTAAGACCCATGATACCTATATTAAAGGAGATTATTTTTAAATTAAATATTCTTGTTTTTAATTTTATTTAATTAAACTCTAATGATCCCATTGTTTATTCCACTTATGAAATATACCTTGTATATGAATTTGAGAATGAATAAGTGGTTGTACAAGTGGAAGGTGAATAGAAAGTGTATTCATTCTTTACCCCACCATACTATACATGTTTTATCTCATTATGAAGATAATTAATGTGATATACTATATCCATGGAGTCCTTAACAAGAAAATTTAAGGAATAAAAATTGAATAGAACATGTGTTGGCGGATCAAATTAATGAAACTCTACCCCCCACTGGACATTAGATAATAGCTAGGGATAACTTTTTATTGGATTCAAAACCAAATTGCCACTTGGGGGTCAAACTAGGATCCATATATCTTTTATTTTATTTTATTAGTCATTGTTTAGGAATATATTAGAATCTAGCATCTAATTCCTCCATCCTTTTGAGATGTGATGACATGACCCTTAAAATTTTTAGAGTAGTCTTATTTTGTAGGCCTAGGGTGATGATGGAAAATGTAATAACCTAAAGAATATTAATGAACACATAAGGAATGCACTTCATGCGTAAAGTTGAGTTCAATGATACATTCATTATTTTATTTGGATTCCATCATTTTTTTGAATATCTATTTTGAGAATTAAATGAAGATAACATCTGCACAATTATTATTTTTTCATAACTTGACTAATATCAGAGATATGTGTTTCATAGAAATCCCATGATTCCATGTTTTCAGATCTGATGATTATAAGTTTGACAGATTAAACGTAAGCATATGATGCTACTTTAATGAATCATTATTTTATGGGATTGGTTTATTCATGAAAATGTAATTACATTACCATTTTCATATTTTAAATTTTTAAAATTTAAATAGACAAATATTTTAATATTATTACATTCCATGGGGGATTTTACAATTTCAAATGTTTCCCATTGTAGAGAAGATACAATACCACATATTTACCACACATTCTTGTGAATGTTTCTTGAGAGAACTTGGGTGAGGCCACATATAGGTAAATACATTGGAACATGTCAGAAATATTAATTTGAAAAATCATAATTTAAAATTATTGAGGAATTTATATTGGTGAATCATTTCCATTGAAAATAAAATTTACCTCAATCCTTTTTTATCCCGTAGAATCCATAAATTAACTTTTTAGGAATGAGTCCCATTACAATGTAATATTTCGATTTCATAACATAGTCTACCTATTTTTTAAGATATTTAAAATTAATTATTGGGTTTGAGGGATTTTTTCATAGAAGGGATACATTACAGTGAAGTGAACATGTTTGTGGTGATATTTTGGGTATTACTAAGGGTTCATGTTCATTAATTTATAGTATTTCATTACATCTACTCCTAAAAAAAGAAAAAAAATGAAACAAAAATCGGTTATGAAATGGTATATTAAAAAATCATCATTACTAGATATATGATTTTATCATGTGGGTTTGGATAGTGTATTTGAGATTTATTCCAAGCATAACATTCAAAAAAGAAAAAAATTTAAAAAATAGTTTGAAAATTAAAGGAAAAGGTTTTAAAATAAAGTAAAACTAATTCAAGTGGTTGTACATATTTCATTATTATTTTACACATCATGACCTTAATTTGAGCTTAGGAGGAGGGACATGTCACTTTAAAAGGGTGATTTTCATTACACTTATCTTTTTTTTTCATGTATTATGATTTATATTAGACCTCATTTTTTATCCATTAATGTATTTATATACATACCTATCAACCATAATACTAAAATCCATACAATATTAAAATTTAAAAGTCCTATTGATTTTATGTATTTTTTTACAGAGTTGAGAATGAAATTCCTTTCCTTGTTTATTTAAATTGACATAAATTAATGTTATATAAATAACTATACATATAAATGATAACTATAGTTACGAGTTAAAAAAATTTAATGTGAGGTATATAACAAATTTTAATGTTCAATAATAATAAATTTACAATCTTTAATGAAAGGAAAAATAATATCGATGAATTTATAGTGGGAAAAAGTAAAATACTTGGGTAGACTATTGGTTTGAAAAGTTTGAAGTTGAATTAATATTTTATTTGGATTTTAAAATTTTTATCTCCCAATTAATAATTATTTGTATTCATAATTGAATTTAAATACTAGTAAGAATGATTTTCTTCATTTATTTACATATGTATTTTATGTTTGAGTATATGTATTAGTTTAAGTGTGGGGGTATTAGACAAATTTATTTTATCGCTGATTTTTTTTATTTTTATATATTGATATTAATTGTTTTTTTTATTAAAAAATTCATCATTTATTATTAATTTTATAAGTAATTAGAATTTGTATAATTTATTTGGAAAAATAAAAATAGAAAGGAACAAATTGTATGTTAAATTTTACTTTAGAAATATTTGTATCAGATTAAATTTTCATGAACTTTACTAGGTACCCATATATCTCGATAACCAAGATGACCATGACATAGCCTAAAGAAAATTCTCGAACCCCACGGGTTGATGACTAGCACCTGGAACCATAATATCTGAATATGGGAACAATTTATTCCACTAAAAATTTTGAATAAAAATATAAATACAATATGCATATCAAAAGAAACTCCACTGGGAGTAATGTTCCTAAAGTCAGTCATGCATAAACAATCCCAAATACTATAACCAAATACAAAAAAATAACAAAAAAAAAGAAGAAAAATACCGAAATTCTATGGGATAAAGTTTACATGGTCCAAGGATCAATAACTATGTCCAACTCCAAGAGATTATTTTTTCTTGATCGAACCTGGATGGATATAATCTATAAACATCTGAGGGCACAAGCAGTGTGTAATCTAAACCCCAGTAGGATTTCTCAAAAAAATTCTATAAAATAATTCCAAAATCAAATTAACAAAATTAATGATTTCAATTATAGAAATACGTTGTTGAATTCAAATCATATTTAAAAAAATCATTCTTTACATTTCATGTGATGTAAATACATTCCAAATGATATAATAACCATTAAATAAAGGGTTCTTGGGTTCTTTACACAAATGGAACTTTTTAAAAATAGAAAAAATAAAAACTTTCATATAAAAATAATAATATTAATTTACAACGTATATAAAATTGTTTATAGTAATATAATAAATACATTTTAAATACAAAAAAGTGAGAAACATGGTCATGTGCCCAATAGGTATGAATGTTCAATGCTATTGGGACCTGACACCATGAAACTGAAAATATTTACATACAACCCTTTATGCCTATGGAAAAGAGGAATCATCAACTTCTCCTATGAAATGGGATGTGCTTATATGAGGATTTAGAATGTGGTAAATCAGAATGTTTCACAAAAAATAACTTACTATCTACCTAAGGATTGCATGCATTCTAGTACAAAATAACGAAGACCAATTTTTTTAATACTTATTAAAATTAAATTAAATCCCATTATACATTTCAAATATGCTAATTTTTTATTTTAAAAACCATTATGTGGTTTTTATAAAAATACATTCCTTTTCATAAAGATGAATCCCTACGGTTTCTATAAAACATTTTTCAATCCATATTCCACAAATATGGATATGGAAATAATTCATGAAATTTCAAAATCCACTTTCAAAAATTAATTCTAAAAATTTAGTTTTTAAAAAAATACATCAATTTCATTACCAATACCCAATTCAAATTTTTTTTTGGCATTCACGACATTCTATCAAATAAATTTTCCACAATTAAATACATCAATTTATTTGAATAAATTTCTATCAAAACCAAAATTTAAATTTAAAAAATTCCCATTCACACACATCAAATCAATAGAATTGGTGTTTTCAAATTTTTTTTTCCAAAAACCAAATTTTCTAAAAACCCCAAATTCAATTGAATTGGGATTTACAACAAAAGAATTGACAGGAACCTAATAAAAACCATGGAATTGAATCTAACAAAAAAATTGATGTTAAAAAAAGAAATTTAGGGTTAATGAATATTGGACATCGTAATGGAACCACATACCTTTCTCATAGAAACATAAGGTCCAAAACAGAACCATCCAATAAGAACGAACATGTTGGAGATAAAATAAATCAACCTATAAACATGATCTACCAACATGGATTTTAGATTCATCAATACCAGGATTATATATCAATCTCCAAGGATAATGATAGAAAGAGATGGAGAGATATAGAGAATGTTTACTTGAATGGTCACATCATAATTGCTACAACAAGACGTCACCAAAAGCAAAGACCCAAAGGGGTTGAGGCTCCCAAAATTTCCCAAGGATGGTTGTTTGGATAAGAGTATAAAATTCTAGAGAAGTGGAGCTATGATTTTCATCCAAGTTACCTATCTAAAAACAAAGAATGGAGTCCAATAAGATGTGTAACCCAATTAATCTTCGTGTAATTTAAAATCTATATAATCTCTCAAAAACCCGGATTCTCTTACTAAAAATGAATTATTATCAATTTTTTTATTTATAGAGCATGTAATTGTATTAAACAGTTTGTAAATATCAATCACATTGTTTAAATTACCGAATTTTATCATTCTGAAAATCCAACAATTCTCTAACTTCAAAATTATACATATCCTCTCAAATTCTTCTCATCCCTATATAGATAAAGAAAAAGGTAATCCATGACATGGTTAGAAACTTACTTGTCTAAAGTGTAGTAGAATTTTACAACCTCCCCACTATAAGAACATTCTTTCCCCCCAAATCTGGTCTAGAAGCATCCATATCAAAATGGTAATTCCATGGCTCTCTCATCAGTGTCTCGAGATCCTGGGTCTCATGAAATTCAGAACCATGATTCCATATCACACAAATAAAAGGTACCATCCTCCAACAAAGAAACTTGTTTTTAAAACCAACTAACTTGACTGGTAATTCAGCCAATGATAAATTAGACTGAATCTGAAGATCACTTCAGCTCAGAACTTGAGGTGGATCATATATATATATTTTTTTGCGATACATGGAACTTGACTTGTATCTACATCACATGTGATGGTAATTCCAAATGGTAAGAAACCTTATCCACCTACTCAAAAACATAAAAAGGTCCCACAAAATAGGGAGTAAGATTACATTGCCTCCCAATCTGTTGATGACCCTACTGAGATTAAACATTCAAAATCACCAGTTCACTAACCAAAAATCGCAACATTCTACAGTGATGTCAACATAAGACTTATACCAGCTCTATGATGTAAACATTCACTGATGTATCAACTAAATATTTTCTAACATCTCCTGGACCAAACTCAATACAACTAAGAAAAATTCACCAATAAAATACTATAAAAACAAATATATACAAGGAAAACCATAAAAGGACTTAAAATAATCCATCCTAATTGCATACCAGTAACTATTGTTATAAGAAAACTCAAAAGACATTAAATGATCATCCCAATCCCCACCAAAGTCAAGTACAAAAGAACATATCATATTATCAAGAATATTTATATCTCTTTTTTTCTAGCCATCCGACTATGGATGGTCTGCCATAGTCAAATAGGCATGATATCCCAATGCCTCGTAGAGGCCTCTCCAAAAGTAAGAAGTGAACCAAGGATCCCTATCAGAATCTATAGCATAAGGAACTCCATGAAACTGAACAATATCTTAAACGTAGATATTTCCCAACTCCCAACATTGGTTGTATCATGAATGGGTATAATTTGTACCAATTTATTCATAATATTGAACACAACCCATATTAAAATCTCCTTTCTCAAGGTACACAACAATGAAACGACATATTACATATAGATCTCATACCACTTCCTTGTAAGAACTATAAGTGATAGAAGAAAACCTAAAGGTTTCTGGTGATCGACCATAACCTATTGACACATATAATGGTGAGAGAAAAATTCCAAAATTCCCCGTATTATACCTGACCACTAGAAATTCCATCACATTTCATAGTATATATATGTGGTTCTTGGGTGCACTTCCCACTAGAAATTATTAAATAACTCCTCTCAGTTTTTCTTACTAAATATAGTACCACCAAATGATTCTGACAGCACTGAATTCCATCTTTGTAGAATGGACACTTGGAAAATGACTCCCAACCATTTAAGGAGTTTCTAATGCTACAAAACCCATTATAAAAATAGTTATCCTAAATAATCAATTTGAGAAGAGAGGATATCAACTGGACTCTGGATAGGAAAACCTTGGTCACTGATTCTTGGAATCTAATATGATATTGTGAAAAGAGATCCAGCATGTTCTTCTTATCTGGTGATTATTTTACTCCATGGGTCAGAAGATTTCTTCTCAAAGAATTTTCAATGGAATTCCCATTTCCTATTGAATAAGTGATTCTGAAATCAAAAGACTTTATTTATTCCCTATAATTTCTCTATTATATATTCAAATATTTTTTAGAGAATATATTACTCATGATTTTGTGTTATGAAAACATTGTGAACCTTTGTCCACAAAATAAATACTTCCAAATCTTAAGAGTGTGCATCACAGCTACATGTTCAAGTTCTTGGGTTTGATAATTCTTAACTTATAACCTATGCTAATAGGATCCATAAGAAACAACATGTTTACCTTTCAAAAGAATTAAACCGAAAACTAAACCCGATGAATCACAAAACATCACGTAGAATTACTCAAACTTTGGAAGAGTCAACACTAGCATATTTTTCAAAAGAAGCTTCATCTCAATAAAATAATTGTGAAATTATATGAAAAATATACTCCCTTCCAAGTTAGATTAATCATCAGTGAATCCCACTTTGTTAAGTCTTTAAAAATGGTGATAGTATCCATCCAAACTGAAGAAGCACTAAACCTCAATGAAATTTCTTGTTTTATCCAAATTCATAACAACGTTCACCTTAATAGGATCAAATAATATTCCATGTTCCAAAACCACATTCCCAAAGAATATTACTTCCAGACTCAAAATATAAAATTTGGAGATCTTTCCATAAATTCAATATTTCTCAGAAATCTCATAACAATTGTTAGATGTTGCACATGATCCCCCTTATACTTAGTGTAAATGAGGATGTCATACATAAAGACCACCATGAAGGTATCAAGATAATCATGGAAATAATGTTCATCTAATCTATAAATAACACATGAGCATTGGTTAGAATAAATAAAATAATAAGGTTGTCATAATGATAAAATATACTAAAAAAGGTTGTTTTCTATATTTCAAATTCTTTCATCCAAAACTATTTGTAACTAGAGAAAAGATCAATCCTTAAAACCAAATTTACCCCTTTTAAATGTTCAAAAAGTTTATCAATCCATGGAGATAGATAATTTTTCTTCACCATCACTTGATTGATCATTCAATAATCAACAAATAAGAGAAGTGAACCATCACCTTTCTTATCAAATAGAACCGAAACTACCCGAGGACAAAAAATTCGGTGTATAAATATTTTAGAAATAAGATAGTCCAATTAGGAATTAAAATAATTATTTTGAACTTGTTATTTATGGTATGTGGGAATAAATACTCGTTGATTACCTGACATCAAGTCAATGGAAAACTCTACCTCGGTTACTAGTGAAAAATCAGAGAATTCAGAATGAAATGGGTCAAGAAACATGATGAAAACTAGAGGGATATCATGGAATACTGATTATTTCTATAGATAAAAATAAAAATCTAATATCTCTTTCCCTAAATATAGGTGAGAAGTTTAGACTCTGTTAAACCTTAGTTCCCATTCTCAATGAATGACATGAGATACATCATTGGGTGTAGTAAAGGAGACTCATTTAAGATAACAATCAATACATGATTTATTTAAAATTATCCATTACATCCTAAAAATGATATCAAGTGGTTGCATGTTGAGAAATAGAAATATCTAAGAAATATTTACTTCAGATAGAGTGTAGAACCAATCAGAACAATAGAGATCCTAATATCTCTTTATAACAAGGTGGTAGTAACATCCACAACATAAGATAAGTGTTCTATATGAAGATTAAGGAGTTAAAAAAAGGTGTTGAATAAATGAATGAGATGAACTAAAATCAAATAGAGCAGTCACTATTGATGATGCTATAGTAATGATACCTCACATGGTCACTATACCAGTATCTGTTTCCTCTGGAGACTCTTCTACTATGTGAAGTAGATTTTTTTAGATGCCTATGGATGAAACCCTTTTACATGTGATGAATCTGACTGAACATATGTTTTGGGAGGAGATAAAGATACCATTTCACTATAAAGAGTGGAATAAACATGTCAGAGTCTCTATAAGTGTCAATAATGTCCCTATGATCCCCAGTTATAGGGTTTGTTAGTGCATTCCTTCTTTGAATGTCACATATTTCCACATTGTTATAAAATCAATGGACCTCTTCCTTGTACAACATAAGGTCTATAACAACCTTAATATTGAGAACTACCATGAGAATCATACCGTTTCCACTTCCCCTTAATGTAACTCACACTACCACTGGGAGAGAAATAAACTCTTGATAACCCTGACTTTTTAAGAAGGTCCATTTCAACTGTAATCGCTATGTCTAGTACATGCATACTACTACATCCACCGAATGACATATTTCATTTTTTCCATTATGTATTTACATGTATTATTTTAAAAATATATATAATGTATAACAATAATATTTATGAAACTATTAATATTCTATAATTATGATATCTTGTAATATATAGGTAATATTAATAATAAATGTTATTAATAAATTTAATTGTAATAAATTATCATATTAGGTACGAATTATTACATGGGGTCCATTTTATAATCTTATAGAACTGTAAAAAAATTTGATAATGAAATATTAAATGATATAAACATATATAATTTTTAAAAAAATTAACCTATTTTACAACACCATTACAATGGTCCAAATTTCAAGAGACATAAAATGAAATTGATCTTACCACCACCAGTAACAAACATAAGCTAAAATATTTAATAAATGAATAGAAAATGATAATAAATAGACCTTATAGAATTAAATATATTGGAAAGTAATTCTTAATAAAGTTTATAAAAAACATAACATGATTATCCATGACCCGAGGTTAATATGTATAATGAATCAGGACCTGAGGTAAGGGTTTCTTCTTCCCAATTTTGATTCACTGAGATATTTTTTTTAATTGCCACTTGTTTAATTTTAGGGATTTTTATATTTACCTTCTATTTATTAATAAAATTGTTTTATTTAAATATATATTATTTAAAAATCCTCAAAAAAATATCATTCCAAGGGTTTTTATTCCAGTTACTTTAATTGCAAAAGGGTTTTGTCTAACTCAATCACCCTTTCCTTGAGTTGTAAGGTTTTTTCATGAAATTCATACTATTATGATTGGTTAATTCCATAATAATATTTTATTTCATTGTTATATATATGATTCTTTGGGGGAAAATTAATTTTCAAAATTAAATATTTTACCATGATTAATTTATTCAATAAAAAGTTTATCATTGCTGAGTATATTTTTCACCCACATTTACAATGGTCTCCCCACCTTTTCTATATTTTTCTGTTATAAAAATTGTTCTCCATTATATACTGAAACCAATTTATGTGTTATCTCATGTAATCTTATTAATTCCATTATAAATTTTTCAAATATTATTTTGTTGTCATTTTTTATTTATTTGGTTTCAATAATGTAATTTAAAACCTAGAAAGGGATATTTGGAACCACCCTCATTACATTTAGATTGCACGTTCTCTTTCCTTCTATACCTTTTATTTTATATTATTGACATGTAATTGATATATATTTAGTATTTATGATCATTAAGTATATACCTAGTTGTAATTAACAATTTTTATCAATAAAATATGTTTTAATTTCCATTTTCAATTCCCAATTTTATGTAAACAAGATTTAATAGAGATTCACCATGTCTTACTTCATGTAAAGTTCATCCCATAAAAAATATTTTAACCACTAATAATTTTTTTAGAAAATCATTAATTTTTTAAAAAACATATGAGTTCAAGTTTAGTTTAATGGAAAATAAAAATCCCCTGAATTTCTTAAAATATCCTTTTCTCATTTAAAAAAACCATCATCTATGCGGTGTGTTTTTATCCTTCTCATGTGTTTTTCTACATTGAAAATAAAATTTTAAGACCTATTCTTATTTATTAAAATATGAACCTTTAAAATGATTTAATTCATTATTATAGTAAGAATATACATGATATATCCTTCAATTATTCTTTAAGACAATATTATGAAACCCAAATCATTATTTTGTGTATTATAATATTTTTTATTTATGTATAGTTTTTTCCTCAAATGTATCACATATGCATGTATATATTATTATTTTTATTATGTGAAACGTGGTAAAAAATTATATATCCCACCAATTCTTTGGGTAATTCATTATATCTCATGAGACAATATGAAAGGGAATGGGGAGTGAACAAAATCCACCATGGAACACTATCCACTATGTTTATGGGAATGAGAATTAAACCTGATACACTATGGGAATATTTTAACTCTGGTAGTCTTGGGATTATGGATTGACTTATTCTTAGGATGTCATGTTTTATGATATTTTTACCTATAAATGTTTTTGTGAACTTTTTTTTATCATTCCATTATTAGATGTTTCAATTCTTATCCCACACTCTCACTCAATTATAAATGTTTTTTCCTTGAGATTAAAAGTTTAATGATCCTTAATTATGTAAAAATCTTTAAATCACAAGTCCTTTTAAATAATAAAATATTCCACAACATATTTTTCTCATATTATTTAGATATAACCCTTGATGGAATGATTTACCCATAACCTCCCGGTTCTAAAACCCACCCAGAGGCACCCCGTACCCGGTTGGTCACATGGACTCAAGTGCATTTCCCCCGAATGCCAGAGGTAGCTGACTAGCAGCGAGGGCCTTGTGTGTGATAGTGGGGAAACTATGTCCTCATTGGGAGATTAACACAGTGGAATAAAGTAATAACAAAAGCAAAAGCAGGAATAATCCATACCAAAGTAAACAACATAAGACTGGAAAATAAAAAAATGGAACACACACACACAGAGATATATATATATATACATATGAATGATGCATGATACATATGTCTAGGAAATTAGCCAAACAAATCAAGAAGTGGGAATACAATAGTACTAAACCCATGTACAAATGAAACCAAGTAAACAAATCCTCGGCATCACAAGCCATTTCTTGGTCCCATGCTCTCTAGCTCCACAGAAAATAAAGTACCTGAAGTAGAAGGGTTCTTGACCTTATCTATATCTTCAACAATATAATCTGTTTGGGCCGAAAAACATGGTCCAAACAAGGTGTGAGACTAAATCTCAGTAGGCAACTACCATGAGATATGTGCCTAATAGTCAGTGAAAATATGACTGGCCGCAAGAAAATAAATAGAGTAAACAACGATGTACCCATGGTAAACAATTCACAGTTTCAATACATTCCATATCATATATCAAGAAATAGATAAAAAATTATGTAATCACAAATAGGTTACCCTTTGGGAATTACTCACAGCTTATCCCCTCAGGTCCTACCTAGAAACACAAGCAACCCTCTTGGCAGTACACTTAGTCTAACCCCTCTGGTTCAGCTTAAGCATAGACTCTCTAAGGAATCACTCATTATCAATTCCACCTATAGTATCGTAACGATAACTAAAGGCACTCTAGGGAAGAACTCAACATCTATTCCCATTTTGGACCGCTTTGAGGAACTATAGACACTCTGAGAAATATCTTACATCAATTCCCCCTATGGTCTTACATTGTAAGTAAAACAGACACTCTTGAGAAACCCTTATGTCCATTCTCCCTATGGTCTATACACTAGGTTCTCATGGACGTATGTAAGTCAAGCAAGTATAGCAGTTCATATTGGAAAAATTAAACCTCAAGAACTACTTGGCTAGAATTATACAACATAACCACATGTAAGGATACAAACACCTCATCCAACTATACAAGGCATGGGAGGTAAACAACAGCCTAACATGAAACCTAGACCCTACTGTCAAAACAGGAAATCAGGCATGAGAAATCACTTCCAAAGAATAGTAATTAACCCTATTCACATTTGTTATAAAAAACATAATAATACAAGCATAACAGGAAAACTATAGGACTAAAATAGTAAACATGCAATACCTCGTTCATGGGTATTGGTGATTTTTCACATATAGCTCAAAGGCTTTTTACAGAAAGGAACAAAACACCTACCTCGGCCTTGGGAGATTGATATACTTGAGTCTCATGGCTTGAATCACCTAAGAAGTCCTAAGATCTATAGAAACATAAAAAATGTTCAATAGAGGATAACTTGAGAAGGAGGAGGAATTTAAAAATGAAGCTCAAGTAGAATAGAGAGCTTACCGAGGAGATCCCAATGCAATCAACGAAGGTAGAATCGGAGTTTGGATGCTCGATCGGGGGCTTGGAGGAAAATTGCGACTGTATGAGAGCTCTCAGCTGAACAAAACCTAGAAGAAGACCTTTCTGGTGATTAGACACGACCCGGTAGGTTTAATGAAATAAAAAAGAAAATACACGGTGTGTAATTTTGAAGTACACAATGTGTACTTGCCTTTTCTGTACATCACTTTAGGCAGAATCTAGGTCACCCCCACATGGCCCTGTGTGTGTCCATCACCTGGCTAGTACATGGCCTTCTACGGCAACCCAGTACACGGTGTGTACACATAAAGTAGACAGTGTGTACTTTAGAAATTTCCAAAAATTCCCCTTTTTTCTCAAAAACGACCTAAAGAATGAAAACAAACCTGAAGGGAAGATCCAGGTTCTTACACACTTCTCCCCTTAAAAAAATTTATCCCCGAATTTCCCTAGCAAGGTGGATTAGAATATGAAACCCAGAATAGCTCTGACCATTGTGCTCGTACATCGGCCTCCCTCTTCCAAGTCTCGTTCTGTACTTGCCCGTGCTGCCATAGCGCCGTACCAGAGTGATAGATCGGCCATGGAGAACCTTCGTACTTTGATCAACGATCTAGAAATGATGCTCCTCGAATGATGAATCCAATTCCAACTCAATCTCCTTGGGAGGGAAAACGTGAGACGGATTTGATAAGTAACGTCAAAGCTGAGAAACATGGAAGATGTTGAGCATAGCCTGAAACCTATGAGGTAACTGCAACTGATTGGCAACTGGCCCAACTCTCTCCAAGACCTCAAACTACCTGATGTACATCAGAGAAAGATTACCATGTCTCCTAATCCTCTTGTGTCCCAACCTCCTTGCGACACATAGAAAAACCTGATCCCGACCTCTAACTCTAGAGGTTATCTCCGTTGATCAGCGTAAGGCTTCTGTCGAGACATTGCAGTAGCCATCCCCTTCCAAATTAACTCAATCTTCTCTGTGGTCTCCTGAAAAAAATGAGGTCCCATCATAGCTGCCTCTCCTACCTCCATCCAATATATGGGTGATCAACATGGCCTACCATACAAAGCCTCAAAAGGTTCCATATGAAAAGTTTTTTGAAAAGTATTTTTTTAGGAAAACTCCACAAGAGGTATGTGCTTCTCCCAAGAACCTCCAAAATCCAAAATACATGCTCGAAGCATGTTCTCAAGCACCTGAATTGTACGTTTGGACTGGCCATCTGTCTGGGGGTGGTAAGCTGTACTCAAAATTACCTGTGTACCCAAATCCATATAAAGCCCCTACCTGACCCAAGAACTAAAACGTGCATCTCTTTCTGAAACAATGGAGTGTGGAAATATAGGTAAGAACTCAATCTCACAGAAGTACAACTGTCCCAGCTCATCAACACTGAATATCTCCTTGATCGGTAAAAAGTGAGCATCCTTCGTGAGTCTGTCAATGAAAACCCAAACTGCATCATTCCCTTGAGGTGACCTCGGTAAAACTGTCAAGAAATCCGTCGTGAAATCTATAGCATCCCGCCTTTTTATCACATAATCTTTCATTACATTTTACAAAACCGAGGATCTTTAAGGTTTAGTGTCTTGGAAACCAGGAATATAAAACATGAAAACATAAAAAATTCTTCTTAAACACTTGAAAGGATTATCCTCATGTTCAACCTAGGTTCAATACAGAATCTCATAACCTGGGGATATACATCAAATGAAAGGGTGAGCAGAAGGCCAAGTAAGGGAACAAGGGAAACATTTAACATGTGAACTTGAGATACATCAACTATGTCATGAAAAAGAACTTTAAGGCATTAGAAAGAAATCATGTGGCATATGATAATAAAAATAACATTTTTCATAACTTTAATATGTGGCTACATAATTTAACATAGACAATCATGAACATATCACCAAGGTCCATCCCCATGGTTTCATTTGAAAATTACGAAGGTTATTCACCAAGATATCATGAAAATTGTAATCTCTAGTGGTTACATCATTACCCAATGCATTGGAGCGCTATCAGGGTGAACCCTTAAATTTTCCTTTATAATCACGTGAGCCACATATATCATCATCATACATTTCATAAATAACCCATATATCATAAAATAAATGGGTTTTCATTTCATAATCATAATGTTTTAAAAACTGCTTTAAAGACATGATCATTACGCCACTTTAAACCCATGGAAGGGGAGAACGACATTCATGTATGTAAATCCCAGAATTTAAAATAGAAAATTTTGGTATATATGTGAATACCCCTATAGAAATAAGAGATTTGAGTATTCACTTTATAGCATAAAATAATTTTGAGAAAAGAGAGAGGCATTTTGAGATGAAAAATTCTGCAGCATAACGGCTACATTACAGGGTTTTAGAAAACATTGAAAAGAGAGGGGACATGGGTCACCCACTCATAAATGATATATAAAAATAGCATAGGGACAGAATATAAAGGATATTAATCTTGGTAATGAAATTTTAAGTACATTCCATTTGAAATGAAAAACATGGAAGTAAGACAAAAATAAGATTTCTCTTATAAAAATTCGGCAGCCTAACAGCGTTACTTAAACTTCAATAAAAATGATTTGATAAGATCAATTAGGGTATCTCATCATATGATCATAAGAGATCAGTATGATAGATATAGAGATAATACCCAAACATCATAAAAAGGATCTTGAAACACTTGAAATTAAAATAGAACTTGAAAAATGATAAGGGTGAAAGAATCCCTTAAAAATTCAGCAGCCTAACGACGCCACTTAAACTTCAACAAAAATGAATTGATGAGATCAAATAGGGTATCTCATCATATGACCATAAAAGTTCAGTATTATAGATATAGATATCATACCCCAACATAATAAAAAGGAACATTAAATACTTTACATGAAAGTAGAACTTTGAAAAGAATGAGAAGGGTGAAAGAATCCCCTTAAAAATTAAGCCGCCTAACGGCGCCACTTAAAACTTCAAAATACTAAATTGAATAGATCAAATAGGGTCTCTCATAATATGATCATAAAAGATCATTATGATAGATATAGAGATCATACCCAAACATAATAAAAGGAACTTTCAAAACTTGACAAGAAAATAGAGCTTGAAAATGAGAAGGGTGAAAGAATCTGTTACAAAAATTTCGGCAGCTTAACGACGCCGCTTAAACATTCATAAAATGAAATGATGAGAGTAAGAGGGGATATCTCATTATATGAACATGAAAAGGGAAGTAAGGGGAATATAAAATAACCTCCTCCAACATAATAACATAGAGAATAAAAGAAATGACATAAAAGAGATAAGTTGAAAATAAAGAGAGGGGTCAGATCCCTTACCTTAAAACGTAACTCTTAAAACTGAAAGGTTGGGACCTTGAGGGCTTGGGGGAAACTTGGGAGGAATCATTGGGAGGTAATGAGACCATAACATCGTTGGGGTAGAGTGGGGAGTCGAAAGGATGAGAGGATTGCTTGGTATTTATAGGGAAAGTGAGGGGACAAGGCATTAATGGCCAAGGAACACCTCAAAAGTGGTTTTCTCAAAAGCATTGTCCCTCCCATGGTACTTCCCATGTAGTTAGGCCACATGGTGAACCCACACAATAATTCATCCTCTTTAGTCTACCATCCCTTAAAATATCTCATGACATCATCATGACACAGTTATGATGTCATTAAACATACCGAAACCCTAAAACTATATTTTTACTATTCACTGAAAATTCATTTTTTTCAGAAAAATCCCCAAAAATTACCTTAACATAATATCGATGCCCTGAGTTCAAAAATAAAATCCATTTTATAAAAATAATTTTATAAATAATTTTAATTTAATTTTTAATTAAAAAAACACTATTCACCCAAAAAAACTAATACTTGAATAATAATTTATGAAACCATTATTTAACCATTTTATTGAATCACATTACTTAATCAAGGTACCTAGATTATATTAATACTTTCTTTAAGTGAGATTACTAATCCATTTGGACACATTACTAATCCTAATCATAAAATCACTATTCATAATTTACTATTCATCAAAAATCAGGTTGATCTTATTAGAATCTAAATTTCTTACTGAACATAATTGTGGAAGACCATTTTTTGAAAATCATTACACATTTTTAATTATTTAAGGTTTACATAAACATTTTTTTAAAATATACTTTCTCTAAAATTCACCAAAAATATGCATTCTATATTTATCCGGACATTTGCAAAGTCACAAACATCATCATAGGAAGAAATCCCAATTTTCATTTAAAACAAAGGATTACACAAGGCATTTACGATCTCCTTACATAGCCCCTTATCACACCAGCATAGGACCTAAGTGTATGGTGTGCTAAGGTGAGAGAATCTGAGGGAGGCTTGGCCAACATCACACGAGTAGTAATTTCTATCAATTTGAACTTCTCGCGAAGGCAATTCCATTCTAGCTTCACACGATGAAGTTCGGCTTGAGTTTGGTCCAGAGTAAAGCCCAGTGGTGCTACCTCCTTCCCAAGTTCTGTTATATGGGATTCGATTGGTCCAGGACTACTGGGTGAGGCCATCGAATCTTCTTTCTATAATAATTAACCAAGATTAATTGTATTTAGAGACAATAATCAAAATGTTTAGTTTCCAGGGGTCATATTGACCAATGGTCATATAACATTCAAAACCCAACGGTTTCATTTTAATTATACTCATGTTATTAAATGAAACATTTTTGTTGAGTATAAAAATAAAATAACACCTAAAATTAGGAAACAAGATTTATTCAAAACATCGGGTCGTTACAATCTTCCCCCCTTAAGAAATTTCGTCCTCATAATTTTTAAAATTGGGTTTTGAAATTTCATTGAATGTCCCAAATCAGAAAAAGAGTCAGTAAAACAATTACTTTAAAACAAAGAAAGGGAAGTACAAAGGTCACCCGAGTTAACCCACACTAGGATTCCATGTAGGAAAACATGGACATGGAGGAGAAAACAAAGGGTCAAGTTCTGAGGGAGAGTGATAGAAAACATGATTAGGAGAAAATTAATCATAATAAAATCCCAAACTTATGATGGGTGTATGTAACAGCCCAAGATTTTATAAAAAAATATTCTTTTTAATTTTATTAAAGTCTTGTGTTGTACGCTACACCAAAAGGAGCTTGCACAACACGCATCCTTGACTTGCCTTGCATTACACGCAATCACGACCTTCCTCGATAGCGTGTGTAATACGCAATACCGAGTTTCACTAAACAACAATATGCTATTAAAACTAGCCGTTATGAATAGTAATAACCACTTTTTGAAATTTTATAAATTTTATTTTTCAAAATGGACTTCATTTTTGGACTCAGAATATCGAAATTAGCCTAGGGTGAAATTTTGGTATTTTTCTGAAAACTTTCAATTTTTGATGAATAGTGAAACCACTAAGTGGTAGGTTAAAAACTGAATTTTGCATAAAACTTAATTTTACCGCTTCTGTGAATGGAATTTCGAAAATCCGACAGACACGGTTGATATCAGTAAGTAAAATGTGGTTCAATGAGATGAAAATAATTTTTGGTGAATAGTAACTTTTTACTTTTTTTTACCACGGTTAATAGTAAATAGGGTAACTAAGGGTAAATATGATATTAATATTACCCTAACACATGTCCTAATTCTATTGGATAAGTGTAATTCGACCAAAAACAACCTTATGAATATAATATGACCATTTAGGTCCACTTGGATTAGATTATGACATTTAATATTATATTATTTAATGAATAGTTAAAATAGTTAAAATCAAAGTTTAATAACTAAAACATTTTTAATATGGGGTTATACATAAGATAAATTCGACTATAAATATTCATTAGAAAGATAAAAAGATTTCCTACATAATGATATTTTATTTATAATTTTTAGACTTTAAATAAATTAATTTATTTATGACACAACGATGATGCAGTAATTACCCTTTTAAGGAAATATTAACATAATTGATGTTATAAATACTCAAATGAATGTAATTTGAGACTTTTTATGAATTACACTAATTTTCTAGGTTACTATGATATATTAGTGTTGATTTAATAAACTTGGTTCGAACATATAATTCTGTTATGACTTTCAGAAAAATCATATATCAAATAGTGTCAAAATTGACACAAAATAGTTTTTAAATCAAATATTATATTATTAATTGTTATTTTATTCCTAAAAATATAAGGTTCGGCCAAATGACTTAGATAAGGATATATATATTAATAATAAACAATTTGGGGTTCGTTTGGCATGTTATAGTAAGTTTATTAACCATATAGTGAAAGAAAACAAAAAGACACGGTAAAAGTTAAATTAATTAACTTAGAGTTAAATCTAATTGATAAGGTTAAAATAATACCCTAAACTTGTCTAAATCCTATTGGTTGATAGGATTTCGACCCATCCCCACTTTAGCTTCGAAATAAGACCCCTTGGAACCATTATAAACCGATTTTTACTTTAATATAAAATAATATTTTGAGATATTCCGAAGGTGCCCCTCTCCTCCCTTATAAAAGGGCACCTCCTCCCCCTCCTCCTCACACCAATTTGAGCACTCAAGCTCGGACAAAACCTGCCAAAATCTCTTCTCCACTTCCCTATCAACATCTTAGAGGTTCTGGTCTTCCTCAAAGACCAATTTTAGTTCCCTAAGAGGAGGTCTCCAAAAGGCGCTTCAAAGAAGAGGTAATTACCGTTACCAATTCTTTCATCTTTATTTCTTCTTCAACTTCTTCTTCTTAGGTTGTTTCATTATGAAGTAATAACATCAGTATCACTCATATACTGATATGTTATTATAAGTATGAAACAACCCTATTTCACCATCTATCTATCCTACAGAAAAAGAAATCACCGCGCGTGCGTACGTACGGAATACCGTCTCCACGCCGTGGTGTAATCTATTTTCCACCACCACCTTACATGGATGGGTATAATGTTGTAAAGAATAACTATACATAGTTATTAAAACATCATATTGATTCTGATATATTGTATAATCCACTCCAATTCAATTCAATATTTATGGAAATGATATCATCGCTCGTGCGTACGTACGGACTACCGTCTCCACGACGCGATGAGATTCATTCTCCATGTTAACCATTTAAGAATGATTATAAAGTATATATAAGAAATAATAATGAAATATATGACATTATAAAGCTACTGGATTTATGTATATATACATATATGTATGTCATCTACTTACTTCCATTTCAAGACAATAAGGAAAGTAAAACAGCGTTCATGCGTACGTACGGACTACCGTCTCCATGAGCGGTGTTTTTCATTTCATTTATCTATCTATATATATATACTGAATATATATGATATATAAATCATGTTTTATATTCTGGAAGTAAGTAAATCATGATATAAGTAATAATAATGTAATGAACAACAAGTCAAAACACCTACGATAAATAAAACGATTTTACCCAAAACGCTTCTTTAACATGGAATTTACAAAAGAACGGATAATATAAATTCATAAGGAACCATATATGATATCATAACAATGAGTATGATTCTGGAATAATTCAATAACATGATTTAAATCATTATACAGGAGGTTCAGACACTTACAAAGCAAGTCGGACATAAGGTAAGGGAAATATCACAATCTCATTTTTATCCGAGATTGTTTATTCGTAAGTATTTATTGGGGTGTATTTTATCATCCACATCCATGTTTCATCAATATGTAATATTATTTCCATCCACCTACAATTGTTTAAATCCATTTTTACCCTTCGGTGAGTTTTTAGTAAAGAATATGAAAGGAATCTTTTGTCGCTTTTTCGTACGAGGTGATTTTTTGACTTTTCTGACAAAAGTACGAAGAATGTTTTTTTTAACTTATACGACACGAACGGATTTCTAATGTTTTATAAAGCCTTATTTTCATGAAGCTTCCTCTAAAATATTTCATGACTATTTTCAATAAAATCTCTTTCTTTTAAAATTGCATGATGTTTTGTGAAAAGAAATTGATTTTGAAGAAGAAAGGATATTTTCCTTAAGAATTCAATTCAATTGTTTTATCAAAATTATTTTCCATCTAAGATAATAAAGGGTTCTGTTTCTATCCATATTTTACATTTATTTGAATATGTTGTGATGGAATTATGTTTATGAATTCCTTTATCTTATATGAATTGATTTATGATGTCATGATGTTTCAAGAATCCCATTTTTGTTACATGTGTTATGCGATGATGTATGTTTTATGATTATGTGGCACACATAAGAAAGGATTCATTATAAGATGGGTGGGACCTATATCTCCCTCCAATGCATTGGGTAATGATTTTATATCTCATGAGATAGACAGGGCTGGAACGGTAGGTTATACCGGTTCAGTGAAACAGGACTGAAACGAGGGTTACTCGATTCAGAAAGGGACTTTGTCCACTAAGATAGTCTTGGCAATGAGTCTTGACTAACAAGAAATGATTCTCTATGATTATGTGTGTATGACACAAAGATTAATGTTTTATGTTATGATTATTGGGATTTCATTTCACTACTATGATTTATCCCATGTTATGAAATTATACTCTCTTTTGCAGGTTAAGATTTCCAAAATGTTATGTTCTTATGAATACGATGTGATTGATTCTTCTTTTGTTTGCCCTTACTGAGCATTTGAGCTCACCCTTTTATGTTTTATTTTCCCCAGGATATAAAGAAAGGTTTTAGGTAAAAAAAAGGGAAGATCTTTATGGGAGATATTGAAGATCTTTCACCATGATTAGAAGATTACGTTTTGAGTTTCCAAAGACACTAAAGTATTACGATCCTTGTGTGTGTTTTTGTTATGTACTAAGTATTCCGCAAAAGTAATGTAATGTCAATGTACGTCAGGATACGGGTCTCTACAGTTGGTATCAGAGGAAAGGTTTAGTCAACCTTTGGAAACTAGGATGCGAAAACGTTAGTGAGATCCCTAGAGATATTTCTAAGCTATGTCTAGGGATGTCTCTAAGGTTAAGTATACGTATAGGTTATAGTCCTAGAATTTCTCTAACGATCTTAGAATTTAACCTAAGATGTTAGATATTGAGGGTACTACCCCTTTATTATGTTGTTTTCCCTAGCATGATTTTTGCCTCTCACACTATTCTTTTGGGGTTTTAGACGATGGCTGGAACCCGAAGGAACCGTGTTGATCAATGCAATGGACAATGCAATGATTGTCCCCCTGAGCAACCAAAAGATATGGGAGCTGGAATGCAAAATCTTGTAGCCATGCTCACACAACATTCTCAAGCTATGAATCATGCAGGACTTCCAAACGAGCAAAGGAAGGAGCAACATTCTGTTGAATCCTTCATGAGGCAGCGTCCACCTTCTTTTAGTGGGTCTACTGATCCATTAGTTGCTGAACAATGGATTAGTACTACTGAAAAGATATTTTCAGTTCTTCAATGTTCTGAACATGATAAAGTCATCTTAGCAGTATATCGTTTGGAAGGTGAAGCTGATCAATGGTGGAATCTTATCAAGAATATGAGGCAAAGAGATGAAATTGATTCCATGGAATGGGACGAGTTCAAGAACTTGTTTTTCAGTAAGTACTTCCCTCGTATTCTTCGAACGAAGATGGAGAAGGAGTTTCTTGAACTAAAGCAAAAGGATGATGAATCTGTTGGTATATACGAAGCGAATTTTACAAGACTTGCAAGGTATGCATCTGGCATTATCATCCAACCTGAAAGTAAAGTTGATCGATTTTTCAGTGGCTTAAAACCAAGTCTTCGAAGGGCATTAGCTATAAGAGACTTCAGTAGCTATGAAAAAATTGTGCGTTGTGCTATCAAGGTAGAAATGGAAGTTGGTGTTACATATCCATCTCATGGTTTTGACAAGAAATGAAAGATGGAGTTCAAGGAGAAATCTCAGAATAATGGTGAAAAGAAGATGAATGTTTCCTTATGCACAAAGTGTGGAAAGAAGCATGGTGGAGATTGTCTTAAAGGGACTAGAAAATGTTTTAAGTGTGGAAAAGAAGGTCATCGAGCAGCTGAGTGTCGAAGTAATGGAAAAAGGGATTCTAATGAAGTGAATAAAGCAAACACTGCAGAGAACGCACAACCAACACTTCAATGCTTCAAGTGCAAGGAGATGGGACATTATGCCAATAAATGCCCTAATCCAAGGGTTAGTGATGATCGACATGAGAAACCGCTTAAGGCAAAGGACAAAGGGAAGTCACATGTGATCACTATTGGCAATGTTGAATATGACAACGATGTGGTGGAATGATTAAGTTTTTATGTAATGGGATTCCAAAATAATGTTGTATCATGGAATATTGGAATATTTATGTATTGGTCTAATGTGGTATTCAAAGTGATTGAGATATTATGCGCATAATGAAGGGAAAACGAGAAAATGAAATGTTTAACAGTATTCATGAGCTCATGATTGATATAAGGACTAAGTGATATCATGGTTTGAGTATATAGAATTTTGAGGATTTTGGTATGTGGAAAGTGTTAACTTTTAACTGCATTCAAGTTTTCACTAACGTTCAATGGGTATTCAAGAGAGTACAAGATTAAGGCCTTTGAATGTTTGGAATGTGTCCAACAAGATATATCTTATGATATATGGGGATCAACGATGGTATTAAATCTCTGGTAATCGTTTTCACTATGTTATGAGAATGGACTGCAGTATTATGGATAGGACTAAAGATTGGAATGGATTATGTTGGACATAAGTTTGTATTGTTTAAGGATAGAAGTTTTTTCGATATTATTGATGGGATGTTATAGTAACGTAGTTTTAGAAAAAGGACAACCTGCAGGACGGGCGACAGCCCATCGCTTCGGACAAGGCTGTGGGAATCGAACCCACAACCGAAGTGCGACTGGCCTTTATCGCCTACCACTGGCCTACAGGAAGTCCCTGTTTAGTAGAAACTAGTATTATTATATTAAGCAGTATGATATATGAAGTATAAGTCCATTTTAGGAACTATATATGATTAATCTCACTATAGATCGACTTATGTATATAATTTTTGCCAACCTTTTGTTTGAGACAGATGGAATGACCCGTCATTCTATCACATGATCTGCTAACACTTCACGAATAACAAATTCAACTTCATTTATTTAAGAGATGAAGTGGAAATTTTTCTAGGCACGAACAATAGTGAGATTGTACCAAAATAAAGAAAGTATTTATTCCAATTCAAATTTTCAACTTTAGGGAAATGATCTTGAAAACCAAAAATGTTGTTCTAGTGATCTTATACCTGATGAATCGGATGGTACCTTAGATCGTCACAAATTTATGGATTTGTGATTACTGGCTTTTCCATAGCCATGTTCTCTACCACTCTCCATCAGAACATGATGGTTAGATTTCTCTTCCATATCCATATGTTCACCTATGTGGAAACCCAATGATTAGTTTATTTGGGTAACCGTTACGTTTCATACTTTTGTTTTTAAAGATTGGTTTTGATATTCCTTTTTACGATGTGGGTTTCTATTAAAGAAACTTTCGAATAGTAAACCATTTATAACCCCGACGAATTTCGAGGGAGAAATTCATTTTAAGGGGGGTAGAATGTAACAGCCCAAGATTTTATAAAAAAATATTCTTTTTAATTTTATTAAAGTCTTGTGTTGTACGCTACACCAAAAGGAGCTTGCACAACACGCATCCTTGACTTGCCTTGCATTACACGCAATCACGACCTTCCTCGATAGCGTGTGTAATACGCAATACCGAGTTTCACTAAACAACAATATGCTATTAAAACTAGCCGTTATGAATAGTAATAACCACTTTTTGAAATTTTATAAATTTTATTTTTCAAAATGGACTTCATTTTTGGACTCAGAATATCGAAATTAGCCTAGGGTGAAATTTTGGTATTTTTCTGAAAACTTTCAATTTTTGATGAATAGTGAAACCACTAAGTGGTAGGTTAAAAACTGAATTTTGCATAAAACTTAATTTTACCGTTTCTGTGAATGGAATTTCGAAAATCCGACAGACACGGTTGATATCAGTAAGTAAAATGTGGTTCAATGAGATGAAAATAATTTTTGGTGAATAGTAACTTTTTATTTTTTTTTACCACGGTTAATAGTAAATAGGGTAACTAAGGGTAAATATGATATTAATATTACCCTAACACATGTCCTAATTCTATTGGATAAGTGTAATTCAACCAAAAACAACCTTATGAATATAATATGACCATTTAGGTCCACTTGGATTAGATTATGACATTTAATATTATATTATTTAATGAATAGTTAAAATAGTTAAAATCAAAGTTTAATAACTAAAACATTTTTAATATGGGGTTATACATAAGATAAATTCGACTATAAATATTCATTAGAAAGATAAAAAGATTTCCTACATAATGATATTTTATTTATAATTTTTAGACTTTAACTAAATTCATTTATTTATGACACAACGATGATGCAGTAATTACCCTTTTAAGGAAATATTAACATAATTGATGTTATAAATACTCAAATGAATGTAATTTGAGACTTTTTATGAATTCCACTAATTTTCTATGTTACTATGATATATTAGGGTTGATTTAATAAACTTGGTTCGAACATATAATTCTGTTATGACTTTCACAAAAATCATATATCAAATAGTGTCAAAATTGACACAAAATAGTTTTTAAATCAAATATTATATTATTAATTGTTATTTTATTCCTAAAAATCTAAGGTTCGGCCAAATGACTTAGATAAGGATATATATATTAATAATAAACAATTTGGGGTTCGTTTGGCATGTTATAGTAAGTGTATTAACCATATAGTGAAAGAAAACAAAAAGACACGGTAAAAGTTAAATTAATTAACTTAGAGTTAAATCTAATTGATAAGGTTAAAATAATACCCTAAACTTGTCTAAATCCTATTGGTTGATAGTATTTCGACCCATCCCCACTTTAGCTTCGAAATAAGACCCTTTGGAACCATTATAAACCGATTTTGACTTTAATATAAAATAATATTTTGAGATATTCCTAAGGTGCCCCTCTCCTCCCTTATAAAAGGGCACCTCCTCCCCCTCCTCCTCACACCAATTTGAGCACTCAATCTCGGCCAACTCCTGCAAAAATCTCTTCTCCACTTCCCTAGCAACATGCTAGAGGTTCTGGTATTCCTAAAAGACCAATTTTAGTTCCCTAAGAGGAGGTCTCCAAAAGGCGCTTCAAAGAAGAGGTAATTACCGTTACCAATTCTTTCATCTTTATTTCTTCTTCCACTTCTTCTTCTTAGGTTGTTTCATTATGAAGTAATAACATCAGTATCACTCATATACTGATATGTTATTATAAGTATGAAACAACCCTATTTCACCATCTATCTATCCTACGGAAAAAGAAATCACCGCGCGTGCGTACGTACGGAATACCGTCTCCACGCCGTGCTGTAATCTATTTTCCACCACCACCTTACATGGATGGGTATAATGTTGTAAAGAATAACTATACATAGTTATTAAAACATCATATTGATTCTGATATATTGTATAATCCACTCCAATTCAATTCAATATTTATGGAAATGATATCATCGCTCGTGCGTACGTACGGACTACCGTCTCCACGACACGATGAGATTCATTCTCCATGTTAACCATTTAAGAATGATTATAAAGTATATATAAGAAATAATAATGAAATATATGACATTATAAAGCTACTGGATTTATGTATATATACATATATGTATGTCATCTACTTACTTCCATTTCAAGACAATAAGGAAAGTAAAACAGCGTTCATGCGTACGTACGGACTACCGTCTCCATGAGCGGTGTTTTTCATTTCATTTATCTATCTATATATATATACTGAATATATATGATATATAAATCATGTTTTATATTCTGGAAGTAAGTAAATCATGATATAAGTAATAATAATGTCAAGAAAAACAAGTCAAAACACCTACGATAAATAAAACGATTTTACCCAAAACGCTTCTTTAACATGGAATTTACAAAAGAACGGATAATATAAATTCATAAGGAACCATATATGATATCATAACAATGATTATGATTCTGGAATAAGTCAATAACATGATTTAAATCATTATACAGGAGGTTCGGACACTTACAAAGCAAGTCGGACATAAGGTAAGGGAAATATCACAATCTCATTTTTATCCGAGATTGTTTATTCGTAAGTATTTATTGGGGTGTATTTTATCATCCACATCCATGTTTCATCAATATGTAATATTATTTCCATCCACCTACAATTTTTTAAATCCATTTTTACCATTCGGTGAGTTTTTAGTAAAGAATATGAAAGGAATCTTTTGTCGCTTTTTCGTACGAGGTGATTTTTTGACTTTTCTGACAAAAGTACGAAGAATGTTTTTTTTAACTTATACGACACGAACAGATTTCTACTGTTTTATAAAGCCTTATTTTCATGAAGCTTCCTCTAAAAGATTTCATGACTATTTTCAATAAAATATCTTTCTTTTAAAATTTCATGATGTTTTGTGAAAAGAAATTGATTTTGAAGAAGAAAGGATATTTTCCTCAAGAATTCAATTCAAGTGTTTTATCAAAATCATTTTCCATCTAAGATAATAAAGGGTTTTGTTTCTATCCATATTTTTACATTGATTTGACTATGTTGTGATGGAATTATGTTTATGAATTCCTTTATCTTATATGAATTGATTTATGATGTCATGATGTTTCAAGAATCCCATTTTTGTTACATGTGTTATGCGATGATGTATGTTTTATGATTATGTGGCACACATAAGAAAGGATTAATTATAAGATGGGTGGGACCTATATCTCACTCCAATGCATTGGGTAATGATTTTATATCTCATGAGATAGACAGGGCTGGAACGGTAGGTTATACCGGTTCAGTGAAACAGGACTCAAATGAGGGTTACTCGATTCAGAAAGGGACTTTGTCCACTAAGATAGTCTTGGAAATGAGTCTTGACTAACAAGAAATGATTCTCTATGATTATGTGTGTATGCCACAAAGATTAATGTTTTATGTTATGATTATTGGGATTTCATTTCACTACTATTATTTATCCCATGTTATGAAATTATACTCTCTTTTGTAGGTTAAGATTTCCAAAATGTTATGTTCTTATGAATACGATGTGATTGATTCTTCTTTTGTTTACCCTTACTGAGCATTTGAGCTCACCCTTTTATGTTTTATTTTCCCCAGGATATAAAGAAAGGTTTTAGTTAAAAAAAAGGGAAGATCTTTATGGGAGATATTGAAGATCTTTCACCACGATTAGAAGATTACGTTCCGAGTTTCCAAAGACACTAAACTATTACAATCCTTGTGTGTGTTTTTGTTATGTACTAAGTATTCCGCAAAAGTAATGTAATGTCAATGTACGTCAGGATACGGGTCTCTACAGTGTAAATAGACTTTGATTACCTAGTAGGAAACGTAAACCAACAACGTTTTCGTTTTACGTTCCTTTTCATAATTTTGAGGAATTCATTTACTACATAGAACAAAAACATAAGAAAATATACCTAACTTCATGTAGAGTTTCATCCTTTAATAAGTTTATACCAAAACTAATATTTTCTCCAAACGATGAGCAATCAAAACTACTTGTTCTCATCAAAACACAAGAATCATCTTCTAGAGAATCACATAATCCACAAAATATTTACTATCTATTTATTCTATCTTTAAACATTATCCCAAAAACAAAAAGGGTAAAGTAAAACAACTCTTCAAAAAAGAAAAAATCCCATAGGAATGGAAACTACTTTTAAATATTCAAAGTTCCATGGTAGTACCCAAAGTTCATCATAAACCATTCCATAAATAACGTTCCTTAAGATTCCACAAAATAAACCAAACTAAAATTGAAACCCAAATACAAGAAGGATTTGATAACATAGTCTTCTAAAATAAACTTCATTGTTCATCTCCAAACAACATCAACCACTCCTAACATATTATAACAAAAGTAGCTATCCTAAACATATTTTACCCAAGATAGGTTAATCATTCCCATAAGTAACCTAAACTACTATATGTCCACCTTAAATTCATCGATTCTTCAAAATATAAGTCAAACTTACTCCTCAATGAAAATACCGTAGTAATATATTTAACTCGATCATATAGGGTCCCCAAAATAGTGAACGTCTTCCAAAATAATAATCATCTTTTAATCCCCTAATCATCTCTATCATATTAATATGGAAATCATCACATTTCCTATCACATTGGTTGTTGGGACATGTTCTTCCATTTCCCACCATTAACTTATAACAGAAAGTATAATTAGGGGCTTAAATACATAGCTAATAATCATGAAAAAGAACTTAAAGCATATAAGGATAACTTGTATAAGAAGAGTATACCCTAAATTGTGATCCCCTAGGTTACCATCTAGGTTATCCATGATCATATATTCTTATGTGAATCTTTATTTTATTTTATCTTTGTTCCTTTAACAATGGTTCATACTAAGCTTATGAATTTACCAAAGCATATCCCCAAGGAGTGTTGTATCCAAGATTGCAGCAAGGCCCGTTGTCGTGTACCAGTTCCTGTTTGAGTCTAGCTCAAAGTGGTATTTTTGGGTTTTACCCCAATGTAAATCTGTGCCAGAGCCACCTCTACTTTCTCGTATCCAGACAGGGATGTATTTTCTTGGAAACCCATTACTCAATACTCACCAAAATACAAGGAAGATTTCCGATATATAAAATTTTCTATAGGCTTCTTACTAATGTTTTAATATCCTAATTTCCACATATAACTAAACCATCCTTTGATACCAACTATAGTATCCCAAATTTTTATCACATAAACTTTCATTACATTTTAAAAAACCGAGGATCTTTAAGGGTTAGTGTCATGGAAACCAGGAACATAAAACATGAAAACATAAAACATTATTCTTAAAAACATGAAAGGATTCTCCTCATGTTCATCTTAATTTCATTACTTAATCTCATAACATGGGGACATACATCAAATGAAAGGGTGAGAAGAAGGCCCAGTAAGGGAACAAGGGAAACATTTAACATGTGAACTTGAGATACATCAACTATGTCATGAAAAAGAACTTTAAGGCATGAGAAAGAAATCATGTGGAATATCATAATAAAAATAACATTTTTCATAAATTTAATATGTGGATACATCATTTAACATATAAAATCATGAACATATCACCAAGGTCCATCCCCAAGGTGTCATTTGAAAATTACCAAGGTTATTCACCAAGATATCGTGAAAATGGTAATCTCAAGTGGTTACATCATTACCCAATGCATTGGAGCGCTATCAGGGATCAACCTTAAATTTTCCTTTATTATCATGTGAGACACATATATCATCATCAAAAATTTCATAAATAACCCATATAGCATAAAATAAATGGGTTTCATTTCATAATCATAACGTTTTAAAAACTGCTTTAAAGACATGATCTTTACGTCACTTTAAACCCACGGAAGGGGAGAGCGGGTTTCATGTATGTAAATCCCAGAATTTAAAATAATAAATTTTGGTATATATGTGAATATCCCTATGGAAATAATAGCTTTTCGTATTCACTTTATAACATAAAATAATTTTGAGAAAAGAGAGAGGCATTTTGAGATGAAAAATTTTGCAGCATAACGGCTACGTTACAGGGTTTTAGAAAACATTGAAAAGAGAGGGGAAATGGGTCACCCACTCATAAATGATCTATAAAAATAGTCTAGGGACATAATATAAAGTATATGAATCATGGTAATGAAATTTTAAGGACGTTCCATTTGAAATTAAAAACATGGAAGTAAGAAAAAAATAAGATTTCTCTTATAAAAATTCGGCAGCCTAACAGCGTCACTTAAACATCAATAAAAATGATTTGATAAGATGAATTAGGGTCTCTAATCATATTATCATAAGAGATAAGTATGATAGATATAGATATCATACCACAACATCATAAAAAGTAACTTTAAAGAATTGACATGCAAATAGAACTTGAAAAATGATAAGGGTGAAAGAATCCCTTAAAAAATCAGCAGCCTAACGACGCCACTTAAACTTCAACAAAAATGAATTGATGAGATAAAATAGGATCTCTCATCATATGAAAATAAAAGTTCAGTATTATAGATATAGAGATCATACCCCAACATAATAAAAAGTAACTTGAAAGACTTGACAGGAAAGTAGAACTTTGAAAAGAATGAGAAGTGTGAAAGAATCCCCTTAAAAATTCGGCAGCCTAACAGTGCCACATAAAACATAAAAATACTAAATTGAATAGATAAAATGGGGTCTCTCATCATATTATCATAAAATATAAGTATTATAGATATAGATATCATAACAAAACCTAATAAAAGGAACTTGCAAGACTTGACAAGAAACTAGAACTTGAAAATGGGAAGGGTGAAAGAATCTGTTACAAATATTTCGCCAGCCTAACGACGCCACTTAAACATTCATAAAATGAAATGTTGAGAGTAAGAGGGGATATAGCATTATATTAACATGAAAATGGAAGTAAGGGGAATCTAAAATAACCTCCTCCAACATAATAACTTTGAGCATAAAAGAAATGACATAAAATAGATAACATGAAAAGAAAGAGAGGGGTCAGATCCCTTACCTTAAAACGTAACTCTTAAAACTCAAAGTTTGGGACCTTGAGGGCTTGGGGGAACCTTGGGAGGACTCCTTGGGAGGTAATGAGACCATAACTTCGTTGGGGGAGAGTGGGGAGTCGAAAGGATGAGAGGATTGCTCGGTATTTATATGGAAAGTGAGGGGACAAGGCATTAATGGCCAAGGGACAACTCAGATGTGGTTTTCTCAAAAGCATGGGCCCTCCCATGGTACATCCCATGGATCTAGGCCACATGGGGATCCACACACAATAATTCGTCCTCTTTAGTCTACCATCCCTTAAAATATCTCATTACATCATCATGACACAGTTATGATGTCATTAAACATACCGAAACCCTAAAACTGTATTTTTACTATTCACTGAAAATTCATTTTTTTCAGAAAAATCCCCAAAAATTAACTTAACATAATATCGTTGCTCTGAGTTCAAAATGAAATCCATTTTATAAAAATAATTTTCTAAATATTTTTAATTTAATTTTTAATTAAAAAACACTATTCACCCAAAAAAACTAATACTTGAATAATAATTTATGAAACTGTTATTTAACCATTTTATTGAATCACATTACTTAATCAAGGTACCTAGATTATATTAATACTTTCTTTGAGTGAGATTACTAATCCATTTGGACACATTACTAATCCTAATCATAAAATCACTATTCATAATTTACTATTCATCAAAAATCAAGATGATCTTGTTAGACTCTAAATTTCTTACAGAACATAATTGTAGAAGACCATTTTTTTAAAATCATTACACAGTTTTAATTATTTAAGGTTTGCATAAACATTTTTTTTAAAAATATCCTTTCTCTAAAATTCACCAAAAATATGCATACTATATTTATCTGGACATTTGAAAAGTCGTAAACATCATTATAGGAAGAAATCCCAATTTTTATTTAAAACAAAGGATTACACAAGGCAATTACCATCTCCTTACATAGCCTGTTATCACACCAGCATAGGATGTAAGTGTAAGGTGTTCTAAGGTGAGAGAATCCGACGGAGGCTCGGCCAACATCGCACGAGTAGTAATTTCTATCTGTTTGAAATTCTCATGAAGGTGATTCTGTTCTAGCTTCACACGATGAAGTTCGGCTTGGGTTTGGTCCAGAGTAAATCCTAGTGGTGCTACCTCCTTCCAAGTTCTGTTAGATGGGCTTCGATTGGTCCAATACTACTGGGTGAGGCCATCGAATCTTCTTTCTATAATAATTAACCATGATTAATTGTATTTCGAAAAAATAATAAAAACGTTTAGTTTCTAGCGGTCATATTGACCAATGGCCATATAACAGTCAAAACCCAATGGTCTTATTTTAATTATACTCATGTTATTAAATGAAACATTTTTGTTGAGTATAAAAATAAAATAACACATAAAATTAGGAAACAAGATTTATTCAAAACTTCGGGTCATTACAACATCATTCCTCTTCCACTCGGAAATGGGTAACTGCTATAAATTCCTACTGGTCACTAATGCTCCGCCTTCACCTGCTTACAGGTGTAACACCTCATGACGAAGCCAGCAACCTCTCTCTTCAATCCTAGACACCAATACTGATGGTGTAGATCACGATACAACTTGGTGACACCAGGATTAACTTCTCAAATAGAGGAATAAAAGTCCCACATCAGCTCCTTGTGTATGTCTGCTGGCACCCATACATCCCCCTGGAAATGCAAGATCTCATCCACGCCAATGGTCCATCCCAGAATAGGGTCCTCTCCTGACACACTCTCTCATAAGACTAGGCCTTCTAAATCTGATAGATGCCTCATTCGCACTTGATCAAGAAGAGTATATGTAGCAGCCACAAAAGAAAGAAATGTCTACCCTTGTCTGTCATGCACCTCCAAATGCATCTCAGAGAACAGAGCCATAAGCTGCCACTCACTGCGGGACTCCTGAACTGCCGATATCTGAGTCCTCATCCTCAATGCATCAGCCACTATGTTGCCTTTCCCAGGCATATAGTCATGCTCAATGTAAATCGACTGAAGGTACTCAACCCACCTTCACTATTTCAAATTCAAATCACACTGAGTGAATATGTACATGAGACTCTTTTGGTCGATGAAAACCACAAAATGATCTCCCAGAAGATAATGTCTCCAAAAACGTAAGGCATGAACAACTGCAGCCAACTCGAGATCATGTGTCAGGTAATTCTTCTGATGTGGTATCAACTGTCGAGACCCGTACACAACGAATCCATCTCCCTGCATAAGTAAACCTCCAAACCTGATACCTAAAGCATAACAGTACACAATATAACTCTTTCCTGGATCTGGAAAGACTAGTATTGGTGTTGAAGTCAACCTTCCTTTCAGCTCCTGAAAGGCTGACTCACAAGAATATGACCATAAGAACTTCCAACCATCTTAGTCAGACCTGTCAGTGGAGATTCTAAGCATGAAAAGTCAAAATAAATTGTCTGTAGTACCCATCCTGCCTTAGAAAACTCTGTACCTCAAAGATGTTCTTTGGGTACTCTCAGGAAACTACTGCCCTCACTTTTTCTAGGTCGACTGATACTCTTGTCTCTAAAATAACATGACCTAATAAATGAATATGATCCATCCAAAAGTGTAATTTTTATGGATTAGCATATTACTGATTTTCTCTCAGATTACTCAAAACGATCTCAAGATGTGTGGCATGGTACTGTCGTGTGGGACAATACACAAAGAAATCAGCCATGAAAACTACCACGAAGGAATCCATGAATGGATAGAACACTCAGTTCATCAGTTCCATGAAAACTACCGGTTCTTTCTTGTGACCAAACAACATAACCATATACTTGTATAGACTATACATGCTCTGGAAGGCTGTGAGAGTTATATATGATGGTTTAACATGCAATTGTTAGTAACCGGACCTCAACTCGGTCTTCGAGAACACCCATGCTCCTCGAAGATGATCAAAGAGATCATCAATCCTCGGTAATGGATATCGGTTATTGACCATAAACTTGTTCAACTTCTGATAATCAACACAAATCCTGAGGGCACTGTATGCCTTCTTCGCAAAAAGAGTAGGTGAACCCCAAGGAGAAGTACTCGGTCGGATGAAACCCTTTGCCTGAAACTCCTCCAACAGCCTCTTGAGCTCTTGTAACATAAGTGTAGCCATACAATAAGGAGGAATGGACATCGGTGCTACCCCTGGCACAAGCTCAATAGAAAATTCTACCTCACGCTCTCTAGGGAAACCTAAAAAGTCTTCAGGAAAGACGTCTCTGAAATGATCCACCATTGGAGGAAATTATAACTGTGAAATCCCCTGGTCATCCATATATATACTATCAATCAGGTCTATAACTCCTCCTAACCCATGATGCTTGGGTTCCACTCTGCTCACATGGACATCCCACTTGAACTTATGATGAAAAGATCTGCCCTCTAGTGATGTGAAACTCACCATACAATGATAGAAATCGATGAATGCTTGGAAGTAAACTAACCAGTGCATTCTAAGAATGACATCATAGCCCATAATCTCTAGGACATAGAGGTCCCATAAAAAGTGACACCCACCATCCTTTAGAGGACACTCCTTGCACTGATATACACTCACTATTCTAGTCCCCAATGGAGTTTTTAGAGTCAAGATATCAACATAATAAAAGATACAGATCCCATGGATCTCCACAACCACAACAGATACAAAGCTATGGGAAGCCCATGTATCAAAAAGAGAATAAGCTAAAACTGAGGCTACTATGATCAAACCTCACATAGTAGAGAGTCCGGGATCCTTCTCCTGGTGGGTATGCTCCACTGAAAAATTCTGACCTGTACAATGGCCCTGGGGCCCTCTCTGGCCACCCTGAGCTGATCCACCCTTTTGTGGCTGAAAACCGGGAAACTAGATACCATGACCACAACATCTACCTCGGCCTGAACAGCCGGAAGAACTTGAGTTCCCAAATTGGTGAGAAACTGGTAGTGTTGTTCCTGAATGGGGAGTCATAGAGGAACCCCTGTCACCAGCTGCTGGTGAGAAGATCTAAGAGAAGCATTGTAGATGACCCATCTTGCCACAAGATCGGTACTCCAATGGGTCTCTCAAGCAATGTGGCCTCATATTCCTACTCTTTCTTCACTGGTATCACACCACCCGGATTCTAGAAGAACTGTCTTTCCACCTCGAATCACCGTGCGAAGAATCCACGTGGCTCTTCCTACTGTCAGTAGGAGGGATAATAACTCCAAATTATGAACGGCCCTGGCTCCCAACTCTAGAATCTCTCATATTTCACTCAATGATCAGTGCATGGTTTATGATAGAAGTGATAGAGGTAAACCAGAATATGGTCACCTACGACCGAATGTCGTGCCTTAGAACATCCTCAAACATCCTTTCCAGAAATATCTGATCACCTCCTGAAATAGGCATGAAACACTGTAGCTTATTAAAACAAGAGGAATACACCATAACATGACTACACATCATGTATAACACCTACACGGAGTGTTCCCTTCATCCATTCACATGGGCATGTACTCCTTCCAGAGCTAGTTGTGTAACACCCTGTACACATGGCATGTTCACCTAACACACGTCGTGTACTTGAATCCTCTTCCGCTTCTTATGTCCTTCTACACATCTAAGCCACACAGTTCTCCTAATAACGAGACTACATGGAGTGTTAGTGCCAAAAACATTGTGTACTAGATGAACCTCACCGACTCATGTTGTTAGATACGTGGCCAGTTACAATTCTCACATTACAGGGCATGTTCCAGGTAGGCACAGTGTGTACTAAGAAGATTTTGTCGAGTTGGGTCATTAGTGGCATGGACGGTTACATAGTACTACAAACACGGAGTGTACATTCTCTACACGGTGTGTCTTACCAAAGATTCCCAACCCCAGGTCCCCACCCACATAGTATGATACACAGTTAGAGACTACACGATGTGTACATAAAGCACACAGTGTGTACTTATGAAAAAAAGTTTCTTCCCAAACATAAGAGCACATGGCATGTATTCAAATCTAAAAAATGTGTATTCTTGGTTTTTCTAGATAGTAAGCCTCAAGAACTACTTTGGAACCCAGAAAAACACTGAAACGAACACTGAAAATGAGAAATTCCAATTCATGAGGGCCCATACACTCCGTGAATCAATGTTTGGAATCTTATACATGTTGTAAACAAGGTAAACAAGTCAATTATCCATCAAATTCAAGTCAATGAGGTCCCATAACACCTCAAGAACCAAATTTTGGCACTCATTCTAACAAAACATTACACAAATGATACCCTATCAAACAACATGTATTTTATCAAGGCAAAAATCACAAAAGCATGCATCTCTGGCATTGCATATATCAAAACAACATGCAATTTCTATTGCACCATATATGGCATGGTAATAATTCCTGACATGTGATTTCTAGTGTAAGAACCTGGATATTCCTTTCAGGTATGTTTTTCCTTTTTCTAGAGTTTCTGAGAAAAGCGGAGTTTCTGGAATTTTTTGAAGTACACGTCATGTACTTTATGAGTACACACCGTGTACTTCGTTGTTGTAGGAGGCCGTGTGCTAGCCGTGTCATGGAAAAACACAATGTCCTATGGCGTGATGTAGAGGCCGCCTAAAGCATATTACAGAAATGAAAAGTAAACGTTGTGTACTTCAAAAGTACATACCGTGTATTTTTTCTCATTAATCAGACCGGGGTCATGTCTAATGGAAAGAGGTGTCTTTTTCTTCAGACTAAATGTCCCAGAGCACCTGTACGATGTCGATACTTCCTTGGGCCCCCGATCATGCATCCATTATCTGAATCGACCACCATCGATTGCGTTGGAACTACAGTGGTAAGATCTTCCTTCTTCTAGAGCATCGTTTTCCAATTCCTCCTCTTTTATATGTTATCGTGGGTTGAACGTTTTATGTGTTTTCATAGATCTATGAAGTTCTAAAAAGATTAAAGCTTCGATATTCAAGTATATTGATCTCCTAACCTTGAGGTAGGTGGTGTCTGCCTTTCGGTTGAAAGCCTATGAGTTTTATGTGAAAATTCCACCAGTACCATTGAACGAGGTATTGAATGTTTACCATTTTAACCCTGTTATTTCTCTTCTATACTGGTATGCCTGAGTAGATGATTATTGATTGAGAATATGATGAATTTTTGTGCTTTGGATGTATTTCCCATGCATGTTTTTCCTGTTTTGACCGTTGGGTATTGGTTTCCTTTTAGGCTGCTATTTTGTTTCCCATGCCCAGTTTTGTAGGATGGAGTGACTTTTGTTTTGACATACTGTTATTCTATAGACTGCTAGACAAGTAGTTCTTGAGGTTTACTTTGGCCGTTATGTGATTCTATGCTTGCTTGAATTACATAGGGTTGTGAGAACCTGGTGTATAGACCATAGGAAGAATTGATGTTAAGGGCTTCTACAGAGTGTCTTTATAATTATATGATGCGATACCATAGGGGGAATTGACGTTGAGTGCTTCCCTAGAGTTCCCTTAGTATGATATGAGACTATAGGGGGAATTGGCGATGAGTGCTTCCCCAGAGAGTCTACACTTTAGCTGATCCAGAGGGGTGAGACTGTGTGTGCCGCCCAGAGGGTTGCTTTTTCTTGATAGGTAGAACCAGAGGGGATAGGTTGTGGGTACTTCCCATAGGGTTACCTGTTGTGTTAATTATTATGTTTTTGTGTGTTGTGTGGTTTTTTGAATGCTTAAATTGTGGATTGTTTACTACTTAGTGCCTCCTTGTTTATTGATTTTGTTACTTTTACCTGCCATAAACTCACTGACTGTTAGGAACAGATCTTTGGGTGGTTGCCTACTGGGATTTAGTCTCACAACCTGTTTGGGCCATGCTTTTGGGCCCATACAGATTATATTACTGTAGGTATAGGCAAGAGAAAGCGCCCATCGACTTCAGGTGCTTGATTACATTAGAGCTGGAGAGCATGGGACCAAGACGAGGCTTGCGTTGCTGAGGAATTTCTCATCTGTTTTTCATTTGTACTTGGGATTAGTATTGTATTCAGAATTGTGACTTGTTTGGATATAATATTATACATATATGTATCATGCATCATTTATATATATTTATTCTCTTGTTGTTTCTTTATCAGTCTTCCACTGTTAACTATTGTGGGATATTTACTGCTTTCTATATTGTATGTTGTTTACTTCCATTGTATACTCTGCCAATGAGGGAATAATTTTCACACCATCACACCGAAGGCCCTCGCTACTAGTCAGTAGCCTCTGGCGTTTAGGGAAATGCGCTTGATTCCATGTGACCAACCGGGTACGGGGCGCCTTTGGGTGGATTCTAGAATCGGGTCTTTACATCTAGAAAGTGCCTAAATTATGCATGAGATGTCATACCCTCATCTCATCAGGTTGAAATAGAAATAGAACCTGAATAAATTCAACAATAACAACACAATACATGTGAGTCACCCAATGGTGAAAATTAGATCAACCATAAACCTGCAAAACCAGAAAAATTTAAACAAATGAGGTAGATTTCATTTTTCCTACACGTGGGTTTACAACTCCCAGACACAACTTATTACCAAGTACCTATTCTATCCTATCCATGAATATAGGATCCAAACAGTATGCCAGGAAGAAAAATAAACCCTTTAATACCACTTTGTAACTTCCCGGTTCTGGAAGCCACCGAGAGGCACCCCGTACCTGGTTGGTCACATGGCATCAAGCGTATTTCCCCGAATGCCATAGGATGCCAACTAGCAGAATGGGTTTTGGGTGTGATAGTGGGGAAAATATTCCCTTATTGGAAGAGTAACATAATGGAAGAAAGCAATAGAAAAAGAAGAAGCAGGAATAATCCATAAAAAAGTAAACAGAAAAATACTGGAAAATAATAAACAGGGGAAGAAACATATATATGAATAATGAATGATGCATATGTCTAGGAAAGAAGTCAACCAAATCACAGTACTGGAATACAAAAATATTAAACCCAAGTACAAAAGAAATCATGTAAACAACTCCTCCGCATCACAATCCATAGCTTGGTCCCGTGCTCTCCATCTCCACAGCAAATTAAGTACCTAAAGTAGAAGGGTACTTGCCCTAATCTATACCTGAAACAATATAATATGATTGGGCCCAAAAACATGGCCCAAATAGGGTGTGAGACTAAATCCTAGTAGGAAACCACCAAGTGATCTGTGCCAAACAGTTTTTGAATATATGGCATACAACAGGAAAATAAATGAACTAAGCAAGGAAGTACACAAGGTAAACAATTCATAGTTTCAATGAATTCAATATCATATATCAAGCAACTGCTAACAAAGAAGGTAATCATAGATAGGTAACCCTCTCTGAACTAGTCACAGCCTATCCCCTCTATTCCTACCTAGAAACACCAGAAACCCTCTGGGAAGTACACTCAGACTAACCCCTCTAGTTCAGCTTAATCATAGACTCTCTGAGGAAGAACTCACCATCAATTCCTCATATAGTCTCGTATCGGTAACTAAAGGATCTCTATGGAAGCACTCAATGTCTATTCCCCCTGTGGCCCACTTCGAGGATCTACAGACACTCTGAAGAAGAAATTATATCAATTCCCTCTATGATATCTCATCATAAGTAAAATAAATACTCTAGAGAATCCCTTACGTCCATTCTCCATATGTTCTATACAGCAGGTTCTCACAGCCCTGTGTAAGTCAATATAGTATAGTAGTGCATATTGGCCAAAGTAAACCTCAAAAACTACTTGGATATAAGTATAAAAGATAACATAATATAAGGATATAATGACCTCATCCAACTATACTAGGCATGGTAGGTAAACAGCAGCCTAACAGGTAACCTAGACCCAAAGGTGTAACACCCCAAGATTTCATAATACATTATTTCTTCAAAGTTATTCAATAATTTGCACTACACGCAACATCGAGTTCAAGTGCACCACGACTTACCAATATAGCCATTCAAAAGTGGTTATGAATAGTATTAAATAAATTTTTAACTTTACATAATACTTATAATTTTAGAATCCATATTATGATTTTATTAGACATAATGTAAGAACTGATTCATTTTTTCAGATAAAAGAAGTATTTTTCAAAAATGAAATTTTACCTCCTTTTAATGGCGAACCCTTTTTAAATCCAATATTTGAAACATTTATATATTCAATTTAAAAAATAAACTTCTTATTTATAATGAGGATTTATGTATTTAGTTTCAATAAATTTTTGGTGTTTTTCTGATAACATTCCTATTTGGGTGAATAGTGAAAAATGCTATATTTTAACTGAAAACAACTTTTTTAATCAAAATAATATATAGTGTTAAATAATAAATTTTAATCTTTTGATAGTATACATATATTATATTTTTAACATTTAATCAAATTCTAGTCATTGTAAGTAATTTCACTTTGATATTTGAAATAAACAAGTGTCAATCTTTTGATAGTTATTATTTCTTAAAAATACTCTTTTTGGTTTTCACAACACGAATTAATTTTAAATTAATTAAAGAAACTTCTATATTTTAAAATAGGTAAAATAGAATTTATTTTTGAATTCAGAATATCAAAATTGTCTTTGGGTGAATTTTTGGTATTTTTCTGAAAATTTTAAATTTTTGAGGAATAATAAAAAACACTGAGTTATTGTTTAAAACCCTCTTTTTATTTAAATAATTAATTATTTTATTTAAATTTATTTTATGTCAAAATAAATACACAATAACAATATTAGTTCAATGTAATTTATTGGAATATTTTTTATAATAAATTTGGATGTATAAAACTTTATTGAACTTTTTGCCGTCTTTTACCCACCTTCTTGGAGCATTTGAAAATTTGTATAAAAATTAATTTTACCACTTATGTGAGTTAAATTTCAAAACTCTGAGATACACATTTAACCTCAATAAGTAAAATGTGGTTCAATAAGATGAAAATAATTTTTTGTGAATAGTATATTTTGACTTTTATTTACCACAGTTAAATGTAAATAGGGTAATTAAGGGTAAAAATGAAATTATAATTACCTTAACACATGTCTCAATTATTTGGATAAGTGTGATTAGACGAAAAAAACCTTAGGAATAAAATATGACCCTTTAGGTCCAGTTGGATTAGATTAGTACATTTATTATTATTTAATTTAAAGAAGACTTAAAAGTGTCAAATTCAAGTTTTCATAACTAATACATTTTAATATAGGGGTAATAATAAGATAAATTAGACTATAAATATTCATTAGAATGATAAAAGCATTTCATACATAATTGAATTTTATTTATATTTTTTAGACATTAAATAATTTAATTTATTTATAACACAATGATGATGCAGTAATTACCTAATTAATGAATGATTAAAATAAGTGATATTATAAATATCCAAATAAATGTAATTTTAGAATTTTGTTGAATTCATATAATTTTAAAGGTTAATATGTCATGTTAGGGTTTATTAGATAAATATTTTTCGAAGTGATAAGGTTGTTATGACTTTCACAGAAACAAAATACCAAATATTGTCAAAATTTACATATATTAATTTTTAAAACAAATACTATATTATTGGTTGATATAATATTCCTAAAAATATAAGGTTCGACCAAAGGGCTTAAATAATATAATATATGTCATTAATGAACCACTTGAGGTTCTTTTGGATGTTTATAGTATGTTTATTAACTATAAATTGTGAGAATAGAAGAAGACACGGTAAAAGTTAAATTATTTAACATAGAGTTAAATAAAAATGATAAGGTTACAATATAACCTAAAATTGTCTAAAACCTATTGGATGAGAGTATTTTAACCCATCCCCACTTTAGCTTCGAAATAAATCAATTTTTAGTCATTATAAACGGAATATGATTTTATTATAATATAATATTTCAATCATTTCCTAAGGTTCCCCTCACCCCTCTTATAAAAGGGCACTCCCACATCTCTCAAATCCACACCTTCAAATCCATTTGGATCAGACAACCCCTACCCAAATATCTTCTAAACTATCCTAAAATCATCTTATAGGACTTCCTTTAGTCATAAATCCATCCTAAGGAGCCCTTTTTATCAAATCAAAAGGAAGAACCCGAGGAAGAGGTAAATATTTCATAACCTCATTAAAGTTCATTCCTTCATCCACTTGTTCTTTCATTGTTGTTTCCATTATAAAATAATAACTCTATTATCTTATATATATTGTGATGTAATTATAAATATGGTACAACCATATTAATTATTTTATCCATCCTTTGAATGAAATGTCACCATACACGTGTACGTACGTCTTACCGTCTCCACATCGTGGTGTAATTGTTATTCGAAACATTATTATTTGGAGGGGTATAATAATGATGAATAATTGTAGTAAATAATATATATAACATGATAATGATTCTTTATATATGATATACCATCCAATTATATATGATTTTAATATCATAAAAATGATATTGTGGCTCGTGCGTACGTATGGATTACTGTCTCCATGAACGCGATGCGATTCACTCTCCATATTAACCATTCAAGAATAATTTTAATTTGATGATTAATAATAATTTTTAAATACTTGATATCATTCTGGATATGAATTAGAAACATCCCGTCCATAAAAAACATGACTCACATAACAAATAATATAAATGAAAATGAATTAGTTAATACCAGAAACGACGACAATACTAAAATATCATTAACAAAACATTATTAGAAGATCATATATGATATCATAATTATGTATATGGTTCTTGTATAATTTAATATCAATTATTTAACAATTATACAGGAGGTTAACATACCCTGGACCAAGAAATGTACAAGGTAAGGGTTAATTTCAAAATCTCTTAATTATCCGAGGTTGTTTTTACGTATGTATCTACTGTGACCTCTTTATCATCCACATCCATGTTTTATTAAAAAGGTATTTCAAAACATTTTTACTATTTACTAGACTATGTGATAAATTAATTTATACCCTTGTTTTATTTTTATAAGATCTTTATAAAGGAATCTTTTCGTCATTTTCCAAACAATGTACTTTATGATCTTTTCGACAAAATTAAGGTAAGAATGGTTTTTAACTTATATGGCTGGTGCAGTTATTTTCTGATGTTGTAACATCGTCAAAGATTCCATTAAAATATTATAAGAATATTTTCAAAATAAATTTTTTCTTTATAATTATCTGACTCTTAAATTATTTCAAGCTAGAAAGAGATATTTCTCTCAAATAGTTTTAATTTCATCTATGTCAACATCTTTGGTAAATTTTAAACATGTTTGATGTTGAATTATTATGATACAAATATTCCATATTTTATTTAAGGTTTTGTAATATGTTTGACTGTGGATGAGTTATTTTTATGCCATTTATGGTTTCTGGTTAAAGTATTGACATTTATTATGCTATTTTTAATATGAATGTTTATGTTATATTTCAACCTCTTCTTAAGATGAATGTGTTGTACTAGTATGTTTTGGGTTGGGGACCGATAAAAGTAAGCCCTCCGGGTTTGGTCTGGTTATAGCAGACCCCCTGGGTTGGGGTCTGGTTACAGAGGCTATCTAGTTTGGATTCTAGTTACAGAGGCTCTCTGGGTTGGAGTCCGGTTATAGAGGCTCTCCGGGTTGGGGTCCGGTTACAGTTAGCCCCTAGGTCCTAGCACGAGGCCTTGACAGAGAAATCAATGTCTGGTACTATAAATTACCTCATTATGATATTAGTTATTACATGCTATTATTCGACTAGTATAATATCCATGTGCATGTTTATTTGGTAATGTTTGACTTATTTTTTCCATATTATGTTCATGTTTATGTTTAAAAGAAAATTGTTTTTATTACACATCTTTCCTTAAATGTTTATAGATTCCACTAAAATTATTTACCCTTACTGAGAATCTGAGCTCACCCATTTCTTATGTTTTATTTTCCTAGGATCCCGAGAAGTGTTTTATATTTGAGATGTAGGTTTAAGCCAATGGAACAATGGAATTCTCAAAGGATTTTTTGGTGTCTTATGTTAACATGTTTAATGTAACATTCAAGTATGTAATATATTTTCCAGGACTGATAAATTAATCGGTCTTTCGGGACTTGATTCCTTGTAATCATTCCAATATTATGTAATAAAGCACCGACTCTGGGTAACTGGAGTCGGGGCGTTACAGTTGGTATCAGAGAAATTTTTGCAATAACCTTGGAAAGATTATTTAGAAAAAATCTGTTTATAAAACACTAACCTAAGAATGACTTTTAGGATTAGTATTGAAGAACTTCCAAGAATTTTTGTACTGTATAGATTTTGTGTGTTCTCTAAGAAATATAGCCCTATCTGGATATGTGCAGGTAGAGGTGGCTCTGGAACCGATGTACCTAGGGGTAACACACAAAAAAAACACATTGAGATAGACTCAGACGGGAACTGGTGCACGACAATGGGTCTTGTTGCACTCTTGGTTATGACACTCACAGGGGATATGCTTAGGATAATTCTCATTTTCTTTACAAACTACTATGAAGGGTTTATGAGTACATACCTCTTCAAATAAAACATTTTTATGATTATGTATTACATCCATGCACTTTTCAATTTATGTTTACTATTTTACATGTTTGGAATTATGCATTATGCTTCATAAGCTAACCTAGTGTATGCCACTGTTTAGAAATGGAGCACAGTAGATGGAATGAGACCTCCAGCAACACACATGATCCACCGATTAAGAAGAATCATATCTTTCATGGTGTTAAAGAAACATTTAAAATTGAAATAGTCTCCCAAATATTATCATCATATGAAGAAATAGTATCATGTGTTAATAAGATATGTAAAGAATTTTCTGATTCCTATGGCTTTGAAGGGAAGCCAAAGAAGAAAAAGATGGTAGAGGGAAAGATATATAATGGGAATAAGGGAAAGAAGGATTTTCCTATATGTGATAAATTTAGAAAGAATCACCTTGGTAAATGCATGAAGGGAATGTGAGTTTGTTATAAGTGTGGAGAAAAAGGACACCAAGGGCGTGATTGCAAGGGTAAGAAAAAGGTTTCAAATGTAAAATGCTTCATCTGCAAGGCGTTGGGGCACTACACGAATCAATGTCCCAATCATCAGAGTAAACTATAAATGATTCTATTGGATAATAATCATGTTATGATGCTACCTCAGATGAAGAATAATGACTAGTGTTCTTATTTTTTTATTCTAGAATTATTTCATTTGAGTGTTTTATCAACAATATACTGGTTATATGAATTATGGAGATCAATAAGGATTGTACTGCAGTACTATTTTTTTGGAGATTTGAGATTATACGGTTCTTAAAAAAGTAGCTTAATAGTAAGCTACAATTTTTGGAAAATACATGTTTGAAGGGAAGGTAATAATAAATATGGTCCTGATAATGAGGTAGTGATTTTTGAATAAGAGATAGTTGATTTGGATAAATTATATTGGATATTCTTGACTTTCATGGAACTGATTAATAGTTTTTCAATTTCAATATTGTTGGAATAATAAAAATTTTGTATATAAGGAATATATCCATTATTTTATAAATAATAAGGGAGTATGAATGTAATCAATAAGGTTTTATGGTAATTCAGGGTGTTACCATGTTTTAAAATAATACATGATGAAGGTGTTAACAAGTTATTACGTGAAAAAAAGGAACTTCATTGTGTTTAACTTCCTTATAAATTTTGGATTGTGAGTTTGGATAGAAGTATTTGTGATAAGTCTAATGGTTGGAATGGATTATGTTTGAAATTGGATGCTACTGTTAAGGTTATTTTTGGATTGTTATAAAAACGATAACCTAGAGGTCGGGCGACAACCAGTCACGTTGGGTAAGGCCGTGAGACTTGAACCCACAGCGAAAGGGTGACAAGGGTGCATCACCTACCACTGGACTACGTGATTTCCATGATTATATAATGTAGTTTATTTTTTAAATGGTTTTATTGGTGAATTATAAATTCATTATTTTTTGAACCCTATAAGATTAGGATAAATAGAATATATATTTTTTGAAATCTTTTAGAGTGAAAGATGAGTTCGTGGTAGGAATTAGTTGAAGGAGGAAACTCTACTTGTCAAGTATATATATATATAATTATTTTCCACTTATTCTATGGATAAATTAATTCTTAAAATATAGAGAAGGGATCCTAAAACCAAAAATCTATTATCCTAATACCATATGTTTTGTTGAACTGATGATATTTTAGATCATCATAGATTGATGGATTTCAGACCCTTAATATTACACTTATTTGTGATTGATGACCTCAATCACTCCCTAAAAATATTTTTGTTTTCCCTCCAATTATGTGTCTCTAATTTCCACCAATGTTCTCTTAATAGAGATCAGAATTTGGTGGTGACCCTTTCACTTCCCTTTTCCTCTTATTAAGACTAAATTTTATTAACCCAATTTTGATGTTGGTTTTCCCACAAAGGTATTTTCTATTTTCAACCTTTTATTTTCGAAGAACAATTTAAAATTTCAACGATGCAATTTATTTAAGGAGGGAAGAATGTAACACCCCAAGATTTCATAATAAATTATTTCTTCAATGTAATTCAATAACTTTCACTACACGCAACATTGAGTTCAAGCGCACCACGACATACCAAACTAGCAGTTCAAAAGCAGTTATGAATAGTATTAACAGAATTTTAAACTTTATATAAACCTTATAATTTTAGAATCCATATTATTAGTTTTGTATTTATAATGTAAGAACAAATTCATTTTTTAGATAAAAGAAGTATTTTTTCAAAAAATGCAATTTTACCGCCTTTTAATGGCGAACCCTTTTTAAATCCAATATTTTAAACTTTTATATTTTCAATTTGAAAAAATAAACTTCTTATTTAGAAACGGGATATAGGAATTTAGTTACAATAAATTTTTGGTGTTATTCTAATAACTTTCATATTTGGGCGAATAGTGAAAAATACTATATTTTAACTGAAAACAACTCTTTTAATCAAAATAATTTATAGTGTTAAATTATTGATTTTAATAGTTTTAAAGTATAAATAGATTATATTTTTAAAATTTAATCCAATTATGGTCATTTTAAGTAATTTTACTTTGAAATTATACGTAAACAAGTGTCAATCTTTTGATATTTATTATTTCTTAAAAATACACTTTTTGGTTTTCACAATGGGAATTAATTTTAAATTAATTATTTATACTTCTATGTTTTTAAATTGGTAAAATAGAATTCATTTTTTAATTCGGAATATAATAATTAGCTTAGGGTGAATTTTTTGGTATTTTTCTAAAAACATTCAATTTTTGATGAATAGTGAAAAATACTGCCTTATTGTTTAAAACCCACTTTTTATTTAAATAATTAATTATTTTATTTAAATTTATTTTAAGTCAAAATAGACACATAATAAAAATATTATTTTAATGTAATTCATTGAAATATTTTTTATAATAAAATTAGATGTATAAAAGTTTGTTGAACTTTTTACCGTCTTTTACGGACCTTCTAGGAGAATTTGAAAATTTGTATAAAACATAATGTTACCGCTTATATGAGTTGAATTTCAAAAATCCAAAAGACACTGTTAATCTCATTAAGTAAAATGTAGTTCAATAAGATTAAAATAATTTTTGGTGAATAGAAACTTTTAAATTTTATTTACCACAATTAAAAGTAAATAGTGTTATTAAGGGTAAAAACGATATTATAATTACCTTAACACATGTCTGAATTCTATTGGATAAGTTTAATTCGTCCAAAAACAACCTTAGAAATAAAATATGACCCTTTAGGTCCACTTGGATTAGATAAGGAAATTTATTATTATTTAATTTAAAGATGAGTTAAAAGTGTTAAATTCATGTTTTTATAACTAAAACATTTTAATATAGGGTTATACATAAGAAAAATTCTTCAATAAATATTCATTAAAAATATAAAAATAGTTAATATTTAATTGTATTTTATTTATAATTTTTAGAACATATATAATATAAAATATTTTTGACACAATGATGATGCAATAATTACCTTATTAATGAAAGATTAAAATAATTGATATTATAAATATCCAAATAAATGTAATTTGAGAGTTTTGATGAATTCCACTAATTTTATATGTTAATATGACATGTTAGGGTTGATTAGATAAATTTTTTTCGAAGTGATAATATTTTTATGACTTTCACAAAAACAAAATACCAAATAGTATCAAAAATGACATAAATTAATTTTTAAAACCAATACATTATTATTGGTTGATATAATATTCTTAAAAATATATGGTTTGGATAAAAGGCTTAAATAATATTATATAAGTCATTAATGAACCACTTGAATTTCTTTTGGATGTTTATAGTATGTTTATTAACCATATAGTTTAATAATTCAAGAAGGCATGGTAAAAGTTAAATTATTTAACTTAGAGTTAAATATAAAAGACAAGGTTAAAAGGTAACCTAAACTTGTCTAAAACCTAATGGTAGAGAGGATTTCAACCCATACCTACTTTAGCTTCGAAATAAACTAATTTTGATCCATTAATAAATTTAATATTATTTTATTATAAAATAATTTTTCAATCATTTCCACAAGTGACCCTCACCCTCTTATAAAAGGGCACTTCCCCTTCTCTCAAATTCACACCTTCATAGCCATTTGTATTTACCAAACCCAGACCAAATATCCTCTCAACTGTCCTTATTTCATCCGAAGTGCCTTCTTTTAGTCAGAAAGACAACCTAAATAGCCCTTTTGATCAAATCAAAAGAAAGACCCCGAAGAATAGGTAAATATTTTATCATCTCTTTCACGTTCTTTCCTTCATCCACTTCTTATTTCCTTGTTGTTTCCTTTCAAAAATAATAACTCCAATATCTTCTATATACTATGATGTTATTATAAATACGGTACAACCATATTCATTATTATATCTATCCTTTAAATTATATGTCACTATACGTGTGTACGTACGGCTTACCGTCTCCACGTCGTGGTGTAGTTCTTAGTCAACACATTATTATTTGTATGGGTATAATAATGATGTATAATTGATGTGAATAATAGATATAACATTATAATGATTCTGTATATATGATATAACATCCATGTAATGCCCCGACCCCAGTTACCCAGAGTCGGTGCATTATTACATATCATTGGCAGGATCACAAAAGATCAAGTCTTGAAAGACCGCTTGGTTTAGTAGACTTGGAAGTACTACATACACTCATAAGGTTTAAATTACATCATAAAATGGAAATCTAAAACAAAATTTTTTCCATAGACATAACTGAGATCCCATAGACTATCCCTGTAGGTTATTCATAATATAATTTTTCACATCCTGGGAAAAAATAAAACATAGAAAGGGGTGAGCTTAGATGCTCAGTGAGGATAACAGTATAGAAGATGCTTTCGTAAATAAGTATAATCATTTAATGAAATTTATAAAACTAAAACAAATGCCTTTTCAACATAAACATCATCATAATATGCTAATTATAAAATAAAATAATTCCATTTACATACTCACAAGGATATTCTACTTGTCGAATAATCACATTCAATATCAATAGCCACTTTCATAATGACGGAATGCATAATTCCATACTTTCATAACCACATAGTCAAGGCCTAATGCCTATAATACAAATGATATTTTGTTAAGGACTTGTTCCAAGACACTATTTTGTCTCATTAGACCTACCGATGCATCAAAGAGCTATAGCGGGCTCCACCCATCATTTACTAAGTCTAATGCATTCCCCATATGAAAAGGTTTAAACATAACATAAACATTCGTATTAAAACTACAATAAGAAATGTCAATAAATTATCCATAAGCCATGAATTGTATAAAAATAACACATCTATAGTCAAACATATCACAAAAACTTCAATACAATATGTATGTTTTGTATCATAATTAATCAACTTCAAATTAGCTTAAATTCCATCAAAGAATGTTGACATAGATGAACTCAAAAACCCTTTTTTAGAGAAATATATCTTTCTATTTTGATATCATTTAATAAAACATTTATTATCAAAATATTCTTATAATCTTGTAAGGGAAGCTTTTACGCTGTTATAACAGATGAAAATAGCTGCACCTGCCGTATAGGTTAAAAAACATTCTTACCTTTAATTTGTCGAAAAGGTCAAAAAGCACCTTGTTTGGAAAATGAATGAATGATTCCTTTAAAAACATATAAGGTAAAATAATGGTATAAATTAATTTAAACCATTTTCTAGTAAATAGTAAAAGTGTTTTGAAATAAATTTTTATGAAGCATGGATGTGGATGATAAAGAGGTCCCAGTAGATAATTACGTATAAACAATCTCAGATAAGGAAGAGATTGTGAAATTAACCCTTACCTTGTACTTTTCCTTGGTCGAGGGTAGGTTAAACTCCTATATAATGATTAAATAATTGTTATTAAATTATACAAGAATCATATAAATTAATATGATATCATATATGATCTTTTACTATTACTTTGTTAATAATATCTTAGTATTATCGTTATTTCGGGTGTTAAAAGATTCATTTTCCTTTATATTATTTGTTATGTGAGTCATATTTGATATGGATGGGATGTATAATATTTATATCCAGAATGATATCAAGTCTTTAAACCTTATTTTTAATCTTCAAATGAAAATAAGTCTTGAATGGATATGATGTGGAATTAATCTCATCGCGTTCATGGAGACAGTAATCCGTACGCACTCACAAGCAACAATATCATTATTTTGATATTAAAAGAATATATAATTTGATGTCATATCATATATATAGAATAATTATCCTGTTATACTTATTATTTACATCAATTAAACATCATTATTATACCTATCCAAATAATAATGTATTGAATAACAATTACACCATGACGTGGAGATAGTAAGCCGTACGTACGCACGTATGGTGACATGTCATTCAAAGGATGGATAGAATAATGAATATAGTTCTACCATATTTTTAATAACATCATAGTATATATAATATACTGGATTTATTATTTTATAATGGAAACAACAAATAAAGAGTAAGTGGAAGATGAAAGGAAGTTGAAAGAGGTGATGAAATATTTACCTCTTCTTCGGGTGATTCCGTTTAATTTGATTAAAAGTGCCCCATAAAAAGGATTTATGACTAAAGGAAGGAATCTAGTATGAAGGGAGGACAGTTGAGAGGGTATTTAGGCAAAGTTTGGCTGAGCCAAATGGCTTTGAAAGTGTGAATTAGAGAGAAGGGGGAGTACCCTTTTATAAGAGGGGTGAGGGGAACCTTAGGAAAAGCTAGAAATATTGTTTTATAATAAAATCATTTTCGGTTTATAACGGCACAAAAATAAATTATTTAAACTATAAGGTGGGGATGGGTCTAAAACCACTCATCAAATAGGTTTCAGATAGTTTTGGGTCACTATATTAACTTTATCATTTATATTTAACTCTTAGTTAAATAGTTCGACATTTACCATGTCTCTTGATATTTTTATATTATATGGTTAATAAACATAATAAAAAATTCCAAGAGAATCCCAAGTGGTTCATTAATGATCCAATTATATGTATATAAGTCTTTTGGCTGAAACTTATATTTTTAGAAATATAATATCAATTAATAACATAATATTTGTTTTTAAAACGTTTTTTTGTCAATTTTGACACTATTTGCTATTTTGATTTTGGTAAATTCATAACAGGATTATTACTTTAAAAAAATTATCTAACCAACCCTAATATTTCATATTAACCTAGAAAATTAATGGAATTCAGAAAACGTCTCAAATTACATTTATTTGGATATTTATAATATCAATTATTTTAATGGTTCATTAATAAGGTAATTACTGCATAATCATTGTGTCATAGATAAATTTAATTATTTACTGTCTAAAAAATATAAATAAACTACTATTATGTAGGAAATATCTTTATATTTCTAATTAATATTTATAGTCAAATTTATCTTATGTTTAACCCTATATTAAAAATGGTTTAGTTATTAAACATTTAATTTAACACTTTCAACTCTTCTTTGAATTAAATAATAATAAATGTCCTAATCTAATACAAGTGGACCTAAAGAATCCTTTTTTATTCCTAAGGTTGTTTTTTGTCTAATTACTCTTATCAAATATAATTATGACATGTTTTAGGGTAATAATAATATCATTTTTGTCCATAATTACCCTTTTTACTTTTAACCGTGGTAAATAAAAGTAAAAAGTTACTATTAACCAAAAATAATTTTCATCTTATTGAAACACATTTTACTTACTGATATCAGCTGTGTCTCTCAAATTTTTTAAATTCAACTCACAGAAGCGGTAAAATTATGTTTTATGTAAATTTGCAAATGATCCTAGGTGGTGGGTAAAAGACGATAAAAAGTTCGATAAAATTTATATATATATATATAATTATTATAAACTGAATCCAATGAATTACATTGAACTTATATAGGTATTATGTATCTTTTTTGAACTAAAATAAATTTAAAAAAGATAAATAATTATTTAAATAAAAAGATGGTTTTAAATAATAACTCAGTGTTTTTCACTATTCATCAAAAATTGACAGGTTTCAGAAAAATACCAAAAATTCACCCTAAGATAATATTTATATTCCAAATTCAAAAATGAATTATATTTTACCAATTTAAAATAATATAAGATACATTAATTAATTTAAAATTAATTCCTGTTGTCCAAACAAAAAAGTATAATTTTAAGAAATAATAACTATCAAAAGATTGACACTTTTTTATGTCAAATTTTAAAGGGAAATTACTTACAATGACTATAATTGGATTAAATGGTAAAAATATAATTCAACTATACTTCAAAACCAATAAAATGTAAACTTCAACACTAAAAATAATTTTTTTTAAATAATTTTTTTTAGTTAAGATATAATATTTTTCACTATTCACCCAAATATAAAAGTTATCAGAAAAACACCAAAAATTTATTAAAACTAAATTATTATGTCCTGATTCTAAAGAGGAAGATTACTTTGTCAAATTGAATATATAAAAGTTTCAAATATTTTTTTTAAAATGGGTTCTCTATTAAAAGGCAGTAAAATTACATTTTTTAAAAATATTTCTTTTAACTGAAAAAAAAATTTGTTATTAAATTATGTCTAATAAACTCAGAATATGGATTCTAAAATTATAAGGATTATATAATGTTCAAAATTCAGTTAATACTATTCATAACTACTTTTGAACGGTTTGTTTTGTAAGTCATGGTGTGCTTGAACTCAGTGTTGCGTGGGGTGCATGTTACTGAATTACTTTGAAGAAATAATGTATTATGAAATCTTGGGGTGTTACATTCTTCCCTCCTTAAATAAATTTCATCGTTGAAATTTTAAATTGTTCTTCAAAAATAAAAGGTTGAAAATAGAAAATACCTTTGTGGGAAAACCAACATCAAAATTGGGTTAATAAAATTTAGTCTTAATAAGAGGAAAAGGGAAGTGAAAGGGTAACCACCAAATTATGATCTCTATTAAGAGAACATTAGTGGAAATTAGAGACACATAATTGGAGGGGAAACAAAAATATTTTTAGGGAGTGATTGAGGTCATCAGTCACAAAAAAATTATAGAATTGAGGTCCTCAAATCCATCAATCTATGATGATTTAAAATATCATCGGTTAAACAAAACATAAGGTATTAGGATAACACATTTTTAGTTTTTAAATCCCTTACCTAATGTTTAATAATCAATTTATTCATAGAATAATAGAAGAAAAAAATATATACTTGACAAGTAGAGTTCCATCCTTAACTAATTTCTACCACAAACTCATCTTTCACTCTAAACGATAATAGAACTTAAAAAATATTCTATTTATCTTATTCGTATAGTGTTCCAAAAAAATTAATTTATAATTCATCTTCCATACCTTTAGAAGAAACTAAATTATTCAATCCAGGACATCACATGGGCCAGTGGTAGGTGATACACCCTTGTTGCCCTTCAGTTGCACCTTCAAGTCTCGCAGCCTTGCTGGACGTGACAGGTTGCCACCCGACCTCGGGGTTGTCCTTTTTATGGCAATCCAAAAGTAATCTCAAACAAGAATTATCCTAAATACTTCTGTCCAAACTCATAGTACAAAATTTATAAGGATGGTAAACACAATGAAGATCCTTTTTTCCACGTAATAACAAGTGAACACCGTCCTCATCTATTCTTTTAAAACACTGTAACATCCCGAATTTCTATAAAACCTTATTGATTACATTCGTGATCCCTTATTCCTTATAGAATACTAGATATACTCCTATAAAAAAATGTTGTAAACTCCAACAATGATTCAATATACAAATCATTAATTAGTTTCAGGGTAGTCAAGAATATCCAATATAATTTATCTAAATCAATCATGTATTATTCCAAAATCACTACCTCAGTATCTGAACCATATTATGGTTTATCTTTCTATCAACCATATATTTTCTAAACATTTAACCTGTAATTGAGTAACTTTTCTTGGTTCCACACAATCTCACGTCCTTAATGAAATAATACTACAGTACAATCCTTATATACTCTATAATTCTTATAACATGTACATGATTAATACAATACTCAAATGACAAAATACTTTCATAACATCATAAGAAATTTAATCATTCCTCTTTATCTTTGGTAGTATCATAACTTTATTATAATCCAATAGAAGCATTTGGGGTATACTCTGTTGATTTGATCATTGATTTGTGTAGTGTCCCAACCACTTGTAGATGAAGCATTGTACATTTGAAACTTTTTTCTTACCCTTGAAATCACGTACTTGGTGTCCTTCTTCTCCACACTTATAAAAAACTCTCATTCCCTTTAAGAATTTACCAAGGTTATTATTTCCACATTTATCACATATAGGAAAATCATTCTTTTCCCTCTTCCCGTTATTCATCTTTCTATCTTCCATACTTTTGTTCTATTTCTTCCCTTCAAATCCATATGAATCAGAGAATTCTTTACTTATCTTATTAATACATGATACATGTTCATCATTTGTTAAGAATACAAGGGACACTATTTCCCTTCTAAATGTTGGATTAACACCTTGAAAGATATGATCTTTCTTACTCTTTTGATCATACGTATTCCTGGAGTTCATAGTTGTTCTACTGGGTGAATTTCTATACAATGGCATATACTAGGTCAGTTTATGAATTGCAATGAATAATTATAAACATGTAAAATACGTAACGTAAATTGAACAATTTATGGATATAATACGTAATCATAAAAATAATTTCATTGAGGAGTTTTATACTTGTAGATCCTTCATAATGATTTGTAATTACAATGAGAATTATCCTAAGAATATCCCCTAGGAGTGTCGTAACCAAGAGTGTACCAAGGCCCATTGTCATGAACCGGTTCCCATCCGAGTCTATCTCAAAGCGGTGTTTTTCAGTTTTACCCCAAGGTACATCTATGCCAGAGCCGCCTCTACCTACTCGTATCCAGATAGGGATTTATTGCTTTGAAAAATAAAAAAATCTCTACAATAACAAAATTCTTGGAAGTTCTTCTATACTAATCCTCAAAGTCTATTTTAGGGTAATGTGCTCTAATCAGTGTTTATCTAAATCTAGATTCCAAGGTTTTTACTAAACGTCCTCTGATACCAACAGCAACGCCCCAACCCCAATTACCCCGAGTTGGTGCATTATTACATATCTTTAGAATGATCACAAAAGATCAAGTCTTGAAAGGTTGATTAGTCTAGTAGCCTTTGAATTACTAGATACACTTGTAAGGTTTATATTACATCATAAAATGGAAAACTACAACAACATTTTTTCCATAGACAAAACTGATATCCCATAGACTATCCCATCAGGTCAGTCATAATATTATTTTTCCCATCCTAGGAAAAATAAAACATTGAAAGGTGTGGGCTCAAATGCTAAGAAAGGATAACAGTATAGTGGAAGCTTTCATAAATAAGCATAAACATTTAAGGCAATGTATAAAACTAAAAAAATCATTTTCAACATAAAAATCATCATAATATGGAAAATATAAATCAAAATAATTTCATTTACTCACTCACATGGATATTCTACTAGTTGAATAATCACATGCAATATCAATCGCCACTTTCATAATGATGGAATGCATAATGATAGACTTTCATAACCACATAGTCAAGGCCTTATTCCAAGACTACAAATAAGATTTATCAAGGCCTTGTGCCAAGACACTTGTTTGTCTCATTAGACCTACCGATGCATCAAGGAGCAATAGAGGGCTCCACCCATCACTTACTAAATCTAATGCATTCCTCGTATGAAAAGGTTTAAACATAACATAAACATTTGTGTTAAAACTATCATATGAATTGTCAATACTGTATCCATAAACCATGAATGGTATAAAAATAACAAATCCATATTCAAGAATATCACAAAACCTTTAATACAATATGGATTATTTGTATCATGATAAATCAACTTCAAATTAGCTTAAAATCCATCAAAGTATGTTGATATAGATGAAATCAAAAACACGTTTTTAGAAAAATATCTCTTTCTATTTTGATATCATTTAAGAAAAAAATTATTTTTAAAATATTCTTATAATCTTGTAAGGGAAGCTTCTATGATGTTATAACGGAGGAAGATAGTCGCACCCACCGTATAAGTTAAGAAAACATTCTTACGTTAAATTTGTTGAAAAGGTAAAAAAGTAATTTATTTGGAAAACGACAGAAAGATTCATTTAAAAACATATAAGGTCAAATAAGGGTATACATGACCGTAAACCATTATCTAGTAAAAAGTAATATTGTTATTAAATACATTTTTAAGAATCATGGATGTGGATGATAAAGAGTTCCTATTAGATAATTATGTATTAACAACCTCGGATAATGAAAAGATTGTGAAATTAACCCTTAACTTGTACTTTTCCTTGGTCAAGGGTTTTGTTAAACTCCTTTAAAATGGTGAAATAATTGTTATTAAATTATACAAGAATCATATACATTAATATTATATCATATATGATCTTTTAATATTGCATTGTTAATAATATCTTATTATAATCGTCGTTTCGGGTGTTAAAGGATTCGTTTTCCTTTATATTCATTCTTATGTGAGTCATATTTGTAATGGAAGGGATTTATATTATTCATATACAAAATGATATCAAATCTTTAAAAATTATTTTTAATCATCAAATGAAAATTAGTCTAAAATGGATACAATGGGGAATGAATCTTATCGCGTTCGTGGAGACGGTAATCCGTACGTACGCACGGGCGACAATATCATACTTTTGATATTAAAAAAATATATAATTGGAGGCTATATCATATATAAAGAATCATTATAATTTTATATTTATTATTTAAATCAATTACACATCATTATTATACCCATCCAAATAACAATGTATTGAATAACAATTACACCACGACGTGGAGACGGTAAGCCGAACGTACGCACGTATGGTGACATGTAATTCAAATGATGGATATAATAATGAATATGGTTCTACAATATTTATAATAACATAAATTTATATATAAGATACGGGATTTATTATTTTCTAATGCAAACAACAAATAAAGAGGAAGTGGAATAAGAAAAAAACTTGAAAGAGGTGATGAAATATTTACCTCTTTTTCAGGTGCTTCTTTTTTATTTGATCAAAAGGGCTCCATAGTTTGGATTTCTGACTAAATGATGGCCTATATGATGAAGGTTGGTTGGTTGAGAGAGTATTTGGGCAGAGGTTGGCTAGGAAAAATGGCTTTGATGGTGTGAATTAGAGAGAAGGGGAGTGCCCTTTTATAAGAGGGGTGATGGGAACCTTTGGAAAATCTAGAAAATTTATATTATAATAAAATAATTTTCAGTTTATAATGGCTGAAAAATGAATTATTTAAAGTATAAGGTGGGGATGGGTCGAAAACCACTCAACCAATAGGTTTTAGACATGTTTGGGTCAGTATATTAACTTTATCTTTTAGATTTAACTCTTAGTTAAATAGTTAGACATTTACCATGTCTCTTGGTGTTTTTCTATTATATGGTAAATAAACATACTATAAACATCCAAGAAGACCCCAAGTGGTTCATTAATGATAAACATATCAGTATATAAGTCGTTTGGCCTAAATTTATATTTTTAATAACAGAATATCAATTAATAATGTAATATTTGTTTTAAAAACCTTTTTATGTCAATTCTAACACTATTTGGTATTTTGTTTTTGGTAAATTCATAACTGCATTATTACTTCAAAAAAATTCATCTAACAAACCCTAATATATAATATTAACCTAGAAAGTTATTTTATTTCAAAAAAAGTCTCAAATTACATTTATTTGGATATTTATAATACAAATTATTTTAATCTTTCATTAATACAATAATTATTGTATCATCATTGTGTCATAAATAAATTTAATTATTTGATGTCTAAAAAATATAAATAAACTACCATTATGTAGGAAAGATATCTATATTTCTAATTAATATTTATAGTCGAATTGATTTTATGTGTAACCCTATATTAAAAATGGCTTAGTTATTAAACATTTAATTTAAGACTTTTAACTCTTCTTTGAATTAAATAATAATAAATTCTCAAATATAATACAAGGGGACCTAAAGGATCATATTTTATTACTATGGTTGTTTTTGGTCGAATTACACTTATCAAATAGAATTAGGTAATGTGTTAGGGTAATAATAATATCATTTTTACCCTTAATTACCCTATATACTTTTAACCGTGGTAAATAAAAGTAAAAAGTTACTATTAACCAAAAAATATTTTCATCTTATTGATCCACATTTTACTTACTGATATCAACCGTGTCTCTCAGTTTTTTGAAATTCAACTCACAGAATCAGTAAAATTATGTTTTATATAAATTTGCAAATGCTCCTAGGAGGTGGGTAAAAGACGGTTAAAAGTTTGATAAAAAAATTTTATATCTAAATTTTTTATAAAAAGAACTAAATGAATTATATTGAACTTATATAGGTATTATGCATCTATTTTTAACTAATATAAATTTAAATATAATAAATAATTATTTAACTAATATGTCTGTTTTAAAATATAATTTAGTGTTTTTCACTATTAATCCAATATTGAAAGTTTTTTAGAAAAACACAAAAAATTCACCCTAAGATAATTTTGATATTCCTAATTCAAAAATGAATTCTATTTTACCAATTTAAAATCATTGATGTTGCATTAATTAATTTAAAATTAATTCCCATTGTCAAAACCAAAAAGCGTAATTTGGAGAAGTAATAACTATCAAAAGATTGACACTTGTTTATGTGCAATATCAAAGTGAAATTACTTACGAGGACTATAATTGGATTAAAAGGTAAAAATATATTTAAATTATACTTCCAAACCATTAAAATGTGTAATTCAACATTAAAAATAATATTGATTAAAAAAGTAGTTTATAGTTAAGGTATAGTATTTTTCACTATTCACCCAAATATTAAAGTTATTAGAAAAACACCAAAAATTTATTGAAACTAAATACTAATGTCCCGATTCTAAAAAATAAGATTAATTTGTCAAATTGAATATATAAAAGTCTCAAATATTGGATTTAAAAAGGGTTCTCCATTAAAAGGCCGTAAAATTTCATTTTTTGAAAAATATTTTTTTTTCTAAAAAAAATTAATTTTTTCCTACATTATTTCTAAGAAACTCATAATATGGATTCTAAAATTATAAAAATTATATAATGTTCAAAATCCTGTTACTACTATTTATAACCACTTTTGAACGGTTAGTTTGGTAAGTCGTGGTGCGCTTGAACTCAGTGTTCCATGTAATGAAAGTTATTGAATTACATTGAAAAAATAACGTACTATGAAATATTAGGGTGTTAAAATCCAATTATATATGATTTTAATATCAAAAGAATGACATTGTCGCTCGTACGTATGTACGGATTACCGTCTCCACGAACACGATGAGATTAATTTCCCATCGTAACCATTCAAGACTAATTTTCATTTGATCCTTAAAAATAATGTTTAAAGGCTTGATATCCTTCTGGATTTGAATAAGAAACATCCCTTCCATAACAAAAATGACTCACATAACAATGTATATAATGGAAGATGAATCAGTTAACACCTGAAACAACGATAATACTAAAATATCATTAACAAAGCATTTTTATAAGATATTATATGATATCATAATTCTGTATATGGTTCTTTTATAATTTAATAACAATAATTTAACTATTATATAGGAGGTTAACGTACCCACGACCAAGGAAAAGTACAAGGTAAGGGTTAATTTTACAATATCATTATTATCCGAGGTTGTTTTTACGTAAGTATCTACTAAGACATTTTTATAACCCACATCCGTGTATTCTTAAAAATGTATTTCAAAACATCTTTACTATTTACTATACTATAGGATAAAGTCATTTATATGCTTGTTTGACTTTTAATAAGATGTTTATAAAGGAATATTTCCGTCATTTTCCAAACAAGGTAATTTATGACCATTTCGAAAAAATTAAGGTAAGAATGTTTTTAACTTATATGGAGGGTGCAACTATTTTTCACAATTATAACATCGTCTAAGCTTCCCTTAGAAGATTATAATAATATTTTCAAAACAAATTTTTATTTTATAATTATGTTACTCTTAAATGATTTCAAAATAGGAAGGGATATTTATCTCAAATAGTTTTAATTTCATCTATGTCAACATCCTTTGATAAATTTTACACTTTTTTGAAGTTGATTTTTTAAGATAAAAATCATCTATATTGTATTTAGGGTTTTGTGATAATTTTTATTGTGGATGAGTTATTTTTATTCCATTCATTGTGTATGGTTAAATTATTGATATTTCCTATGCTAGTTTTAATACGAATGTTTATGTTATATTTCAACCGCTTCTTAAGATGAATGTGTTAGACTAGTATGTTCTGGGTTGGGGACTAGTAAAATTAAGCCATCCGGGATAGGGTTTGGTTACAGCAGACCCTCTAGGTTGGAGTCCGGTTATAACTACTCTCCGGGTTTGGGTCCGGTTACAGAGGCTGCCCGGGTTGGAGTCCGGTTACAGAGGCTCACTGGGTGGGATTCTGGTTACAGTTAGCCCCTAGTTCCTGGCACGAGGCCTTGACATAGAAATTAAAGTCCAGAACTATACATTCCCTCATTATGAAATTATTTATTACATGTGGTTATTCGACTATTTTAATATCAATGTGCATGTTTATTTGGTATTGTTTGATTTATTTTTTCCGTATTATGTTCAAGTTTATGTTTAAAAGGATATTGTTTTTATTACACAACTTCCCTTAAAAGTTTATAGTTTCCGCTAAATTATTTACCCTTACTGAGCATCTGATCTCAGCCCTTTCTTATTTTTTGTTTTCCTAGGATCCCAAGAAGTGTTTTATGTTTGAGATGCTTGGTTAAGTTAAGGGAATAATGGCATTCTTAAAGGATTAATTTTTGTGTTTGATGTTAGAAATTGTAATGTAACGTTCTTGTATATAATCTATTTTCCAAGACAGCTAAACTGATCAGTCTTTCAGGACTTGATTCTTCATAATCATTCCAATTTAATGTAATAAAGCACTGACTCTGGGTAATTGGGGTCGGGGTGTTACAAACGGTCAAAACAGGCAATCATGCAAGGGAAAAGACTTTCAAAGCATATCAATTAACCCTGTTCACATCAATTATCTTCAACTAAAGAATACAAGAATAACAAGAAAAAAATAGGGCTAAAATGATAAACGTGCAATGCCCTATTCATGGGTATTGGAGAATTTTCACATATAACTTAATGTCCTTCTGCGTAAAGGCAAAAACCACCTTCCTCAGAAATGGGAGATCAATATACTTGAGTCTCAGGGCTTGAATCACCTTTGAACACTGAAGATTTACAAAAACGTCCAATATGTTCAATAGACGATAACATGAGAAGGAGGAGGAAATGGGAAACGAAGCACAAGAAGAAGAGAGAGCTTACCGAGGTGATCCCAACACAATTGACGATGATCGTATCAGAGTTCAGAAGCTCATTTGGGGGATCAGAGGAATATTTTATCCGTATGGGAGCTCTCGTCCGAATAAAACCTAGAATAATTCCTTTCTGGAAATTAAACGTGACCCCGGCATGTTTAATGAAAAAAATTAAAATACATTGCGTGTAGTTTTGAAGTACAGGTCACGTACTTGCCTTTTCTGTACGCCTCTTTAGGCAGCCTCCTGGTCACCCCCACAAGGTCGTGTGTGTGTCCAACACACAACCAGCACATAACCTCCTATGACGACCCAGTTCACAGTGTGTACTCATAAAGTACATGGTGTGTACTTTAGAAGTTTCCATAAACTCCCCTTTTTTCTCAAAAATGACCACAAGAAAGAAAACATACCTGAAAAGAAGATCTGGGTTCTTATATTACCTTACTGGTTGATTGAGCTCACCCATTTCTTCTATTTACAATTCCGTAGATATGAATATGAGTGTTACTTACGAGAAGTTTAGAAGGGTGTATGGTGTGGGTAAATTGTGGAGAAATATTCACATGTATTATAAAATAAATTTCATATATAGTCAATCCTCAAAGACACTACACAATCTATTTTTTGGATTGTTTTATTATTTTTTTTGATACGATGATTATCTTGTTGAAATGATTTAAAATAAAGTTATGTTTTGATAGAGTCATTACAAATGGAAATAGATATGGGTTTAGTTATATTTTAGGATTAATTTAGTTATTTTTTTGATTATGGTTGGACAAATTCAGCGAAAACCCTGCATAAAAGTCTAAGGGATAAGTTTGAGATTAAGGTAACATACTAAAATTATTATTGATGTTTTAAGTATGCGGTTTTCATGTAAATTAAATTGTTGTTAGTATATTAGAATTTTTGTGCGGTTGTGGCATGAATTCACCTTAGAGTAATTACTTTGAAAAAAGATTATTGGGTATTTAATAGATCTTTACTCAGGGAATAATGATTGAGCCTAAAACTTCACACCTAGATAGACACTCCCAAGGTATATGATTAATGAATTCATATTCTAATTAATATATATTACAAAGGATTTATGATGTTCTATAATTTGGATAATAATTTTGAGATTACACGACTTAAAAAATCCAGAAGGAAAAATGTTTGAATTAGGTTGAACTAAACAAAAGCATTATGTGGAAAAAGAGTAATAAATATTTAGGTTGAATATTCAATGTAATTATCATTTAATATTTTTCTTATTGTGTTGATTTTTTATCTCTCGGTTTACCCCTTTTAAATTTAGTAATAGATGAATCCAGAAAAAACAAATTAATAAAAGATTATAGATAAATATATATAATTTTAGCATTAAAAATAAAACTATAATAGATTTGGAGTGATACATATTATGATTATTCCAAACCATCATCATGAATTATTATTAACAATGTTGACTTATTTGAGTTTCTAGACACGCCAATGAAGATAGGGAGAAAGTATCATTTACTTTCCGGAGATAAATATGATGAAGGAAAAAAAGATTCAAATAATTCACGTCAAAAATACTGAAATATTCCTACCAAGGGAATGAAAAAAGAACTAGAATATTCTTAATGCGTGGAAATGATAGAATAGATAAAATAATCATTGAGGAAAAATTAAGAGATCAATGGACACAATGAATTTAAATAGTTTTGATCCTCAGGAATCACTAATAGTTCAATGTATTAATAATGGGGAACCTAGGAATTATCAAAATAAATTCAACAATTCATTGGTAAATGAGTATTTAAAACATTATAATTTTATAAGATTAAAGAACTAGGGAAATACATTGAAACCAAAACTACTAATGTGATTTAAAAAAATAATGCTGAGTAAAGAACACTGATCCTCCATTCATGAACTATGGGTATTTACTTTATATCTTATTCAAGACACTAATTATTGCCTAGTTTTTTTAAGAACATTAAATCATCAACTAGATTACAAGATGTTTAATTTCTAGTAAAAACATCTAGTGGTATAATTATTTTATATCATGTTTATGTTTATGGGGAAGTTCCTTAAGAAAATATTATTGTCCATAAAATGAATTTGACATGGTTTTGAAAATGTATATCATGACCCAACTAATTAAGCCATACCTGGCTACTGATAAGATGAGTGTGACATCCCAAGACAACCTCTAGTAGGCTAGGGGATGACAACAAGAACTAAGTAAGAATATCACATACATGAGAGGCCATAGCCAAAAATACCTATATACCCACACACACATATCATATCCACTAACACCATTCTTAAATATAAAATAAATATGATACCTAAATGAATGAATATATATCTATACTAAAATAAAAGTACAAAAAAACATCCGGAAAGAAAAAAGGGAAAAAATACCATCAAAAAATTAAATAGATTTCATCCTATTAGGAAAGGAGGGGACTATTTCCAAATGAAACACATTGTATGAACCATGATCTATCTATATAACTATGATCTTCATACTCTTGGTCCTCCTAGGTCATTTTTGAAATTTCTATCATCTATATAATCCATGATAGGTGTGGGAGGATCCCATTTATGGGAGAGTATAATAATACCCAATAGGACACCATGATATCACCAAACATAAAACATAATGTGAGTAATTAGCTCATCAACATAGGGGTTTTTAAATCAAAATATGAAACATAATAATAATATAATGACACATATATATTCATGATATAATCCAATACTAAAAAAGTTTAAAACTATTCAACCATCCATATGATTCTCCTCACGGATTCAAAGTAATAGTCATATGGGTTAACTCACTCCTTGTGCCCGATGATACTGATGGTTCTCATTTAAGATGTCATTCTCGTCAAGCCTCACTAATAAGAATTAATCATTGGAACTAGAAAAATCTCAATTCAATGGTTGGGGATCTCACACAATCCACCTAGGGAATATCAAACCCCACAAAAGATAACCTACTATATAAAGGATATTTCTCTCATGCGTATTGATCACGATGATTCCTCAAATCCAATGTATGGAAATGAAATATATAATAGATGAACATACCCTGGGCTATAGAGATGGATTTATAAACTCCATAAGAGACTTATCCCTTAGAGTAGTTAAAATCATATTCTCGATATATGATTCCGAACTATAACCTCATAGGGTTAGACCAAGGGAACGAAAAATAGAGGAATAGTTTCAAACTGAAGCGAAAGAGGTAATCAAAAATAACTTAAGAAAGTAAACAACGTGTACTATGAGTACACTGTGTGTCTTCTCTATCTTAGTTCTACTTGTGTACATCATCATGTTCCCATTTACCTAGTGATGTTTAGGTACTCTGGTCATGTCTATGTACCGAGCCATGATCATGTACTATGTCCATTCCCATAAACCAACCCATGTCTGGGTATTGTATCTATGTCGAAGTACTATACAATGTTTACGTAATCTAGCTATGACCATGTGCCCGACCATGTACATTATAGTGTAACCCTAGTATACACACTTATCCAACGGCATCGGTTCAGATAGTTTGTGGTGGGTCCCACATGGAATGTGGTAATTTTCTACACATGTAAACTCTAGTCTTCATAACAAAGGTACACACTATGTGTGTTCTTGTAGAGACCCGAATCCTAACGTACATGAACATTACATTACTTTCGCAGAATACTTAATACATAACAAAAATACACACACAAGGATCGTAATAGTTTAGTGTCTTTGGAAACTCAGAACGTAATCTTCTAATCCTGGTGAAAGATCTTCAAAATCTCCCACAAAGATGTTCCTTTTTTTTACCTAAAACCTTTCTTTATATCCTGGGGAAAAGAAAACATAAAAGGGTGAGCTCAAATGCTCAGTAAGGGTAAACAAAAGAAATATCAATCACATAATTTTCATAAGAACATAACATTTTTGGAAATCTTAACCTGCAAAAGAGAGCATAATTTCATAACATGGGATAAATCATAGTAGTGAAAATGAAACCCTTACTTAAAACATTACTCATTGTGGCATACACACATAATCATAGAGAATCATTTCTTGTTAGTCAAGACTCATTGCCAAGACTATCTTAGTGGACAAAGTCCCTTTCTGAATCGAGTAATCCTCGTTTCAGTCCTGTTTCACTGAACCGGTATAACCTACCATTCCAGCCATGTCTATCTCATGAGATATGAAATCTTTACCCAATGCATTGGAGGGAGATATAGGTCCCACCCATCTCTTAATGAATCCTTTCTTATGTGTGCCACAAAATCATAAATCATACATCATTGCATAACCCATGTAATAAAAATGGGATTCTTAAACAACATGACATCATAAAACCATTCATATAAGATAAAGGAATTCATAAAAATAATTCCATCAGAATATAGTCAAATCAATGTAAAAATATGGATAGAAACATAACCCTTTATTATCTTAGATGAAAAATAATTTTGATAAAACACTTGAATTGAATTCTTGAGGAAAATATGCTTTTTCTTCAAAATCAATTTCTTTTCACAAAACATCATGAAATTTTAAAAGAAAAAGATTTTATTGAAAATAGTCATGAAATATTTTGGAGGAAGGTTCATGAAAATAAGGCTTTATAAAACCGTAAAAATCCGTTCGTGCCGTATAAGTTAAAAAAAACATTCTTCGTACTTTTGTCGGAAAAGTCAAAAAGTACCTCGTACGGAAAAACGACAAAAGATTCCTTTCATATTCTTTACTAAAAACTCACCTAAGGGTAAAATTGGATTTAAACTATTGCAAGTGGATGGAAACAATATTACATATTGAGGGAACATGGATGTGGATGATAAAATACACCCCAGTAAATACTTACGAATAAACAATCTTGGATAAAAATGAGATTGTGATATTTCCCTTACCTTAGGTCCGACTTGATTTGTAAGTGTCCGAACCTCCTGTATAATGATTTAAATCATGTTATTGACTTATTACAGAATCATATTCATTGTTATGATATCATATATGGTTCACTTATGACATTATATTACCCGTTCTTTTGTAAATTCCATGTTAAAGAAGCGTTTTGGGTAAAATCGTTTCATTTATCGTAGGTGTTTTGACTTGTTGTTCTTGACATCATTATTACTTATATCATGATTTACTTACTTCCAGAATATAAAATATGATTTATATATCATATATATTCAGTATATATATATATATAATAGGTAGAAAAATGAAAAACACCGTTCATGGAGACGGTAGTCCGTACGTACGCATGAACGCTGTTTTCCTTTCCTTATTGTCTTGAAATGGAAGTAAGTAGATGACATACATATGTATATATATACATAAATCCAGTAGATTTATAATTTCATATATTTCATTATTATTTCTTATATATACGTTATAATCATTCTTAAATGGTTAACATGGAGAATGAATCTCATCGCGTCGTGGAGACGGTATTCCGTACGTACGCACGAGCGATGATATCATTTCTATAAATATTGAATTGAATTGGAGTGGATTATACAATATATCAGAATCAATATGATGTTGTAATAACTATGTATAGTTATTCTTTACACCATTATACCCATCCATGTAAGGTGGTGGTGGAAAATAGATTACACCACGGCGTGGAGACGGTATTCCGTACGTACGCACGCGCGGTGATTTCTTTTTCCGTAGGATGGATAGATGGTGAAATAGGGTTGTTTCATACTTATAATAACATATCAGTATATGAGTGATACTGATGTTATTACTTCATAATGAAACAACCTAAGAAGAAGAAGTGGAAGAAGAAATAAAGATGAAAGAATTGGTAACGGTAATTACCTCTTCTTTGAAGTGCCTCTTTGAGACCTCCTCTTAGGGCACTAAAATTGGTCTTTGAGGAAGACAAGAACCTCTAGGATGTTTCTAGGGAAGTGTAGAAGAGATTTTGGCAGGGGTTGTCCGAGCTTGAGTGCTCAAATTGGTGTGAGGAGGAGGGGGAAGAGGTGCCCTTTTATAAGGGAGGAGAGGGGCAACTTAGGAATATCTCAAAATATTATTTTATATTAAAGTCAAAATCGGTTTATAATGGTTCCAAAGGGTCTTATTTCGAAGCTAAAGTGGGGATGGGTCGAAATCCTATCAACCAATAGGATTTAGACAAGTTTAGGGTATTATTTTAACCTTATCAATTAGATTTAACTCTAAGTTAAATAATTTAACTTTTACCGTGTCTTTTTGTTTTCTTTCACTATATGGTTAATACACTTACTATAACATGCCAAACGAACCCCAAATTGTATATTATTAATAAATATATCCTTATCTAAGTCATTTGGCCGAACCTTAGATTTTTAGGAATAAAATAACAATTAATAATATAATATTTGATTTAAAAACTATTTTGTGTCAATTTTGACACTATTTGATATATGATTTTTGTGAAAGTCATAACAGAATTATATGTTCGAACCAAGTTGATTAAATCAACACTAATATATCATAGTAACCTAGAAAATTAGTGGAATTCATAAAAAGTCTTAAATTACATTTATTTTGGTATTTATATTATCAATTATGTCAATATTTCATTAATAAGATAATTACTGCATTATTTTTGTGTCATAAATAAATTATATTATTTGATGTCTAAAAATTACAAATAAAATACCATCATGTAGGAAATCTTTTTAGCTTTCTAATGAATATTTATAGTCGAATTTATCTTATGTATAACCCCATATTAAAAATGATTTACTTATTAAACTTTCATTTTAACTATTTTAATCCTTCTTTAAATAAATTAATAATAAATGTCCTAATCTAATCCAAGTGGGCCTAAATGGTCATATTTTATTCCTAAGTTTGTTTTTGGTCGAATTACACATGTCCAATAGAATTAGGACATGTGTTAGGGTAATATTAATATCATATTTACCCTTAGTTACCTTATTTACTATTAGCCGTGGTAAAAAAAAGTAAAAAGTTACTATTCACCAAAAAATTATTTTCATCTCATTGAACCACATTTTAGTCCTTGATATTAACCGTGTCTCTCGGATTTTCGAAATTCCATTCACAGAAGCGGTAAAATTATGTTTTATGCAAAATTCAGTTTTTAACCTACCACTTAGTAGTTTCACTATTCATCAAAAATTGATGATTTTCAGAACAATGCCAAAATTTCATCCCAAGCTATATTTCATATTCCGAATTCAAAAATGAAGTCTATTTTACCAAATTCATAACATAAAAGTTGCATTAATTAATTTTATAATTAAATCCCGCTGTTAAAACAAATAGCATTTTTTTAAGAAACAATATCTATCAAAAGATTGACACTTGTTTATGTCTAGTTTAAATGTGAAACTACATCCAATGACCAACATTGTATTAAATTGTAAAAATATATTCTAAATATACTTTAAAACCAATCAAATTAATGATTTATCACTATTAATTATTTCGATTAAAAAAGTTGTTTTTAATTATAATTTAGTAATTTTCACTATTCATCAGAATATGAAAGTTATCCGAAAAGTACCAAAATTTCACCTTAGGCTAAATTCGATACTCCGAATCCAAAAATAAAGTTCATTTTGAAAAATAAGATTTACTGGATTTCAAAAAGTGGTTATTACTATTCATAACGGCTAGTTTTAATAATATTTTTATAGCATATCGTTGTTTAGTGAAACTCGGTATTGCGTACTACACACGCTATCGAGGAAGGTCGCGATTGCGTGTAATGCAAGTCAAGTCAAGGATGTGAGTTGTGCAAGATCCTTTTGGTGTAGCGTACAACACAAGACATTAATAAAATTAAAAAGAATATTTTTTTATAAAATCTTGGGCTGTTACATTCTACCCCCCTTAAAATGAATTTCTCCCTCGAAATTCTTCGGGGTTATAAATGGTTTACTATTTGAAAGTTTCTTTAATAGAAATCCACATCGTAAAAGGGAATACCAAAACTTGGCTTTAAAAACTAAAGTATGAAATGTAACGATTACCCAAATAAACTAATCACTGGGTTTCCACATAGGTGAAAATATGGATATGGAAGAGAAATCTAACAATCATGTTCTGATGGAGAGTGGTAGAGAACATGGCTATGGAAAAGCCAACAATAACAAATCCATAAATTTGTGACGATCTAAGGTACCATCTGATTAATCAGATATAAGAGCACTAGGACAACATTTTTGGTTTTCAAGATCTTTTCCCTAAAGTTGAAGAATTTGAATTAGAATAAATACTTACTTTATTTTTGTACAATCTCACTATTGTTAGTGCCTTGAACAATTTCCACTTCATCTCTTAAATAAATGAAGTTGAATTTGTTATTCGTGAAGTGTTAGCAGATCATGTGATAGAATGACGGGTCATTCCATCTGTCTCAAAAGATTAGCAAAATTTATATACATAAGTCGATCTATAGTGGGATTAATCATATATGGTTCCTAAAATGGGATTATACTTCATATATCATACTGCTTAATATAATAACACTAGTTTCTACTAAACAGGGACTTCCTGTAGGTCAGTGGTAGGCGATAAAGGCCAGTCGCACTTCGGTTGTGGGTTCGATTCCTACAGCCTTGTCCGAAGCGATGGGCTGTCGCCCGTCCTGCAGGTTGTCCTTTTTCTAAAACTACGTTAATATAACATCCCATCAATAATATCGAAAATCTTCTATCCTTAAACAATACTAACTTATGTCCAACATAATCCAGTATAATCTTTAGGCTTATACATAATACTGCAGTCCACTCTCATAATATAGTGACAACGATTACCAGAGATTTAATACTGTCGTTGATCCCCACATATCATAAGATATGTCTTGTTGGTCACATTCCAAACATTCAAAGTCCTTAATCGTGTATTCTCTTGAATACCATAGTGAAAACATGAGTGCAGTTAAAAGTTAACACTTTCGACATACCAAAATCCTCAAAATTCTATATACTCAAACCATGATATCACTTAGTCCTTATATCAATCATGAGCTCATGAATACTATTAAACATTTCATTTTCTCGTCTTCATTATGCGCATATCATCTTATTTCCAAAAAATATCTCAATCACTTTGAATACCACATCAATAAATATTGCAACACTCAATGATACAACATTATTTTTGGAATCCCATTACATAAACACTTAATCATTCCACCACATCGTTGTCATATTCAACATTGCCAATAGTGATCGCATGTGATTTCCCTTTGTCCTTTGCCTTCAGTGGTTGCTCATGTTGATCATCACTAACCCTTGGATTAGGGCAATTATTAGCATAATGCCCCATTTCCTTGCACTTGAAGCATTGAAGTGTTGGCGGTGCGTTCTCTGCAGTGTTTGCTTTATTCACATCATTAGAAACCCTTTTTCCATTACTTCGACACTCAGCTGCTCGATGACCTTCTTTTCCACACTTAAAACATTTTCTAGTCCCTTTAAGACAATCTCCACCATGCTTCTTTCCACACTTTGTACATAAGGAAACATTCATCTTCTTTTCACCATTATTTTGAGATTTCTCCTTGAACTCCATCTTTCGTTTCTTGTCAAAACCATGAGATGGATATGTAACACCAACTTCCATTTCCACCTTGATAGCACAACGCACAATTTCTTCATAGCTACTGAAGTCTCTTATAGCTAATGCCCTTCGAAGACTTGGTTTTAAGCCACTGAAAAATCGATCAACTTTACTTTCAGGTTGGATGATAATTCCAGAAGCATACCTTGCAAGTCTTGTAAAATTTGCTTCATAGGTACCAACAGATTCATCATCCCTTTGCTTCAGTTAAAGAAACTCTTTCTCCATCTTTGTTCGAAGAATACGAGGGAAGTACTTATTGAAAAATATGTTCTTGAACTCGTCCCATTCCATAGACTCAATTTCATCCCTTTGCCTTGTATTCTTAATAAGATTCCACCATTGATCAGCATCTCCTTCCAAACGATACACTGCTAGGATGACTTTATCATGTTCAGAACATTGAAGAACTGAAAATATCTTTTCAGTAGTACTGATCCATTGTTCAGCCACAAGTGGATCAGAAGACCCACTGAAAGAAGGTGGACGTTGCCTCATGAAGGACTCAATAGAATATTGTTCCCTTCTCTGCTCATTTGGAAGTCCAGAATGATTCATAGCTTGTGTAAGTATAGCAATAAGATTTTGCACTCCATCTCCCATAACATTTGTTTGTTCAGGAGGGCAATCATTGCATTGTCCATTGCATTGATCAACACGGTTCCTTCGGGTTCCAGCCATCGTCTAAAACCCAAAAAGAATAGTGTGAGAGGCAAAAATCATGCTAGGGAAAACAACATAATAAAGGGGGAGTACCTTCAATATCCAACATCTTAGGTTCAATTCTATGATCGTTAGCGTAATTCTATTACTATAACCTATACGTATTCTTATCCCTAGGGACATCCCTAGACATACCTTAGAAATATCTCTAGGGATCTCACTAACGTTTTCGCATCCTAGTTTCCAAAGGTTGACTAAACCTTTCCTCTGATACCAACTGTAGAGACCCGAATCCTAACGTACATGAACATTACATTACTTTCGCGGAATACTTAATACATAACAAAAATACACACACAAGGATCGTAATAGTTTAGTGTCTTTGGAAACTCAGAACGTAATCTTCTAATCCTGGTGAAAGATCTTCAAAATCTCCCACAAAGATCTTCCATTTTTTTACCTAAAACCTTTCTTTATATCCTGGGGAAAAGAAAACATAAAAGGGTGAGCTCAAATGCTCAGTAAGGGTAAACAAAAGAAATATCAATCACATAATTTTCATAAGAACATAACATTTTTGGAAATCTTAACCTGCAAAAGAGAGCATAATTTCATAACATGGGATAAATCATAGTAGTGAAAATGAAACCCTTACTTAAAACATTACTCATTGTGGCATACACACATAATCATAAAGAATCATTTCTTGTTAGTCAAGACTCATTGCCAAGACTATCTTAGTGGACAAAGTCCCTTTCTGAATCGAGTAATCCGCGTTTCAGTCCTGTTTCACTAAACCGGTATAACCTACCATTCCAGCCATGTCTATCTCATGAGATATGAAATCTTTACCTAATGCATTGGAGGGAGATATAGGTCCCACCCATCTCTTAATGAATCCTTTCTTATGTGTGCCACAAAATCATAAATCATACATCATTGCATAACCCATGTAATAAAAATGGGATTCTTAAACAACATGACATCATAAAACCATTCATATAAGATAAAGGAATTCATAAAAATAATTCCATCAGAACATAGTCAAATCAATGTAAAAATATGGATAGAAACAGAACCCTTTATTATCTTAGATGAAAAATAATTTTGATAAAACACTTGAATTGAATTCTTGAAGAAAATATCCCTTTTCTTCAAAATCAATTTCTTTTCACAAAACATCATGCAATTTTAAAAGAAAAAGATTTTATTGAAAATAGTCATGAAATATTTTGGAGGAAGGTTCATGAAAATAAGGCTTTATAAAACCGTAAAAATCCGTTCGTGCCGTATAAGTTAAAAAAAACATTCTTCGTACTTTTGTCGGAAAAGTCAAAAAGTACCTCGTACGGAAAAACGACAAAAGATTCCTTTCATATTCTTTACTAAAAACTCACCTAAGGGTAAAATTGGATTTAAACTATTGCAAGTGGATGGAAACAATATTACATATTGAGGGAACATGGATGTGGATGATAAAATACACCCCAGTAAATACTTACGAATAAACAATCTCGGATAAAAATGAGATTGTGATATTTCCCTTACCTTAGGTCCGACTTGATTTGTAAGTGTCCGAACCTCCTGTATAATGATTTAAATCATGTTATTGACTTATTACAGAATCATATTCATTGTTATGATATCATATATGGTTCACTTATGACATTATATTACCCGTTCTTTTGTAAATTCCATGTTAAAGAAGCGTTTTGGGTAAAATCGTTTCATTTATCGTAGGTGTTTTGACTTGTTGTTCTTGACATCATTATTACTTATATCATGATTTACTTACTTCCAGAATATAAAATATGATTTATATATCATATATATTCAGTATATATATATATATATAATAGGTAGAAAAATGAAAAACACCGCTCATGGAGACGGTAGTCCGTACGTACGCATGAACGCTGTTTTCCTTTCCTTATTGTCTTGAAATGGAAGTAAGTAGATGACATACATATGTATATATATACATAAATCCAGTAGATTTATAATTTCATATATTTCATTATTATTTCTTATATATACATTATAATCATTCTTAAATGGTTAACATGGAGAATGGATCTCATCGCGTCGTGGAGACGGTATTCCGTACGTACGCACGAGCGATGATATCATTTCTATAAATATTGAATTGAATTGGAGTGGATTATACAATATATCAGAATCAATATGATGTTGTAATAACTATGTATAGTTATTCTTTACACCATTATACCCATCCATGTAAGGTGGTGGTGGAAAATAGATTACACCACGGCGTGGAGACGGTATTCCGTACGTACGCACGCGCGGTGATTTCTTTTTCCGTAGGATGGATAGATGGTGAAATATGGTTGTTTCATACTTATAATAACATATCAGTATATGAGTGATACTGATGTTATTACTTCATAATGAAACAACCTAAGAAGAAGAAGTGGAAGAAGAAATAAAGATGAAAGAATTGGTAACGGTAATTACCTCTTCTTTGAAGTGCCTCTTTGAGACCTCCTCTTAGGGCACTAAAATTGGTCTTTGAGGAAGACCAGAACCTCTAGGATGTTTCTAGGGAAGTGGAGAGGAGAAATTGGCAGGGGTTGGCCGAGCTTGAGTGCTCAAATTGGTGTGAGGAGGAGGGGGAGGAGGTGTCCTTTTATAGGGGAGGAGAGGGGCACCTTAGGAATATCTCAAAATATTATTTTATATTAAAGTCAAAATCAGGTTATAATGGTTCCAAAGGGTCTTATTTCGAAGCTAAAGTGGGGATGGGTCTAAATCCTATCAACAAATAGGATTTAGACAAGTTTAGGGTATTATTTTAACCTTATCAATTAGATTTAACTCTAAGTTAAATAATTTAACTTTTACCGTGTCTTTTTGTTTTCTTTCACTATATGGTTAATACACTTACTATAACATGCCAAAAGAACCCCAAATTGTATATTATTAATACATATATCCTTATCTAAGTCATTTGGCCGAACCTTAGATTTTTAGGAATAAAATAACAATTAATAATATAATATTTGATTTAAAAACTATTTTTTGTCAATTTTGACACTATTTGATATATGATTTTTGTGAAAGTCATAACAGAATTATATGTTCGAACCAAGTTGATTAAATCAACACTAATATATCATAGTAACCTATAAAATTAGTGGAATTCATAAAAAGGCTTAAATTACATTTATTTTGGTATTTATATTATCAATTATGTCAATATTTCATTAATAAGATAATTACTGCATCATTTTTGTGTCATAAATAAATTATATTATTTGATGTCTAAAAATTACAAATAAAATACCCTCATGTAGGAAATATTTTTAGATTTCTAATGAATATTTATAGTCGAATTTATCTTATGTATAACCCCATATTAAAAACGATTTACTTATTAAACATTGATTTTAACTATTTTAATCCTTCTTTAAATAAATTAATAATAAATGTCCTAATCTAATCCAAGTGGGCCTAAATGGTCATATTTTATTCCTAAGTTTGTTTTTGGTCGAATTACACTTGTCCAATAGAATTAGGACATGTGTTAGGGTAATATTAATATCATATTTACCCTTAGTTACCTTATTTACTATTAGCCGTGGTAAAAAAAAGTAAAAAGTTACTATTCACCAAAAATTATTTTCATCTCATTGAACCACATTTGAGTGGTTTTAAAGTATATTTAGAATATATTTTTACAATTTAATACAATGTTGGTCATTGGATGTAATTTCACATTTAAACTAGACATAAACAAGTGTCAATCTTTTGATAGATGTTGAATACTTAGTACATAACAAAAACACACACACAAGGATCGTAATAGTTTAGTGTCTTTGGAAACTCGGAACGTAATCTTCTAAACGTGGTGAAAGATCTTCAATATATCCCATAAAGATCTTCCCCTTTTTTTACCTAAAACCTTTCTTTATATCCTGGGGAAAAGAAAACATAAAAGGGTGAGCTCAAATGCTCAGTAAGGGTAAACAAAAGAAATATCAATCACATCATATACATAAGAACATAGCTTTTGGAAATCTTAACCTGCAAAAGAGCTCATAATATCATAACATGGGATAAATCATAGAAGTGAAAATGAAATCATAACTTAAAACATTACTCATTGTGGCATACACACATAATCATAGAGAATCATTTCTTGTTAGTCAAGACTCATTGCCAAGACTATCTTAGTGGACAAAGTCCCTTTCTGAATCGAGTAATCCTCGTTTCAGTCCTGTTTCACTGAACCGGTATAACCTACCATTCCAGCCATGTCTATCTCATGAGATATAAAATCTTTAACCAATGCATTGGAGGGATATATAGGTCCCACCCATCTCTTAATGAATCCTTTCTTATGTGTGCCACAAAATCATAAATCATACATCATTGCATAACCCATGTAATAAAAATGGGATTCTTAAACAACATGACATCATAAAACCATTCATATAAGATAAAGGAATTCATAAAAATAATTCCATCAGAACATAGTCAAATCAATGTAAAAATATGGATAGAAACAGAACCCTTTATTATCTTAGATGAAAAATAATTTTGATAAAACACTTGAATTGAATTCTTGAGGAAAATATCCTTTTTCTTCAAAATCAATTTCTTTTCACAAAACATCATGCAATTTTAAAAGAAAAAGATTTTATTGAAAATAGTCATGAAGTATTTTGGAGGAAGGATCATGAAAATAAGGCTTTATAAAACCGTAAAAATCCGTTCGTGCCGTATAAGTTAAAAAAAACATTCTTCGTACTTTTGTCGGAAAAGTCAAAAAGTACCTCGTACGGAAAAACGACAAAAGATTCCTTTCATATTCTTTACTAAAAACTCACCTAAGGGTAAAATTGGATTTAAACTATTGCAAGTGGATGGAAACAATATTACATATTGAGGGAACATGGATGTGGATGATAAAATACACCCCAGTAAATACTTACGAATAAACAATCTCGGATAAAAATGAGATTGTAATATTTCCCTTACCTTAGGTCCGACTTGATTTGTAAGTGTCCGAACCTCCTGTATAATGATTTAAATCATGTTATTGACTTATTACAGAATCATATTCATTGTTATGATATCATATATGGTTCACTTATGACATTATATTACCCGTTCTTTTGTAAATTCCATGTTAAAGAAGCGTTTTGGGTAAAATCGTTTCATTTATCGTAGGTGTTTTGACTTGTTGTTCTTGACATCATTATTACTTATATCATGATTTACTTACTTCCAGAATATAAAATATGATTTATATATCATATATATTCAGTATATATATATATATAATAGGTAGAAAAATGAAAAACACCGTTCATGGAGACGGTAGTCCGTACGTACGCATGAACGCTGTTTTCCTTTCCTTATTGTCTTGAAATGGAAGTAAGTAGATGACATACATATGTATATATATACATAAATCCAGTAGATTTATAATTTCATATATTTCATTATTATTTCTTATATATACATTATAATCATTCTTAAATGGTTAACATGGAGAATGAATCTCATCGCGTCGTGGAGACGGTATTCCGTACGTACGCACGAGCGATGATATCATTTCTATAAATATTGAATTGAATTGGAGTGGATTATACAATATATCAGAATAAATATGATGTTGTAATAACTATGTATAGTTATTCTTTACACCATTATACCCATCCATGTAAGGTGGTGGTGGAAAATAGATTACACCACGGCGTGGAGACGGTATTCCGTACGTACGCACGCGCGGTGATTTCTTTTTCCGTAGGATGGATAGATGGTGAAATAGGGTTGTTTCATACTTATAATAACATATCAGTATATGAGTGATACTGATGTTATTACTTCATAATGAAACAACCTAAGAAGAATAAGTGGAAGAAGAAATAAAGATGAAAGAATTGGTAACGGTAACTACCTCTTCTTTGAAGTGCCTCTTTGAGACCTCCTCTTAGGGCACTAAAATTGGTCTTTGAGGAAGACCAGAACCTCTAGGACGTTTCTAGGGAAGTGGAGAGGAGAAATTGTCAGGGGTTGGCCGAGCTTGAGTGCTCAAATTGGTGTGAGGAGGAGGGGGAGGAGGTGTCCTTTTATAGGGGAGGAGAGGGGCACCTTAGGAATATCTCAAAATATTATTTTATATTAAAGTCAAAATCGGGTTATAATGGTTCCAAAGGGTCTTATTTCGAAGCTAAAGTGGGGATGGGTCGAAATCCTATCAACAAATAGGATTTAGACAAGTTTAGGGTATTATTTTAACCTTATCAATTAGATTTAACTCTAAGTTAAATAATTTAACTTTTACCGTGTCTTTTTGTTTTCTTTCACTATATGGTTAATACACTTACTATAACATGCCAAACGAACCCCAAATTGTATATTATTAATACATATATCCTTATCTAAGTCATTTGGCCGAACCTTAGATTTTTAGGAATAAAATAACAATTAATAATATAATATTTGATTTAAAAACTATTTTGTGTCAATTTTGATTCTATTTGATATATGATTTTTGTGAAAGTCATAACAGAATTATATGTTCGAACCAAGTTGACTAAATCAACACTAATATATCATAGTGACCTATAAAATTAGTTTAATTCATAAAAAGTCTTAAATTACATTTATTTTGGTATTTATATTATCAATTATGTCAATATTTCATTAATAAGATAATTACTGCATCATTTTTGTGTCATAAATAAATTATATTATTTGATGTCTAAAAATTACAAATAAACTACCATCATGTAGGAAATCGTTTTAGCTTTCTAATGAATATTTATAGTCGAATTTATCTTTTGTATAACCCCATATTAAAAATGATTTACTTATTAAACTTTGATTTTAACTATTTTAATCCTTCTTTAAATAAATTAATAATAAATGTCCTAATCTAATCCAAGTGGGCCTAAATGGTCATATTTTATTCCTAAAATTGTTTTTGGTCGAATTACACTTGTCCAATAGAATTAGGACATGTGTTAGGGTAATATTAATATCATATTTACCCTTAGTTACCTTATTTACTATTAGCCGTGGTAAAAAAAAGTAAAAAGTTACTATTCACCAAAAAATTATTTTCATCTCATTGAACCACATTTTAGTCCTTGATATTAACCGTGTCTCTCGGATTTTCGAAATTCCATTCACAGAAGTGGTAAAATTAAGTTTTATGCAAAATTCAGTTTTTAACCTACCACTTAGTAGTTTCACTATTCATCAAAAATTGATGTTTTTCAGAACAATGCCAAAATTTCATCCCAAGCTATATTTCATATTCCGAATTCAAAAATGAAGTCTATTTTACCAAATTCATAACATAAAAGTTGCATTAATTAATTTTATAATTAAATTCCGCTGTTAAAACAAATAGCATTTTTTTTAAGAAACAATATCTATCAAAAGATTGACACTTGTTTATGTCTAGTTTAAATGTGAAACTACATCCAATGACCGAAATTGTATTAAATTGTAAAAATATATTCTAAATATACTTTAAAACCACTCAAATTAATGATTTATCACTATTAATTATTTCAATTAAAAAAGTTGTTTTTAATTATAATTTAGTAATTTTCACTATTCATCAGAATATGAAAGTTATCCGAAAAGTACCAAAATTTCACCTTAGGCTAAATTCGATACTCCGAATCCAAAAATAAAGTTCATTTTGAAAAATAAGATTTACTGGATTTCAAAAAGTGGTTATTACTATTCATAACGGCTAGTTTTAATAATATTTTTATAGCATATCGTTGTTTAGTGAAACTCGGTATTGCGTACTACACACGCTATCGAGGAAGGTCGCGATTGCGTGTAATGCAAGTCAAGTCAAGGATGTGTGTTGTGCAAGCTCCTTTTGGTGTAGCGTACAACACAAGACATTAATAAAATTAAAAAGAAAATTTTTTTATAAAATCTTGGGCTGTTACAGTTCTCATGACTACCTACGGTGTAATATATGATTTTACAAAAATCATGAATCTTCACTCATCAATATCTCACATCTTTTCCACCACTGAATCTTTGATGAAACTCAACATAGAGGCCATGTTAGATTTTATAGAACACCGATTTTCATTGATGTATGGATTTTGGGAACATCCTTTATTTGAGAATTAATCCCCATCACACCACATCACCAAAACTCTATTCCTAAGGACCAGTCTTCTCCAATCCAGCACTAGATTTTTCATTATCATCATCAATCCTTAATAACACCATTGATCTCATACCTACATCCATAGTATTGATCCATTGATCAAAATAATGATTTCACAATTATCATTTACTGGGTATATTTTGAATCACTGGCCAACGGAAATTATGGAGATGATAATGTAAGTAATAGTGGAAGAAATGGAAAATACAGTATGAGAAATGAAAATTGACCATTGTTTGGGTTGTCGTCAATACATTTGTACTATAATGGAAAATATAATATAATATTAATATATATTAATTTCCAAAATATATGCAGATTCAATCCATAACAAAATTACATTATTGAAACCTAAATTAATTTGTTTTTTGAATTATTTTTTATGAATTATGGAAAAAATAAATAGGGAAAATAAAATAAAAAACAATTTCATGCCTTGAGTTTGAATAGATCATTAATAAATAGTGATTTTAGGCTATTGTTAATGATAAGGTCAAAAAAATAAATTTGTGTAGATGATCTTTATAAAATTAGTATCCAATCATTGATATTGTTTTCTTTTCAGAAGGCTCCCCTTCAGGATTTCTCTTTCAAATCTACTGGGTTATGTAACTGAACCTAGTGTTTTGTATAATCTTTCTTAAATAGAAGATGTTTGATTATTTTTATTAATAAATTATAAATAAATTAATTTTTTTTAAATTATTATTCCACCAAGGATGACACTCATGTTTGACACTCGATGTGCATGAAGATTATGTCACACCTAGGGTAAATCCAGTTTTTGAGGTGTAATGGTGGTGTATAGTTATCCATATTGGAATCCATTTTAGAGATATTACATTATTTTAAAAAAATCTTATGAATGATATAATATATTTAAAAATTTATTAAATAAATACTTAGCCTCTCCAACCCCTGGAATCATATTCTAGTTTAGCGTCGATCTCTACTTTTTTAAAGATATTATGATGATTTAATAAGAAAAAATAAACTCATTATATTCTCCCCACCCGATGAATTTTACTTCAAACATCAAAAAGAAAACACAAAAAGATAAGGGTACTAGGCTCACATATGATTCACTCTCTCCTAGGATCTCTCCTAAATATTCCCATGTTTCCATCAAACATACACCAAGGTATTTTATCACCCATGAGGGATCTTATACTTTTGATCCTTGATCTCTACTGGGAACTGATCAAGGGTTGCTACAACCCTGATATCTAGCTCACTCCAGTCAATTACATGTAATTGGTCAAGAACATACCTCTTTATCTACGACATGTGGAATACATCATGTACCCGATATAACTATGGTGTTAGGGATAATATTTTACCCCCTCACCAACCCTATGTAGTATTAGGAATGGGATAAGGAATCATATAGATAAGTTTCCACCCATGAAAAATCTCAAAATACTCATCAATGTGAGTTTTTTAGGAACACATGGTCTCTCTCTCAGAACTCCAAAGGAATTAACCATCGGTCCTTAAAAAAATGGGATGGATTTTGGAAGACTTCATACACTCTAGATGATCAGAACCTTCTTTGTTGTCACATACACAAAATTTGAGCCTATAAGCACATACTCCCTCATATCAAAAGAACATAGTGGTGAACTATAGGGTATCTCAGTGAAGTCCTCAAATAGTTTTGTAACAATAGTGGGGTGATATTTGTTGTATTAAAAAGGAACCATGGTTTTTTATCCTTCTAACTATGATAAAAAGTCTTACATGCATGCCAACAACATTTCCTCCAAAACCAAAATGGTTTACTTTTTCTAGCAGTTAGTCAGGGGGTCAAATTCCATACTCAATTGAAACTAAAAACCAAAGGCCTTTTTAATCCTCTCCATAATCATGATGTTAAGAAAGAACCAGATTCTAAAATTATCTCCTAGGTAACTAAATGAATCCATACAATCTCTTTCACCTAAATTCATCTGAATATCTCTACTGAACACAAATTTTAGACTTATAGGATGTCAATTGACTTTTTGATTTAGTCTTTGATCACCCAAATGGTGTCATGTACTCTAGATGATTATGGGATCCCCATTAGTATTTCTATATAGATACCATTCCAATTCATATCTGGTAGCTCAATGGGATGAGCCAAAACTGCAAGAACCCCATACTTAGCCTTCACTTGTTGATAAGTGAGGCATCAAAAAATAAACTTATCTACACAATTCTTTATTCAGGGACACCAAATCTGACACTGAAGGTACTGATATATCTTATCCACACATGGATGTATCACCATGATGGATTTATGGAACTCCCTAAAACATCCTCTTACATTGTATCTAGTACTATCATCCACCCTAGGAAAATATGACATGTTCCCCACCTTCAAAAACCCCATCAAGAGAACAACCAATGGAAATATGTATATTGAAGGCCTCAAAATAGATATCTCCAAGCTGGTCCTACCTAACATGTTATAGAAGAGGAGTGGAAACAACCATCGACTAACAATAATATACACCATCATTTTCCACTAAGGAGAACTATAATGAGGCCATGTGATCTGATTCATCACTCAAGAATTGTGAGCAATATTTCATCCTAAGAGCATCCTCTACGATGTTCCAATTATTAGGAGTGTAGACTATATCTAAATAATAATCTCATAGTAACAATATCAATCTTCTCTATCCTAATTTAAGGTCCATATATGAAAATATAAACTTTAGACTCTTATGGTCATAATAAATAATGAACCACTCACCCATAAAGTAGTGTCTTCACATCTCCAGGTCATATTCCACCCTTCCATCTCTAGATCATGGGTCACATATTTATAATTATGATATCATATCTACTAGGAACAATATAAATCACTGACATCCACTACATCAGGACACATCCTAGCCTAGTCAAGGAGGCCTCATAGAACACCACATACTCAACACCATCCTCTAGAAGTCTTATGATGGTGGTACTCATCAATAACTTCTTCAAATAAAATAATTTTATATGGAACCTCTCTATACAAATGATTGGATTCCCATTTTATGTAAAATTTGTGATGGGTTCTCATATCCTAGATAAATTGACCACACATATCTGATAGTATCCATATAACTAAAGGATGCTCAATAACTCAGTCATACTCTTGGGTGCCTCCCAAGATCGCATTGACTAAACCATTTCCAGGTCCACTACTTCTCCCTCTACTAATATAACATGTCCAAGAAAGTAGACCCCTCAAATACATAACTAACACTTCAATATATTCCCAAAAAATTAGTTGTCATGATTTTTTTCCTATTCTATCTTTACGCTTCTTTCATGTTCATCAAGTGACTCAGTATATACCAGGATGTCATCCATGAAGGCTACCATGATCCGATTTCAGAATGTGCGTAGGATCCTACTCATGAGTACAATGAAAACTATTGAGGTGTTAATGTCTTAAAATCGAAAAAAATTGGACATATAAAGACCATAAAAACATTATAATGACATCCTTGATATATCATAATATCAAATTTAGAGCTAATGATAGCTTGATCTGAGGACAATATTCAAGAATAATGCCACCACTTTTTCTAGATGAAGATGTCCTAAATCTTTTGTAGTTGATACTTATTCATCATGGAAACCTAGTTCAGGTGATAATAATTCACACATTACCTCAATCTCACATCCATCTTCTTGGTGAAAAAAATGTGGCTTTTTAGGGAAAGATGCTGGGTCTGAAAATATTTTCGTCTAAAAATCCTGAACTGCACCTTCAAATCATGACGCTTTGAGAGATCAAGATGACATGATGAGTAGATATTGAATAAATACGTAGGTAAATTTTTTAATGAATTATATCTATCTATGGTTCGGTAATCCCAATACTTAGGAAATATTTCCTCATACTCCTCCCCCACTATTGGAATATGACAACCTATAACGCCTTCTACTCTAAGAGTCATACTATCCAAATAGGGATTAATCACATTTATCTACTTATTTATGAGACCATAATACTCTAACATGATTTACTTCTCATCAAATAAGAAAAAACACCTCCCATTACCATAGACACACTACATCCTCCATCTAAAATAGTTAATTCATGCATGAAGTGAAGATATCTAGTCTGTACCTATGATAAAATCACAAAGAATCATTGCTATAAAAATGAGATCCCATAAGAATATCTCTCCTGCCAAAGGCAGATCACACTATCAGTAGAATTGTTTGATCATTGAATCACCTAAAGTATGAGTTTCTAACTATATAGTCCTAGATAAAGGATCCACTAGATTCAATATATCCTTAATTAGGGAAAGTGGAATGAAAAGAGTGTCTCACTCCTGTGTATATCAATACTGAAACTAAAGTATAGATGAAAAATATTGTACCTATAATAACCCATGGATCCTCTAGGTCATAGGACTATATTACTTACAACAGTTCTCTTACCTGACCACTAGCTCCCTCAACATGGTGTTGACCACAAGAAGGTGGTTTTGGAAATAGGTCAAATTTCATACTACCTCAAGATACTCTCCCCTCTCATATTCTTCACCCACTACCATGTAGACATCCATGTTCCGTCTTTTGTCTCTTCTCAGGTAGTCCATCAATCATATCCTTTCCAGTTATACAAAATGTTGGGCAATGCTTCATCAGATGTCACCATCCATCTTAAGGGAAACACTACCTCTCTCTCAACCGAACTCATCAACCCCAAGAGACCTAAACTATAGAAACCCTTTCCAAAGAACGCTTCCTAATGTGTCCCATTAACCAAGATGAATGTTTCTACATTTGGATACCTTCTACAAAATTTAATCTTATGTATTCCCACTATCAGTACAAACTACTAATATTTTCTCAACCATAAGTCTCTCCACCAGTAATTATTACTCAAGAACACCATGGTTGGTAAGGATGGAAAGGGATATCACTCTTATCCAAATATCTTGGAATTTACCCCCATTAGAACCTCAATGATTGAATGAAAAGATCTAAAACTATATCCAAGTAATATTTGAAGAGGTTAGTGAATCAAGATGAATACTCTACACCAATCATTATACCGTGCTGAAGCTACAAAATCTCTTATATAATCATCCTCACAAAGTGGTCAGATATAACTCCTCACTAAGGATATATTAAAAATATATCAAAGAGAGGTCCATATCATCATGTGTTTGAGTCACCATTTCCAAAAAATACCTAGTATATTAATGAATAATCCACATATCTAGGACTACCATCAAATCAATAGGTGTCATAAAAGGGTGGAATACTCATGTAACTGCCTCAACCCAGTCCTGAGCTACCAAGGGGTCTACATCACCCAAACAATTAGGGGTCACATCCTCTGAAACCCATGGAGTTCTAATCCTATTATTATATTTATCTAGTAATGTTTGCACAACTGGATTCTCAATAGGTTGTTTTAATACTGGGAAACCACCCAGATGCAACACCTCCTACTCATTTCCTTTCACTAAAGTATCTTCATTAGGAAGATCATCATCATGATCTTAATATGGAATCCTGGATATTTATCAACATGGAGGAATCTAGAAATATGAATATATACCATGGTTAAAAGAGTATATAATGGGAGTTTCAGTAAGAAGGTCCTAGAAACCACAACCCTTTCCTAAATGAATCATGTACATAAGTCTTCCCTATAACTAGTTTCGATATTTATAGTTTAAATAAGAAGTTCATTAGAGTCCTGGTGATTGTACATGTTAGTCGCAACACCAACATTAGATTCATTTTCCTGAGAAAATAAAAACACTATAACATTGTTTCCCTAATTTTAATACCAAACCTAACTACTAGATAATCTCCAAACTATTTTCCTAATTTGGACTCCTCTAATAAAACATTGTCATGACCCAACCAACTGGGGCCAACCTGGCCAGCGATACGATGAGTTGGGCACCCCAAGACCACCTATAATAGGACATGGGATGGTGACAATCATTTAGTTTAAATATCACAAACTTGTGAGGTATTTTACAAGGTAATTAGAAACACACACACACACACATATCCAATCCACAAACACCACAATGATGTATATAATTTAACTCATTCCCAAATTGAGGAATACATTTGTATCCAACTATTAGATTTTGAAAAAGAATTGGAAAAAATAACATTCCAAATAAAATCCCACCATAATTGTAAAAAGAGTCCATCATGACAATAAAGGAGGGGAATACAGTCAAATCCAAAACTTGTTATCAATGATAGTCTATCTAGCTCACTATGCATCACCAAATCATGGCCCCCCTAGGACAATATTGAGTGGTCTTTTCCTGTATAATACATGATGTGTACGAGTAGAGACCGTGAAGTGGTGAGTATAACATCACCCAATAAGACTCCATGGAATCAAAAAAATCTTCAATAGAGATGTCATCTTATAAAAACATATGTATTTTTTAACACCTTGATATTTTGTGAATTGTTTTGTTTCAAATTAATTTAATTGTTTTGATATTTTTAATTTAATGCAACAGTGGTTATAGATTTTGTAATACGAAAGAACTAAGTGTGGAATGAATTACATTAAACACCAAGATGATATTATGTTACATGAAAACAAAATTTTTGCATTCTCTACACTGAACACTGAGGCTAGCTTTCATTATATCCAAGACTAACTTTTCTTAATGGCTTGGGAAGCATGAAAAACCGAGTTTACCCTACATTAATATAGTGTTAAAAATATTATTATTTAATATAATAAGATATAAACTAGAAATTAATATTATAGTTATGAATGGTATTAACTAAATTGTGAATGTATATATTTGAATTTATTTGTTACATATTAATTAAAAATGAATACAGAAACCAAATTAATATAAAGGGAATGATTTTATAAAAGATATTTTTTATGTGAAAAAGTGGATTTTTCTTAATGACTATTAGGGAATTATATTAATTAAAAAATTTCATTATATGTTATATAATATATTTTTAAATTTATGAAATATATTTTATATACATAAGATAAGAACAATCCATGTTCTACACATAAAAACCTGTATTTTTTAATGGTAGTTTTACGACTTTTTAATGTCACACCTATTTTAAATATGAATTTGTAAACATTTATAATTTTTATAGGTAAAAATAAAAATAATTTTTGAAATATAAACATCCAAATTAGTTTACGATGAATTTTTGGTAATTTTAATCGATGTTTCCTTTTTTTGTTAATCGTTAAAATAATAAATTTTAACTCAAAATAGATTTTTCATCTTATTTATTTATAAGGAAAAAATATATTTTTTATAAGTTTAATGTTTAATTATATAAAATTTTTATCAATTAATCAAATTTAGTTCCTTGTGATCAAATTTACATTGAAATTGGACATAAATACATAGTAATATTTAATAATTTTTCACTTAAAAACCCTTTGTCGTGACCCGCCTACAAGATTAATTTTATATTAATATATACCACTTTTGTGATTGGAATTTAGAAAAATGGATTCCATATTTTTAATCCAAAAAATTTATAATGTCTAATATGGTCAACTTATATTTTTAAAAAAATATTAGGAAAAGTGATTAAAATTAATTACTATGATTAAGAGAAAAATTAGCATAATAAAGTAAGAAACCATAATGTTAAGTTCCAAATAACCTATATGATTATCCTAAATCTATTTTATATACATATTTGGACCATATACCCGTTTTATAAGACTTAAATAATTATTGTATTTTATTTTTATATGAAAAACGTGGGTGACATTCCCTTTTCCAAAATTTACAAGAATGTCACTCCTCCTCAACTATAAAACGACACTCACCCCTCCCACTAATTAACACCCCCAATTACCATTATATCACCACAAATATTTCCTAATAAGCCCAAAAAATATCTCTCCTCATCCTTGAATCCTACTTTTGGTATGAAATCAAACCATGGAATCCCTTTGGTGCAAACAAAAAGGAGATACCCAAAGAGTTGGTAACATCCTTCCTCGAGCTCCTTTCTAGTATTTTCACTCTCAATCCCATAAATTATTCTTATTAAAATATTATAAAACAAAATCAGTATTCTAAATATGCTTATATATTTTTTATTATAATTTTTCTACATACACTTACACTAACTTCCATCTAATGGTTAATGAACATACTATTCTTGTGTACGGAAAACTATCGCTTAATGACACGATGTTGTTCATTATTCTTAACCACCTATGATAGTTGTGAATTATGATGGAAAATAAATTTTTATATGATATTTATTTTTTATTTATGGTTCAGAAATTTTTATATAAAACATACCATAATGCTTTATATATTTTGGATATACAAAAACATCATATGTGGACATATGGACTACCGCCACCTTGAAGCGATGTGATTTCTTCCACAAATTACATAGAACATATTGAGGATAGATTTATTAAAAATATATAATATATATGAGATAAAAATTGTACTATGATGATAATATATATACACACACAAATAAACACACACATATATATATATATGTCATTAATTTCTTTGTTTCTTTAAAAACGATAATTAAAAAAAATCAATGTTCAACCATACATACGACCTACAGTCTCCATGAAAGGTGTATTCCATTTCATATTTTTATAATTTATTGTTTATTTTTAAATATTTATATAATGAATATATATTAACATGGAGTTGATAATATGTGGGTAATATAAATCCATATATTTAATTATATATAATATAATGGTTATAAATGATATTTATAATAAACTTTTATTTATTAAATAGGAGTTTTTAATGAGTGTGAATAAATTCAAGACTTAAGGTAGGGGTTTTATTGTCTTACTTTTATTTTCCTTCAGACATAAGCCATGTTCACCTCCAATTTTTTATATGTGGAATATAATAACATTAAACGTATTATATTATTTATATAATTAAATTTATTGGTTTTTAGGTATTTATTTTATGATCCTTATATCATGGGGTTTATGGATCAAAAGATACCAAATCAGCAGTGTTGTATTGCCTAAATTTTTGTTCATTGAGATACATGCCTTGTTTTGCACCTATATTATTATCTTTGGTGTTTAAAATTACCATTGACATATTGTATGATGAATATCCTTTTTAATGATATATTATTTTTCATGTAATTTTATTCATTCATGGTAATTATCGTTCAATGTTACCGATGCAGTATTAGTATATTGCTACAATATCATAGTTTATGTATATTGTTTATGATCATGCTTCAATTTATAAAATAATATTATCAATTACTTATTAATGATAATTAATTTAATTATCCTCTAGATATCCATTATATATTCATTTATTTTTACATTTTATCATTATTTGGTACTTAATATTATTCAGAACTATTTTTTTGATAATATGAATTTAATTCTCATTTCTGTTGGAAATACATATTATTTCAAAACAATATTCTATATAAAAAAAATCAATTTTTTAATTCATTATTAATTTTTAAGTTCTCATGAAAAAATATTTTCATAATCATTTCAAGCATATTTATATATTTTCACGATTATTTCCAAGGAAAATGTTCTTCAAAATGATTTATGTTTTAAAAAATATTTTTCAAAGAGTAAAGGATATTTTCACAAAGAAATGTTTTTAAATGATATTTAAATATTATTTTACATATAATATGAAATCCATTGGTGTTAATCATGTCTAAATGGGGATGTTATCGAATGGTTCCATTCATGTCCTTTCTATGAATGGTTTATTTTTATATGGAATGATGTTTATGAAACCCTTTTCTCTTTAATGGGTAATATGTATATAAAATCCATTTCTTTTTCATGGATTATATTCTTATTAAACATTATTACTTTCATGTGTTATTATATGATTAAATGATTAGGAAAACTATATATTTTCCATAGGTTTTGATATGATGAAATGTTTATGATACCCATTTCATTTCATGGGATATGATGTTTATGAAACTCATCTCTTTTTATGGGTCATGATATGATGAATGAGTTATTATATTATGAAGCATGTAGGTATGATTTAATTATGCTTTGGGTGGGACCTATATCTCCATCCAATTAATTAGATAATGATAAGTTGTATATGAGGTCAAATGGTACACAAGTTGTGGCTCATGCAAAAAAGGGTACAGATGTTGTAGTCCAAGCTCAAAAACAAGAGGGTACATATGTTATATCCCAATCCCAAAGACTAGATGGTACATGAATTATAGCCCAATAATTAAAACAATAGTGTACATGGGTTTTATCCCAACCATAAAAATATGAGTGTACATGGGTTGTTATCCCATGCCCGAAGTAGGTACACTGGTTGTATCCAATGATTAACATTTTATGATGATCTTTATAGGTATCCTTGACATATGATTTTCTCTACTTATGTGTATACCAAATATTATATGTCTTATTCCTCAGATATTTATCTACATCTTATTCTCTTGATTGCATTATGATTCATTTCTTATTAACCACCAATATTAATTCTGTGTATCATGATTATGATCTTTGATATGCATGGTATGATCATAAACTGATATTCTAATGTTCACATATACTTATATTCATGTTATGATTACATACCTATTTTATTTACACATAGTGAGTATTCAAGATCACCCCTATCTTAGGTTTCCTTTCCCTAGGTTATAAATAAAGGTTTTAAGTATAATTACATTAGTGTATGATCTTTGTGGGAATCATTGAAGTTCTTTCACCATGTTAGATGATTTTATTCGAGGATTCAAAAGACAATAAACTATTACGGTCCATGGGAATGTACATTTTTAATATGTATAAAATTCATATTTATTGATGTAATATCCATGTATGTTAATCCTAGGTCTCTTTATATTTAAATTATAATATGATACAATACAATAATATAATTACAAAGATATAATCAAGGTTGCAACAAATTATCAATTAGTTCTTTAATATACATCAAACCATATAATTCTACTCAAGGAATAAAAGTTATGGTCATCTAGGGGAACTCACACCACAAGCCTAATGAACCTGATGGGACTCATATGAGAATTCATGATTTTTGAGGCTCATCAAGAATAAGTAAGCACTAGAACATAGAAGTTCTTGATGTATAGATAGGGGTATTACCCAGGGATCGTGGGGTATATTAGACCCTACCTAGTATAACATGCAATGCATGGTATCTTACTCACATGTATGTTTTTCATAAATATTCCTTAGACCCTAGCTATGGATAAAAGAAATATTAATATATGATCACACCCTAATCCAAATCGAGGAATTCCCAAACTCCATTTATAAATAATCCCATAGTGGGTATCACAACCAATTTTTAGGATGTAATGACTCAATATACCATAATGGGGATGAATTAATGGAAAAACCATAGATAAATAGGTCCAAACTTAAGATAAAAAGGGCCTTAAAATTCCTTGTAAAATGTACATGGTGCAAAATGGAAGTATGAAAATTGTTGTCTCTACCCCAGGTTTGACCATGAACATCGACCCACACATGTGTACATTGTGTTTTTCCCATGTTCTATAGTCATTTCAGTGTAATTTCTACCACTATATAGGTCACTAGTATTTCTATATTCGATTTTATCTAACCCTTATTGCATTCTCGGTGTTCCAAAGTGCAAGGGGTTTAAACCAGGTGTTTGGGAGGAGGAAAAGGCGCGATGTTAGCTCTTAGTTTGTCTAATTTTCAGCCAAACCATGTGAGGGTGATGTAGATTTTTAAATTTTTGTTTTTCAAGGATGATAATAGGTTTTTATAATATATAAACCCCAGGATTAACTATGTATACCATTATCAATAGAAAGTGTCACCTGTATGGTTAGTGCACAGTTTTCCAAAGCTGTGTGGCCAAACTGTGAAGTCCTGTCCAGCTCATGTAAACAAATTATTTTTATAAAAATACTATTATCAATTTTTTATGTGTTGGGGATAATTTTCTTCCCCCATCATAAAAAACCCCACTCTCAGGGCTTAGATATTCTTCCCCTTTTACATGGTGGATTTTTATTACAGATCCTAGGGATTTTGTAGAGACCCGATGCCTGACGTACATGGACATTACATTACTTTTTCAGAATACTTAGTACATAACAAAAACACACACACAAGGACCGTAATAGTTTAGTGTATTTGGAAACTCAGAATATAATCTTCTAATCGTGGTGAAAGATCTTCAGCATCTCCCATAAAGATCTTCTTTTTCTTTTCTAAACCTAAATACTTTCTTTATGTCCTGGGGAAAAGAAAACAGAAAAGGGTGAGCTCAAATTCTTAGTAAGGGTAAAAAAAAGAAATATCAATCACCTCATATTCATAAGAACATATCTTTTGGAAATCTTAACCTGCAAAAGAGATTATAATTTCAATTCATAGGATAAATCATAGTAGTGAAATGTAATCCCAATAATCATAACTTAAAACATGAAACTTTGTGGCATACACACATAATCATAGAGAATCATTTCTTGTTAGTCAAGACTCATTTCCAAGACTATCTTAGTGGACAAAGTCCCTTTCTGAACCGAGTTCATTCCTCGTTTCAGTCCTGTTTCACTGAACCGGTATAACCTACTGTTCCAGCCATGTATATCTCATGAGATATAAAATCTTTACCCAATGCATTGGAGGGAGATATAGGTCCCACCCATCTCATAATGATACCATTCTTATGTTTTCCACAAAATCATAAACCATACATCATTGCATAACCCATGTAATAAAAATGGGAATCTTAAACATCATGACATCATAAAACAATTCATATATGATAAAGGAATTCATAAAAATAATTCCATCACAACATAATCAAATCAATTTAATAATAGGGATAAAAACAGAAACCTTTATTATTATAGATGGAAAATAATTTTGATAAAATGCTTGAACTTCATTCTTGAGGAAAATATCCTTTCTTCTTCAAAACACTTTTCCTTTCTTAATATGTCATACAATTTTAAACTAAAAGAAGTTGATTAAAAATAAACTTGAAAACTTGTAAAGGAATATTTTTGGAAATAATTTTTTAAAAATCCATTCATGTCGTATATGTTAAAAGAAAACATTCTTCTCATACTTTTGTCGGAAAAGTCAAAAAGTACCTCGTACGAAAAATGACAAAAGATTGCTTTCATATCCTTTACTAAAAACTCACCGAATGGTAAAATTTGATTTAAACAATTGTAGGTGGATGGAAATAATATTACATATTGAGGAAACAAGGATTTGTATGATAAAATACACACCAGTAAATGCCATATTATAAACACTCTCGGATAAAAATGAGATTGTGATATTTTCCCTTACCTTAAGTCTGATTTGCTTCGTAAGTGTCCGAACCTCCTCTTTTTGATGCGCCTTTTGTTAACCTCCACTTAAAGAACTAAGGATGGTCTTTAAAGAAGACCAGGAACTCTAGGATGATACTAGGGAAATGGAGAAGAGATGTTTCTAGGGGTTGGCCGAGCATGAATTCTCAAATTGGTGTGAGGAGGAGAGGGAGGAGGTGCCCTTTTATAAGGGAGGAGAGGGGCACCTTTGGGAAAACTAAAAATATTATTTTATTATAAAGTCAAGTTCGGTTTTAAATAGCTCAAAATTGATATATTTCTAAGCTAAGGTGGGTATGGGTCGAAATCCTCTCATCCAATAGAATTTAGACAAGTTTAGGTATCAATTTTAACCTTATCATTTAGATTTAACTTTAAGTTAGATAATTTAACTTTTACCGTGTCTTCTTGTTTTGTTACACTATAAGGTTAATAAACTTACTTTATCAAGCCAAACGAACCCCAAGTTGTTTATTATTAATATATCTATCCTTATCTAAGTCATTTGGCCGAACCTTAGATTTTTAGAAATTAAATAACAATTAATAATATAATATTTGTTTTAAAAACTAATTTATGTCAATTTTGACACTATTTGGTACATGATTTTTATGAAATTCATAAAAGAATGATAAGTTCAAACAAAGTTACTTATATCAACAATATCATGTCATATTAACCTATTAAATTAGTTTAGTTCATAAAAAGTCTCAAATTATATTTATTTGGGTATTTATAACATCAATTATGTCAATATTTCATTAATAAGATAATTACTGCATCATCGTTGTGTCATAAATAAATTAAATTATTTGATGTCTAAAAATTACAAATAAAATACCATTATGTAGGAAAGATTTTTATCTTTCTAATGAATATTTATTGTCGAATTTATCTTTTGTATAACCCCATATTAAAAATCATTTACTTATTAAACTTTGATTTTAACTATTTTAACCCTTCTTTAAATAAATTAATAATAAATGTCCTAATCTAATCCAAGTGGGCCTAAATGGTCATATTTTATTCCTAATGTTGTTTTTGGTCGAATTAAACTTGTCCAATAGAATTAGGACATGTGTTAGGGTAATTCTAATATCATTTTTACCCTTAATTACCCTATTTACTTTTATCCGTGGTAAAAAAAGTAAAAAGTTACTATTCACCAAAAAAATTATTTTTATCTCATTGAACCACATTTTACTTACTGACATCAAACGTGTCTCTCGGATTGTCGAAATTCCACTCACAGAAGCGATAAAATTAAGTTTTATGAAAAATTCAGTTTTTTTAACCACCACTTAGTGGTTTCACTATTCATCAAAAAATGAAAGTTTCCAGAAAAATACCAAAAATTAGGCCTAAGCTATATTTGATATTATGAACTCAAAAATGATGTCTATTTTAACAAATTCAGAACATATCAGTTGCATTAATTAATTTAAAAATTAATTCCCGTCGTCATAACAAATAGCGTGTTTTTAAGAGATAATAACTACCAAAAGATTGACACTTGTTTATGTCTGGTTTAAATGTGAAATTACATCCAATGACCAACATTGTATTAAATTGTAAAAATATATATTAAATATACTTTAAAACCACTCAAATTAATAATTTATCACTATTAATTATTTCGATTAAAAAGGTTGTTTTTAATTAAAATTTAGTAATTTTCACTATTCATCAGAAAGTGAAAGTTATCCGAAAAGTACCAAAATTTCACCCTAAGCTAATTTCGATATTCCAAATCCAAAAATGAAGACCATTTTGAAAAATAAAAATTTCAAAATTTCAAAAATTGGTTATTAATATTCATAACGACTAGTTTTAATAATATTTTAATAGCATATCGTTGTTTAGTGAAACTCGGTATTGCGTACTACACACGCTATCGAGGAAGGTCACGATTGCGTGTAATGCAAGGATAGTAAAGGATGCGTGTTGTGCAAGCTCCTTTTTTTGTAGCTTACAACACAAGACATTAATGAAATTAAAAATAATATTTTTTCATAAAATCTCAGGGTGTTACAGATTTGGCTTGATGTAAGTCGATTTCTTCTTGGTTTATTCCTCAATTCCACGTCTAGTTGCTTATTATTAAATTTTGGTTGATGTCTCTAACTATTGGGGTGGTGTTTAATGAATCTATGGTACATAAGGGACTTCATAGTTTTTCCTCTTCTAGATTAGGTGCGGCAGGCCTTTTTCTACTACTTTTGGGTGGTCATCATTATAGGTGATGCTTTTTGGAACAAATCTATGATAGATGTCTCTTTTTTAAGGTTATTTCCTTATACTACCGTTCTATTATCAAAAAAAATTTATTTTAGTAGTTTAAGATTTCATTTAAAAGATTCATACTTATGGTTCATCCCATGTTTTATCCAATTCATGGTTAGGGTTGCAATTTGGGATTTTAAAGTGGGTTTTCCGAGTTGGTGTGGCTTGTATGAACCCAAAGTGTTTGTTAAAACAAATAAAAGGTTTCGTATGGGTTTTAAAGGATTTTTAATGTAGATTTAGAAATAGTTTTATGTTTGTTAAAGGTTTTTAAGGAAATGGGAAATAATTATAATGAAATTTAATATGTTATAAATTGTTTGATATGCGAACTTTCTTGTGGACATGTTGGCATAGAGTTGCACATGGGTTATCTAGTGTGTAAGTGAAGGGTTAGTTCAAGGGACCGTTTGAGCCTCTATAGGTAATACCATGTGAGTTTCCATTTTGGTTTCTCTATGTGGAAATGTGTTACATCAGAGGGGGGGACCGTGTGGGCCTCCATTTATATTTCCATGGGACTACGAGATCCATTCTATAGGATGGCTATGAGAGCTTCCATGTTGGGGTCGGGCGTAACAACATAATGATTTATAAATAAATTTAATATTGAATGTATGAAACACTGAGTCTCATAAAAACACCTATTTTTATAACCTTTCCAATGAAAACCATTTTCCCACCTCTGTGATTTGAATTTTGAAAAATTGATAGACACTATTTTGTTTAGTAAGATATTTAGAGTATAATAAGACAAACATAATTTTTGGTGAATAGTAACTTACTATTATGAATATTAATTTGAAAATTCAAACGAACCTTATGAATAGTAAATCATAATATTATTTTATTATCTCAAGGTTATAAGATAATGAGATCTTGATTAAACATTAAAGGTAATATAAAATGAAATATAGTTTTAAAATGGTTATTTTTAAAATAAATTATGATTTTATTAAAAAATTAATTTAATTGTATTTAGAAAAATATTTTCCTAAAAATGGAGTTCATTTTTTATTACACAATTTCAATATTAGGTCATGTTGAATTTATGAGAATTTTATAAAATACTTTAGTTTTTTGTGAATAGTAAAAATACAGTTTTGTGTTTCGATTTGATTATTGAAATCAGAATGATGTAATAATTAATATAAAATTATAGTAGATTTTGAACATTAAAATATGATAGTATTTGTTCCAAATAGCTAGTACCATGGGAAAATACCAAGAGAAAGCCCATAGTTTTTCAAATACCACTAATGAGGTGTCCTTTGAAATTAATAAAAACACCCTCTCTTTTACTATAAATACCCACTCATTTCTTTATTTTATTTAATTAAAAATTATCTACCCTAGAATATCTGGTTTTTTAACCTCTCTATGATTCCTCCCAAGGTTTCCTAAATCCATCAAGGTCCCAAACTTCATTTTTAAGAATTACACAACAAGTTATGGGAATCTACCTTATTTCTCTTTTTCAAGCACCCTTTTTAGGATTTTTTAATTTTAATTGGCTTATTAGGGGATATGTAAATCCATATACACCTTAATATCCATTTTATTTATTAATTATTAGAGAACCATTTTTTTCTCATCAAAATATTTTATGAATTTTGAGTTACATTGTTAGGCTGATGATTTTTCATATGGAATTTCTCAACAATTCTTTTTATTTTGAGTTCCATTATTTTTCTTTTCTTTACTCACCATATTTCATAAATATTTTATGATTAATAAAATAACATAAATATATTTTAATTTTGTTATTATAATTTAATAATTCATCCTCATCTATCCTTTACCCTTATTATACACAAGAAATGAAAACACCATCTAAGATGTGTTAATTTATCACATTCAGGGACAACATGTTTTCAATTTCTATTACCATCTTCAATTATTGTCAAAAAACCATTTGTATGATTTAAAAAACAATAATATATGTATTATAACTTATTTAAGGTTCTGGATTATTATTTTTCACATTATATATATTTATATATTAAAACGATATTATTGTGATAAAAAAATTCCAATTAACCCAAACATTGTTCATTAATTTATTATGAAATTATTTAACATCACTCCAAATAACCAAATTAATTTTATAACCTTTTAATCTCATCATTATAATATTACATGTTTATCTTTACATATATATAAGAAATCCGTTCATGAATACCAAGGTAGAAAATGCTCCCAAACAATAAAATTGATCCTCTTCAACCCATCAAGAATGACATGAATGAACTTAATAAGGCTAAAATAAATCAATTAAATAATGAATAGTTCCAGGAAATATTAATTAATGAATTTAATTTTTTTATCTAGGACACTTTGATCTTGTGATGAACACCATCAGACTTAATTTTAGGTTCTTATCATCTCACTTCCATTTTTATGAGATGTTTTTATTCACTAATATTTCTTATATATGGTGTATGTATACTACCCATTGTTGTATCATATCATTGATATATTTATTTTCATTTTATTGAATGTGTAATTTTGTGGTTATTAATTTTGGGGCATTTGATTTGATTGGTTAGAATGTCGTAAGGGTTTTCGACATGAACGCCCATTTTCATTTGGGTAACTATAATACTCTACTCACCTCAATGACATTCCTAAATATTATTATGTAATCTTAATAAATTATTTAGGAATATTATATATATACTTAACAAATAGAATCCTTCTTTGTTTTATGTTTAGTTACGTGTTTTAAAAGGATCTCTTAAAAATTCTTCCCGATAAACAACCCTGTTTCAAGGGAACTTCTCGTATTTTTACCTATTTTCAAGCGTGCTCTGTAATCTAGATTAACCAATTATAATTTTTTTAATATCGAATATTTAATAAATAAATACCATCATGGTTCATTTATAGTTTTATGAAACCAAAAATTCCTTTCCATTTTAAAATATCTATAATATTTTACTAAAAATGTCACAAAAATGTTTTATTTTTAAAGATTCATTAAAAAACATTTTTTATTGATTTCTCATAAGTGGGACAAAATTTATTCCTAAAATATTATTTCAATTTTCTTTCATCTTCTTTTTTGGGGTATAAATTTTTACAAATATTATTTTAGGACAATTACAAATGATTTTCCAAAATAAATCTTTTATCCAAAGTAAAAAATGGTTTTTCTCGTCTCACTTTAACTTTTATGAGATATACACCTTGTTCAACACTTATTCTTTGAATGTGGTGTATGTAATGAACTTTTTAATATTATATCTAGAGTCTCCTTATTATAATTATATTTTAATTTATTATGATTTGAATGATTCAAGGTGGTATGGGAAAATTTGGAATGATTAAGGATGTTTTCCATAAGAAATTTTCAATGACATCCTTAAGAAGTATCTTCATCTATGGATAAATCCTTGTTGAATTGTATAAATCATTGCATTATATCCCTTATTATATAATTTAAAATATATTTTTCAAGGGTTTCAGGTTATTTTGACTATTGATATGCTATCTTGATACCACTCACCACATTACTCCAAATGGTTAGTGTTTATGTTTAATGATTGGGGAACATATTTACATTTCATAAGTTAGTTTCCATATGAATGTATATATTGATTAAGTACCCCCATTCATATTAGGATTTAATTAGACTTAGTAAGTGATGTTTGGGGCCCACGATATCCCCTCAATGCATCAATAGGTCTCATGAGACAAACTACGGTCTTGGCATGAGTCCGTGAAAAAATGGTTATTTATGGTATTAGAAAATGGTCTTGAATATATAGTTATGATGTCTAGAATTTTGAATTACCAAAATAGGAAACTAATAATTGAAATTTCATGTTGTTATTTGATTATTATAATACCCATGATAGTGCTTTATTATGGAATTATTTATTCAACTCTTTTTCCTCACTCAATGTCTCCAAGTAATTTTTTTAATGGAATTTGTTTTTAGTTATTCACCATGATTAATGTTTATGTTTATGATATCTTTTACTGTATTTCATAACCTTACTGAGTATTTGAGCTGACCCCTTTGTTATGCTTCTTTCACCAAGGTTGTGAAGAATTTTTTTTGAATACTCATTCTAGGATGACATTTATTTAATTTTATATTGTATCTTGTTATATTTTGTTTTCAAAATGAATTATGGCTATAGTGAATGTAATATAGTCTTCCAAGACTTTTAAACTGATCGTTCCTTTTCGGATTTTCTTCCATGTAATCATGGAATTGTAATGAAATAATGCACTGGCTCCTGGAAACTGGGGTTGAGGCATTACACTGGGGAATACCTTGAGATAGTCCATTTGATTATCTATCTTGCATACATGTTTAGTAACTCATGGTAATCCTAATTATTATATCCCTATGGGCATATAAATTATGTTGGATTGGTTTATATTTTTTATGTGTTGATTAGTTTCATTATGTTGGGGTGAGATGTATTATTCCCATTTATTCATTTTTTGATTTCCATTTATATGAAATATTTGAGTTTCATATTATGCCCACATATTATTTTATTAGATGGTTATATTTATCATGTTTTACCTTATATGTTATGTTTATCTATTTGATCAATGTTGGAAATTGTTTTAGAAAACCATTTTTTATGGAAAACCAAATGGATCTAAATGGTGTATTAAAAAATGGTATCCTTTAAACGTGGTTTAGTATTGAAAATATTTTCCAAATATTTTTTAAAATGGTAAAATTATTAAATAGATTAGTTATTGTATCCTACAAGGATTTATTACTCACTACTTACTTGGGTCTTTTTGTGTTTATATATTTCATTATGCAGGACATAATAAATTACAAGGGAACCATGTTCCAAGGGGACTCTTATTGATTAGAAACATCCAATGATGTGAATGGGAGATGCAGTATTGTATGGAATATCTCACGTGTATTATATTTTGGGATCTTATATCCATTAGATTATGTGTGTTGGTATTGTTTGGAATTATCCCATTTGTTTTGTGGTTTTGGGGATTATTTTGAGATACCACATATCTGTCTAGTTATGGTATGTTTTTCTATATTATGTTTGTAATTTCCTATAGTATCATATTACCTTAGGCTTTTGAATCTAATTTTATTGGTGTGGAAATCCCATTTTAGGTATCGTACATGCCAGTTTACCTATGGAAAAACCATTCACAAGGGATTGTTTGTTATTCTCAGTGATTTTTAGAGCCCATGGTGATCAAGAAAACACTTTTAGACATGTGGTGTTAGGAATCTAGTGATAGGTTGGTTAACCTGTATTGGTTCTTTACAAAATAGTATTAGATGCCTCATTGTTTATTTTGGTAGTGAGTGGTATACTAGAATGAGGACCTTCAACACTCAAGATTTGGGAATGAGGAAGTGCATGTCCATCTCATCATTGTGTCAAACCTAGATTTTTCATTGGTGTTTGGGTTTGTGGTTATGTTTTGAGCGTGATAATTCATTTTTTATAAAATTGTCATGGTATTTCTCAGTTATTGGAAAGCAACAGTGTATGCTCGAGGCCCATTTTTAGTTTTATTTGTAAAACAAGTATGTATGGAGGTGGATCACAATTAGTGTGCATGGTTATTAGTAACCATGCATAAACTGGGTGGCCATGCCTACCAACTATAGTGACAACAACATATTTAGTGAATGGATTTCCTTACCATGAAACCAAACCATGATGTGTAGGAAATGATTGGAATATTCTTTATTTCACTCATTTTCCATTCTTAGATTCTTGTAATTCTTATGATACCTTTTGATTCACATTTTAAGGGTTTATTTTGGCACTTTTATTATGTCTTGGTGTTGAGTTTTTCTTAAGGAAGCATGTGTTTTATGAGTTATAGAAAATTCCCCCAAGATGGTACTCTTATATGTATAGATAGGGTTCACCATAGAGTGACCCATATAAAAACCCACCTATTGATCTAAATTTGGGGATTTTGATGATATATATGATCCAAAGTTGGGTAATGTGGCTGTTTATGAGTAGAAATGGATATTGGAACACACATTAGGGTAATTAAGGGAAAACCCACCTGTGTTCCATAGAGATATGAGACCTAATAAGCCTGAGGAGTGGTCAGATAATATTGAGTGCAATTTTGAGTTTTTAAATACACCTGTGACATGTTAAGTGTGATTTTCCATGTATGTGTTATAAGGGATGGGAAATAAGTGCTGAGAATCAATGGTTCTCTCAAGAAGGCATGAGGATATCAAAGGGATAACATTAAAAGTGGTGTTTACACATCAATTCTACCCAAATACCTTGAGATTATCAAAGGTTCATGAGTTCATGAAATTGGAGAAGAGTTATAATTCATGGATGATGTATGAAACCATATTTCTTGAGTTAATGCATGACTCTATCATTATCTTCATGAAATATTACCTCAAGGATCGAGGTTTTGATATGTTCTTGAAGACAGTGATCAGATCTATGATAATTATTTTATGTATACCATATTATTTAGAGGTTTTTGATAAAGAAACCACAGATTAAGAATATTTTACTTCAAATAAATGTCACAATGGTGTATATTTAGTGGTTGGTGGACAATAAATGTTAGAAGGGAATAAGTTTAATCATGATGATTCTCAGAGTGGTTCTGGAAAGAGTATCTAGGATTTAATATGTTAAAACTTTTTGGAACCTATGTGGAATATGCCATTTTTATTTATTCTTTCTGGAAAGAAGTAAAAGATAAGGGAAATTTTCCCAGAGACTTTGAGGTAGTGTCACTGGTTTGGTAAGTGATTGAATATCCATCACATATATTAGTTGGATTCACGGTGGAGAAATGTGGAATCCATACTTTTAATGGGAAAATTGTTGTAGTATGAGTATTATGAGGGTGGAGGATCTCACCTTCATGTTAAGAGGTATTCACACCAAGAGAAGAAGGTGTGGTGTGATATAGGGTGTCTTTTTCCACTAAAGGTTGTTCTGTAGGACTCTAATTCTAGGTCCAACACCTTTAGAGGTATCACGTTAATTGATACTTCGAAGGAATCAATTTTGTTTGACACTAGAACATCATTTTATTTTATTTCATTAAAAATTATTATTATTTATAAATGATAGACAAGTTGATTACATATTATCTGGATTTTCTAACCCCTTTGGGTAGGAAGAAGGCGAATGGTTTCTTGTACCCTGACTATCGTGTTGTGGTAGCTGACATAGATGTCATTTTAGACATCCTTTTTTGGACATAGATTTTTTTTCTTATTATTTTAATAGAATTATTAATCATATTAAAGGTGTTGGTAAACTATTACCCTCTTAATGTCTTGTTTCTCTCTTATGACAGGAGTAATCATGTCTTTTAGGGTTCGTGGGATCTATGTTCCGGGGGTACATGACCTATTACTATAGAGTTCAGTATGATATCATGCTAGTTAAATATGTTTTTTCCTGAGGTTATTGAGTAGTGTTCACGATGTGAACATCTAGTAGTCGTGGATATTTATAAAGAAATTTATATAGAGGGTTTATTAGGATTCCCCCCCTAGTGAGAGGTTTAGTTTACTATCTATCTGCTCCTAGAAATGAGCCTGATATCCTTTTCATCATATCATATGGATCCAGATGAGATGGAAGTGCTGAAATTGCAGTTAGAGGATCTTGATGGAAAGGTTATTATCAATCCTAACGTGCCACCATGGGATTCTCTAGTGCTATTTTCAAGGATTGGGGAAGGTAGACTCCAAATTTTCATCAATTATTATAATCTGAACCAGGTGACAATGAAAAATAATTATCCATTTGTTGATGCTCCTTTTCTTCACAGAGTCCAATGAATTGGAAAGGGGAATACCTTAATCCCAATGAGGGTCACCCTTTGAGGAACATCAAAAATTGACAATGGGATGAACCAGGAACTCATTTGGTGGGCATCGCGCAAGTATCATGCACGCCACCGCGCAAATCACTTGCGCGCCACATATGGATCGCACAAGTCACTTGGGCGCCCTATTCATTTTTTCACCCAAGGTTCCAAGTGGCCTATTAATAGCCCATGTGGCCCCCCTATATGAAGGAGGAATTTTCAAAAACTCAGATTCAAGCTCTGGTCGCCCCAGTCTCTGTCTGAAGTCTTCCGAACATTTCTATGGTAATTTTTTACCTAGAAGGGAAGATCTAAAGAGGAAGAATAAGGCCTAAGTATTAGAACTCATTAATACTTGCGCACCTAAGTGTAAAATCCTAAAGTTAAATGAATAAACTTTTGTTCCTCAATTCCCTCTCAAGGAAACTTGAGTGCCACCATTTTGGAAGCCTCTAGGGATAATACTAAGGGCTTGAGCTCAAAGTCACCCAAGTATTACCCTACAGATTATTCGTCACCCAATGTGACTCATGTTACGCATGTATACTTGTGCGAGCAGGACTTGCATGCCAGAACAATACTTTTTTGCCTCTTCCGTAGTCTCCTTCTTTCTTAAATCCACCTCTCATTTTCAAGACATATCCTTCAAAGCCCTCTTTAAAGCCATTTATGGAATAGTTCCCTCGTTGTCTTCCTTATCTGAAAGAATTCTATGAGAACCTCTCCCAAAAACCTCATGACTTACAAGCCTTATGTCACCATGGTTAGGGGTTTCCTATATAACCTCATCCTTTGAGATGAGAGGATCTTTTGATTTGGGCCTCCTTCTTAGGAGTAAGCCCCAAGTTACAAGTCTCCTTAACCTGGGCCTCCTTCTCAGGAGTAAGCCCCAGTCATAATTTCCATAAACATTTGGGCACCCTCCTCAGGATTAAACCCCAATATTAATTTCTTTTTGATTTTGTCTTCATTTCTAGAAGTAAGTCTTGGGATAAAATTCCAAATCTCCATAAATTACAAACACCTTTATAGACTCTGATCTTGGGCTTCTTTCCTAAGTCATGGTCTTCATTTACTTGGGTCGTCATACATACGTAAGCCCCACATTATTTCTCATAGTTGCATCTTTCATGGAACCATTTTCAAGTTTACTGATACTTCCTGTTTCTCACACCGAGCATAACTCAAGTGGGCATAAAGTGTAAAAATAATAATGATATCTATTTTGGGCCATTTAACTATGCATAAACCCCTTATTTCTTTTCCCGAACTATATGGACTTTGACCTCTGTCTTAAAAGTATAGTACTTAGGAATCTTTTATAAGGTTCAAGCTGATTTTTCATTAATTATTTTCCATCCCATATTATGTTAAACTATATCTTTTTTATCAAACTATGTGGGTTATGATTCATTTTTAACACGGATACCTAGGTAGCCCATCTGTGGGTACGATCCCAACTCTGAAATAATCCTTGTCTTTCTGAATGACAATAAACTTCAAGTGCCCCGCTGAGTGGCTTTAAAACCACTATGGTCATCATAATTACCAAGAGTTTTTTATATAATATATTGAAGGATACCATTGACTAAGAATCTCCAATACATACAGATGATTCTCTATAGATGAAGAACCTCAAATAGATATATAAGATTCTCTAAATCCCATACATATCAATCATTGATTTCCAAATCTAATGGAAAACTCATTTTCCATGCTTGGTGAATTAATAAGGATTTGTGAACATTACATAAATCTATAAGAGTCTTGTACATAGTTGTCTGGGGCTGCAAGAGTATGACCCTTCTTCTGAGAAGCTATTGGAATATTCCAATAATTAGTCTCATTTTTTACAATAATATGATTCTATCCTAGGGAATGTGTTATTATCACATGGATATCATAATTAAATATGGGTGTATGATCTTGATCTTGAACCTTTGGGATATGCCTATGGTCTTTCTTTGGAAGAGTGTGAGACTGCCTCAAGGCATGTGCTGCTCTCACCTAGTGATACATGGTTGGAACATGAATATGTGTCGGGTCAGAATATTAATTCTCTGCAAAAATATGTCGACATACCTCTAGAGTGGTATAAATAAAATGAGACTCCATGTGTATGTACATGGAATGATGATGGCGACGTCATTCATCGGTAGATGTAGGAATGTATAGATTTATTCCAATATCTACAATAATATTCTTCGTCGATTAACATTTTGGAATATGAGAAAGTGTCGAGGCATGTACCATTGCCAATTACATATCTACGAATTGAATGGTTAAGATTCCCAATCATGGGCCTTTGGAGTATGTCAATGTACATATTGATTAGGAAAATGAGCATGTTCCAAGCCTTGTGCCCCTATCATGCAGTAATCACTGACTAGAATGGGGATAAAAACTCGATCCTAGGCCTTTGGAATATGTTGTTGGTTTTTTGAATAGGAATGTAGCCATATCTCAAGGACTGATCATCTTTCACCAAGTGATCCTATGTTTGAATTGGAGTACGATCCTCTTTTTATGAAACATTATATATTGGAATATTCCAATAATCCTCTTGGAAGTGAGAAATAGGGTGATCTTGCTCTAGTAAAACCACTTCACGATGATTAGAATGTTGAGTTTCCATGGTTATACGGATAATATTATGCACATTTCCTTTTATCCACAATAGTTTCAAAATATTCCCGTGGACTTCATCATATATTTATAAAATATATTTTCATTTTAAAAAAATTATGCAGGGATATCAGACGGCACATTTTATGTCTCCGTTATACATATGTAGATGACTTTGATTGAAGTGATGATGTGTGCCCAATTTTGTAATCATTGTTCCATCAGAGTATGAAGATGGGATTCATGCATGGGGGTATGAATATGTGCCTCTTCCATGTCTAATATGGTAATATTCTCACATACTAGTTTCTAGTTAGATGGGATATGAGCCTACTTGATGGTTCTTTATGAAATATGTTGTCTGACATTGTCTTTAGTAGTGGGGATATGATACATATCTCATATATCAAACACCTTCACCCCCAATGATCATTACTTTGCTACACATGCATGGTTGTTAAAGGTGGTAGTGTAACTAGTGGTACCCTCAACAGGTGACTGGTGGGTTCTACTAGGATGATGTTGGGGACGATGGTTGACAAGTATCCTCCTTGGTGACACTTGACCTGAAAGGGATCCATATTTGGATTGTTAATTCATCTTCATTAGAGAATAAAAGTGGTAGTTGTCACGCTCCAAGGTTAAGCTCCCAAATTTTATGGTTGTACAATCAAGGGATACTGGATTATTATAAACTTTCCCTAGATTATGAGGAACTACCATGCACCATTCATTGAGATCCTAACACATAGTCTCCTTGGTAATGATCAAATTGTATCGTTGGAACACTCAATCCATTATATTTTCCACCTGATTTTGGAGATTTCGAGCAGATAAAATCACTTTGGAGTTAGGAGGGGTTGTATCCATAGATTATTTACCATATGGAATGATTTAAAATGAAGATATTGTATAGAAGAACAGTGTTCACAATATCTGTAATCCTGCATAAAATAAAGAAAAAGGTCACCACTTAGTGTAATATTATAAGAATAATTTGTTCAATTAGATTTTCATTGTTATTTCAATTTTATGTAAATTCATGATCCATGCATTTCACCCCTTTTAACATGTCAAAACAAGGATAAACTAATGACAACCCTAGTTATAAAGAATCATATACATGATCATCCATGTCTTACTTCTTTATTTTTATAGTTATTTCAAAACAAATTTTATTAACATGTAATAGATTCATGTATGATTATCTACCCATGCTTTTCAATGGTGGGAAAAGAAAATGTTCTCATAGATAAAAAATTGATCATTTTTTCATTTCATAGATTCACATTGAGTTAAATATTTTTATTCCATCAGGATTTGACTATATGGATGGGATACACCTAATAGTTCTGGTTGTGAGGGGTTTTTTTCCTATAGTATCATGAACATGGTGCTACAATTTTATATCTTACTATGAACTCCCAATAGTTCCCTCATCCATATCTGTGTACATAACTACTTTCCAAAGGTAGGTGTTCACCTGGGTATTTTGTCTCAATGACTATTGGGGACTCACATCGGTCACGAGAAAATGAGGCCGGACTCATAACACCCTTTTGGGGGAATTAGTTTTTACTCCATGAATCTCTTCTATATTTATCATACGTTTGAAAATCTCTTCCCAATCACTATAGGTTTCATGTTACCCTAAAAAATGAATAAAGGTTAATTTTAATTCATGCGCAATATTCTGGGGACTCTTATTGATTTCATTTGTATATATCTAAGGATCTCTTCACTTTTCCCATTAATTAGTGGCTTCTCATAAGATAAAACCAGATAACCTGTTGCTTTAGAATTCATTGCAATGTAGGGATGCAGATAATATTCCTAGGATGGGGTTGAGGAATTATAATTCACATGTCAATCCTGGTTATTATAGTAATCAAAACCCACATCACTCATTAGACACGTACAGGTTAACATCATATTGAAAAGACTTATATGGGTGCTCTAGGGCACCAAGTATTCACGATCGTGTCCTAAAGGGATGTCCTATGTATCCTTAGTATAATAGGAATCATATTTCTCATAGTTCATTTTTTGAGTATTATATATTGATATTAACCCCTTCATTGTAGAGACACTTGGTGTTGATGATATGTTTATTGTAATTCCTTAAGACTATGTGAGACACGCTCACTTAGAGAATTAAGGGATTGAAAGTAATCAAATTTCATTTCATTGAATAATGTAATTTGATACTGGGATCACCCTAAATGGTCAATATGGTGTTCGAAACTCAAAAATAGAGGTGGCCTTTGTATCCTAAATATGGATGAAATTTGATATATCATAGTTCCCTTATAATAGGGCTTAAACTATTAGGTAGCCCTTATCTGTTGGGGTAATCACTCTATGATTACCCAATTGATTGACAATTAGAATCCAATGATGGACAATGTTATCAAGTCTTTGTATTCCCTTTTGACCTCATATTCTTATTTCGAGTGTGTCTCTTGAAACAATTTAATTTACTAGGGGACATCCCATGATCCCAATGGTATATCCTAGAAGTAATTGCAAGAAATAATTCGCTTGTCCAAGTGGTGTCTCATGATCCAGCTAGTGTGCCCTAGTTTTACTCACAAGAGTTTCATTGATAGATTTAGAGGGTACTTCAAGATTCTGTACGACATGGTTCAAAGGATTTCACATATATTGGCTAACATCTAGGAAGGATATCACTATACCTAACTAATAGTTCTGGAGGTCATCACAAATCCCCGCTGGATTTCCAATAAGGTGTTACACATCATGGATGATATTCCAAGAGGATTAACCGAGATCATAGTTTATGTTCCTAGATGGAACCATCAGACCATACAGACATGAGTCAGTGATCTTATATGATTCTGGAGATATATCTGATGGATATCACAAGTCTTGTTTGAAAGTCTTAGAGGGTCTCATGAGTCTAATGTGGAATTCCCATTAGACCATGTGACATTCTAAAACATTTTTGGATGATTTATCCTGACCCAAGTTGCATGATTAAGGAGAATCATGATATCTGGGTTGTAGAGACCCGAAGATTGACATACATGGACATTACATTACCTTTGCGGAATACTTAGTACATAACAAAAACACACACACACAAGGACCGTAATAGTTTAGTGTCTTTGGAAACTTGGAATATAATCTTCTAATCACGGTGAAAGATCTTCAACATCACCCATAAAGATCTTCCTTTTTTTTACCTAAAACCTTTCATTATATCCTGGGGAAAAGAAAACATAAAAGCGTGAGCTCAAATTCTCAGTAAGGGTAAACAAAAGAATTATCATTCACATCATATTCATAAGAACATAATATTTTGGAAATCTTAAACTGCAAAAGAGATCATAATATCATAACATGGGATAAATCATATTAGTGAAATATAATCCCAATAATCGTAACATAAGACATGAAACTTTGTGGCATACACACATAATCATAATGAATCATTTCTTATTAGTCAAGACTCATTGCCAAGACTATCTTAGTGGACAAAGTCCATTTCTGAACCGAGTTCACTCCTCGTTTCAGTCCTATTTCACTGAACCGGTTTAACGTGCTGTTCTAGCCATGTCTATCTCATGAGATATAAATCTTTACCTAATGCATTGGAGGGAGGTATAGGTCCCACCTATATCATAATGAAATCATTCTTACTTGTGCGAAAAAATAAACATATATCATTCATAAAAACCCAATAAATAAAATGGGTTTCATAAATATCATCCCATCATCACATAATCCATATAAAATAAATGGATATTATTTCATAATAAGAGAAGTGAAACCATGTAAATAATTGAGACATTATACTTGAAACATACACATATGAAATAATGTCATCGTAGATGAAAAATGGTTTTGATAAAACACTTGAAATGAATTCTTGAGGAAAAAATCCTATTTTCTTCAAAATCATTTTCTTTTCACAAAATGTCATTCAATTTTAAAAGAAAAGGATTTTGTTGAAAATAGTCATGAAATCTTTTGAAGGAAGCTTCATGAAAACAGGGCTTTATAAAACTGTAGAAATCCTTTCATGCCGTGTATATTAAAAAAACATTATTCTCGTACTTTTGTCGAAAAAGTCAAAAAGTAACATATAGGGTAAATAAAAGAAAGATTCCTTCCATACCATTGGGTAAAAGTCAAAATGGGTAAAAAGGACATTAAACATACATGAAACAATTTTTAGGAAACATGGACATGAATGATAACAATAACCCCAGTAAATACTTACGAATAAGCAATCTCGGATAAAAATGAGATTTGCAAAATTATCCCTTACTATAGGTCCGATTTGCTTCATAAGTGTCCGAACCTCCTGTATAATTATTTAAATAATGTCATTGACCTATTCCATAATCATACTCATTGTTATGATATCATATACGGTTCACAAATTACTTTATTTTACCCGTTCTTTTGTAAATTCCATGTTAAAGAGCATTTTGGGTAAAATCGTTTCATTTGACATCCATGTTTTGACTTGTAATTATTCATATGATTACTTAGATCATGATTACATAATTATAGAATATAAAACATGATTTATATATAATATATATTCAGAATATACATATATATAATAGATCAGTAAATGGAAATAAATACACCGTTCATGGAGACGGTAGGTCGTACGTACGCATGAACGCTGTTTTCGTTTCCTTATTGAGTTGAATGAAATTAAGTAGATGACATACATATATATACACATAAATCCAGTATCATTATTATTTCATATATTTCAGGATTACTTATTATATATACTTTATAATCATTCATGAATGGTTAACGTGGAGAATGAATCTCATCGCGTCGTGGAGACGGTAGTCCGTACGTATGCAAGAGCGTTGATATCCTTCTCATGATCATGGAATTGTATTAGAGTGTATGTATAATATTTCAGAATCAATATAACTTTACAATAATCATATATAGTTATTATTTACACCACTATACCCATCCAAGTAAGGTGGTGGTGGAAAATAGATTACACCACGGCATGGAGACGGTATTCCGTACGTACGCACGCACGGTGATTTCGTTTTCCGTAGGATGGATAGATGGTGAAATAGGGTTGTTTCATAATTATAATAACATATCAGTATATGAGTGATACTGATGTTATTACTTCATAATGAAACAACCTAAGAAGAATAAGTGGAAGAAGAAATAAAGTTGAAAGAATCGGTAACGGACATTACCTCTTCTTTGAAGCGCCTCTTTGAGTCCTCCACTTAGGGCACTAAAATTGGTCATTGAAGAAGACCAGGACCTATAGGATGTTTCTAGGAAAGTGGAGAATAGAATTTTTCAGGGTTTTTCCGAGCTTGAAGGCTCAATGTGGTGTGAGGAAGAGAGGGAGGAGGTGCCATTTTATAAGGGAGGAGAGGGGCACCTTTGGAATAACTAAAAATATTATTTTATTATAAAGACATATTCGGTTTTAATAGCTTCAAATTGAGTTATTTAGAACCTAAGGTTGGGATGGGTCGAAATCCTCTAATCCAATATAATTTAGACAAGTTTAGGTTCCTATTTTAACCTTATCATTTATTTTTAACTTTAAGTTAGATAATTTTACTTTTACAGTGTCTTTTTGTGTTCTTACACTATAAGGTTAATAAACTTACTATAAGAAGCCAAAAGAACCCCAAATTGTTTTTTATTAATATATATAACCTTATCTAAGTCATTTGGCAGAACCTTAGATTTTTAGGAATAAAATAACAATTAATAATATAATATATTTTTTAAAAAACTATTTTATGTCAATTTTGACACTATTTAGTAATTGATTTTTGTAAAACTCATAACAGAATGATTAGTTCTAAAAAGTTAATTATATCAATACTAACATGTCATATTAACCTTTAAAATTAGTGGAATTCATAAAAAGTCTCAAATTACATTTATTTGGGTATTTATGACATCAATTATGTCAATATTTCATTAATAAGATAATTACTGCATCATCATTGTATCATAAATAAATTAAATTATTTTAAGTCTAAAAATTAAAAATAAAATACCATTATGTTGGAAATATTTTTATATTTCAAATGAATATTTATAGTCAAATTTATCTTATGTATAACCCTATATTAAAAATTATTTACTTATTAAACATTGATTTTAACTATTTTAACCCTTCTTTAAATAAATTAATATTAAATGTCCTAATCTAATCCATGTGGTCCTAAATGGTCATATTTTATTCCTAAGGTTTTTTTGGTCTAATTACACTTATCCAATAGAATTAGGACATGTGTTAGGGTAATTATAATATCATTTTTACCCTTAATTACCCTATTTACTTTTAACCGTGGTAAAAAAAGTAAAAAGTTACTATTCACCAAAAATTATTTTCATCTCATCGAACCATATTTTACTTACTGACATCAACCATTTCTCTAGGATTTTTGAAATTCCACTCACAGAAGCGGTAAAATTATGTTTTATGAAAAATTCATTTTTTTAACTACAACTTAGTGGTTTCACTATTCATCAAAAAATGAAATTTTCCAGAAAAATACCAAAAATTAGGCCTAAGCTATATATGATATTATGAACCCAAAAATGATGTCTATTTTACCAAATTCAAAACATATCAGTTTCATTAATTAATTTAAAAATTAATTTCTGTCGTCAAAACAAATAGCGTGTTCTTAAGAGATAATAAATATCAAAAGATTGACACTAATTTATGTCTGGTTTAAATGTGAAATTAAATACAATGACCAAAATTGTGTTAAATTGTAAAAATATATTCTAAATATACTTTAAAACCACTCAAATTAATAATTTATCACTATTAACTATTTCGATTAAAAAGGTTGTTTTTAATTAAAATTTAGTAATTTTCAGTATTGAGCAGGAAATGAAAGTTATCCGAAAAGTACCAAAATTTCACCCTAGGCTAATTTCGATATTCCGAATCCAAAAATGAAGTCCATTTTGAAAAATAATATTTAAAAAATTTCAAAAAGTGGTTATTAATATTCATAACGGTTAGTTTTAATAATATTTTAATAGCATATTGTTGTTTAGTAAAACTCGTTATTGCGTACTACACAGACTATTGAGGAAGGTCGCGATTGCATGTAATGAAAGGAAAGTCAAAGATGCGTGTTGTGCAAGCTCCTTTTGGTGTAGCATACAACACAAGACATTAATGAAATTAAAAATAATATTTTTCATAAAATCTCGGTGTGTTACATTCTACCCACCTTAAAATGAATTTCGCCCTCGAAATTCTTCAGGGTTATAAATGGTTTACTACTCGAAAGTTTCTTTAATAGAAATGCACATCGTAAAAAGGAATAACAAAACCAATCTTTAAAAAAAAGTATTAAACGTAACAGTTACCCAAATAATCTAATCACTGGGTTTCCACATAGGTGAAAATATGGATATGGAAGAGAAATCTAACCATCATGTTTTGATGGAGAGTGGTAGAGAACATGGCTATGGAAAAGACAGCAATCACAAAGCCATAAATTTGTGACGAACTAAGGTACCATCTGATTCATCAGATATAAGAGCACTAGGACAAAATTTTTGGTTATCAAGATCATTTCCCTAAAGTTTATGAGAGTGGAATAAGAAGAAATACTTTCGTGATTTTGGTATAGTCTCACCGTTGGTCGTTCATTGGACAATTTCCACTTCATCTCTTAAATAAATGAAGTTGAATTTGTCATTCGTGATGTGTTAGCAGATCATGTGATAGAATGATGGGTCATTCCATCTGTCTCAAACAAAAGGTTAGAAAAGTTATCAAAAAACAAATAAGTCCATCTATAATAAGATTAATCATATATGGTTCCTAAAATGGACTTATACTTCATATATCATACTGCTTAATATAATAAAACTAGTTTCTACTAAACATGGACTTCCTGTAGGCCAGTGGTAGGCTATAAAGGCCAGTCGCACTTCGGTTGTGGGTTCGATTCCCACAGCCTTGTCCGACGCGATGGGTTGTCGCCTGTCCTGCAGGTTGTCCTTTTTCTAAAGCTAGATTACTATAACATACCATCAATAATATCAAAAAAGTTCTATCCTAACTTAATTCCAACACAATCCATTCCAATCTTTAGGATTATCTAAAATACTTCGGTCTAAGCTCATAGTATAATGAAAATGATTACTTGAAATGTCACATAACAATAACGTGAATGCCATCATTTATCCCCCATATATCATAAGATATATCTTGTTGGTCAAATTACAAACATGTGAATACCTTAATCATGTATTCTCTGGAAGAATGAATACCCATTAATTGAACCATAGTGAAAACATGAATGCAGTTAAAAGTTAACACTTTCCACATACCAAAATCCTCAAAATTATTTATACTCAAACCATGATATCACTTAGTCCTTATATCATTCATGAGCTCATGAATACAATCAAACATATCATTATCTTCTTATCCCTTCATTATGTGCATATCATCTGCTTACCAAAAATATCTCAATCACTTTCTATGGTTACCGGTACCATAAAATTATTGAAAACCACAATAGACCAATACATAAATCTTCCAGTATTCCACGATACTATATACAACATTATTTTGGAATCCCATTACATAAACACTTAATCATTACACAACATCGTTGTCATTTTCAACATCACTAACAATGATCGCATGTGACTTCCCTTTTTTTCCTTTGCCTTAAGTGGTTTCTCATGTCGATCACCACTAACCCTTGGATTAGGGAATTTATTATCATAATGCCCCATTTCCTTGCACTTGAAGCATTGAAGTGTTGGTGGTGCGTTCTTTGCAGTATTTTCTTTATTCACATCATTAGAAACCCTTTTTCCATTACTTCGACACTCAGCTACTCGATGACCTTCTTTTCCACACATAAAACATTTTCTAGTCCCTTTAAGACAGTCTCCACCATGCTTCTTTCCACACTTTGAGCATAAGGAAACATTCATCTTCTTTTCACTATTATTATGAGATTTCTCCTTGAACTACAACTTTTGTTTCTTGTCAAAACTATGAGATGGATAAGAAAAACCAACTTCCATTTCTACCTTGATAACACAACGCACAATTTCTTCATAGCTACTGAAGTCTCTTATAGCTAATTCCCTTTGAAGATTTGGTTTTAATCCACTGAAGAATCGATCAACTTTACTTTCAGGTTGGATGATAAATCCAGATACATACCTTGCAAGCCTTGTAAAATTCGCTTCGTATATACCAACAGATTCATCATCCTTTTTCTTTAGTTCAAGAAACTCCTTCTCCATCTTTGTTCGAAGAATACATGGTAATTACTTATTGAAAAATAATTTCTTGAACTTGTCCCATTCCATTGACTCAATTTCATCTCTTGGCCTCGTATTCTTGATAAGATTCCACCATTGATCAGCTTCACCTTCCAAACGATATACTTCTAAGATGACTTTATCATGTTCATAACATTGAAGAACTGAAAATATCTTTTCAGTGGTAACGATCCATTGATCAGCAATAAGTGGATCAGAAGACCCACTTAAAGAAGGAGGACGTTGCCTCATGATGGACTCAATAGAATATTGTTCCCTTCTTTACTCATTTGGAAGTCTAGAATGATTCATAGCTTGTGTATGTATAGTAATAAGATTTTTCACTCCATCTCCCAAAAAATTTGTTTTTTGAGGAGGACAATCATTGCATTGTCCATTGAATTGATCAACACAGTTCCTTCGAGTTCCAGCCATCGTCTAAAACCCAAAAAGAATTGTGTGAGAGGCAAAAATCGTGCTTGGGAAAACAACATAGTAAAGGGGGAGTACCCTCAATATCTAACATCTTAGGTTAAATTATAAGATTTTTAGAACAATTATAGGACTATAACGTATACTTAACCTTAGGGACATCCCTAGACATACCTTAGAAATATCTCTAGGGATCACACTAAAGTTCTCACATCCTAGTTTCCAAAGGTTGACTAAACCTTTCCTCTGATACCAACTGTAGAGACCCGAAGCTTGACGTACATGGACATTACATTACTTTTGTGGAATACTTAGAACATAACAAAAACACACACACAAGGACCGTAATAGTTTAGTGTCTTTGGAAACTTAGAATATAATCTTCTAATCATGGTGAAGGATCTTCAACATCTCCCATAAAGATCTTCCTTTTTTTTACCAAAAACCTTTATTTATATCATGGGGAAAAGAAAACATAAAAGGGTGAGCTCAAATGCTTAGTAAGGGTAAACAAAAGAAATATCATTCACATCATATTCATAAGAACATAAAATTTTGGAAATCTTAACCTGCAAAAGAGATCATAATATCATAACATGGGAAAAATCATAGTAGTGAAATGTAATCCCAATAATCATAATTTAAAACATGAAACTTTGTGGCATACACACATAATCATAAGGAATCATTTCTTATTATTCAAGACTCATTTCCAAGACTATCTAAGTGGACAAAGTCCATTTCTGAACCGAGTTCACTCCTCGTTTCAGTCCTATTTCACTGAACCGGTTTAACCTGCCATTCCAGCCATGTCTATCTCATGAGATATAAATCTTTACCCACTGCAATGGAGGGAGATATAGGTCCCACCCTTCTCATAATGAAATCATTCTTACTTGTGCCACAAAATAAACATACATCACTCATAAAAACCCAATAAATAAAATGGGTTTCATAAACATCATCCCATCATCACATAATACATATAAAATAAATGGATATTATTTCATAATAAGAGAAGTGAAACCATGTAAATCATAGAGACATTATACTTGAAACATACACATATGAAATAATGTCATCTTAGATGATAAATGGTTTTGATAAAACACTTGAAATGAATTCTTGAGGAAAATATCCTTTTTTCTTCAAAATCATTTTCTATTCACAAAATTTCACGCAATATTAAAAGAAAAGGATTTTGTTGAAAATAGACATGAAATATTTTGGAGGAAGCTTCATGAAAACAAGGCTTTATAAAACCATAAAAATCCTTTCATTCCGTATATGTTAAAAAACATTCTTCTCATACTTTTTTCAAAAAAGTCAAAAAGTACATTGTAGGGTAAAAAAAAGAAAGATTCCTTCCATACCATTGGCTAAAAGTCAAAATGGGTAAAATTGAAATTAAACATACATGAAACCATTTTTAGGAAACATGGACATGGATGATAACAATAACCCAAGTAAATACCTACGAATAAGCAATCTCGGATAAAAATGAGATTTGCAAAATTATCCCTTACCTTAGGTCTGATTTGCTTGGTAAGTGTCTAAACCTCATTTATAATGATTTAAATAATGTCATTGACTTATTCCAGAATCATAATCATTGTTATGATATCATATATGGTTCACTTAGGAATTTATTTTACCCATTCTTTTGTAAATTCCATGTTAAAGAGCGTTTTGGGTAAAATCGTTTCATTTGTCGTCCGTGTTTTGACTTGTAAATATTCATATGATAACATAGATCATGATTACATAATTCCAGAATATGAAAAATGATTTATATATAATATATATTCAGAATATACCTATATATAATAGATCAGTAAATGGAAAGAAATACACTGTTAATGGAGACAGTAGGTCGTACGTACGCATGAACGCTGTTTTTGTTTCCTTATTGAGTTGAATGGAATTAAGTAGATGAAATACATATATATACACATAAATCCAGTATCATTATTATGCCATATATTTCATGATTACTTATTATATATACTTTATAATCATTCATGAATGGTTAATGTGGAGAATGAATCTCATCGCGTTGTGGAGACGGTAGTCTGTATGTACGCACGAACGATGATATCGTTCTCATGATCGTGGAATTTTATTGGGGTGTATGTATAGTATTTAAGAATCAATATCACATTACAATAATCATATATAGTTATTATGTACACCATTATACCCATCCAAGTAAGGTGGTGGTGGAAAATAGATTACACCACGGCGTGGAGACGGTATTCCGTACGTACGGACGCGCGGTGATTTCGTTTTCCATAGGATGGATAGATGGTGAAATAGGGTTGTTTCATAATAATAATAATAATATCAGTATATGAGTGATACTGATGTTATTTCTTCATAATGAAACAACCTAATAAGAAGAAGTGGAAGAAGAAATAAAGTTGAAAGAATCGGTAACGGACATTACCTCTTCTTTGAAGCGCCTCTTTGAGTCCTACTCTTAGGGCACTAAAATTGTTCTTTGAAGAAGACCAGGACCTCTATGATGTTGCTAGGAAAGTGGAGAAGAGAATTGGGCAGGGGTTGGCCGATATTGAAGGCTCAATGTGGTGTGAGGAAGAGAGGGAGGAGGTGCCCTTTTATAAGGGAGGAGAGGGGCACCTTTGGAATAACTAAAAATATTATTTTATTATAAAGTCATATTCGGTTTTTTATAGCTACAAATTGAGTTATTTAGAAGCTAATGTTGGTATGGGTCGAAGACCTCTCATCCAATATAATTTAGACATGTTTAGGTTCCTATTTGAAACTTATCATTTATTTTTAACTTTAAGTTAGATAATTATACTTTTACCGTGTCTTTTTGTGTTCTTACACTATAAGTTTAATAAAATTACTATAAGAAGCCAAAAGAACCCCTAGTTTTTTATTATTAATATATATAACCTTATCTAAGTCATTTGGAAGAACCTTAGATTTTTAGGAATAAAATAACAATTAATAATATAATATATATATTTTTTTAAACTATTTTATGTCAAATTTGACAGTATTTAGTAAATGATTTTTGTAAAAATCATAACAGCATTATTAGTTCAAAAAAAGTTAATTAAATCAATAATAACTTGTCCTATTAACGTAGAAAATTAGTGGAATTCATAAAAAGTCTCAAATTACATTTATTTGGTTATTTATAACATCAATTATGTCAATATTTCATTAATAAGATAATTACTGCATCATCATTGTATCATAAATAAATTAAATTATTTTAAGTCTAAAAATTACAAATAAAATACCGTTATGTTGGAAATCCTTCTATATTTCTATGGAATATTTATAGTCAAATTTATCTTATGTATAACCCTATATTAAAAATTATTTACTTATTAAACGTTGATTTTAACTATTTTAACACTTCTTTAAATAAATTAATAATAAATGTCCTAATCTAATCCAAGTGGGCCTAAATGGTAATATTTTATTCCTAAGGTTGTTTTTGATCGAATTACACTTATCCAATAGAATTAGGACATGTGTTAGGGAAATAATAATATCATTTGTACCCTCAATTACCCTATTTACTTTTAACCGTGGTAAAAAAAGTAAGAAGTTACTATTCACCCAAAATTATTTTCATCTCATTGAACCACATTTTACTTACTGACATCAACTGTGTCTCTCGGATTTTGGAAATTTCACTCACAGAAGTGGTAAAATTATGTTTTATGAAAAATTCATTTTTTTAACTACCACTTAGTGGTTTCACTATTCATCAAAAATGAAAGTTTCCAGAAAAATACCAAAAATTAGGCCTAAGCTATATTTGATATTAGGAACTCAAAAATGATGTATATTTTACCAAATTCAATACATATCAGTTGCATTACTTAATTTAAAAATTAATTCCCGTCTTCAAAACAAATAGCGTGTTCTTAAGAGATAATAACTATCAAAAGATTGACACTTGTTTATGTCTAGTTTAAATGTGAAATTACATCCAATGTCCAAAATTGTATTAAATTTTAAAAATATATTATAAATATACTTTAAAACCACTCAAATTAATAATTTATCACTATTAATTATTTCTATTAAAAAAGTTGTTTTTAATTAAAATTTAGTAATTTTCACTATTAATCAGAAAATGAAAGTTATCCGAAAATTACCAAAATTTCACACTAAGCTAATTTTGATATTCCGAATCCAGAAATGAAGTCCATTTTAAAAAATAAAATTTAAAAAATTTCAAAAAGTGGTTATTACTATTCAAAACGGCTAGTTTTAATAATATTTTAATAGCATATTGTTGTTTAGTGAAACTCGTTATTTCGTACTACACATGCTATCGAGGAAGGTCGTGATTGCGTGTAATGCAAGGCAAGTCAAAGATTCATGTTGTGCAAGATCCTTTTAGTGTAGCGTACAACACAAGACATTAATGAAATTAAAAAGAATATTTTTTTTAACATCTCGTGGTGTTCCATGGGTGGAATTTAATAGTGTTATCATGTATCTTAGATAACTAACACGAACTACATGAGGGCCACTAAATATGTTTTCCCCTTAAGTATTTCAATTTTAATCATTGATCCTGACCTTGTATTGTGAATTCATTATATTTATTAAATATTAGTTCATCTTGAATCACACGTGATCATTCAAACATGTGGTTTGTTCTTGAAATGTCATGCCAGAAGGCCTTCACGTGATTTATGAATGATCACGTGAAGTTCAATATGTATGGAAAATTATTTCTATATATGTTCTCAAATATATTATCTAATGGAAGGCTTTTTAGTAACGAGATCAGCCACATTGATATTTCATCTAATGCCCTTCCTCATGAGTTTCCAGAGGTCAAGGGATAAACCCTTTTTCATGTTGGGATGGTGAATTTAAAGGCAAGACCTCCCTAATTGATCATCGATTTTCATGATATATCTATAATGGATTCATGTTAGAGCCAATGATGTGATCTGGGTCCAAACATCATTGTGAGTCTCTACCATTGTCCACTACTGAGGGAAACACCTTATTTTCAGTATCCGTGAATCCCTCCATCAATGCGTCTTTTATTGGATTATTTCTAATTAATGGGGACTTTTATCATCATGTCATCATATCAAAGGAATTTATTATTGTAATGTTGACAGGTCCATGGGACTTTATGCGATAGATGTACGAGTTAAAAGGCATCCGTTTGATGCATGATGACATTTCTATAAAATTCAATTAGACAATGATGATTTTATTAGGGTCCTTCATGGGATTAGTCCTCATTGTCTTTGAGACCCGTGATATTGTATCATATACATCCTTAGCATGTGTCATGGGTTCTATATCCATGAAAGGCTTCCACCTCTCCCCTTTTGATCCCTTTGTTTTATGGTAGAATATTTTGGAGTCATAAGAGATATCACTAGTAATGTCAATGAAAATTACACCATTCTTCGATGATTCAATATGTGACCAACAAGATTCATAGGGTGGTACGCGATCATTTCGTGGAAAAATCTAATTTTCACAATAGGTGATCCAAAAGGATGTACACAGTTTCTTGGACATACCTAAGGCTTTCTATGCGACGATTATGAAAAACCAAAGGGATTATTCATGATAAGGAATTCATGTATCCAGAGACTCTCAATGTCTTTTAGATTTCTGGGGGAATGATGCATGTCCTTCAGCGACCATGATTGGCTTCTACCCAATCACTTTTATTTCCTATATTTATTTTCTAAAATTTTTTGGGGTCTTGAATTTTTTCTGGAATTTTCTTTAGCATAATTTCCAATGCCAATGATGATGAATCAAAAGAAAATTATGAGATCTATGAGACTTCAATTTAGAATCATTTCCCCAATTTTCAAATAATTTTCAGGTTAGACGTCTTGGTTCGTGATGGAAAAAAATCATTTGGCCTAGTGGATCTCTTCCAGCTACCATTGTGTGGATAATGGTAGCTTGGAGTTCTTTAAGAAAAGAAAATTTGATCTTTAACCCCCTGGGATCAACCACAATTTATGTGTTGTGCATATAGTCATTTCAAGACCATATAATGATTACGTGGTCATGAGATTTTGAAAGATTAAATGATCTGCAAGCCTCAAGAACCATCATCTTTCTTTTATTTTCCATGGTAAATAATACCCATATTCAGGTATTTCTTCCTTTTTGACTTTTTTGATGCTCAATCGGTAGGTTTAATCAAGATAAATGCAAGGTTTTTTCTTATATCCATCATCATGAGAAGGGCATGGTATTGAAATATAAATTTTTATTTTTATATCATTTTAAATATATACATGCATATGATCATGAGATTACATTACATACATTACTATTAAATTAATTTTTATTTAATTTAGGATGTTTCAAGGAAAAATGAGTCACTTTTTACAAAAAATCAAACCCACACTACAGGGTCAATCAAAGTTTCCAGAACCAGCTCGACCCCAGTAATATTTTCTCTAATTTCATTATTTATAAGATATTATTGTTTTTTTAATATATTAAATTGTTTATCTGTCTTTTTTTATTTAAGTAAAATTATATATGGAACCATGTCTTTAAAAAAACAAAGTTTGGATGTTTGTAAAAAAATCTGATGGGAGTTGTGTTGATGAACCTGGAAAAGAATTTGGTGATGAATTCATTTTTTATTATAATAACTTGTTATCTATTTTCAAAATGTTAATTTGTATTTCTTTTAATATGACTAGTATATTATTTATAGAAATAAGTAAATAAACTATTTTATCTCAATCCCAAAACCTGTATATCGGTATCCAAGTATGATATCATTGGTTAATTCCTTAGAAAAGATCAGCTTGGTCACATGTGTGGGATGGGACTGGGACCATTACCGTCGGAGGTCTTCAGTAGGATGCTAGGGATTATAATAACATCTACCACTATTTGTAGTTACTCCCTACCACGATATCCTCATAGGGAGTTTGTTTCAATGAAAATGAAAATTCATGAACTTGGGTAAGATATAATAATTCAACATGAAAATTTCATTTCTCTACAGAAATGATTGATGGATTTATTAAGTAGAAATGAGATCTATCCCTGGTGATATGGCCTCGATCGATGGTAGTGATAAGGTAAATAAAAAAATGAAAACCATTTAGAAAAAAATATATTATCAGTTTTATTTCTAAATTTAAATATACAATAATTTTTAATTTTCAACAAAATTGTAATATAGGTTCCTGTAGTAGGTAGTGAAGATAGAGGTGGAGAGAGTATCGATAAATGTTCAAAAATTAATGATTAGTTATCACATTGAATTCATATATGTTGTAAAACTAATCATATGGCATAATAACTCTAATATGGTGATTTAGAAATCATGTTATTTTCTATGGTAGGGATATATTTATTATCCTTACATTCCATGATAATATATATGCTTGGTTTATTTGATATGTTTTATTTCATATTTTACCTTTTTTTACATTAATATTCTATAGATGGTTTTTCATGAATCCCTGATTAGACTCTTATATAATATGATAAAAGTAATGATATTTCAATTTTTTATGTGGTTTGGGATTTTTTTCATAGGATATTTTCAAATTAAAAGATTCTATATGGATATGTATAGCTATGTATAAATATATTTTTTTGGGGAAAAACAATACAGATGAAACTTTCTTATGGGATTTACCTAAGAGAAATGGTTAATTCCTGACTATGTGTTTTCACAAATTAACTATGCACAAATACATACACATGTGGATTTATGATAAATTTGGTTTACTATCCCGTTGAAGAAAAATATTTCCAGATCCCTAGAAATATGATATGATAATTCATTATGTTCATGAAACCCTATAAATGAGTCTATGAAAAATATCCTAAAAAATATAATTAGAAATGAGTTATTGTCCTATGAAATTATTTTAATCCTATAAATTAGTTTTCCCATGTACCATGTCCATGGTCTCACAACATATAGTCATTTTATTTATATGACACTTGCCCTAATGGTTAATAATCCCACATCTACTAATACATAGATCCGTAATGAATCCATTGATACATAACTATATCTATTACTTCACTATCCAGAATGTATAATTCTATGAGAATTATGAAATCCCATTGATACTTTATCTATATAAACAACAAGAAAAAAGTATTTTTCTAGCACAATATCCCGCATAGTCTCTACCTTACAATAATTAAACTCAATCATGAAAATTTTATTTCTATTTATCTGATCATATTATAATGATTTTATCTATAGTCATTGATAAAATAAAAATATTTATCACTACCATTCCAAAGACGTATGCTATATATAAATGGGATATCAATATCATGTTTTGACAAGAGAGTGGTTAACTTCTCCAATACATTGATGGTAATAGATATATAAATTGAAAACTTCTATACTTTGTGAGTTTCTATATAAGATACTACCCCCCCAAAAAATACTCATCTCTTTATCTCCAATTCTATTTCCATTATTATTATCATAAAATTGCTGGTATATCTATCTAGATATCATTCCTTCACTCCACAATGAATTTCGATAAATTAACTATAGGATGAATATTATAGTCCAAATAATTCATCATAATTCTTCTTGAAGATGGTATGTTTAATTATTATAGATCATATGATATTATCCAATATTTTCAACTTTTTATTCTTTTTCATTACTCATTATAGAGCTTGAACACCTATCACCACATCTAAAAAACCAAATTTAGAAACATTACGATATAAAAAATTATATAAAAACCATGTATCTATGTCCTTCCTTCCACCCATTCTTATGAACACCTAAAAAATATAGAGTAAACATTATATTTTTGAAATAATTTTTTTTAAAATTCAATTAATATATTTAGTGGTCTCTTTTAATGCTATAAACTTATCAAAAATCAACAATAATAAAAAAAATCCACTACCAATAATCCCAGGTGATTTAAAAAATATCCATATGTTCCCCGATTGATCTATTAGGACCATACATTACTCATTAATTCATTCCACAACATGAAAGATCCACCATTATAACAATCATGAGGTTTAAATAATATTCAACCTGATCCCCTTTAAAATTTTGTTTGATAATAAACCTAGTGTCACTTATCCTAACTCAATGTCTGATAGATAACACTTGGTAGAAATGATAACCACCCCCAAATAATCGATGGAATTTATAAAACATTTAGAGACTCGTCCATCAAATAATAAAACTTTAGGACTTATGATGTTCTATCCCAATGTTTCTTCCTTAGGTGAAGTGACTAATTTTCATCGATTTTAGAATCTAAAACATCAAATAACTTCATCATTAAATCCTCCATCAAGGGAATTAATGAGTCAAACTCATTACAATATATGGAATAATCCATATATCTTTTATATGATGTATTTCATCTTTTCTAACCACATATATGGAACATTATTGCATATAATTTCACTTAAAAACAATATAATAGTAGTATCACTATAATCCTCCAAGATCTAAAAAATTCACCAATACAACATCAATTCATTATTAACACATGAAACATTATCCTATAAAAATAGATATCTAATTAATTCAATTTAATGTAAAGGAGAATATTACATCTTCCAAAATTCATTAATAGTCTACCATCCATGATCAAAATTATACTTTGATGAAAAAATGTAACTAGATTCACATTGGACCTGGAATATATTTTATAAATCCCATACTATGTTATAAAGTGTATATATTCCTAGTGAGAATTATTCTAAAACATATTTGTCCACATAAAAAGAGGAATCCTTTAGCCTTAAAACTAACTCATAACATGAACAAAAAACAAAAAATTTCCCAAAATATAATCCTTCTAATAGAAATGTAAAAATTAGGGATAAAAATTAGATACTGCCAATGTTATATTATAACCTTCTCCCTGATCCTTAATTGAATTCTTAGTAGAAAAATTAATAATATTAATTAACCCCAATCTTAATAACCAGGTTTTGATACCACTTCCTAGTGATCACATAGAATGTACGATCAATTGAAGAACACCACCAAGACTCCATCATATGAAACAATCATTTACCAAAAATTTATATATAATATTAAAAAAAATCAAAACTAGGAACAAGGTCATCTAGGATCCCCAACCATTGTGTATATACACTCACCTCACATATGGTTTTAGTCCCCCTCATAATTTTAACAACAATTTGTGAATAATGGTAAACAAGACGACTAATAATATATAGATTAGAAAATGTACAATTTCATTGATTAACTATTAAATTGTTTGTTATTTCATCCTATATAAATGTGATAATAAAAACATATATTATTATTTATGGAGAACTTTTCAGTTATAGGAAAACAGACATTCAAGTCTCCATAATCTGACTAATGGAAAAACACTCAAGAAAACCTTCTTAATATAATTAAATATTATGCCTCCCCAATTCATGTATCCTTCCTTATAGGTTATAATAATTTTCATTATATATGGTTCCTCTAAAATATGAGTTCAACCAGGTTAACAACCAATAGGGATCCACCTCATCCCATTTATTCTCATATTTATATTATATTTGGAAGGAATGTAATTTCTTTCCTATTATTTTTCCTTCCTCCTTCACTTTCCTCTTGATTTTGTGTTCCCATCTAAACAGTAATAGTATTCATGGTCAAATTTAGTGTATTGGAGGATCTAATTTTATGGAATAAGTTTAATAATGCTGGTTGAGGTCATTTCCATAAGATGTTATGATTCCATATCTCAGTTTGAGTGTTTTCCATTTGATTGAAGTAGTTTTTTTAAATTATTTATTAATATGTTTTTAATTATGAATATTCAATTTTAATGTTATTATCTTCAGGATTCCCATTATTCACTATGTTAGTTTCACCCTATACTCTTCTTATCTTGGTGTAACTGCTTATTTACTATTGTTTATTTTTATTATGATTAATTGAGTTGATTGTGGATATTTTTTCAATTACACTTCTTCTTTTGTGTATTTTTTTATATTTTAATTTGTTTTTAAAATTGAGTTTGTGAATTGTTTTAAAAAAAATATATTTTTTATTTTATTCATAAATTTGGATTTCCACTTTTTAATATTTTCACAATTTAGTTTTTTAATGTGGCTGATCCATGCGATTGTTGATAAACATTCTATTTTTAGTTATTGGTTTTATTAGAAAGATAGATTTATTCAGATGGGGTTGAAATATTGAGAATCAAGATGAATAATTATATTATTCTAATTATTACTATTATGATTATTTTATTATTACTATTAGGATTATTTTATGTCTATTTTAAAATCTTTATTTATTGAACTATTCAGGGGTTGCATAATTAGGAACTTTTTCTAAGAGGAAATACATATAAGAGGCTTAAACCACCACTTTATCTTCCAAATAATTGTTTCAACGTGGTTTACAATTCCATTAAACCAAAAAATCCTGGTTAAATAGACACTATTCAATGTTTCCCATAAACTGCAACTAATTGGATAGAAACGATGGAAGTTAGATACCGAACCCAACTTCATTTGCAGTTTTTTGAAACCATCATTGAACTATATAGAATCTGTTTAAACCACCATGAAATAAAAAACCACTATTATTAGATTATTTATTTGTAGTGTTAGTTTTCATATTTCATAATAAATTATCATTGTGATCTAACCCTTACACATTGTACCTCTTAAGAGAGACTATTCTCTATCAGTATGACCAATATGTTCATTTATATTTAAGGGTGATGTTTGCAATTCCTTAATATTGATATGTAGAACACATTGTGAACATGGGAGAGAGTTTGTGGAAGTCCCAAGTGATAATATTATGTCCAAATAAGATTAATATATTAAATTAGAATGATATATTTAGAAATTTTCATTCTATTCATTGAAAATATCAAAAAGTTCATCCACGAAATTATTATTACAAATACCATTTCACTAATATTGATCTATAGATATATCCAATGATTGATCACATAAATTTTCTGCCAACTCTAAGATAAATTTAATATTGTTGAAAATATATGAAAAACCCATCCATCTCCTCATCATGTATATGTCCAAGTGATTTATTTCTCCAACTTAATCATAGAATGATGAAGTTTTTCACTTACTGCCATAGAGGGTTTCATAAGGATCATTGTGAATACTTTAGTGGAATATATTATTGTATGAAAATTCAATCATAATATAGTGATCATCCAGCCACCCTAAATACATAAAACACACTCCGAAGATATATTATAGTATCTGAATGGTCCTTTCATTCTAAAATTATTTCTGACGATGACATATTGTACTACACCACAAATATATATCTGGAGGACCCTAATGTATTTTCTAGAAAATCAAGGTATAAAATTGATAGAAATTATTTAAAATTGTTACTTTTACTCTATAAAATATCATAAAATCCATAATAGATAACCTAAAAATGATTAAGAGTTAAATATTCTCAAATTGTAATGAAATATTGACCCTAAATGATCATGGAGTGGTGCTTGAGTGATAATATCTATAATTTTTTATCCAAAAGTATCAGTTTTAAAAAAGGTTAGGGTAATTTGAAATGTTTTTGTCGCACCCACATAACAAAAATATAGCTATGGTGAAAATGTAGCAGTGGTAGAACTATAAAGTGGAGGCTACTATATTTGTACTATATAAACTAAGGTACTAAAATAATAAGTATATAATATTTGGTACTGTAGTTGTTCTATTATTTTGAGGGGTATTTGGGTAAAAAATGGTTTTATGGGGACTAGAATTAAGGATTTCAAGTCATGGGGACGTCAGACCTTGTCTCTGGGCCACTTGGGCATGGGACAATGCAATATGTAATGTGTTTCCTTATACACAGATAGAAAAGAGAATTTTCATTCAAAATAATGATATGATGTGATTTTTAATGGGATCAACTTAAACCCCTAAAAAATCATCTATTTGGATGTTTTACTGATTATTGATTATTGAAGGCACGAAAACCTTTTCTATTTTCCATTCAGTTATGGGTAATTCTTTTAACAACCCCTTGGAATTCAGTCTCTTAAACTCAACTTTTTGACACACAAGTAAATGAAAATCATATATTACAACATCTATCATTATGTATTCCAACCATGAACATTATTTCAACTATCTATACATCTTTGTACATTTGGCAATTATGGATAATGTTAAACAATAATACACTTCTAAAAGATCACTCATCAAGACTAGTATTGAATGCACACATACACAATTCTTGAACCTTATCATTTAATGACAATACTTATTAAACCCAAAATCATTTTTTACCTTCTTCTATAGTTACACTTCATCATTCTAAACCCCATTATTAACTATATGTATATATAATTATTCATTCATCTACACACATTTTTCACCCTTCCAAGGTTTTAATTTACTGTGAATTCATAATATTTAATCAATTCCAATCATTATCTCTATCACATATCTAAATATTTTTTTCTGAATATATTATGTACTATTTTATGATCAAAATATATGTCATGCATTTTACCATAATGATAATGTAAACTTTTATTAATTGAAAAAATTCCTTTTAAAACTCTATATTATTAGTTATACAATTTTATAATGTATTTTCAATTAATCTGAGGTATATGATATATCCATATAATTATGAATGCAGAAACATCCCAGTACCTTCTTTGAAGAGTCATTATAAATCAAAAACCCTTCTCCACTATAGGGTAGTTTGATAATAGGTTCACTAACCAAAAATGTCTTCCACTCCTTGAAATTCACATCATATTCCTTTTTCCAAAGGAAAATTACACCATTCTAAGTCAACATGGTGAGTGGGGTAGATTGTCATAATAAATCTCTTACTAAACATCAGTAGTATCCATCATACATAAGGAAACTATAGATTTTTGTTGTAATGGTTGGTATATACTAATTCATAACAACTCACACATTTGAAGGATCATCTAATATATCCTTGCATGATATTATATAACCCAAGAGTAAAATATTTTGATGCAAAAATTCATTCATTGTAAGTTTGTCAATCAACATATCCTTCCCTGAGGTCATCACCACAATTATCAAATGATCATCCATATCGTATATTGTAAATTAATATATTAGAATAGAAGGTATAAATACTACTACAAAATATTCAAGGTAATCTCTAAAAAAACATTTCTTTAAATCCATGGTGTTAACATATGAATTAATAATTCAAAATGGAATCACATTATTATCAAAATTTTCATTCATAATTCAGAGATCTATAGTGGGTATATCCCCCATTTTAACCCTCAATTAATGATATATATAATAGATTTAAATCTAGGAAAAGTACTGATATCCTTCTAATTGATAAAAAAATAATTAATACATGGTATAATATACTTATTTTTTATAATTATCATCATATGTTTTAGATATTCAATGAAAAGATTTATTGACCCACCATTTTTCTTAAAAATAGAAAATGTGGCCTACAATGGGATGAACATATGAAAATAAATCACTTATCTGCATTCTCATGGTGTTTAATCTCAAATTCATGGAAAACAATTATAACTATTTTATAAGTTTTTTTTAAACTAGTCATAACACTGGTTATAATTTTTAATGAAAACTAAACTTCACAATAAAGAGGATAACACATAAATTATTCACAAAACATGTCAAGAAACTATAATACAATTGGAATACCCACAATATATTATTTCAACATAAACATATGAGACTCATAACCTTCATGGATATTAATTAATACTTACAAAATCTAATTAATTTTCACTGGATGTCTTTATTCATCATCGCACTGATAAATGATCATTGGTTCATTATGAATCTGAAATGAAAACCCTTCTTCTAAAATTGATCTTATATATATATATATAATTATTATATATAATCAAATAAAATTGAACTATTTATTGAAGAAAAATATTTACTGGAATTACATTAACTAAAAATAAATCAACTAGTAGAGGAATGTTTTTTTATTTTGGATGTGGTTTAAACTGCCATCATATGGTTCTTTGATGGTGTGTAAAAGCCACCTATAAATTTGGGGTTGAAATTAAACTCATGATAGTTCTATATAATTAGTAGTGGTTTTAGGGAACCATCATAGAAATTTTTTTAGCAATGGATTTTTGGTTTTAGCGGTATGTTCGCATCCCAAAAAAAATCCCATGAAATTAGTAATGGTTTAAACTGCCCCTACCCACTATCATTTTTTGGGAGGAAAAAATCCTCTAAAAAAATAACTACCACTCAAAAATTTTCAACCTTATATTTTTGGGGTATAAACCTTTACCATACAATAATTTTTTTATATATATTAGCAATTTAAACTGACGCTAGATATTGATTTTTAGAAAAAAAATAGAACTGTAGAGTCCGATACACAGAAAATAAAAAAACATATATATGAAAATAATGAAAACAAAATAATTATAACTTCATTAATAACATAATTAGAAACTTCTAAAAGGCCCAAAAATATGATAATATCACTATAAAGAAAAATAAATTGGGTTATTATTTCCTATTCATAAAATATACGGATGAGAACATAATGAATTATCACCATATTCCCCGAACTAACCAAAATCATATTGTTGTTCATTGGTGACCAAATATTCCACAACATAAAGTTAGATTCCCAAAATATTTTGTTGAACCTAGTATTTTTTCTCAATATTTTTTTGATGATTTTAATTACATAATTAAAAACCACTACCTATTTGGAAATTTCATCAAAAATCATAGCTATATTTTCAACATGTAGATAGAAATTGGAAATGTTTACTAGATTTTTCTAACCAGGGAACATATTCCATTACAAATATTTTCAATCTAAACATTCAAAGAAATATTAATGTTTATCATCAAGGAGAAGGAATACTATTCATCTATGGGAGTTCATGGCATGTGCATACCCATATAGAAATTCCACCTTTCGTATCATATTATGATTATTTATTCATTTAATACTATTAAATTGATATAAATACATATGATATATCTCCTGAAAAGTAAGAGAGTGGGCAAACTATACATTGATAAAACGTGAGTTACATCATCCTCTCATGTCATGAATTAAAATTCATTGAGGTTTGCTTTTTGGGATCCCCCTCTATCAATGCATGAAATATCACTATAAAATGTTTCATCCACCAAACCACATATATATAAATATACTCTCATGAATTGGAATATCCTCCAACACATCAATTTCTATCAAGTATTCCTTGACAAATTTCATTCTATTTGTGAGGGAAGAATACAAAAATAATTAATAAAAATTTCCCCCACCACTGATATATCAAATATGTTCAATGCTCTTATATTAAGATGAAATCAAAGTAATATATACACATACATTGAAACATATGACCTTCATATTTAGAATGCATGTTTATGAATAAGATTTCCTCTTACATAGGGAAATCACCAGTCACCCTTTGCAATGTCTTTTACATTACTTAACAATCAAACGAATTGAATCATAAAAAATTAGCATATTCAAATTCAGTCAATGAAGAAGCATATCCATGTAATATATGTTTTCACTGGTCTCGTATTTTCCTTGACTAAATACTATGAAGGACTCGTTTTTAACAATATATAACCTATATTTAGTTGAATGAGTGAGTGAAATACTATAATCATTAATATATGCTTCATTTTGATAAGGTAAATAAATAGGTTCCATTAGAAACTCTAAAATTTTAATAAATGGAAAAAGAGGAATAACATTCATCAGAGTATAAATATTTGTTGTTATATAAAGTGAGAAAATAGATTATAAATTAAACCACAATAGAGGATGAATTTCCATATCCATACACAATTTGAATCATCTCATAGTTCTTACTATTATCAGTACATGGTTAACATGATATAACTTATTGCTTAAATATTAAAACTTCATCAAATCATCATCCATCTCAAACTAATCTTCCCCCTAAGTTCCAATGTCAAAAAATGAATCTTATAAGGTCACATTGACATTGAAAATGGTGTATATGATATAAAATTAACTCTTATGTAGAGTTGTGTCTCCAACACCACTCTAGTTAACCTTAGTAAGGACACTAACCTTTTAACATTCCACGTAAATAACGAGTATGATATTTTCATATTTATTAATATTTGTGAATTAAATATTAATTTTACTTTAAAGGGGATGATATGTTTGATGGTGTACCAGATACACAACAACTGGTTTCTTTGAAATATTCTGTTGCACACATCATTGATTTATACTGAAAAAATAGTAATATAATATTATTATTTCAAATGGTAGTTAACGCATAGCCATTATAATGGCAGGAATGAACAGGACTAACTAAAAAATGATTATACATTTCTGTTAAATATTTTTTCATTTATCCAATAATATTTAGGGGATTAAAATATGAATGAATCTAATTTTAAGCATGAATACTATAATATTCAGTAAATGGTCGATTTTCTGCCTTTTGATGGCGAACCCTCTTTTAAATATAGTTTTTGTATTTTTTTGTTCTATTTTAAAAAAAAATTATTTTTTATATTTGGAACATCAAAATTTACTTTGGGTAAAATTTTGGTATTTTTCTAAAAAAGTTCATTTTTTGATGAATAGTAAAAAAAATACTGTATTTTAATTCAAAATTTCCTTTTAATATAATTTATTTATAAAGTTATATTATCTTATTAATTATTTTTAAAGTTTAATTAGAATATATTTTTACCATTTAATCCAATTTTGGTCATTGTAATTAATTTCACTTTGAAAGTTGACATAAACAAGTATCAGTTTTTTGATAGTTATTGTTTCTTAAAAACACGCTATTTGTTTTGACAACAGGAATTAATTTTAAATTATTTAATGTGACTTATATGTTTTTAATTTTGAAAAATAGACATCATTTTTGAATTTGGAATATCCAATATATCTTAGGCAGATTTTTTGGTATTTTTCTAAAAAACATCAATTTTTGAAGAATAGTGAAACCACTTAGTAGTAGTTAAATAACTGACCTTTTCATTTAAATGAAATTTTACCACTTCTGTGAATTCAATTTCAAAAATTTAACATACATTGTTGTTATTATTATGTAAAATTTGGTTCAATAATACTAAAATAATTTTTATGAATAGTAACTTTTGACATTTTTTTACCGCTGTTAAAGGTAAATAGGGTAATTCAAGGTAAAAAGAATATTATAATAATAAAAAATTACCATAACAATTTTCCTAACCTTATTTTATGATTCATGGCTGACCATGGTTATAATTTTGTCTATTTGGGGACCCTATGGCGCCACTTAAAAGTGATAATGAAACTTTAGATTAATAAATTTAATGTAAAGGAATAAATGAGACAAACAAATATCATTTAGTTAATTAATTTTTACATGGGCTTATATAAGTTATCTTTTCAACTATAAATATTCATTATAAATATAAAAATATTTCCTACATCAAGGTATGTTTTTTATAATTTTTATACATCAAATAAATAAAATTATTTATGACACAATAATGATGCAGTATTTACCTCATTAATAAATGATTTAAATAAATAAGAATATGAATATTAAAATAACATCCAAAAATAGTCCAATTATTATTGTATTATTTTATTTCATCCACGAGTCATCTTATATTTGACTTTAATTAGTTTTTAATCTTTAGAAACAATATATCATTATATAATAAAATAATATTTTCACACTTCCCTAAAGAACCCATCCCCCCCCTTATAAAAAGCCCTCCCTTCTAACTCCTTACTCACACCTTTAAAGCCCCTTGGATTGTCCATACCCTGCCCAAATAATCTCTTAATATCCATATCCTCCCCCTAGAATCCTTACCTTAGAAAAAAGGCACTTTTAAAAGTCCTTTTGGTTCAAACCAAAGGGAGTCACCCAAATTAAAGTTAACAGTTCCTCTTAACTTCTTTTCTTTTATTTTACTTTTCCAGCCCCTAAAATCTTTTTATTACTTTATTTTATAACAAAACCAGTATCCTAAATATACTAGGATTTTTTTATGAGAAGGATTATAACTACACTTACACACACATCCATCTAATGGGTGAAGAACATAATGTTTTTGTTGATGGAAAACTAACACCTCACGAAATGATGATTGTTCGATTATCTCCTACCACCTCTCATGGTGGCCATTATGATGGAAAAATATTTATATATGATATATATATATATATATTATGTTTATTTTTTCTTTTATGTCTCTTTATTTTTAATTTATATCATACCTTTATGGTTTCCATTAGGGGTAAGCGCGATAATTTCATTTGAGTAAGTGCGGACTACCTCCCCCTCAATGTGATATGACTCTTTAATGCCATATGTGGGATGTAAAAAGGATGGATCTAATGATATTATACATGATATTGTACTGGAATTATAATATACTTATTTATAATTATGTTTTAATTCTATTAAATTATGAAGCAGAAATGAAAGTAGTGTTCATGCTTACGTACGACTTACCATCTCCATGAACGGGGCATTTCATTTCTTACCTCTAAATGTTATTTAATTTTATAAATACATAGATATACTAGATATATATGATAAATATGATGTCTAAATCATTAATATAATTCAAGAGATGATGGACTATTGACCACAAGGATAAACTATAATTATAAGAAGTCCATTTTTGACTCAAGTACATAATATCAACCAAACTACCATTATTATCTTAAATTATTGAATAATGCTGATAACATGGTAATAAGTGATATAAAAAGAATTATAATATTTAAATAGGTTATTAATAAAGTATAAATTAACTTTAGTTTATTATTCAGGAAGAACATTGAACAAACGAGTCAAGCTTGAGACGAGGTAAGGGATTTCTTGTCCCTCACTTTTAATTCATTGAGATTTCCATTGATCGCAACATGTTTATTTCATGTGGTGTATTGTGTAATTACATTTGATATATAATATCATGATCCTATTTATATTCATGTTATTCTGAGATTAATTTGGGGGTTATTAACTGTTGGTCATATGACTCGATTGATTACAATGTGGTAAGGGATTTTCATCTCACTTTTTATTCCCGTGAGATTCATGCTATATTTAACACTATTTCCTTTTGATTAGTGTATTTAATGACCATTATTGTATTAATTGTGTAATATAATTCAATTTTTGGGTATTTTGATCTTCATTTTATGATCCTTCTTTCATGGGTTGTATGTTTCTTAAGTTACCAAATCGGTAAGGGAGCCTTTTAACCCAATTTCTATTAGTTGGGTTAATCTTCTAATTCTTAATTATGTCCTTCTATGATTATGTGTGGAATCACAATTTATTTATTTATTTTTTAATTTCCACCCCCTTTGTGTGGATATACTTTTGATACACGTAATTTGTCCATTTATAAATTCTCAATTCATCGATATGAACTTGAGAAGAGTAATTTTAAATCAATTTTAATTCATTGAGTTAAACATCCAAGTCATTGGTTTTGTCTTTAAAAGAACATATGTGAATGTCCTTTTATTGATTTACATAGAATATCCAATAATATTGAGTGTATTTATATTTTTAAAATGTAATTATGTAATTTATTTATTCTTAATCTAAGGATATAGTTTTTAAGGGATTTCATCTCAACTTACATTTCATTGAGACATCATTGTCATTATTCACCAATTCACTTTTATACGGTGTATATACTATCCATTGGCATATTATATTTTGAATAAATTTATTCTCATGATATTACAATGTTCTGATTCAATGTTATTCCTTAATTATTTTTATTCAAGAGTCTCTCATTTTTTTAAAAACTATTTAACAAAAATATAATTTTAAATGTTTTAAAAATTTATTCTTCTAAATAACTCTAATTAATGACCATGTTTTTAAAATGGTTTTAAGGATTTATTTATATGGAAATTAATGTTTTAAAATTTTAATTTCTTTAAAATCATCAAAGTGGTATGGGAAACATTGATTCAAAAGTATCTTTATTAAATGTTTTAAATGGTTTTGAAAATGGTTTGATAACGCATTGTTTATTTCAATATCCTGATATGATATAATTTGATTGGAATTTGGAAATGTTATCTCTCATATATACATGTGTTATGTTTTATGATTATGGTTATTGGGCATTGTTTACGTATACGGGTGGTTCTGTGATAAACCTAGGGTGGGTTAGCCCGAGATAGCTCTCCAATGCATTGGGCAACGTGGCAGAGGTAAACATTAATGTTTCACCTAATAGATTTAGTGAATATACTGTGATGGGTATTTCAAATTTGACTCCCTATGTAGCTGTGATAGCTACAAAGTAAGTATCTTATGAATTCCATATGTTACCTTTATGATTTATGATTTCTATGTTTTATTCATAAATCTTATGATTTCATGAGGAATGTTATGATTGAAAAGTATGATTTAATAGATTTTTATTTGGGATAATGTTTCATTTAATTATTTTATAACCCTTACTGAGCTTTTTATGATTATCCCATGTTTTGAAATGTTTTTCATAGGATATAAAGTTGAATAGGGTTAAGGATGGGATCAAGGAAAACTCTTGCTATCTAAAACATGGAACTAGACATCAATCTTTTTTTAGAGCTTTTATTTAATGAAAAAATCGATACTGAGTAGAATTTTCTACATGTAATGTTCAAGTTGTTACGTGAATGTTATCACCTAATTCTCTAAAATTCTAGACCTAAAAAGATACTCAATGTGAATTATACATTTAATTAAAGAATATGTAATGTTTATGGCCGGGTCCGTATAGTTGGTATCAGAGGTCAGTTTAGATAACTATGGAGGTTAGGGTGTAATTTAAGCATAAGTGACATAACCATAATGGTTAACATAATAGAAAGAGTCGTAGTTATTTTAGAAGTGATAAATGGTTATTACATTTTGGGGTACAAAATGAAATGTACTAGATAACCTTTGATGATAAATTATCTTATTGTTATTTTGGAGGAATTATTATCTCTCTTTTTGGAATGTAATGAAATTGTATAGTTTTTGAAAAAGGACAACAAGAAAACCATATGAAAACTCATCATGTCAGAAAAAGCTACGGGAATCGAACTCACAACCAAAGTGTGATTGGGATTTATCACCTACGACTAGACTACGTGACGTCCCAGGTTAATATGACTAATTATTTTTAATTAAATGATTTTATTGATCAAAAATAAGTTTATTTGGGATTATATGTTTTATCAAATAGAAATTCTTAGTATGGGAAAATTATTTGTTGATTAAGTGATAAAGGTTATTTTGGAAGACATTCTCTCTTTTGGGAACACTATAGGCTTAGGGAAAATAGAATACCTTGAGATTTAAATTGTGGAGTAATGGTTGAAATATTATTTTGGAAGAATATATGTTGACTTGGGTTATTTATGGAGATTATTAACCTATCATAGAGAATATGTGATCAGGTTAATTACACTTCAGTATGAGACATTAAGAGTAGTCGATGTTTTTGGGGATAAATATTAAGATTTTCTGCGGAATAATATGTGATTTAAATCCTTCTGAGTTTTGGGTTTCATTATTAGTTTTGATTATTTAGATGAATTTTAAGGATATTTGTGTATTTAATGGTCTTTCTTGAACTTTTTCTACTTTTTTTGAATTCTGGAGATTAATAGTAGTATTTATTTTTATAAGGGATTATCGTTTTGTGGGATTATATAATCTCGTACAAAATTTTTTGGTTTTAGTTAATATTTAAAGACAAGGGAAATATATTTCATCTTTTATGGATTATGTGATTCTATCAATGTTTATTATAAAACTTTTAATGTGAACAAGTCATCTTGAATACTCATCATTGGGAGGAAATATGAGTTTGTGTTAGAAATCTAGTAAAGGATGAAAGTCTACATGACAAGTAAGTATGTTTCCATATGATTTCAATTAAGATCATAAATAGATTCTTAAATGAGAAGTAACATAAAACAAAAATGTTGTCTGTTTACTTTTCATGCTGGGGAATCAAATACTATTTATCCCATCACAAGTTTGTGATTTTCTGGTGGTTAACATTCTCCTAATCATGTTTTCTATCACTCTCCATCAGAACATGATGGTTTGTTTTCTCTTCCATATCCATGTTTTCATGGAATCCTAGTATTTGTTATCTCGGGTGACCTTTTTACTTCTCTTTATTTCTTTTAAAGTGATATATTTATTGACTCTTTTTCCAATGTGGTACATTCAATTAATTTTCCAAGCCCAGTTTTAAAATTGTGAGGACGTAATTTCAAAATGGGGGAAGGATGTAACATCCCAAGTAAATAATGAGTAAGGCATTTTCATATTTATTAATATTTTTTAATTAAATATTAATTTTACTTTAATGAGGATTCTATTTTAGATGTCGTACCTCATACACAACAACAAGTTTCTTTGAAATCTTACTTTGCACAAAACATTTAGTTATACTAAAAAATAATAATATAATATTACTATTTTTAATGGTAGTTAATGCCTAGCCATTATCATGGCCGGAATGGATATAAATTACTAAAAAATGATTATACATGTAGGTTAAATGTTTTTGCATTTATCCAAAAAAATTTAGGGGATTAATATATGAATGAATCTAATTTTAAGCACGAATACTCCAATATTCAATAAATGGTCGATTTACCACCTTTTGATGGCGAATCCTCTTTAAATATAGTTTTTCTAATTTTTATATTTTTATTTGACAAAATAAAATTCTTCTTTAGATTCGGTACATCAAAATTTACCTTGGTAAATATTTGGTATTTTTCTGATAAAGTTCATTTTTTGGTGAATAGTGAAAAATACAGTATTAAAATACAAAAGTGCTTTTTAATATAATTTATTTATATGGTTATATTATCTTTTTAATTTTTGTAAAGTTAAATTAGAATATATTTTTACCCTTTAATCCAATGTTGTTCAATGTAATTAATTTCACTTTGAAATTGGACATAAACAAGTATCAATCTTTTGAAAGTTATTGTTTATTAAAAACACGCTATTTATTTTGATAATGGGGATTAATTTTAAATTTATTAAATAAAATTATAGGTTTTTAATTTGGTAAAATAGATATCATTTTTGAATTCAAAATATCAAATATAGTTTAGGCTGAATTTTTGGTATTTTTCTGAAAACATTCAATTTTTGATGAATTGTTAAACCACCTAATAGTTGTTAAAAAACCACTATTTCATTTAAATGAAATTTTACCACTACTATTAATTTAATTTAAAAAATCCGACATACATGGTTGTTATTAGTAAGTAAAATTTTGTTCAATAAGATGAAAATAATTTTTGGTGAATAGTAAGTTTTGACTTTTATTTTCTATGGTTAAAGATAAATAGGATAATTCATGGTAAAAAGAATATCATAATAATAAAAAATTACCTTAACAACAGTCCAAACCTTAATGGATGAGTCATGGTCGACCATGGTCATATTTGGGTCGATTTCGGGACCCCATGGAGCCACTTATGAGTGATAATGACACTTTAGATTAATTAATTTAATGTAAAGGAAAACATGACACAAACAAATAACTTTTAGTAAATAAGTTTTTACATGGGGTTATATAAGTTATAATTTTTACTATAAATATTCCATGAGATTATAAAAATATTTCCTACATCTAGGTATTTTTTTTATAATTTTTAGACATCATATAAATTAAATTATTTATGACACAATAATGATGCAGTATTTACCTCATTAATAAATGATTTAAATAAATAAGAATATAAATATTAAAATAACATCCAAAACATGTCCAATTTTTATTTTATTATTTTATTTCGACCATGACTCATCTTATATTTGACTTAAATTAGTTTCAGTCCTTTAGAAACCTAATATCATTATATAATAAAATAATATTTTCACACTTTCTTAAAGAACCCCTCCCCCAATTATAAAAATCCCTAACTTCTTACTCATTCCTCACACCCCTCAAGCCCATTGGATAATCCTAACCCTACCCAAATAAGATCTCATGATCCCTATACTACTTCTATAATCGTTACATTTGGGATAAGGCACTTCAAGAAGTCTTTTTAGTTCAAACCAAAGTGAGTTACCCAAATTAAATGTAGCGCTTTCTCTTAACTTCTTTTATTTTATTTTACTTCTCCAACCCCAAAACTATTTTTATTACTTTATTTTATAACCAAAACAGTATCCTAAATATACTAGGATGTTTTTATGAGAATAATTCGAACTACACTTACACACACCTCCATCTAATGGGTGAAGAACATACTGTTTCTATGGATGGAAAACTAACGCCTCACGAAACGATGTTTGTTCAATTATCTCCTACCACCTCTCATGGTGGACATTATGATGGAACTATATTTATATATTATATATATAATATTTTAATGTTTTCATTAGGCTTATGTATTTTTATTTTATTGCATAACTTTATGGTTTCCATTATGGGTACATGCGATAATTTCATTTGAGTAAGTGCGGACTACCGCCCCCTCAAAGTGATATGACTCGTTAATGCCATATGTGGGATGTATAAATGATAGAGTTAATGATATTATACATGATATTATAATGGAATTATAATATACCAATTTATATTTATTTTTTAATTCCATTAAAATATGAAATAGAAATGAAAGTAGTGTTCATGCGTACGTATGAATTACCGTCTCCATGAACGGTGCATTTCATTTCTTACCTCAAAATGTTATATAATATTATAAATACATATATATACTGGATATATATGATATATATGATATCTAAATATTTATTATCATTCTAGAGATAATGGACAATTGACCACAAGGACATCTTGTAATTATAAGAAATCTATTTTTGACTCAAGTACCTAATAACGACCAAACGACCATTATTATCTTATATGATTTCATAATGTTAATAACATGGTAATAAGGGATATAAAAAGAATAAATAATCATTAAAAATTTCCTTAATCAAGTATAAATTAACTTTAGTTTATTATTCAGGAAAAAAAGGAACAAACGAGTCAAGTCTGACACGAGGTAAGGGATTTCTTATCTCTCACTTTTAATTCAGGGAGATTTCCATTGTTTGCCACAAATTTATTTCATGTGGTGTATTTTGTACTAGAATTTGATATATAATATCATTATCCTATTTATATTCATGTTATTCTGAGAATAATTTTGTGGTTTCTAACTTTTGGTTACATGACTCGATAGATTACAACGTGGTAAGGGATTTTCATCTAACTTTTTATTCCCGTGAGATTCATGCTATATTTGCCACTATTTCATTTTGTGTAGTGTATGTACTTCTCATTATTGTATTAATTGTGTAATATACTTCAATTTATGGGTATTTAAATCTTCATTTTATGATCCTTCTTTCATGGGTTGTATGTTTTGTAAATTACCAAATCGGTAAGGGAACCTTTTAACCCAATTTCTATTCCTTGGGTTAATATTCTAATTCTTAATTTGTCTTTCTATGATTATGTGAAGAGTCACAATTTATTTATTTATGTTTTAATTTCCACTCCCCTTTGTGTGTAAATAATTTTGATACACATAATCTATCCATTGATAAATTCTCAAGTCATCGAAAAGAACTTGATATGAGTAATTATAACTCAATTTCCATACATTGAGTTAAACATCCAAGTAATTCATTTTTCCTTGAAATGAACATGTGTGAACGTCCATTTATTGATTTAAACTGAATATCTAGTCATATTGAGTGTATTTATATTTTTCTCTCATTATTATTTAATTGATTTATCCTTAATCGAAGGATACAATTTTTAAAAGGGATTTCATCTCAATTTATATTTTATTGATACATCATTGTCATTATGCACCAATTCACTTTTATACAGTGTATATACAATCCATTGGCATCTTATATCATGAATATTTTTGTTCTCATGATATTATAAAGTTCTAATTCAATTTTATTCCTCAATTATTTTTAATCGAGATTCTCTCATTTTTTTAAAAACTCTTTAACTAAAATAGCGTTTTAAATGTTTTAAAGATTTATTCTTATAAATAACTCTCATTAATGTCCATGTTTTCAAAATAGTTTTAAGGAATTTTTTATATGGACATTAATGTTTTAAAATTTTAATTCCTTTAAAATCTTCAAAGTGGTATGTGACACTTTGATTTAAAAATATCTTTAATAAATATTTTAAATGGTTTTGATAATTGTTTGATAACACATTGTTTATTTCAATATCCTAATTTGATATAATGTTTTTGGAATGTGGAAATGTTATCTTTCCTATACGCCTGTGTTACGTGTTATTATTATGGTTATTTTTCATTTTTTATGTATACGGTTGGTTCTGTGATAAACCTAGGGTGGATGAGCTTGAGATAGATCTCCAATGCATTGGGTAACATGACCGAGGTAAACTTTAATGTTTATCCTAAGAGATTTAGGGAATAAACTGTGGTGGGTATTCCAAATGTGACTCCCTATGTAGCTGTGATAGCTATAATGTATGTATGTTATGAATTCCATAAGTTTCCTTTATTATTTATGATTTCTATTTGTTATTCATAAATCTTATGATTTCATGAGGTATGTTATGATTGAAAAGTATGGTTTCATAGATTTTTATTTGGGATAATGTTTCTTTTCATTATTTTATAACCCTTACTCAGCTTTTTATGCTAATCCCATGTTTTGAAATGTTTTTAACATGACTTAAAGATGAATAGGGTCAAGGATGAGATCAAGGAAAATTATTACTATCTAAAACATAGAACTAGACATGACACTTTTTTTAGAGTTTTTATTTAATGAAAAAATGGATACTGAGAAGAATTTTTTACATGTAATATTAATGTTTTTATGTAAATGTTATGACCTAATTCACTAAAACTCTAAAACTAAAGAGATACTCAATGTGAATTATCAATTTAATTCAAGAATATGTAATGTTTAATTCTGGGACCATATAAACCTACACAAAAAACAAGGGTGAATCTATAATTATAATGATTAATATACCAATTATCTATTAGGGACTCCAATGTTGGGGGGAAGATTTTTATTTAAACATATATAACCCACATAGGGAACACTCTAACTTTAAATCTTATCAAAATGCATCACAAATCATGTTTATGGAGTAACTGAAGAGACCTAGGAGGCTCAAAACACACACCAATATGGCCATTTTCCCAATTGAGGATTCAACGCCTCTCTAGAGACAACATTCCACAACATAAATAGATGAAAAAATCATAGAAAGTGGAAAAATGCTAACCATAATATATTTTTCATATAATATTTTAATGAAAATGAATACCAACAAACGGTTTGGTATGTTGTATAGTGAGATCAATATAAGAATCATAAAATAGCCTATTTTTATAAGAACTAGGAAAATTGTGTGACTAATAGAATATAAAAAATCAATAATTTCAATATGATTAGGGTCTCCTCCAAATATAAGAGGATAATTATATTAAAATTATGTGGAACACTTTGAAAATTAGTGGCCTCATCCATCTTAGCAAGATCATCTATTAAATTAACATAGCATTCCATAGTAACCCAAATTTGGATTATGACTACCATTATAATAGAGGGAAGGTTATATCTAGATTGTGTTTTAAAACACTCCCTCATCACTCAAATAATTATTTTATAGTGTGTTAACCACTCGAATGTGATTCTTTTAACCGCTACCCTGAATAAAAGATATCTTACTGTAATTAGAATCCTTCAGTCGATTAGATGAACCGTCATTGATATGAGTATATTTATATGAGATGAAACATGTAGAAATGATGTATCACAACAGGACATTATAGAATTTATAGACTATCATTATTTTACCCTGTAACTTTTAGTGACATGGTTATTTAGTTGTTAAATTGATTAACACAATGCTTGTAAATTGATAAGTCAATCCTCACAAAATCATTTGTTCTATGGTAATACAAACAAATTAAAAACCCCTTAAAATTATTTCATTAACATTATAAATTTATCCTTATAAGGCTTTTAACAAAATACATCATCTTTAGGTCTCAATGTAACACCCCAAGCTTCCATAGTATGTTTCCATTTGAATAATGTGACATCTTGCATTGTACGCAAATTCGAGATTCTAACACACCACGACCAATGAAACTAGTTGTTATGAATTGTAATACCCACTTTTTGAAAATTATAAATTCTATCTTTCAAAATGGACTTCGTTTTTGGATTCATAATATCAAAATTAGCTTATGGTGAATTTTGGATATTTTTCTGAAAACTTTCAATTTTTAATGAAAAGTGAAAAACACTAAGTTATAGTTTAAAACCAAATTTTATTTAAATATTTTTTTATTTTATTAAAATTTATTTTAGGTCAAAATATATACATAATACCTATATAAGTTAAATGTAATTAATTGGAGTCAGTTTATAATAATTTTAGATATATAAAAATTTTATTAAACTTTTTAACTATACTTTACCCACCTCCTGGAGCATTTGCAAATTTAAATAATACTTAATTTTACCACTTTTGTGAATTAGATTTCAAAAATCCAATAGACACGATTGATATTAGCAAGTAAAATGTGGCTCAATAAGATAAAAATAATTTTTGGTGAATAGTAAATATTGACTTTTATTTACCATGGTTAAAAGTAAATATGGTAATTAAGGGTAAAAATGATATTATTAATACCCCAGGACATGTCGTAATTCTATTGGATAAGTTTAATTCGACTAAAAACAACCTTAGGAATAAAATATGACCCTTTATGTCCCCTTGGATTAGATTAGGAAATTTATTATTATTTAATACAAAGAAGAGTTGAAACTGTTAAATTCAATGCTTAATAACTAAACCATTTTTAATATAAGGTTGTGCATAATATAAATTCAATTATAAATATTGATTAGAAAGATAAAACGATTTATTAAATAATTTTATTTTATTTATATTTTTTATACATTGAATAATTTAATTTATTTATGATACAATGATGATGCAATAATTACCTAATTAATGAAATATTAAAATATTTAATATTATAAATATCCAAATAAATGTAATTTGAGACTTTCTATGAATTAAAATAAATTTTCTAGGTTAATATGACATATTAGGGTTGGTTATATGAATTGTTTTCGAAGAAATATTGCTGTTATGAATTTAGAAAAAACAAAATACCAAATAGTCTCAAAATTGACATAAAAAGGTTTAAAAAAATATTATATTATTAATTGATATTCTATTCATAAAAATACAATGTTTAGAACAAATACTTATATAAAGATAGTAGTATCATTAATGAACCACTTGGGATTATCTTGGAAGTATATAGTATGTTTATTAACAACATAATATAAAAATACAAACAGACATGATAAATGTCAAACTATTTAACTAACAGTTTAATTTAAAGGATAAGGATAATATAGTGACCCAAACCTCTCTAAAACCTATTAGTTGAGTGATTTTATACACATAACCACCTTATAATTTAATTATTTGATTTTTTGAGCCATTAGAAACCGAAAATAATTTTATTATAAAATAATATTTCTAGATTTTCCTGAGGTTCCCATCACCCCTCTTATAAAAGGGCACTCCCCCTTCCCTCAAATTAACACCATAAAAGCCTTTCGGTTCGGCAAAACTCTGACAAAATACCTTCTAAATTTTCCTCCATTAATCCTAGAGTCCTTCCTTTAGTCATAAATCAATCCTAATGATCCCTTTTGATCAAATCAAAAGAAAGAACCCGAAGAAGAGGTAAATATTTCATCAACTCTTTCAAGTTAATTTCTTCTTCCACTTCCTTTTTATTTGTTGTTTACAAAATAAAATAATAACACTAGTATCCTATATATATTTTTATGTTATTATAAATATTTTACAAACATATTAATTATTCTATCAATCCTTCGAATGACATGTCACCATACGTACGTACATACGGCTTACCGTCTCCACGTCATGGTGTAATTGTTATTCAATACATTATTATTTGGATGGGTATAATAATGATGTTTAATTGTTTTAAATAATAAATATAAAATTATAATTATTTTTTATAAATGATATACCGTCCAATTATATTTTATTTTAATATCAAAAGAATGATATTTTTGCTCGTGCGTACGTACGGATTACCGTAACCACAAACGCAATGAGCTTCATTCCCCATCAGAATACATTCAAGACGAATTATCAATATATGATTAAAAATAATGTTTAAAGACTTAATATCATTATTAATATGAATATGATACATCCTATTCATAACAAACACTACTTACGAAACAAAGCATACAAAGGAAAATGAATCAGTTAACACCCGAACGGATGATATTACTAAAATATTATTAACAAAGTAATATTAAAAGATCATATATGATATCATATTTATGTATATTAGAATTTTATAATTTTATAACAATTATTTCACCATTATAAAGGAGGTTAATCTACCCTCATCCACAGAAAAGTAAAAATTAAGGGGTTTCTTATCTCACTTTTAATTCCGTGAGATTTCCATTGTTCGCAACTTATTTATTAAATGTGGTTTATTATGTACTATCATTTGAAATATATATATATATTATCATTATTCTCTTTATATTCGTGTAATTATGTGATTAATTTGGTTGTTATTAAATTTTGGCCATACGACTCGACTGATTACAATGAAGTAAGGATTTTCATCTCACTTCCTATTTTCGTGGGATTCATGCCATTCTGTCACTATTTCATTTTGTGTGGTGTATGTACTGCCCAATTATTGTATTATTTGTATAATATACTTTAATTTATGTGTAATTAAATATTCATTTTATGATCTATATTTCAAGGGATTTATGTTACGTAAGTTACCCAATTTGTAGGGGAATTTCCAATTTCAATTTCTACCCATTCAGCTTTAAACAAACTTCATTGGTTATTTTACTCCATGATTATGTGTGAAATCACTATTTATTATTTGTGTATTAATTTCCACTCCCCTTTATGTGGATATAAGTTTTATACACATAATCACTCCATTGATAAATTCTCAAGTCATTGATATGATCTGGATAAGAGTAATTTTAACTCAATCTCCATTTATTGAGTTAAACATCCAATTCATTGGTGTTGTTTTTACAAGAATATGTGTCAATGTCCTCTGATTTATTTACCCTGAATATCCTATAACATTTTTTGTATTTATATTTTTCACACATAATTATGCCTTTTATTTATCCTTATCCTAAGGATAAGGTCTTTATAAGAGGTTTCATCTCAATTTACATTCCATTGAGACTTCTTTGTTGTAATACGCCAATTCACTTTTATATGGTGTATATAATGTACTTTAACGTGGCATATCATGAATCCCCTTATTCCCATGATATTGAAAGGTTTTTATTACCTCAATTATTTGTATTTAAGTGTCTCTCTTTTGGTTAGGAACTCTAATTAAAATATCATTTAAAATGTTTTAAAGATTTATTATTCTAAATCCTTCTCATTAATGTCCATATTTTAAAAGTGATTTTAAGGACATATATATATGGAAATTAATGTTTTAAAATTAAAATTTCTTTTAAATGATTCAATTTGGTATGGGACACTTTTATTAAAAAATCTATTTTATATAGCATCTTGATAAATAGTGATACTTTTAAATGTTTTCAAGAAAAGGGGGATATTTCTCTCATATATTTTTGATGATTATTTTCATCTATGTAAATATAATTAGTTATTCTCTATTGAGGTTGATCTATTATAATAAAATTTTCCATATTGTATTGAATGAGGTATGTTTGACTGTGGATGTGCTATTTTTATACCATTTATGGTTTGTGGTTAAAGTATTGACATTTCGTATGCTAGTTTTAATGCGAATGTTCAGATTATGTTTAAACCTTTTCATATGAGGAATGAGTTGGACTTAGTAAGTGACAGGTGGAGCCTTATATATCTCTTCGATGCATTCGTAGGTGTCATGAGACAAACTAGTGTCTTGGCACAAGGCCTTGACAAAATATTATTTTTAGTCTTGGCACAAGGTCTTGACTATCTGGTTATGAACGTCTGGAATTATTCATTCTATAATTATGAATGAGGCCATTAATATTTCATGTGATTATTTAACTAGAAGAGTATCAAAGTGTAAAAGTAAATGGAATTATTTGATTTTATCTTTCCCATATTATACTGAAGTTCATGTTTAAAAGGATTTTTTTTAATCTTATACATTGTCTTAAATGTTTATGCTTATTTATGAAAGTTTCCGCTATATTGTTATCCTTACTGAGCATTTGAGCTCACCCCTTTCTATGTTTTATTTTTCCAAGTATGTGAATATGTATATTTTAACTGACCTTCAGGGATATTCTATGGGATCTTAGTGTTGTATATGGAAACAATGTTGTCGTAGTTTTCCATTTTATGATGTAATGTAAACCTTATGAATGTATCTAGTACTTCCAAGGATACTAAAATAATCATCCATTCGAGACATGATATTTTGTGACCATACCAATGATACGTATTAATGCACTGACTCAGGGCTTCTGGGGTCAGGGCGTTACAGTTGGTATCAGAGGAAGTTTAGTACAAACCATGGAAACTATATTTAGATAAACTCTTATTAGATAAAATATTCCTAATAAAGACATTGAGGATTAGTATATAATAACTTCCTAAAATTTTTTATTGTAGAGATTTTGTGAGTTGTCCAAGAAATACATCCCTGTCTGGATATGAGCAGGTACAGGTGAATCTGGCACAGATGTACCTAGGGGTAAAATCTGAAAACACCACTTTCAGCTAGACTCGAATAGGAACTGGTGCACGACAATGGGTCTTGCTTCACTCTTGGTTACGAGACTCCTGTGGGGATATGATTTGGATAATGTAAATTTTCTTTATAAACCGATTTGAAGTATTTTACTATAAGATGATAATAAATGACCTTGGTAAATCCAAAGGTGTTTTAAATTGAAAATATGTTGTTGTGATATTCTATAAATGATTTTATGACTACTATTACACACACAATTATTTCTGGTTTTAATCAATGGCTGTATTCCAAGGAAGTCATAGTAACCTTGATCTTTATGTAAAATGTGGGAACAGTGGTGGAAATGAGCAACAAAATGGAATGTTGATAGGTGTAAAAGATATCATGTTCATGTAAAATTAGTTGTAAAAAACTATGATCAACAACATATATATTAACCAACTCCCAGACACAACATAGAAGATAAAGGTGATGAATTATATGAGCTCCAACAGTGGAGACAATGGAGAAAAGAAACCTAAATTTATTTCATGTAGGAAATTTGGAAGGAGACACATAGGAAAGTGTCTCAATGGACAAATAAGTTCTTTAAGTGTGAGAAAAAAGGACATAAATTAAATAATTATCAAGGAAAAATTAATAGTATTATAGAATAAAATAAAAATGGTCCAAAGAATCCATTTACAGTCATTTTCCGTAAATGTAAGGGACCTGGCCATTACCCGAGTGAATGCCCAATTATATAGGATATTTTCTTGGTCAAAGAAGAAGCGATGTGAAAATAAATGGTTGGAGAGATGTTTAAAATTATTAGTGCTCCTTGTTGATGGGATTACTTTGGAATAATTTTCTCTTGTATTTGTAACCCTGAAGTTTTTCAAGTGAAAATGTCATTTGAGGAAGAATTATCTTTTATCTTGTGGATATAGTTATAACTAACTATTTAGTTTTATATGATCATTGGGTCTGAGGAAATTACAAGTTATTATATTTTGTGATCAAAATGAAAGGTATGAGATAAAATTTGTGGTTAAAGTGCGTTATGGTTATTTGGTGGAATTTACCAGATTTTGGTAATTGTTATAAAATATTTTTTTTTAAAAGAACAACACGATGGCAGTGTGACAACCCGTCGCGTCGAACAATGCTGCGGGAATAGAGCCCACAACCAATGTTCCATTGGGATTTATCACTTACCACTAGACTACGTGAAGTCCCTAGTTAGTGTGACTAATTATTTTTAGTTAAATGATTTTATTGATCAATAATAAGTTGATCTGGGATCTTATGTATTATCAATTAAATACCCTTAGTATATGAAAATGATTTGGTGATTATGTGATAAAGGTTATTTTGGAAGACATTCTCTCTGTTGGGAACAAAATATGCCTAAGGAAAATAGAATACTATGGGATTTAATTTGAAGAGTAATGGTGGATATTTATCTATGTTTTTATTGTGGATTTATAGTTATTTGGGTTATTTATGGAAATGATTAACCTATAATAGAGAATATGTTATTAGGTTAATTAATTTTATGTATATGACTTTAAGAGTTGTCGGTGTCATTTGGAGATACAATTTAACATGGAAGACTACATAACCAAATTATTCTATGTTTTGGGTTTCACTATTATTTTGGATTATATTGATGGATTTTAAGGAAATTTTTTTATTGAATGGTATTTATTTAACTTTGGGGGTATTGTGGATTTAAATTTAGAAATTAAGATTAGTGTTTATTTCTCTAAACAAATATCCTTTTGGGGGGATCATCTGATCTTGTACTAACCATTTTCGTTTTTATTAATCTCTAAAGACAAGGTAAACATATAGTTCATACTTTGTGGATCATGTGATTCTCTAGAAGATGATTCTAGCTCTTCTGGTGTGACCAAGTCATCATGAATACTCATCGCTTGAAAGAAAATGATTTAGTGGTTGAAATTTTTTAAATAATCAAACTCTACATAAAAAGTAAGTATATCTCTTTATGTTCATAGTCAATATCATAAATAAATTCCTCATCTTTTTGAAATGAAACATAAAACAAAAAAAAATGATGTCTGTTTACTTTTCCTATAGGGAAACTAATGCCCGTTTGTCCCATCACATGTTTGTTGTTTTTTTATTGTTAAATTTGTCCTGGTCATGTTTTCTATACCTCTCCATCATAACTTGACACATATTTTATCATCAATATCCATGTTTTTCTACATGGCATACTAGTATGGGTGATCTCGTGTGACCTTTGTACGTCTCTTTATTTCTTTTAAAGTGATAGTTCTATTGAAACTTTTTCTGACTTGAGACATTCAATTATGTTCCCAAGCCCAATTTTAAAATTTTTGAGGACACAATTTCAAAAAGGGTTGAATAATGTAAGACCCCAAGCTTCCATGGTATGTTTCCCTTTGAATAATGTAACAACATGCATTATAGGCAACTTTGAGATTCTAATACACCGTGGCCAATCAAATTAGCCGTTATGAATAGTAATACCAACTTTTTAAAATTTTATAAATTTTATCATTCAAAATGGACTTCATTTATGGATTCAGAATATCAAAATTATCTTAGGGTGAATTTCTGTTAATTTGCTGAAACATTCAATTTTTGATGAATAGTGAAAAACACTAAGTTATAGTTTAAAACCGAATTCTATTTAAATATTTATATATTTTATTTAAATTTATTTTAGGTCAAAATAGATACATAATACCTATATAAGTTCAATGTAATTCATTGGATTTAGTTTATAATAATTTTAGATTTATAAAAATTTTATTGAACTTTTTAATCAACTTTTACACACCTACTAGGAGCATTTACAGATTTGAATAAAAAATAATTTTACCACTTCTGTGAATTGAATTTTAAAAATCATAGAGACACGGTTGATATCAGAAAGTAAAATGTGGTTCAATAAGGTAAAAATAGTTTTTTGGGAATTTTAACTTTTGACTTTTTTTAACAACAGTTAAAAGAAAATAGGGTAATTAAGGGTAGAAATGATATTATTTTTACCCCAAAACATGTCCTAATTATATTTTATAAGTTTAATTCGACCAAAACAAACCTTAGGAAAAAAGTATTACCCTTTAGGTCCACTTGGAATAGATTAAGATATTTATTATTATTTAATTCAAAGAAGAGTTAAAAGTGTTAAATTCAAAGCCTAATAACTAAACCATTTTCAATATAGGATTATATATAAGATAAATTATATTATAAATATTAATTATAAATATAAAAATATTTCCTACATAATGGTATTTTATTTAAATTTTTAAGACATTAAATAATTTAATTTATTCATGACACAACGATGATGCAGTAATTACCTAATTAATGAAATATTAAATATTTTGATATTATAAATATCCAGATAAATGTAATTAGTGACTTTTTATGAATTACTCTAATTTTCTAGGTTAATATGACATGTTAGGGCTGGTTAGATGATTTTTTTTCAAAGAAATAATGTTGTTATAAATTTAGCAAAAACAAAATACCAAATAGTGTCAAAATTGACATAAAAGAATTATAAAAATATTATATTATTAAATGATATTATATTCTTAAAATATACGTTTTGGAAAAAAGACTTATATAATTATATTAGTATCATTAATGAACCACTTGGGGTTCTCTTGGAAGTATATTGTAATTTTATTAACAATATAATATAAAAATACAAACAGACCTGGTAAATGTCAAAATATTTAACTAAGAGTTAAATCTAAATGACAAGGTTAATATAGTAACCCAAACCTCTATAAAACCTATTGGTTGAGTGATTTTATACCCATAACCCTCTTATAATTTAAATAATTCATTTTGGAGCCATTATAAACCGAAAATTATTTTATTATAAAATAATATTTCTAGCTTTTCCTAAGGTACCGCTCACCCCTCTTATAAAAGAGCACCCCCCTTCCAACTAATTCACACCTTCAAAGCCTTTTGGATCATCCGAACTCTAAAAAAATACCCTATCAAATTTCCTCCTTTAATTTTAGAGGCCATCCTTTAGTCATAAATCCAACTTTAGGATCCATTTTGATCAAATCAAAACGGATAACCCGAAGAAGAGGTAAATATTTCATCACCTCTTTCAAGTTCCTTTCTTCTTCAACATCCTCATTCATTAATGTTTCCATTATAAAATAGAAACTCCAGAATCTTATATATACTGTGATGTTATTATAAATATGTTAGAATCATATTCATTATTCTATCCATCCTTTGAATGACATGTCACCATACGCGCGTACGTATGGCTTACCGTCTCCACGTCGTGGTGTAATTGTTATTCAATACATTATTATTTGGATGGGTATAATAATGATGTGTAATCGATGAAAATAATAAATATAACATGATAATGATTCTTTATATATGATATACCATCAAATTATATTTTATTTAAATATCAAAAGAATGATATTGTCGCTCGTGTATACGTACGGATTACCGTATCCACAAATGGAATGAGATTCATTCCCCATCACAATCCATTCAAGAATAATTTTCATTAGATGATTAAAAATAATTTTTAAAGACTTAAAATAATTCTGAATATGAATAAGATACATCCTATTCATAACAAACACTACTTACAAAACAAACAATATAAAGGAAAACGAATCAGTTAACACCTGAAACGACGATAATAATAAAATATTATTAACAATTAAATATTAAAAGATCATATATGATATCATATTTATGTAAATGGTTCATGTATAATTTAATAATAATTAATTCACCATTATACAGGAGGTTAACCTATCCTCTACCAAGTAAAAGTACAATGTAATGGGTTTCTTATCTCAGTTATAATTCTGTGACATTTCCCTTGTTTTCCACTTATGTATTAATTGTGGTTTATTGTGTACTATCATTTGATATATATATATATATATATATATATATATATATATTATCATGATTCTATTTATATTCATGGTATTTTGTGATTCATTTGGTTGTTACTAACTTTTGGCTATACGACCTGATTGATTACAATGAAGTAATAATTTTAATCTCACTTTATATTTTCGTGAGATTCATGCGATACTGCCACTATTTCATTTTTTGTGGTGTATGTACTGCCCAATGATTGTATAATTTGTGTAATATACTTTAATTTATGAGTAATTAAATCTTAATTTTATGATTCATCTTTCATAGGATGTATGTTTTGTAAGTTACCAAATTGGTATGGGAATTTGAAATTTCAATTTCCACTCATTCGGCTTTATGCATACATCATTGATTATTTTACTCCATGATTATGTGTGAAATCACTATTTATTATTTGTGTAGTAATTTCTTCTCCCCTTTATATGGATCAAATTTTGATACACATAATCACTCCATTTATAAAATAACAAGTCATCGATATGAACTTGATAAGAGTAATTTTAACTCAATCCCCATTTATTGTGTTAAACATCCAATTCATTGGTGTTGTTTTTACAAGAATATGTGTGAATGTACTATGACTGATTTACACTAAATATCAAATAATGTTGAGTTTATTTATTTTTGTCACACTGAATTATGTCATTGACTTATCCTTAACCCAAGGATATAGTCTTTCTAAGATATTTCATCTCAATCTTCATTCCATTGAGAGTTCTTTGTTGTTATATTCCAATTCACTTTTATATGGTGTATATAATGTACTTTGACATATTATATCATGAATCTCTTTATTCCCGAGATATTATAATGTTTTTATTAACTCAATAATTTGTATTCAAGTGTCTCTTTTTGGTTAGGAAATCTAACTAAAATATCATTTTAAATTTTTTTAAAGATTTATTATTCTAAATCATTGTCATTAATGTCCATGTTTTAAAAATGGTTTTAAGAATTTATTTATATGTACATTAAATTTTTAAAATTACAATTCCTTTAAGAAATATCAATTTGGTATGGGACACTTTGATTAAAAAATATATTTTAAATGGCTTCTGGATAAATAGTGAGACTGTTAAATGTTTTCAAGAAAAAGGGGGATATTACTCTAAAATAGTTTTGATGATTATTTTCATCTATGCAAATATCATTCATTATTCTCTATTGAGGTAGATCAATTATAATACAATTTTCCATATTGTATTGAATGAGTTATGTTTGACTGTGGATGTGCTATTTTTATACCATTCATGGTTTGTGGTTAAAATATTGACATTACGTATGCTACTTTTAATAAGAATGATCAGATTATGTTTCAACCTTTTCATATGTGGAATGAATTGGACTTAGTAAGTGACAGGTAGAGCTCGCTATACCTCATCGATGTATCGGTAGGTCTCATGAGACAAACTAGTGTCTTGTCACAAGGCCTTGACAATATCTTATTTGTAGTCTTGGAATTAGTCCTTGAATACGTGGTTATGAAACTCTATCATTATGCATTCCATCATTATGAAAGTGGCTATTGATATTTCATGTGATTATTCGACTAGTAGAATATCCATGTAAAAAAGTAAATGGAATTATTTGATTTTATCATTTCAAAATTATACTGAAGTTCATGTTTAAAAGGCTTTTGTTTTAGTTTTATACATTGCCTTAAATGTCTATGCTTATTTATGAAGGTTTCCGCTATATTTTTATCCTTACTGAAAATCTGAGCTCACCCCATTTCAATGTTTTATTTTTCCTATGATGTGAAGAAGTATATTATGACTGACCTGTAGGGATAGTCTATGGGATCTCAGTGTTGTCTATGGAAACAATGTTGTCGTAGTTTTCTATTTTATGATGTAATGTAAACCTTATGAATGTATCTAGTACTTCCAAAGCTACTAAACTAATTGGTATTTCTAGACTTTATCTTTTGCGATCATTCCAATGATACGTAATAATGCACCGACTCTGGGCTTCTGGGGTCAGGTCGTTACACTCAAACACTATGATACCACTTCTACATGCCTGAACCCATCGTATCTATATATAGACCAGTAGTAATAAGAGTGTTCCACCCCAAGATAGACACTAATAATATTGGGGATGGAAACTAAAACCAATAGGACATTACACTTATTTAAATTTTTATCCTATAAAAAAAATTAAATCTACATTTATATTTAATAAACTAAAATAGCTATATATATTAGTCATGTATGTGTATGAAAAACTATTGAACTTATAATATATTCATGACACAAAATCTAATAAATAAAACACTTTATATAAAACTAGAAAATGAGTATACATATATATAACAAAATATAGTAGGGTAAAACATACTTTAGACAAAGGAAGACTCATCCAAAGATTACGAATTCTAGGGTAAACCACCCACAATGTTCAACTCCAAATGATAAATCATCGACTTGTACACAAAAAATATGGGTGTCATGATTCGTCATCTAAAAAATATTCAATTAAAAAATCATATGTTAAAAATCAGAATAAAACATAAAAAATGATCCAAGTGTATAGTTTTTCATGCAATATAAGTGAAATATAGATATCCCTTTCCGAAACCACATCCTGATTTATAAATCAACCTATTAGTGTTTTATTTTCATAATTATAGTTACACATAATAATTTAATAAAAAATGAATTTAAAACACTACTCTATGAACATTAATAGAATACATCTCCATCTATGTCTCTACATCCTATTATCATTACATTCATGACAATTCTGTTGAAAAATATATAGTGCTTTAAATTTAAATTTAATTTTAATCCTAATAAAATTTTGTGTACAAAATAATTTTGAATATTTATAATTTAACTCAAAACTACCATCCATTAAGTAAATATAACTGGGTACATATCCTATTGAATTTTGATATAATTAAATAAATTCTTTCTGTAAGGAAATGGCCCATGCATCTTTTATATTTATTTGTTCTCAAAGTTCTTGAACTATTATTTGAATTGTAAAAAAATACCTATGATCATATTAATATAGATATTAACTACAAAAATAAGGTATATACATCTGTAATACCCAATGAACATCAAATGACATCCAGTCGTAATGGTCCCAAACCCATCCCATAAACACGACCATGATGCTCCTTCCTAAAGACATGACCAATGGGATCATCTTGGGTGTTCTAGAAGGACTACACGAGATTGGAATCCATAGTTGTTTTTACCTACTAATAATCTACCAGTCATATTTGATGTAAAAAGTGTTTACATTGTAAAAACTGACAATTATTTATTAAAATGAAAAATTAATTCATACCTCAACTTCTTTTGTTGTCTCATTAACATAACTCCCATTATATTTTGTATGAACATCCAATAAAGGATTTTTTTGGGATTATTGGTGCCCTGATTTCATTAACTACATTTGGTAAAGTTAAATCAAGAACATCATATATGTAATAGATAATTCTATCTTATAAATATTTAATGTAATAACAATATTATAGGATTTTATGTTTTTCATGAATAAATATTTGAACTATCAGGGTGGGGGATTATTTTTTTTTCTCGACATGATTCATTTTTCTTTAATACATCTAGAAATAAATATCCTATAGTTTTATATTAATTTTTTATGTTTAATCTCATAGTCATATATATGTATATATGTAAAATGTTATTAATATAAAAATATATTTTTCAATAAAATGTTCATGTCATGACGATAGATATCAAAAAAACATTCTATTTCTCTATAGGTACCCCTTCAGATTTCTTATCGTATAGATGCTAAGTGATCAATGAAGCATCATAGAATTCATTAAATAACCTCCATATAAATTCCTTCTATTTCTTATCTAAAATTTTATATGTCTACTTTCATGAAATAAGATCTGCAGTGGTAATGTAGAATAACATTTGTACAAGGAGATTAATTTTTAAAATATTAGAGTTTAATAACATAATGACATTCAATTACACCATATTTTATTAAAATTGCCTTTATTAAGAATAAAATACTACATTTCTTAAAAATTGAGGCACATATCTCCATTCAACATAGGTAATTAGAAGGGTGACCGACTCTACAACTACCTCACATATAACCAGGGAAAATACTATAGCGGCATCATATGTGGGGACCCCATAATAGTAAAATGGGAAAACTATCTTCATTCTATTTAGATTAAAAATATTTTATATCATTATATTTCTATATAAAGTAATATTTCAATAATATTTTATTAAAAATAGTTTGTATTATAAAAAATTTAAATAACTATATTAACATAAATATTTTTACCTATAACCACCAACCTCAAAAATAATCATCATGAATCAAAAGTGATAACATGTTCCCTTATTTAAAAACATTCTGATTGGAGATCCAATATCCAAGATTTTGGTGGCATAGAGTTGGAGGGTGTTCCATAATCTAGAAGAATAGAGGGTTTGAGAGATGTTGAAGGGGAGCCAACGGAGGGTGTTTAAGATTCTATATAAAGGGAGACAAATGGATCAGGTTCTGTTGGTTTGGTTGAGGTAACATTTTCTAGGAGTCAACTAGGATCAGTGAAAATATCCCCCCATTGTAATCCATATAATGTAATCAAATAAAATTAGTTTCATAACATATATTTCAAAAAATTATTACAAAATAAAAATATAAATGATAATAGATGCACAATACTAAAAGAAAATATATACGTAGTTACCTTAACTAAAGACAACACATATAACATAAGTGGATAATAAAATAATTTATGTCTGTAAATAGAATCATTTTATCCTTCAATAATATCATTTTCCGGATCAATCGTTACTTGTTCAACTTCTTTAACCCATTCAATACTAATATTTTTAATATGATAATAGAAAAATGAGTTCATTTCATACTATTGATGGCATTAAATGTCAGATAAAAAATTATCCACTTCATTATCCATATCCTACAATTCTATTTTTTGTGAAGAACTAAACTCCACCCTTCTCCCACAACATATTCCATATAATATAAAATTTTATCATTCCATGAGAAGATAAAAGGATCATATAAATCACATTCAATGAAATCTATACAGTAAGATATATTCAAAGAATTAAATTTCATAGAATATATTTTAATAACCCCATTAAAATCGAACTACTCTCATTATAATAAAATGGCTAAATATTTACCTTGGTAGTTTAATTCAAAAAATTTAGTAAGTTACCCATTGTAACCAAATTCATAAATATTAAAAATACCAATAATATGTGTTTTTAAACACTCTTCCTGATTGTATTTATGAAATATATAGACATTGAAAATATAATCATGAAATTTTATTTCTTAATTTATAGGAACTTGAGATAAAATCATCAAGTCCTCTAACAGCTCTACCCAAGAATCATTATTCACAATCTATAAAAAGTAATATAAATTTTTATGTTTACAAAATATGTTGAAACCTAATATATGTATTTATTGAAATATTGATGAAGTAAAAATAAATTAAAACCATTCAAAAAGCTCTTTGTTAATAACTTTTGTCATATCATTCTCATTTTATGTTGATCCCCTTATAATTAAATTTATTTGTATACTAAGTTGTTCATTAAATGGATCTAAAATTTCACTATTTAGTAGAACATATCTACGTGATTTAATAATTCAATTTATGATAGTGTAACAATTAATTTTCTCCAAACAGGTCATCCAAATTATGGAAATATATTTGATTCCCTATGTAGTTGATATCGATTCAATGGGTTGTCAACCCATCCAAATTGATTGAATCTTGTATCAATATAATATATGTATCTATACAAAATTTAAGACACTACTCTCGTAAAAATACTTCATAAATAGGGCCCTTGTGATGAGATTTTTTTTACATATGACTTCAAATAGAAAAGATATCTATCAAATAAATTAAATTAAACATAATTATGTATTTATTGAATTTACAAGAACTATTTAAAATAGATGAAAAACATATAAATGGTGTAACTCCCATTTGGATACATTAATAAATATTGAACATGGCCTCATAATTGAATTTCCTTGACCAAATTCATTGTGAAATTTGTCATGATAATAAAAAATTATAGTGGAAATATCATCTCTATTTTACAATGTTCTAATAAAAATCACTCTTGAGGGTTTTAGGAACTATTATATTTATATTTTTCTCATAATGTTATATGAAAAATGTAAAATACTATAGTAAAACTATAGAAACCTTTTTGGGTAAAAATTTATGAAATTCCAAAGAAATTAACTAATGTAATAAAATATATGAATTGTGAATTCTGAATCCCTGTAACCTCTGATGATTTAAGTTGACACACCATCATATGATACATAAATACCAATCAGATTCCTCCTCATGTTATAAAATTCAAATGAATGTATCACTATTCTTAATTTTCATTGAAATAATTATCAAATAATACATTCAATTATCATGTATATAGAAATCATGATTTATGTTCATTGTATGAATGTTTTTCTCAACATTGAGAGATATCATAGGTTTTATATTCTAATTATGAAATTTGATGATCAATTTGTTAAAACAATTCTTATCAATAAAAATAAAATTATGATTATTCCACGATGAATTGAATTCCTAATATGGATGTATGAAAAATATACTTTTTTTCTTCTGTTTTTTCATTCCAATTTTTCTAAACTATGAACATAGAACTCATTTACAACTATTATTCAAATGATGCCCCATCCTGAATTTTATTTCCACATTTACTAGTTGTGACAATATTTATGAACCTATCAATAACTTTTGAAGTCTTCTATGATCAATATAACCATTTAATTTTTAAATTTATAAACATAAATCCTTGATATGCATCAAGAAATATTAGATTAACCAAGAAGCATAATTTTTTATTATACGTTTATCATTCAAGAGAAAAATTATGATCATAAACAAGACAATCCAAACCAGTTTAATTATTAAAAAAGATACATTTCTAAGACTAGTGAATTGACTAATTATCCATATTAGTGTTGTGTTAATTTGGAAAATTGTTCTAAAATATTCCTCATATGTCTCCAAAACATTTATCCATAACTCTTTTAATTCTTCAATTAGAGGTTGTAAGTATACATAAATTGAATTTCCAAAAGTATATTTTTTTAGGAACAATCATCCAAATTGTAAAAGGAAATTTTTCCACACACTACAACGGTGGTAGATTGTATGGAATAAAAAATAGTCCAAATTCCAAAATTGCAGTTCAAAGTCCCAAATCTATTAAATTCACTGGTAACTAATCCCAATTTCACATTTCTAGGATCAGATGAGAAATATTGATTTAATGAATCAAATGTATTTTGTGATTTTGAATTTCTGGGATGTTGTATTAACCAATTAGTATTATTATATATATAATTCCATTTCAAGTTCTCAGTGGTTTTGAAGATTTGAATAACCATTTTAATATAGGAATATGATATATGCAACACAAAACCATTTCTTGTGTGTTATTTTTCTTCTTCAATGTGGATTTTTGATTCAGAATTATAACATCACCCATTTAATTCCATCTAGAAGATGAACACCTTCTGCAATTCTTTCTGCATGAATTCTCTTTCTAATTAATCATAAAATCATAATTTCAAGCCTAATATTTTTTATAATTAATAATAATCTTTTTAAAAGAATTCAAATCATAAAAAGATTCATGGATATTAGCTTTATAAGATTCATAAAAAAAATTGAATATCATGGACCCCATATTGTTTGTATTTCGGCATAGGAATTTGATATGATAAAACATCAGAATAAAATAATGTCTTCAATATTTCAAACATTCACCATACAAATCATGATTTAGACCACCAACTAAGGCATGTAACACATTTTTATACTCAGTGAAGTCCTCTCATAATTCAGTATCCATAGAATCAAGAGGCATACCCAATTTTGTTTTATATTCTTGAGATGGATTCCACATAGACCAAAAAACATCACATGTTATGTAACTCTTTATACCACCCTCAACTGGTTGTTATGATATTTTTTTCAAGTTGATTTTGTCTTCTTTCAATGCCAGAAAAAAAAATTATAGGGTTTTGAATTTGCTTTTCTCTTATAGAAAATGTTTGATCCTCATTATATTTATGGGAACCTATTTTCAAATTTTATGAAATGTTATATTGTCCATGCCATATCAAAAAAATATTAAAGAAGGTGTTGATAAAATATCAAGTTTTTATAAACATCACATTTCATTAACTATATTCTAAATTTTATTTTGGGACATAGTGATATTATTGTTCCATCAACAGATTGATTTGAAATTTAAAAAACTAAAAACTCATCGAAAGACATAAAATATTGACGTGTGTCCTTCATAAATTTCATCTAGATTTTATCTATATATATCTCAATGTGCATATAATTTATTTAAAAAACGAAACTTATAATTAGTAATATTTTGTAAAAGATATAAATGGTAGTGACAAAAACACCACCAATGTAGTTATGAGAAGAATCATATAAGTACTATTAAAGTGATGTGAAATACGAAATCAATAATGTATGGTATTTGAAAAATAGATGAAACAGAAAAACAATTAAATCATTAAGAAGACAAAATTTCCAATGTTGTTTGAAAATAATTTATCAAACCTTACATTGAAAACCAAATTAGAAATCTAAGAATTTCAAAAAAATCACATTTGAATAAAAGACACTACTATTTAAAGGATGTCAACCGGTGTAAAGAACCCATTTTTCAATGATATGATTAATCATATATACAAGTGTGATAAAATAAGAAAATAAATTTATATTTTTAAGAGAGATTAAAAAAATAGACATTCTAATTTTTATTATTTTCAAAATAAAGATAAAATTTATATGGTGAAACAAATCAAATAAAAAATAAAAAAATTTCTATTAAACATCATTGGTTAAATTTCACATTTTTAATGAAACAATCTATTACTTTTTACACACATTACCATCTCTCTAGGGTATGAATCAATCATATCTGTTCACCCCAAAAATAATTATATTTTCCTCATTGTGATTGTATTCTAATATATAGAGTGAAATACTAATGACAAGTAAAAGTAAAATAAAATCAAACTATTATAACCCTTGTATGTTGAACTCAGCTATGATACCCATGGAATCCCATAAATTTTTCTAATTCCAAGGATAAAAATATCAAACAGAATATTTATAACGCTGACATTTCACACATGTAAATAAATATATAGAAACAAAAAGTATCATATCAATGTATCACCATCCTAAATCATATTATTCAAAAATTATATATATATGATAAAAAGTATAAAATATAAATGGTTGAATCGGATAACATAACCATTATATCACACCAAACAGGGCTAAAAGAGAACTTAATTCCATGATATAATTATCTTAAAATATATAATATTTCATATAATCAATATAGGTTCTATTTATGACATTAAAAAATATAAATGGTCATTAAAAAATCCATTAAAATTATAATGGTTGGGATTAATAAATAAATTATACATATCATATATAGAAAACCCTCTTCAAAATACACTAATTTATAAAATAAAAAACTGAAATTTCTATATAGATAAATACATTCAGTTCATAAAAGTATTATATCTTTGAGATGTAAATTTATAATGTTTGTGAATCGATATTTATGTCAAAAAATATAAATTAATAGATTCACCTACACTATATAAATTAAAAAAGAAAAATTACATTAAATACAACTATATTAAGGATATGAAGTGATTCTTAACACCAAAAATAATAAATCCCTAGAATTATATTATACCCAATGTAATTTAAAACAAAACATAAAAATTTATACCATATACCTTTTAGAGGGTTTGGATCATGTGAGAAGACCTAAAGGGGCAAGGGAGAGTGTGTGGGAGAGGGAGTCTTAGGGGAAACTATATAGTATGTGGGGATAAGGGATGGTAAGGAATTTGAGAAATGGAAGAGAAAGCAGGGATGAGGGTTCGATGGGGCTTAGGTGAAAATGAAATATTGATGATAACTCGGGCTTGGGGGATCAAGAAAAAATATAGGACTAAAAATGGTTAGTGTGGGTGATGGGGGAAATGAGTGGAGAAGCTACTGAGAGGGAAAATACCTTGGTGGTGAGGGATTGGGGTTTGGGTTATTAGGGAAGAGTATGGGTTCTTGAGGGAGAAGTGGGGGGGGGGGCTCAGTGGAAACATATGGAGCAGCTAGGGACAAGGGAAATACCAAGGAGGAGAGGGATTAGAGTTTGGGTTGCTTGAAGGAGAGTAAGGGTATTGGGAGAGAATTTGGTAGAATGGGGGAGAAAATTTATTTTTTAAAATAAATGGATAAAATTTAGATGTATATTTATAAAAATAAAGACTAAATTATAGATATTTTTAGATGTGGTTTATTAAACCATTGATGAAAAATTCATCTAAACTATAAAACTAGTGGAGTGATTCAAAACAATAAATGAAAGAGGTACTATAAACATGAGTTGTGGACAACATATCATTTATATTTTTCAACACTAACTCATTATCTAACCATTGAGTTGGTAATTAATTACCCTTAAAAAATTCATTGGACATAAAAGAGTGGGTGATTCGATTTTCTAATAAGAAATTATCTTTTAGAAACTAATGATAGTTCTACCATTAATAATTTCATTCATGAAGTCCACATTAGATTAAGAGGTTTTTGAATATGATAATAATCATAAAACATTATATTTGTTAACTGATGGATAAATTTATGCACCCTTACATTTGAATCATTGGATTTTAGATGGTGCATTAGTCAAAATTTTCCATTTCGGAACTGTATTAACATGTCCCTTCATCATCCTTTTCGAATTAATGAGTTCTATGACCATTCATTACACATTAAATGTTTCCACCAGTTCAATTCATGCAATTACCATGATGTTTCTTCCCAAACATGAAGCCTTAAAATTCATAAAATTTTATTCCAGTGGGTTCTTTATTTGAGTCTTCATGATAGTCCATAATTATTTTTCCCAACCATGAGAATGATGGAAATATCTAATATCCATTTATAACTTAATAAATCCTTGAAATATTTCTTTAAATATAATCATTTATTATATAGATAACACATTGTAGAGGAATAGTTTTAGGACACCAAAGAATTGATTAGTTTTTTTCAAGGATAGTAATTAATCTAGAAGCATACATTTCATGTCATTTAATATTTTCATCATCAATACAAATCGATTCATCATCATTATACTTGATCTCATGGAATTCCTTCTCCATTTATTTACATTTAATATGTGGGAATTAATTTTTAAAAAATATCCTCATTAACTCATTCCATTATAGGTATTCAATTTCTTCTTCTTTCCTCATATTAATAATATGACTCCACCACTAATCTTCTTCAACATCCAAAAAAATAATTGCATGGGACAACATTTTCATGTCATGAAAAGTAGAAAACATAAAAACATTTTATCAATGGTGCTGATCTATGTTATATCTATTAATGGATTAGTATACCCACTCAAATAATGAGTATGTCAACTATTAAAAGTCTCAATAGTACATTGTTCCCTCCATTGACCATTTGGATGCACATCATAATTCACAGTTTGATTGGTTTGGGTGTGCATAACAATACTATTTTACTATCAATATCCCATATAATTATATTTCTTTGGTAGACAATAATTGCATTGTCTTTCACATTTATTATAGGAATGATGTCTTCTGGTTACAACCATTGTATAAAACAAAAAATAATATTTTGTATATATAACGATATTATATTTAGTGTGAGATATCAGGAAATCATGAAATACCATTGTTATAATTTCTAACTCATGAAATTTTTTTCTCAATATATATACCAATATGTTTAACCTAGTATATTCATGGTCAGTATCAAAACTTTCGGATGGTATCCTCTACATAGAATAATCCATAGAGACTTTAAAAATGTTTACTAATACTAATCACTAAAGATTAAATAAACTATAACATGATACCAAATGAGGTGGCCCAATATTTTGACACATAAATATCACATACTTGTAGTTAATTATCTAATCCATGGCATTATAATCCATTAAAAACTATAATGGTTTAGTGTATTTGGAGACTAGATACATAAACATCTTATCTAGGTACATTCATCATGATATCTCATAATTTTACTCTCAATTTGTAAACATATTGACATACACTTCCTACAACCTTTCCTCATAACATAGGTAACATAAATATATGAAAATGTGATCTTATATGATCTGTGAAGATAAAAATTATTGATAATAATTGAGGATCATATGAAAGAATAAGATACATATAAGGGAATGAGACTATTGGAATAAATTAAAATCATCATAAACAATCTATCATAGATCATAAATATATTTCATTAAATAATAATTTATCATTTCAAATTAATTGAATTACAATATTTGGAAATCATTATAAATCTATCAGAAATGATAATTTCATATCATAATTATAAAAACATGACAAGAAAGTGTGAAAATGTAATAGTAATAGAAACCAATTCAAATGTCACGAGTACCTACAAAGAAAATTTAATACTAGTAGATTAGGAATAAATACATGTTTATAATATCAAAAAATAAAATTCAACACAAACTGTTTCCCATAGTAGATCAAAAACATCCACACGGTCACCATATTTTAGATTCTCTATTCATCATTATTGGTGATGCTATGTTTTGTTTCTCTTTTATAGGCCTTGACCACCGCGACTCTTTCACTTTTTTCTAGAACCATCAAAAATAAACCCCATGAGGTTTTAATTGAGGAAATTCAAGTGATTTCTTACTATTAGTGGAATCTGAAAAATATTTTTACTAATTTATTTTATGTATTTTAGTTTTTTATTCCATTCAACCTTCTATTTATGTGGTATTTTATGACAATAATCCTCATATTGTGACACATATTCATGTTTTTCCTGTTCCTTTATAATGGATATAGAGTCTCCATTTCTAGTATTTCTCATCATCACTCCTCCTCGTCCATTAATACCTTAGCCTCCATGAAATTCCCCATGTTTAGTAAAGAATGGTTATGTTTTAGGGTTATATGGGAGGGTGATATTGGGAGGGGGGGTAAATAGAAAGTCCTCATTGGATTAATCTATTGTCTCCCCATTCCCTCAATATTTGGTATTCCCCATTTCATGGTTGTGGTCTTTTGTGGTTTGTTTCCATTCTGTGGCATTGTTTTCAACATAGCATGTTTTTGGGATTCAGGTTGTGTGGCCAACGACATGTGGTTTTAGTTTGGTTGTTTTCATTTTGATATTGGATCAATTTTAAATATTTATTCTTTTTGAATTGATTGGTAATTCATTATTATGAGAGTGATGATTTCATTCTATTTGGTTTTCCATGTTGTTTACATTCCTGGTTGAGGTAGTGGAATTGTGGTTTTTATATTGTTGGTGGTTCAAAAAAGTGTTGATTATTGTGTATCAACAATGATGGTGATAGATTTTTATAGGTGGTTCTCACTGGAGATCTGGATTTTCTATCATTGGTGTTCTGGTGTGCTCTCATTTCTTGGATATTTTTAGTTGGAAAGTGGTGGTTCTAGAATGGTGGTCAAAGGATTTTCTTTTTTAGTTTACTTTATTTATGATATTGGTTTTGGTTTCATAATGAATGTTTGATAGTGGTGATGTAAGGATGAAACTTTCGGAAGGTGATTTTATATAGTAAGGTGTGTGAATCTTGGTGGTTTTCTACCTGAGGGGTTTTCATTTTCTTTAAATTAATTTTATATTACTGAATTTGAATTTTGAATCCTTGGTGTTCTTGTAACTAGTTGTTGGATGCTTTTGTACAAATTTTTTAATATGTGTTTTTATTTTTGTGATGATCCTACTCTATCATAAAAAATTTTATTTGAAAATATAAAAATATAGATTTATAGGATAAAAATATCATCCACATATTCATAAACTATTTATAGGAATAATAAGGGTTGTTTCGTTATATCATATAGGTAAAAAATCAAAATTAAAATCAAATTATGTAATCATTGATGAAAATTCGTCTTAAATATTAATAACTTTTTTTTTGAAAAATACCCGTTTTAATATTAAGTCACTAATTTAAAATGAAAATATTTCTATAATTTTATAGAGAAAATTTTAATTTATAGTAATCTTTGAAAAAAATAAATTGATAATCAAATATTTCTTTTTTCATGATGATATGAATTTTTTTTTCATTCCTTGTACGTTAAAAAAAATATTCTTTTTAAAAATTTGGTAAAATGTCAAAGGTACCACATTTATAAAATGAATAAAAAATAACATTGATTTTTTATTGAAAATAAGTCATTGTGAAAAAATACTTGAAACTATCATATTTTTTTACTAAAATTTTTTTGAAAATAATTTAAAGAAAACATGGAAATGGATGAAAAATATCCAGATAAAACAGGAAAAATAGTTAGTTTTTATGAAAATGAATTGTCGATTATTTTATGTAATACAAAGATAAAAGTGGATGTATTTCAAGAAAAATAAAATAATGACAAGATTATTTGATAATTAAATGGATGTATTAGATAAGGATAATAAAATTTCATCAATTTTAATTCAACCATAAAAAATCATGTTATAATAGGATTGAGTAATAAATCCCTGACCTCCGGTCTTGTATTTCTTCATAGGAGTTCTAATATCTTGAACAATAAATATTGATATATTATTAATGTAATATAGATCCATAATATACATACAGAAATACACACACACACACACACATATATATATATATATATATATCTTACCATATATTATTAATTTAGAAAAATTTATCACCTATTTAGAATTTTTTTATTAAAACTATTGTCCCTGTTCATAATTTGTTTGTATCTTATGTGTGTTTTAGTATGGAAATATGTGTCCCTACACATTGATCATGGTTCCATAATTACAAGAAATAAATTAATTATATAAATATAAGAATATATATATATAATCATCCATACGTGTTATATATTGAAAAATGAATTACACTGTTTATGAAGATCATAAGTCGTATACATGCATGAATTTTGCCATCACATTTTAAAATATAAATTAAAATCCAGGTAAATAATAATTAAACATTGTAGAATCATTATTTTATCATATATATCATATATATTTTCTAAATCTATCTATTTACCATAAATGTAATGTGGAAATGAAAAAAATCACAATTCTTCATGGAGGCGGTACTGCATACAAATGCCAGAGTGATAATTTCATTTTTCAATGAATGGGATGATAATATGGTAGATACGATATTATAAATTCAAAGGTATAATTATATTATTAATATCATATATAAAAATTTAACCCACCATATTTTCCATCCATGAAATATGGTTTTTGGAAAGTTAAATTTAACACTACATAGAGGATGTAGTTCACTCAAACACACGATCGATACATTCACATTCAATTGGATGGAATAGAGGGTGGATAGGGGTGTATAAATATTCATAATTATATTTTGATGTATTTGGGAAACATATTTTATTTTTTATGACTAAAACTAATTATTTTTAAGGTGTCGAAAATGAAATAATTTTAAAATGTCTAGTAATATGATTACCTCTTCTTTAGTTGGGATCCTTCATATCCCTTTTCATGAACCCTATGAATGGTCCTTTAATAAGAATAAAAATTCTAATTCATGGATAAGGATGTTGGTAAGAGAAATTGGTTGGTTTTGAGTGATGTATATGGTTAAAGGAGGTGTAAATAAATGACATAAACTGTTTTTGTTTATAATGGAGGGAAATACACCCTTGGAATTTTACAAAATACATAAATATTGTTAATGTGGTTATAATTTATAATAAATTAAAATATCAACAAATTAGATGTAAACGAGGCTATGTTCGAAATATCACAATCCAATGAAATTTAATGAAAATTTGTTTTCATTTTAAAAATTATAGTTTGTTCCAATACCATCACAACATAATTTTAACCATAATTTGGAAAATGAGTTTTTTAATCACAATGGGTTATAATTTCTCATAAAATGCTTTAATTGGATCTTTACTGGCCAAGATATGAAATTTAATCTCATTCCACATCATAATTTCCCTCTTTTATGATATTTATGTAACTTTAATATAAACCATTCATTCATCTATAATATTTCATTATTATCAACATAATTCAAGGAACACAATAATTAACTCCAATTTTAATTTTTATAATATTTATAAATTCATTAATTCTATTTTTAAATTAATTATATAAATAATTTATATATTTTGTAAAGAAATTTAATGTAATTATTGATTCACTGAAATTGAAAAATATATTATCATGGTAAAATAATTAATTCATCATTCAAAAAAACATTTATAAATGAAATTTATTTATTTTATTCCTAATGGATGAAATTTTCAAGATAAAAAATTCAAGACAGTTATATTTGGTATTTATCTATATTAAAAAATAATATAAATGTAATAATTAATGAAAATTGTGACCAATTCTCCATATTTTATAAAATCTGAAAGAAATTGTTGAACTCCTCTCTTGAAAAAGGAAAACCTGAGGTGGTATAGAAATTTTAAAGCTTAATACCAAATTTCTTAGCTTATTGTAGCCATTTTACCCTTACTAATGTGATAACTATTTATCATGGTTTCTATTCATAAAGACAAAAAATAAAAGTTCCTTATTCCAAAATTATATCCTTCTATATCCATATATTCATATTTATTTTAATGATTCTATCTCTATATTTGGATGAAATTAATTTAAAAATATGTTCAGATGATGTGACAAAATAAGTATTTTAGAAAAATTATTTTTAAAACCTAAAAATATAATTATTCTTGTTTCACACCCAATAAAAATGATTATATTATTATTAAATCATTTTATTAAATATAAAATAATTAAATATAAATAAAATTATTCTTCCAAATTGATTAATTTAATTTATTAGGATAAAATCTCATTCCATGCATAAAATATTTTTTTCCAGGAAAAAATATCTTCTAGATTCAAATTATATTATTTTCATTTCTAATCAATTAATATAAATGAATTAAATTTATAAACGTGCAAAGAAAACATTGTTAATAATTTAGTTATTCCATTTAATTTAATGAAATATACAAATATAAAAACAATATAAAATTAAATACAATATAATGTTATTCATTTAACATTGGTATTTCAAGTAGTGAAAGATATCAAGGAAGTAAAAAATATTTTAGAGAAATATATCATAAAATCATAAGTTATTACATTCCTTATATCTATTCATTTTTTATAAATTTATTGTATGTTGAATGATATAATATATAAAAATTCATGAGTGTGTAATTGTATATTTCTATTTGTGTAAAATATCTCTAAGATGTCGGTTCAAGGCATTAGAGGAAATTATTATGATAAATTGATTTAGATATGATTATGTATTTATATCGATCACAATTTATTTTATATGTAATATTTTTTTTATAATTATTTTGAATAAATAATAGTTGAAATATATAAAATATAACTGATCGGTATATATTATGTATGATCTAAAAACCATTGAAATTATATTAAAAATTATAAAGGATATGTTTCTGGTACATTTAGAAGTGGTAATACTAGTTTTTAAGGGGATACACAATTACTGTTCCTTGTTTTCAATTTTATTTGATATTGTATGTAGGGTAAACAAATAATAATTGAATCTTATTATATCTAGTTGTGGGCATATCTATAATTATTTAGTATGCTCAATTCTAATTTATATTTACAATATTTTTAAGGAATGATTGGTTCGAATTCATGGAATTTAATATTGAAATAATAACATAATAGTAATATAAATTTTGATAACACTATATATTATTTTCAATCCAATAATTAATTTTAAATATTTAGGAAAAAGGTAAATACTCATAGAGTTCACCTCTTTTGTTATGTTTCTCAAAGGGTTCATGTCCGAGTAAAACAGAGTATCCATAAAAGGGCATTAAAGGCCCAATAAATAGTTCCATATTTGAGTAGAATGTTTTTTTATCATGTGAGGGATAAAATCATTTAATTAGAGTTTGGAACTAATAAAAGAGGAATCAACATTGAGCTGGTTCCCTAGATTCGTCTATATTTGTATTAAAAATTATTAAAATATTAATAAATATAATTTAAGTTGATGACTATTAATCTATTTTGGAATAATGTGTTAATGTATGTAGAATATTTGTCACATTGAATGGTTATAATAGTCCTTTACTGTAATGAGAATCAAGTGATGCCATGAAAATATTCTAAAACAAATTTCATATAATATAGATAAAATAAATCTAGTTAGAGAGATATAATGTTTTCATATTAGTTGTTTTGGCCTCATAAGACTTCATAATTTCTTCTCAAAATGCTCGCTCAAGGTAATATCAATGTGTGAAGAATAAGGTTCATCCAAAGTAACATAGTTTTTTATTTATTAATGTATAAAAAATGAATACAAAAAATCAATTAATAATTATTAAAAAATTATTAAAAAATAAATAATTATATAATTACTCACACATATATCATAGAATAAAAACCAATTTTAATAGTAGATGAGTTTTTAATTTTTATGCACTAAATGTTTTTTTGATATAAAATAATTATTCACATTAAAAAATATAATTCAAATAGATAGAGAATTATTTTCAAGAAAAGGACCATAAATTTGGTTTCATCACATCATAATATTCTAATGGAGATTTTGTAATACTTTTCTGAGATAGATTAATTTTTTGGAGTAAGTAAAATATGTTATGAATATAGGGTATGTATTATGATATCCAAATGACATTGAAATATAGTTAATATATATATATATATTCTTTATTAAACATTTTTTTTATTCATTAACATTATATATTTTCAATGTAATGAAATTATTTTTTAAATAATTAAATAAATATTTAAAAATCTTTAGTATATATTATGTTTTTTAAAAACATCTATAGGAATAAGGATTTATTGGAGATCAAAAATAATATATTTTCCAAGGTGTATAGTTATTAAATTATTAAATTGCCAAAATAAGTCCCTACATGTAAAATACCATGGGATAAAACCATGTGATAATGAATTATTTTATTTTCATTTCTATATTAGGTTCCTAGGACCATGCTTTGAAATTAGTAATCCAATCCACCTCATTGGATATAGATACAAACTCCTTCAACCATTATTCTATTCTTCAAATCTATTAAACACTAATTCCCTTCCATTAACCACCTTAATATAATCACCATGGAGATTATAAGGTATTATGGTATTCCTATTCCTTAATAATATTAATTACAAGGTTATTGTTCTTAAGTGCTTCACTAATTTTATTTTGGAAATCCTTCCAATTCCATTTCTATTCAATGTGAAATGTTTTTATGATTTATTTTTATAAATTCATTTTATTTTATAAATGATGTATCAAGACTACATTTCTTTATACAACCATAATTTGTTTTTATAATTATCAACCATTCACATAGATATAAAATATATTAGAACTTTTTTAAATGATAGAGTGTGTGGTTTCATAGAAATGACATCCCTAACTAGATACAAACAACTGGATTGTAACACATTATGATTTTGGGAAAAATATTCATAAAATGAATATAATATTTTCAATAAAATCTATTATTCTCATCTATGAGGTCATATTACACTACATGAAAGAGTGTGTTTAGCATTCATTACCTAGAACACTGAGTATATATTTTTTACCCACAACACTAAGCTTAAATTAAATATGACATAACAATAAATGATTATTATTTAAAATAATAGTTATCACATTACAATTGGAATGGTGGATATGAATAATATCAAATATATTATGAAAATATATGGTTCAAATATTTATATATAAGGAATTATTTTGTGGCTAATTAATCAGAAATGAAAATAAAAATAATTTGAAAATAAAGAAAATAATTTTTTTGAAAAATATTTTTATGAAGAATAACAATTACAGCAGTAAAAACAAATTATTACTAATTTTTTAATTAAATATATATAATTTGTTATAAATTAAATGTTTTAATATATTGTTATGTGTTTTCTAGTCATGTGATTATAACAAATCCAATTTCACACATAAAAATAATTCTTTTTTCTAAAAATGAGTTATGTATCCTTTTTCTCACTAACGTTTTGAAAATAAATATTTATCCACTTTTAAGAAATGAATTTTCAAAACATAATTTCATTTTTTAAAATCCAATTCATAAAATTATTTTTGATTTAAGTTGTTAAATTTTTTGGAAAATATTTTTACTAAGTGAATGTGAAAATACATGTTTATATAAAATAACTTCATTTCCATTAAATGAACTTAAAACATAAATTTTATCCTAATATGGTTCTAAAATTAATAATAGTTCTGTTATATAAAAATTAATCAACTTTACATCATTGAAATAAATTCCATAAACAATTATGATATAAAAACTGTATAGAATTTCAAATCATTTCTCTTTCGAAAACCGCTTTTTTATTGCATTTGTTGGTTAATTTGAATTTAAAAATTTCTCGTTTTTTCAATGTAAATTTAAAAAAAGGATTAAATATTTTTAATTCTCATCATTTATATTATCTAATTTTTTTTAAATTATTTTTTACCATTGTGAATACTAGAAGTAGAAATGCTTAATTAACACGGTTAAGGTGAAAATTGTCTCAATCAGGGGTTAAACTAAAATGTTAAGGGTTCAAATGACCTAACACTTATCCAAAATTCATTTTATGTAAATATATATACCTTATAATATATATGGTTATATAATGAACCTTATTTTTCCCTTCTATAAAAAAAATGTGGCTATTAGATTTTATTTACAAAAATTACAAATGTGCCACTCACCTCACATATAAAAGGCCCCCGATCTTTTCTTCTCTCCACACACAGAAAATATATTGGGTTTTCCAAGTACCAAAAAGATAAATTACATAATTGTCTAATCTTGTCATGTAATATCAATTACTATTAAAAATATAACCTATGAAATATTTTAGTGAAATAAAACAATTCTTTTCAAAGAAGAGGTAACATCACTAATCGGGAATGTTATTTTATTTATTCATACACCTTTATAAATTAATATTAATATATGATGTTATTTTAAAATCAATATATTTAATTTACATAAATATATTTATATTATGTACGTGATCTACAATAATCTCCACATCCATCAAAATAGATAATAAATCAACATTCCTATGTATGTTGTACTACCACAGTGTGAACCGATGTTATTTGTTTTCCATCACCACCCTTCAAAACTGTATATAATGATTGGTTTAATGAATAAATGTAATATTTATATTATTATTATAAATCTATAATAATATTATCATATCTACCTTATTACGTCATAACCCTGTGGAAAACAATAATGTTTTTCATGTGTACAACAGAATACCACTTCACAAACCGATGTGGTTTGTTTGGCATTTCTATTTGAAATAGATGTTCATAGGATCATATTAAATTAATAAATATTATATTTTTAACATAATTTTAAATATGGAATAATTATGTCACATATACCATAATTCAATCAATTTGATATAATCCATTTTCACTAAAACAATTCATTCAATGTAATTAGGGTAAACATAATGAATATATGTGTTATATATGAAATTTTAAATTAAACTTAATATTTATTATATTATTTAGCCTTATTTTATTTAATCTTTTAAAAAATGGACACAACGTTCATGCGTACGTACGACCTACAGTCTCCAAGGATGGTGTATTTATTTTTCAAGATATAAATTTTATGGATTACTATAAATACTTATTTAATGAATATATATTATATTTATATCATCTTTATTATTATGTATATGACTCAACTAGGATAAAATTTAGACCAAAAAAGTATACATGAAAAACAATTCATTTTTAACTAGAAATGTGATTTTAAATGGAATATGAAATAAATGTGTATTAAAAGGTCATAATTACATCATATATGGTATGATATATATTTTTACAGTTTAGTAATATATTTATAATGTTGTTATATTTATTATACATTTTTAACATGTATTATACAAATTGATACTTAATGTTAGAGTTTTTTTCCTATCTTTTTACTTTATCGAGAGACATGCCATATTCACCACTAATTTATTTTATGTGGTGCATATAATGAAAAATAATATAATTTATTACAGGTAAAATTTAAATTAATGTGATTTAAATATTAATTTTAGGATATACCTTTTATGGGGTTATGGTTCAAAAGATACCAAAGCGTTAATTGATTTTTGTCTAAATTTCCCTTCGTTGAGTAATATATTATAAAATGAAACTATATTAATTATGGAGGTTTATATAATTCCTCTATTAATTTTTTTATCAGGAATCTACATCATTTTATTATATTCAATGATAAATTTTATTTTTTTCTTTAATGGGGCCTATAATTCACAAGATACCAAAGTGGTAGTCAATTTATTTTACAATATCATTGTTTATCGGTATTGTTTATGTTATTTTCTTATTTTCGTTAAAATATTATATTCCATATTTCATGAATCATATGAAATTTATCCACCTATTTTTATTTCAGGAGAATAAATGGTTTACTATCATTTTCCTATCTTTATGAACTCATTGTTGAAAAATAATTTTTTAAAATAAAAATCGCCTTATTTGTCTCTTCAGTCAAAAATAATTTTCTTCCAAAATCATGGTTTCTACCTTTTTTCAAAAATATTTATAAAATTAAATAAAATATTTTTTTTATTAATTTTTAACCTTACTAATATAATTATTTTAATTGAAGGATGATGTTGTTTTCTAAACAATTTACAATTGTATTTTATTTAAAATATGAAAGGAATAATTTTTTAACTTGTACGACATGAAAATTATTTTTCACTATCTTGAAAAATCATTATTTTTATTATAAATTTATAATTTTCAGGTTATATTTTTAAAGAAAAATATCTCCCAAAAATATTAGTTCATTTTTATTTTCAAAAATTAATGGATATTTTCTTGACAAAATGTTCCAAGTTACCTTTCAATAACATTTTCCATCAAACATTAAATTGTTTGGTATTACATATTATTTATTGGGGATATAATTTAATGATACAATGTTTTTTATTTCTATATATTCTATTTTATGATGAAGATATGTTTATGAATATTATTTCATTTGAATGACTTATACAATGATGAAATGTTTTTGGAAGCCCATTTGATTCATCATTTTTATATAAAAAATTTGTTATGAAGATCATTTATTGTCATGGATTATTATATGATAAATATGTTATGATCATTTTTAAAACACCTTATTTCATTATTTTATGGTGGTTACATTATAATAAAGTATGTTGGATACATTATAACCAATGAAATGTGGGACTTGTATCTCCGTCCAATGCATGGAGTAATGATTAATGATATATATGATGAGAGGGAATATGAGAGGGTATCCCATGATCAAAAGAGATTACAAGGCAGGTTATCCCAAGCCTAAATATGGGAAATCAATATTTTTCACCAAAAACAATGTAGGTACACATGTGGATAGACCACACCTAAAATGTTATAAATTACATTTTGGATATCCTTGACATAAGATTTTAAACGCTCATGTATATGAAAAAAATCAATATCTTATGCCAATTTTCTGATATTATGGCTCATGTTATTGGATAACATTATGATTAATTTCATATAACTCCCATGACCTATTCAATGACCCACATTTATAATCAATTCCATGTCAGGTATGGTTTTTCACTATTATTCTCAGGTTCCAAAACCTATTTTCTTCTATGTTATATTGTAATCTCTATTATTTACCATTATTGGGCATCTAAGGTCAGGAAAAATTATTCTATATTCTATTGGTAATGAAGAAATGATATTATTATGTTATGTCTATGAATAATAATACATCAGATGTTCTTTATGGGAGATATTAAAGATATATCATTAATTAAGATGATTGTGTACCTAGAATCCAAAAGAAAAAACCATTGTTTTCCATGGATATGTAATTTAAAAATTTAAATAATATTCATATATTATATTGTTATATCTATTTATGATATCTTTGTGACTCCATAGTTAGTTTCAGTTCAAAGGGCCAGTTATCATTTGGAAACAAGGATGAAAAAACCTGAGTGAGGTCCCTATGGATATTTTATGGTTAGGTATAGAGATATTTTAAAGGATTATTATAATGATTATTTAGTGTTTATGAATCTGAAATTTAATTTTGTAAAAGGATGGAGTGATTATTTTGAAAAGAAATTCATTCTCAATATAGATAATAAAACTCGATATTGATTTGGAATAGAGGTACCTAGTGTTAATAACTCTGAAATGGGTGCATTGAGTTGGACTCAATCGTCACCTTGTGAAAATATTGGAATTATTGTACACCAGGATTAGAACTCATAAATGATTTTTTTTATAAATTCACAATAACTTATGAACCATGATGTTGGATTTTAATATGTACCATGAATGAACTAAGTTATGTGTAATGTTTCATAAGATAAAAAGCAGTTTTCCTGATTTATACATCTTATTATTTATTTTTAATTAAACTGTGGGGTTCCAGTATGATTAGTGTTTCTCATGCTATAATTTTTGTATATGTCAATGGATAGAACCTAATGTAACTATGTCAAAGGTGAATGCTGAATGCAATATAATGACTTTTCTCATAAGAAAATAAAATTTATTGGTGTTATAATGAAAAATATCCTAACTATTCTCTCACAACATTATTAAAATATAAATATTTTGGAAATTAAAAATGAAAAATGAAGGGAAAACAATTATATTGATTCTTTTATGAAGAATCATACACCCTCTTATAGTGGTTCTACTGATCAGTTAGTTTCTACACCGTGACTTAGGACCAAATAAATGATATTTTACATTATCCATTGTTCAGAGCATGAAAAACTCATTTTGGATCCTATGTTTGGATTGAAATGAAGATATACGGTGGAACCTTATAAATAATATTAATAAAGAATATTTAATTGAATACATGGAATGGAATGAGTTTAGAAGGATATTTTTCTGTAATTAAATCCCTCGTATTATATAAAAACATTTTGAGAAAATATTTCTCAAGCTAAAATAGAAGGATGGTGATTATATTAGTACATATGAATCTAATTTTATAAGACATCCATGATATTTATTTTTGATTAATCATTATTCTAGAATGAAAAAATAATAAATTCATTGGTTTCTTAAGACCATTTTATTCAAAATCGGTGTCTATAAGAGGATATAATAACTATGAATAAATCATTACATGTATAACATGTTAGAAATTGCAATTGGTTATTCTGAGCATTCATATTTTTTTGATAAGAAGAGGAAGATCATGTATCCTAAAAAATAAACAAAATCAGATGGATTGAAATTTGAGTCACCAACATTTATTAAATTTGTGTTTAACCACTCATGTGAATTCTTAGAAGTAAAAAAAGTGTGATACTAGTGTGCGAATCTAGAACATCGAGAGAAATAGTATATAAGTGATGTTAAGAAGATCATCAATGAAATGAATAGAGAGTGATTAATATAATACATCAATCATTTTCTACTATTTTTAGTGCAATAAGATTCCACATTATAAGAAGGAATTTCATAATATATGGGATAATGAGAATGTGAGGACACAACAACCTCTAAAAAATAGAAAAAACAATTAATATTTATGCAATCATAATAGATGAAGTGAATATTTATAATAAAGGAACACTATTCCCCCTATTGGAAATTACATATATGATTTTCAAAAACAATCCCTATCAAAGTATTATTATTCATCAATTAGTGAAATTTCATTTGATTGTATCACTCTAAATGGATTCAATAATAATTAAATAAAATTTTATATTCTATAACAAAAGGATGTACCCAATCATCTTATGAAACTATTTTGTATATGATAATAAATTAGATAAATAATAATGGGTTAATTAATATTTGGATGTTTATATGTCTCTATGTATGATTAACATAATAGTTATGAATACCATCATGGGTTAAGGTTGATTATAACATCAATGTCAGTGACCCTGATTTTTAGGTTTTTTTTGTGATGGGATATTTTCATGTTTAAGTATATATTAAGAGATATTTATTGAAATATAATAATTTGTTTTTATATATGTTATTAATAAAATTTAATTTTAGAAGGAATGAATATAAACTATGTATACATATTATTTATCTTACTGGTGACCTTTAGGGTTTAGGTTTTCTTTTATGTTGAGGTAAATATGAGTTGTAGACAATAACCTTACCAAGACATCACATATAATATCTATCAGAGAATATTTCTATGTGATTTAAATAAAATTAATTAATAATGTGGTAAGTATGAAAGTATTATCAAATTAAATTCTATCTAATTAATATTTTAAGATTAACTTGTTGATATAAATATTATTATACTAATATCATATTATGGAGATGTTTTTTTACTACGTGTCATCCTTAGACATGGGATCAATCTCATAAAACAATTCAAATCGTAAATGATATTTTAATATATTGTTGTATGGATTTCAAAGGTGACTGGGATCAGAATATTATGATATTTTAGTTTTCATAAAATAAAAAATAACACAATAATTCATATGAATCATTATTAAACCATTAATGTAAATTAGTTTAGAACTCGAACATATTAAAATTAATTTAAAGAAATAAAAAAATTGTGACTTGATCAGGAAGGTAAAATAAAAGAGAATGTTAGAGACAATAAGAAACACATAAGGGATAAAAAAATATTAAAGGTAATGATATACGGATTATCATCTAAAGAACATAATAGTTTAGGTTTATGAGTGAGTTTTTCTCTAATATTTAGAGGGGAGGAAAGAAGGGAAAACAAAATCCCACATGTACTTGTCTCTTTTAAATTATTGTTATTATCAGAATATTAGTTTATCATATGGCTCTTATGATTATGTTCTATCTTGTTCAAGATGTGTTATTTTTATCTCTCCTAGGGATATAAATACCAAATCCATTGCGTGTATAGAACTCAGAGGTCATACCACTAGAGCATGATCATTTATATGATGATTAGTACGTGTAAATTATGGATTATATATAAAATGTTAAAGGTAATAAAACCAAAAATTAAGTAAAAGCTTTATGCTGAAAACACCACTATACGAAAGCTATGTTGAAACTTGAGGATGTATAGAGGTATAATTATCCAAATTTTTTTGTATCATAGTGAATAATTGTATTGGATAAATTTATTTTATGTGTGGTATAATGTTACACACCATTTGTTTATATATATTTTTTCAAAAAAAATAGTCCTTTTATTATTTTGGTCACATTAAACACAAAGATTATATTTTTTTACATGTGAAACTTATTTTAGTTTTTGATCCACAAAACACATAGTTTAGTTTTCATTACAGGCAACACAGACATTAAATGAAATGTAGAAAATTAATAAAATAATATTTTTTTATTGTGATAGTTATCGACCAGTTTATGGAATTAAGGGAATGAGAAATATTAATCAATTTGTGGAGATATATAGTTTACACATGTATATATATTGAATTATTTGGTGATAATTTCATTTTATGTGAAAATAGAAACCATTTTAAAACAATGAAACTAATTTTATGAAGAAAAAAATGTTCTACGCAGAAAAAAATTTTACATCGATAAAATCAATACATAATTTTGTGGAATGATTTAAATGAAATATATATATATATTATATTAAATCAAATATTTAACATTCATATTATATATTTTATAGGCATGCGATAATATTAAATACAATCCTACATTAAAAAAAATGTTTTTTTATAAAATGTTGTTGGGTAACCTTTTCCACACATATTTTTTTAACAAAACTTTTAAAACATTAGAAAATATGTTTAAAAAATTCATTTTTTAAATAATTATTTCAAAATTATCTGGAAGGAAAATTTTGTGATTTTTATAAAAAGATAATTTTTTTAGAAATAGTTAAAAATAAAAGGTTTTATTAAATATTTTCCCTCTAATGAAAATAATTTACAAGATAAAAATTATTAAAATATTGTATTTAAATTCAATTTAGTTTAATGTAATATCTATTTATTCAATTTATTTCAATGTAATCTCTTTCATATATAATTTTGATATAATTTGTTTTTTAAATTTTGTAAACATTCTCTTTGGAAAACCATATTTTCATCACCTATATAGGGATTAATTTTTAATAAATTTTTTAAACTTATATGAATGGAATTTAGAAAGAATATTATATATTCATAATAAGAATAATATATATTATCTAATATTGTCCACACAATTATTTACCATTGTCATTAGTAAATATATTAAAATGTACTTATTGCGGTTAAGGGGGAATTTGGATTACCATGGGTCAAAGTAAATGGATACGCCATTAAATAACCAATAAACATCTCTGAATCACATTTTATGGACATATTGAGATATTATAACCTATAATGTTCAATAAAAATCCATTTTGGATCCTTGTGTAATGGATAAAATTTGGCACACCATTTTCTTTTCAAAAATTACAAAATGTTCCACTCACCTCACGTATAAAATGCAACACAATATTCTATTTTCTTGAAATTTATAAAACTCAATGGATTATACATTACATGAAAATGTTCCTTAATTAATTACATTATATAATCCTATAATACCTAGTTTGTTTTTAAATCCAAACTAGAATGATTTTGGAGAAAACCAAAATAAGGTGTCTAGAAAAGATGTCATGTCCTAATCATGTATTTTATTTCATTTTACCTCATCCTACATAAATTATCATTCAAAAACTGTAATATAATTTCTTAACTATAATATATAAACTTATTCAATTTATGTTATGCTCACGAAAAAAATCGTATCACCTTTCATCAAATCGGAAATGAAATCAGCATTCCTTTGTACAGATGACTACTGCATTGTGAACCAATGTTATTTGTTTTCGATCACCACCTCCCATTGGTAGATATAATGAAGTATTTAATGTCTAAATATTATAATTATTACATTTTTACCTCTATAATTACAAAACCACATATACCATATTACCTCCCAATCCATTAGAAAATAATAACGTCACTCATGTGTGTGGGAGACTACCGCCTAATGAATGGATGTGATGTGTTATTCATTTCTATTTTACAAACGATGATAATAATGATGTATTAATTCAATATATAAGATATTTTTAACATAAATAATATGATATAATTAATATATCATATTTACCTTCTAATATTGTAATCTAGGGGGATACTATAATGTCATTAATGTGTAAGGTGGACTACCACCTCACAAAGTGATGAGATTCATTTTTCAGTAACTAATAGATTGGATCTTAATAATGATAAAATTAATGAATATATTTTATATATAAGAATTAAAATTATTATTTAATATTAATATTGTATTTATCTTTCTATCATTTCATCCATCAAGAAAATGGAAACAACGCTCAAGCATATGTATAGCCTACCATCTCTCGGAATAATGTATTCCATTTTATATTTATAAATTTTATAGACTAATATAAATAATTATTTATTTAAAATATATGATATTTATATAATTTTTAACATTATGGATATTATAATACAATTATCAAATTAAGGGTACGAAAAAATCAAAACAAACTTGTAATACAATGCAATTATTACCTAAAATATGATATAAACATTCAATTATTAATATATAGGTAATAAGAGGTAAAATATAAAACCTATATTTTATTATATATATATATAATTATTTTTATATAATATATTTAAAATATAGATATTTTTTAATACTGAATTTCTAAATGTTTAGTATGGAAATCGATACTTATGGTATGGGATATCTCACTCAAATTTTGATTTTATTAGACATATTTTATTTTCACCACCTATTTTTTTTGTTTATATACTTCCATAGAATATATTTTATGATACTTATTCATGAAATTATTTTTATTTTTAAATAATTTTTTTATGAATCCTTAATGGGGTTTATGTTTCAATAGTTACAAATGTGGTAAAAGATTTTTCCTGCCATTTTCTTTCTTTGAGATATAAGATAAGATATGAACCTCCGTTATTTTATGAGGTCTATACAATGAAACATTGACTTTGAATATCATGAATAGACCTATTTTCATTATATTAAATGATTCATTTGATTTTATTATTTAATAGGGACTACGAATCAAAAGATACTAATGTGGTAATTTATTGATGTTATAATATTATTTTAATCAGGATTGATTTGGGTTATACTTTAGTTGATAAAATATTATAATCCATATCTGAAGAATTGAATTATTTTTATTATGTGCAAGTTATTTCATAAGAATAATAGTTTTCAGATAATTTTCTTCTCTTGATGTACTTAAGAGTGAAATTATTATTTAAAAAAACAATTTTATTTCACATTTCTGTCAAAAATCATTTTCATCCAAAATCATTTTTTCTAGAAATGTTTTTCCAAATGTTTATAATATTATAAGAATGATATATTATTGAAATTTTTCATGTGTCTTAAAATTTAATTTTGTTTAAATGGAATATTCCTATCATTTTCAAAAAAAATGCACACATGTATTTTATGGTAAATGTGAATGATATATTTGTTTTTATATATATTTTAACACCCCAAGGATATAAAAATAAATATAATATTTAATTTATTGGTCACAAAAGTGAGTAACTAAGAAAAATTGATTTTTTTTATAATTATTCAAAAAATATATTTATAACCCAACCATTGATCATTATTTTTTCACTTATATTAATTGAATTTTAAAAAATTTACATGCATGGTTGTGATCAGTTAGATATTTATAGTCTAATAGCATCAATATAAATTTTTTTTGAATTGAAACATAACACTTTTGAATATTAATTTTTCCCTTATGAATACTAATATGACTCTTTGTGAATAGTAAACTAGCCAAATAAATAGTAACCTCACCCATGAAAGTATAAATAAAATTTACCTATATTATAAATGAATTTATTGTATAATTATATCATATTATATACATAAATAAATTTTTAAAAATTATTAATTAAGAAATTATATTTCTACTAAACATAAATTTTTATTTATAATTTCGCAATTAATATAATGATTCAAAAGAATATTTACTTTCATAAAATGGAATAATAATTTCATATTTTTATGTATTATATTTGTAGGATAAATTTTTATGACCTTAGTTAATTTCTCAAAGTGTAAAAAATTAAGTTATATTTTTTAAATTGTTATTTTTCGAAAAAATTAAGATTTATTTTAAAAAATTATTGTATAGTATTTATATATATTTTTTAATTAAATTAATTTCTTTTTTCAATTATACATATTAAAAAATTATTAGGGTAAATTTTTGGATCTTTCAGAAATAAGTGAAATTTTAGTGAATAGTACAATACTATAATTTACAGCATATATACATTATAAGTTAAATACACTATTAAATGATACATTGATGATGTAAGAACCATTGGTTTGAACTCAAGTTAATATATTGCAGTATTTAGTCACAAAAAATCAATATCATTTCTTGTATTGAGAAAAATAATAATATAATGAATCAAATAATGAGAAGTCAGCCCTCTCATTCACTATAAAAACCACACACCATCACCTCTTCTCATAAATCCTTTAACCCTTAAATCATGTCAATGTTTGGACAAATTAATAATCCATAGTATCTCTTAATTCCCGGGAACTATTTTTTGTACTAAAATACCAAAGCCCATTTCCTTTAGGAGGTTCTCAATAAGGAGTATTCAAGAGGTAAAGTCATCATCTGTTTCCTTTTAATTTATTTTCATGTTCTATATTTTATTATACTCTAGTAAAAAACACTATCTAAATTATCCTGAAAAATCTTGTATAATCAATATAATATAAGTATATAGTGTTAATTAAAAACACATCAAAAATCTCCTCACTCCCCCTATTTTATTTTAAAATTGAAATCATCGTCCGGGAGGTGCCGATTTATAACCTATGTGGACTATGATCATTTTTTATATAATTTATTCTTATAGGATGTTAATGATAATATTTGTATAATTAAGAAATAATATAATATGTGTATTATAATATATTTAATGTTTTATAAATAGTAATTATATGAAATACAAATTCATATGAAAAAACCAGTCCCTGATGGTCAAAACAAGAAAAAATAATCTAAATGATCATTACTCATGTTTTACTAATAAACCATCATCATACCTTATAAAATAATAAATTATATATCCAGTTAGTCAAATTTATTTTCATCAGTATAATATAAAATTAATTCTGGAGATTTATATTCATTAAATGTGACTATAATTTCTTATAAACAAAGGTAGCATTCATGGAAACCATTAAAACCAATTATCTTGAATGATATAATTAAACACAATAACTCATCAATAAGACGATAGTGTACATTATAAACTATAAAAAATAAAAAACATATATAAAAAGTTATTAATTAATTAATTAATTTATTTATTTAATTATCCAAGATGTTAAGGTCATATTTATAACTCATTCAGACATCAGGTATGGGTTTCCACTTCTCACGTCCATTTTTTGAGATATTCCTTATTCACCCCTATTTCTAGTGTAATGTATGTATACAGTACATTTATGAATAATATAATGAATTTATTTATTTTTATGGTATTTATTGTATCAATTAATTATTATTAATTTTGGTTTGTATAATTTTATTGATTACAAACTGGTAAGGGATTCTACTCGAACCCCCATTTACCTTCGGGTTACTCTTTCACTACCTTTACTCAAATGTACTGCAACATTTTTTTATATTTCTTATAAATTATTTTTATATTTTATATAATTATATATATAAATTATTTCATTTCCATTTTTTGGAAAATAAATTTTTTACAAGGTTCACTTCTTAATTATTCCAGATAAACAAGCCCAATTCCAAGAAACTTCTCTATTTCATACCCATTTTCAAATGCACTCAAAAATATTTTTTTATGATATAATTATTTATTTAAAATAAAAAAATTTACCAATAAAAAATATCTTGATTCATTTCTAGGCTTATGAATACAAACAGTTTTTTCTTCTTTAAAATATATTTAATATTTTCCTTCAACCGCAATGAAATGTATTATTTCTAATTTTTCTTAAAAAACAAATTTTACACGATTTTACTTCTATGGGATGTAATTTATGCCTAAAATATAATTTCAATGACATACCAATTTATTTTTTATGATTTAAATTTAAATAATATTATTTTATTAAAAATACAATTTATTTTCCAAAATAAATACTCTCCCCAAAGTAAAAATGTGTTTTTCTCATCTCAATTTTACTTTTATGAGATTCAAGCCTTGTTCACCACTTATTTTTTTATATTTGTGGTGTATATACTACCCTTTTATATATCATATTATTAGTATTATTATTCTCATAACATTATATGTTTCATTTAATGATTCCTTAATAGGTATTATGATTTAAATATCTCATGTAGTATTTGACCCATTGAAATTCTTAAAGATTATTTTCCTCAATCATTTTTCAATCGCATCTTCATCTACGTCAACATCATTTTTGATTCTTATTATTAATTTTGGTTTTTCTAAATTATATCATCGACAATTTTTTTGACTATTTTCTGAACATTTTTACTCTGGGTGTGCTATTTAATACCTTCCATGGTTTATAATTTAATTATTCCCAATTCATATTCTAGATTTCAATACGAATGTTTATGTTGTTTATTTTTCACACTTTTCAAATTAGGAAAGTATTGTAATTAGTTTGTGATAGGTGGGGCCTACTATATTCCCTTGATGGATCAGTTGGTATCGTGAGACAAAATATATATTGTATTGGCTACTTCCTTACCAATTTATTAGATTTTTAGCACGAATCGTTGACTATAATAGTTATTTTGAATGAATCACTATGAGTAATAGTTTCTATGAATAAATCAATTATTGTAATATATTCTTGGCATGTAACGTTGACAATAATATATTTATGGAATAAATCCTTGAATGCATGTTTCATAAATCCATTATTACACATTTCCATCACTATGAAACTAGTAATTGATAGACCATGTGATTATTTTATCTAGTTGAATATCCATGGTAATGTTTTATTACAGAATTATTTATTCTGCTTTTATTCCTACCATATTATGCTAAAGATTAATTTTAATATAATGTGTACTTTTATTTATTCACCATGCCTTACTATGTATTATTATACAATATTACATACCCTTACAATGTATCTGAGCTCACCCCTTTCTTATGTTTCGTTTTCCCAGGTAATGAAGAAGAGGACATTGAATAAGAATTCAAGGATGAAATTTATTTCATTTTATATTTTATCATGTTTTATTTACATTTCCCAATGTATTATGGGTATCCATAATGTAATTAGGTCTTCCAAGACTGCTAAACTAATCGGTCTTGTGGGATTTTATTACATTTAATCATATCAATGTAATTAGTAAGGAACACCTATGAGAATATAAGGTCAAGGTCTTTATAGTTGGTATCATAAAATGTTTAAATGAAACCATAGAAACGTGTTTTAGAAACCATAACTTATGGAACATAATTCAAAGATTGAATTTGAGTATAATCTTATAAGAACATCCTAGAAATTTGGTTAATTAGTGATTATATGGGTCTTCATAGAAATGCATCCCTATCTAGATACTACAATTGGATGTGGTTCTAGAGTAGATGTTCCTATCAGTAAAAACTCTGACATGGTGTTATGGACCAGACTCCGGGTAACGAGGTAGATGAAAAAAAGCTTGACTACGCTCTTATTTTTACATCCCCATGGGATATTCTTTGGATAATTCACATTTTTATTTCAAACTACTATAAAAGATTTAAAAGTAAATATTTATTTAAAGAAAAAATCATTATGAATTTGAGATTAGTCATAAAAAATATATCAATTTGTATGTATTTTACAAGCACCATCCTTTTTATTTTTTTGAAGTGAAATTTCAAAATTATGAGGATAGAATTTATTACAGGGGGGAATAATGTAACTCCAAAAGGATTTACAAATAATATTAACATAGAATGTCATGCAATAAACAATGAGTCTTTGCGAAACAATTTTTTTTAATTATAATTATTTTTACAAGATAGTTATAACCTAACAATTAGATATAATTTTCCCACTTCTATGAAGTGAATTTTGAAATATATTCATAAATAGTTTCGAGTATTATGATATTTAGAATATGATGGGATCAATTTAATTTATTTTGAATAGTAACCTCACCATTTTGAATAGTAATGATACCCTTATGAATAATAATATGAACCTTATGAATAGAAAACTAGCCAAATAAATAGTAACTTCAACCATGAATGTATAAATAAATTTTTGGTATATTATAAATGAATGTATGATATATTTTTATCATATTACAGGAAATTAAATGTTTTAGAAACTATTAATTATGTATTCTAATTATTATAAAACATAAAGGTTTATTTATAATTTTATAATTAATATAATTATTCAAAAGAAAATTTATTTTAATACTATATAATCAAAAGATAATATTTTTATGTCTTATGATTATGAGATGATTTTATAAGACATTGTTAATTATTCAATGTGTCATAAAATCATTTATAATTTTAAATTGGTATTATTTGATTAAATGATAATTTTAATTAAGGAAATTAATTTCTTATATTTATAAAATTATTTTAATAAAATTGAGTTCATTTTTGGAATCTACCTATTAGAAAATGGTGAGTTTTAATTTTTGGGATTTTTCTAAAATACTTGAATTTTTTTTAAATAGTAAAATACGGTAATTTTTTATATATATAAATTATAAGTAAAATAAACTATTAATTGAGTCATGGATGATGTATGAACCATTAGTTCAAACTCACATGCACTAATTACTATATTTATTCACAAGAATCATCATTATTTATTGTCTTGAAAAAAAATATAATAAATAAAATATTGACAAATCACCGTGCTCCTCCATTATAAACAACCCCTCACCACCTCTTCTCCTCACTCCATTAAGCCTTATATCATATAAAATATCAACTGAAATACTATTACATAGTATATCAACACATCCATTATATCTTGTTCTTACCAAAAGACCAAAACCATTTCTTTAAGGATGTTCTTAATGAAGGGTATTCAAGAGGTAAAATTCTCTTCCTTTTCATTTTATTTTTATTTATCGTACTTTATTTTTGTTATTATATACTCAACACCTATATATCATTGGTTATGATTACTAAATTATCATTTATATACTGTAATTATATAAATTTAATGTAATAAACCTCATTAATATCCTTACTCTCTCTATATTATTATAACAACAACATAATCTTATGGGGGTGCTAATTTACCACCTTCAAGGATGTAGAACTTTCGTCCATCAATTTATTCTTGAAGGTTGGTCATGATACTAATTTTATTTCTAAACTAGACTATAATTTTTTCATAATAAACTATTTAATGTTTTGGAACCATTATATATACACAATACTAATTCTTTAAACAAAACTAGTTCATGACGACCAAATAAAACCAAATTAATCAGAATGATTATGACTAATGTTGTATCTAATAAATCATAATCCTAGAATTTAAATAATTTTGTTTATATAACTATATAATCTTATTTATTTTAATTATTATCATATAAAATCAATTCTGGAGAATTATATCCATTCCACATGAACTCCATTACATATAAACAAGCTTATTGTTCCTAAAAATAGTGAAAATTAATGCTCCTTAATGATGAAATTAAACTATATAACTCATTAATAGGGTCATAAATGAACATAATAAAACTATAATGATTATAATAATTATTTGAAGGGTTCTAAATTAATTAATTATTGTATTTAAATTGAATATATGGGATGCTATGGACAAGTATTGAAATCATTCGGACATAAGGTATCGGTTTTCTCATCTCATAGTAATTTTTTGTGAGATATTCCTTATTAGAAACAATTTATTTTGAATGTTTTATTAATACATAACAATAATATATAATATCATGAATATATTCAATTTAGTGGAATTAAATTTATCATTTTATTATTATTAATTTTGCATCTTATGATTAAAATGATTACAAACTAGAAAATGATTCTACTTGAACCCTCATTTTTTACTGGGTTACTCATTCACTATATTTAAATAAATAAAATGATTCATTATATTTTTATATTTATTCTAAATTACGTTTATATATTCCATAATTATATATATATATAATTTGATCATTATTTTATGAGAAATAATAGTTTTACATGATTCTATTCAAAATTCATCCCGATAATCAAGCACGATTCATGTGATCTTCCAGATTTTCTAACATTTTTCAAGTGCGCTCAAAAATAAATTTTAGGCCATAATTTTTTACTAAAATCACAAATTATATCAAGATAAATGACATTTTTTCATTTTTTGTTTTATTAATATAATCCTTTCATTCTTCTTTAAGATATCATTATAATTTTCCTCGAACTACAAAAAAAATGTTTAATTTATAATGTTTCCTAGAAATTGTTTTTACAAGATTTCTCTATAGGTGGAATTAATTTAAGACTAAAATATAATTTCAATGTCCTTACCTTTTCTGTAGTAGGATATAAATGTTCAAAACTCATTTTATTACATATAAAAATTATTTCAAAAAACAACACTTCTCCCCAAACTAAAAAGTGTTTTCCTCCTCACACTTTTTCTTCTCTGAAATACATGACATTTTCACCACTTATTCCTTATGTGTGTGGTCTATGTATGACCCTTGGATATATCATATCATGATGGTTATAATTCTCCTGAAATTAAATGTTTCATATAATTATTCTCTCATAGGTATTATTATTTAAATTATTCAAATTGTATTACACATATTGGAATTTTTAAATATTTTTTTTCTCTAGATTATTTCAATGGTATCATCATTACTTCCACTTACATTGTTGAATCACATACGTCATTTGGAATTTTTTATATGATACCACCTTCAATTTGTTTTTAATTTTTTATTACCAGTTTAACTATGGATGTGGTATTTAATACCATTCATGGTTCATGGTTTAAGTATTCACAATTCGTATGATAGTTTTCAACATGAATAATTATATTATTAATGTTTCACCCTTTTCATATGAGGAATGTATTCGACTTGTTAAATAATGTTTTTGGCCTTCTACATCACCTTTTGGCCTTAGTAGGTCTCATGAGACATACTAGACATAGTTTTTGCTGAGTGATTATCCATTTATTTGATTCTTGGCATGAATCCCTGATAATAATAGATTATTGGAATGAATACTTGATAGTAATAGTTTATTCTAATGAATCCTTGATAGTAAAATATTAATGGAATGAATCCTTAATATTAATATATGTATGGAATTATTCCTTGAAGGTATGGTTTATATCTCTATTTTTATGCATTTCCCTCACCGTGATTCTTGTAATTGATAGTCTGTGAGATTATATGACTATTATAATATCCATGGTTATGTTTTATAATGGATCAATTTATTTATCTTTTATTCCTACTATATTATGCTCATGTTTAATTTTAATGGTGTGTGTACTTTTAATTAACCACCATGCCTTATTGTTTATTCTTCCACTATACTAGTTACCCTTACTGAGAATTTGAGCTTAATCCTTTCATATATTTCCTTTCCCATGGTTATGACGAAGAAAACATTGAATAAGATATAATTGATGTAATTTATTTCATTTTATATTGTGTCATGTTTTATTTACATTCCAAAACTTGTTATGGGTATCAATAATGTAATCTTGTCTTCCAAGACTTCTAAACTAATCATTCCATCAAGATTTTCTTCCTTGTAAAAATACATATATAATAAAATATGTAACCATCTCTAGGTAACTATTGTTAGGATCATTACATGTGTGACAATAATGTTATTCTATTTCATCAGGAACACTCGATGTTGTAATTCTTCCATTTCATAATTAAATGAATATTTTCATAGAAATGGATTTCCAAAATATTTTATGAATATTTCATGATTTTAAAAATTGAATGGATAATTTAATCTTGAAATTTTCAAAGTGATATTTCAAAACCATTTTTCATTTATGATGAAATACATCAATAATACATATTATTTATAAGGGAAATGATGAAACTATACATTCCTCATTTTTTTCGTGGGTTTTTTATGGTGTAGATATATTTATGAAATAGTATTCATTTCCATGAGCTATGATATAATGAAATGTTTTATGAAGAAAATTTCATTTCCGGGGTTCAGATATTATAAATGTGTTATGAAGCCCACTTATTTTCATGGGTTCTAATAGAAGGAATATTATATGGTTTGGTGGAATAGAAAAGTGGGGATTTCATTATGATAAGGTGGTTACATTATATCCAAAAATAGTAGTTGCATTATTAAAAATGATGTGTGGGACATATATTCTCCTATAATTAATTAATAATTAATAATGTTATGTGTCCTCTAAGGATACATGGGAGGACATAAAATGCCTTAAAGAGGGTACACGAGAGGTTATCCCATGCCTGAAAGAGGGTACATTATAGGTCATCCCTAACCAAAAGTAGGTACATAGATGGTAGCCAAAGAATTAAATGGTTTAAATGAGTTGGTGGATAGCCTTGACATAATATTTTCTATGATAATGTATTTTCTATAAATAAAAATCTTTTCCCAATTTTATGCTCTCATGTATCCTTTTATTTGATTCCATTACAATTCATGTATTATTCACATACAGGATATATTCCATGAATAATGTTTATGATCCACGATATGCATGGTATGATTTTAAAATGTTATAATGATGTTCCAATACACATAATATAATGTTATTTTTATATCACTATTGTTTACTCATAATAAGAATATGAGATCAACCTTTCTTATATTGACCTTACCCATTCCATTATTGTTTTTAAATAGTGTATGTCTATAAAAAGAACTAAATTAGAATATATTTGTTAGACACATTGAGTATCCTTAAATAAATAAGAATATAGTGTACATTGCCACCAAAATATGAAAACTATTACATTACTTGAGTGTTCATATGGGAAGTATAATGAATATACATATATTATGATGTTATATCTATGAATGAAATGTTTGGGTCGCTACATGTATGATGGATTTGAATCTGAAAAATATAGATGTAATAATGAAAAAAATGATGGTTGGGTATTAACAAGGTGCCAACTTAATTCACAACTAATGATCCTAAATACACACTTTTTTTGTACTAATGGGGGATATTATTTTGTAGAATCAAAATTTCTAAAAGAACTTTAATGATGGATTATTTACTATTGATTTCCATAAACCATGAATGTGGACTTCCATGGAGCTTCATTTTCATTCCATTGATAAGATCACTATATAGTAAATTGTGAATATACTATTTTGTTTATATATATAGATGGATATACACCTAGATAACCATATTATTCTACTTTTAAGGTGGATCCTTGTTCAGAAAACCAAAGCTCATTTTTTGATTAAATTAAAATAAATTTTACCAAAGTCTAAAAAATGTATTATTTTACAATCATTTTCATGAAGGAGAACCAATTCCATTGGGCTGTCATCTGACCAGTTTATGTCATATTGGACCACCTTATACTCAATCCCATACACAACTCTGTTCACTTAATGAAAATAATGTGTAATGATATGATTAATCTTCAGTATTGTGTGAATTAAATCAATCCGTTGATTTGTGGGTGGACATAACAGATGCACCCACAATTTTACAATGCATTAATGATGGTGGTTGAATCCCTTTAAATAAAGGTATTGTGCAACCATTTTTTCTTAAAAAGGATACAATATGAATAACACCTAACATGTTAGCCTCCAAATCTGAGGCAAATCCACATGTGCCGTATAAGAAACCAAGCTGCTGCCCATGGTGGTCCTTATACACCGCTAGAATCCCAAGGGCCTTATGATATCTTTAGATTCCCCCATCAATGTCATCTATAATCTAGTATTTTAGTAGAAATTAAAAAAATTCTTTTAAATTTGAATCAAGATTTATTATAAGACTCTTAAAAACCAAGGCACCACATGATACTAAAATTAGAAATAGAATTTTTTATGTTTCCCTTCTAAATTGTGTAAGGATCATGAATGGGTGAAAATATCCTCATGCATATTTAACGAAGGATGAATGAGATATGATGATGTAAATAACTATTTTATCGTACAAGATCAAATGAAGAAGCTCAACAAAGACATCCAGAAAAAGGTTCTTGTTCTGATGAGAGGTGTCCGAATAAAGACAGTGCTGATATAGGGAGATGATTGAATCCAAAAGTAACAATCTATAATAAAAAGACAAAAATCATATTTACAAATAATATAAAAAGTATCACATTAAAGGAAAAAATGGTTAGTGTTTTATCTATAATGATTTAATATACTGAATTTAGATAAGATACAGACCCTAAAATATTAGAGAAAAGTGTCATTGGGGACCCAGTTGTGAGAAATTTTCCAAACAGGAGAGTGTCGTGATATTTTTATCCAATGATTATCAAATAAAATTAATGAAGAAAAATCATTATCTATATTTCTAAAATTGTAGTTATAAAAATATTTGGATTCAAGCATGTCATTTTGAGAAGGATCATAAATTAAAGAATCATTAGTTTTTGTGAAGGGATAATTATCAATGAAATGATTAATATTTTCAATAATATCTATTCTAAGAGATTTTGTGAAATATTTAATAATGAAATTAGTGTGCTCTAGTAAATGATCAGGATCAACCATTGAAATCATATGATAACCAAAACACTTATCTAACCCAATGTTCATAGGTGATACTTTGTAATCTATCCATCTAGAATTCTACATAATACGGGATAAGGATTGTTTAATGGATGACCAGCTAGAGGTTTTCTTGTGATTTTGGTTACCTTTCAACATATTTTCTTGGAATCTATTTTTAAGGAATTTTAGTGGAATAGATCCATTATGAATGAAATTCCATGTGATTATAGCTTATAATGAATCATGGAAAATATTAATGTTTTTAATTCAAAGACCAACAACATATAAAAGTTTTTTATTATTGGACCAAGGGAGAGTCATTACATTTCTCTCTAGAGTGCTCCTAATCCACCGAATTTTTTTATGCAGATAAGATTTTACATGAGAAGGAAAATCAATCATTTATAGATCATCAAAGAGTAAACCATTTTATAGATAATTATATATTTGACATGGAAAATTATACTTTCCCTAGATATGTATTTTCCCATCAATGTAGAATGTTATTTTTAAATTTGGTCAAAAATCATAGATAAGTAACTACATTTAGGTCTGACCCCAAATATTTTAACACTCATGCACGTGAATGTGAAGGATACTTCTTCTAGACCTAGATTGTTAATAATGATGGATTTTCTATTAACAAGTAACATTTTTAAAAATTTATAAAAATAGATTTTTACAATCTAAGGGCTTGCCCAGATTTCTCTTTATAATGAGATACAGAATCCTTCTGATGTTGAATATTTATATAAACTCTTTATATGAAATGAATGATAACATCCACATAGAGGAGGTTATTGGGTCATGTCAGATTCCTTGAATCATGGATAGGACTAATATTCCATATCTCAACTAGATGGGGGAGTAGTCTAATTATCTAGTCATCCGAAATAGAAAAAATAATTGTAGAGATGGGATAAAAATTTCTTATACCTTAAGATAATTTAATAAATCCCTTCGATGATCCATTAACCATAATGGGGATGTGAGACAAATTAAAAATAGTTCAAATTATTCTAATGAAGATATTATTCAAAATAATGACTTGGAGGAACTTCTAAATAAATCCTTTATAATTGGTATAAAAAGCCTCTCTAATTTCATGTTTTTATGAAATACATCATCCCCTAAAATATTTTTTAAGATAATTGTTCATTTAGTGGAATGGAAGACACAATCATGAGTGGTTCCTCTTTTGACAAAACAAAATTGGTTTCAAGAGGGAATTTATTTTAATTATAATTTCAAGCATTTTTGATATATGATTTGAATTGATTTTATAGGGATTGTTGATTATAATAGTAGGTCTAAAGAGATGAATCTTAAAGGCATTATCATCATTTTGGGTCAAATTATGTAATTGGGCATTAAGACAATGTGGAACCATACAATAGGTGAAGAAAGTTTTCTCCGACCTACAAACATCAAGATTTATAACATCCCAGTAGTGTTTAAAAACCCATTAGTGAAATAATCAGGCCAAGAGGAACTATATATATTTAGAATGAAGATTTTATCCTTGATCTCATGTTAAAATTAAAGGATATTGAGAAAGTATTTATTCTTATAGTTAACCATGATAGGAAAAAAAATCAAGAAGAATAATTTTATATATATTAGTGCCATTGAAAATATAGGTAAATTATGAAAAAAAATGATTAGAAATACCATACATAGAATCAAAGATGTTTTCCCCGTATTTATGAAAAGAGAGAGGCCTAAAACCTTTTCTAATTCGTTAGATAGAATTAAAAAACATAGTTCTATGGTATCTATATTTTATCCATTTAGCTCCAAATATATTAATCTGAATGTTATCCTTAATGAAGTGGAGAGAATTGTGTCTGGATGTAAAATTAATTTTATATTGAAGATCCATAGTAAAATTAGATCTAATGGTGGAAATTTTAATTTCATCGAGACATATTTCCATAGTATTAATATCATTATCAATATGTATGGATTTGTATTTACATGATTCATCTAGTTTTTGTTTGAGGAAGTTTAACTTTTTGGTGAATGTGATATAATCGTTTCCATAAATCAAAGTATTCCAACAATGTTTTAGGGTTCTTTAAAAATGAGGATAAAAAATTAAAGAATTATTAAATATATAATAAAGAATAGGATTATATTTTTCATTATAGAGACTGAACAAGATCAGATGCTGGTCAGATATATATTTTGGGGGAATGATGCTGGAGATGTTATCCCATTTTTCTAGGGATATGTCATTAGAAAAAGCCTTGTCTAGTTTACTAGAAACCAACCTATTAAGATTCCGTCTGTTCCAAGTTTATTTTTCCTCTAAAAGGCTGATTTCTATTATATTTTTATCATCAATCAAGGAATTTAATTTTCTATAGGTGATAGTGGAGTGGGCATGGTCCATTTTTTCACTCAGACCAAGAATGGTTTTAAATTTCATAACCATAATTCATAGTTCATAACTATTGTTTCCTAAAAAATGAAAGATCATTTCTTCATCCTAGAGTTTATTCTTACTATTTTAGTATTTTCTGGGATAGTATTAGAAGTTTCACCTCCATATTTAAACATATAAGTAATAGGATGAAGGGTATTAGGGGTACTATCCATTGTATTAGTGGTGGAAATTGGATCAAGACCAATTTTTTGAATGGAATGATCCAAGGATGTACTATTTGTTACAATTCATGAGTGTTGAGTGTTGCCTCCATTTCAAGGTTGAGTAGTTTGGGAAGGATACTCCATAGATGTGCTATTATTATAGGATGAGATTGTTTCCACTAACATTTCATTAATATCTTCCATATAATCTTGTGGGGAGTTTGTGTCCCATGCCTTATAATTGGTATCATAAAATGCATTCGGTGAGGAATTGTTTTCCCATTCCTTTTCATCAGTATTATCCACCACATTTAGTGAGGATTTTCCCCATACCATGTCAGTAGTACCATCCACTACATTCATTGGTAGAATAATAGAGGATTGTTGAAGGATTTGATAAACATCCAGAAGAGTGATAAAACTTCCACTTACATCAGTAGTAGAATAAGGATGTGGTATCTTAACAGTGTGAATATTGATTCCCTCAGTACTATATGATGTTATAATGCCAATGATATTATCAATCTCCCTTATTGAGGTCTCTAAGATTTTAGGTTGATTCATAGAGATGTTATCAAGTGTTAATCTATTCTTTTGGATCACATCACATGGAGTAACAACTATAGGTATACCCCTTTTATAAGCCATGTGATCAGGTCCTATGGCATGATACAAGTTGTTATTTTTTTTAGGAGTTGGGGAAAGCTTTATCTTATCCGAATAACTAGTATGAGGGATATCCCATCCCTTAGAAATATTATACTTATGTCCCTCATAACTATTGGGGAATGCGAATGGTCCTATTGGTATGTAGAAGATTTAGTGGACCCAGAAATACATTTAATGATGTTTTGGGAATTATTTTCAATAGTTATAGAGGCTATATTCCTATTTAACTGATCATAGGCACCATTTGATATTGTGTGTTGAGAACAGTCTAAAATAGAACCTTGTACCAACTTCATGTTTATCACTATATCATCCTTGGAGGACATGGTTTCCTCAAATGAATGATCTTATTGAGACTTCATGAATTTATTCATGAAATGGTTTTAAATTTTATAAAAAATGCATTATTTTGCAGTTCCATTGTCATCCCCTTCAAACAATTCAACACAGGTTTTTCCTAAGTAATCCATTGTGGGGATAATGTAACTTCACTTTTTGTCATATCATTAATTTTTCCTTTTGGATAGTTAATGTTTATATACAATAATTCCATTTTCATTCTGTGCCACATGACTTTAATTTATTCCTTATCATTATGTTGGGTGACTTTATTTTTTGACACTCTATATTTCAAGATATAATGGACAATGATCATACATAATTTGAAAATGGTAGGCCTGTGTTCATATTCAATTTGATCCTCTATTCATTAGACCTTCACATTAAAGCTAATGACTTGTGGAGGTTTTAGAGTCCAAATTTTATTCAACCATAACTCTATCATAAAGACCTAATTCTCCATTTAATGTTCATGGATATATATTTATGGGGACACCAATACATGATGTTATAGCATTCAATGTCACGACCCGTCCTCAGGGCCCGTGCCATGACTACCCCAAGCCCGCCTTCCATAGGCCAGGGGCTGGCGACTAGCACCAAGGCGTAAATCCCAAAAAAAAGGAAGGTGTTGCCTTTGAAAAGTAAACAAGCACCACAGAGTAAGAAAGCGGAAAATTAAACACTAAGTAAAAACTGTACAAGCTGTGCTGAAAGTAAAAGGGGCCGGAAATACAAGCCCAACTGTAATGTAAAACTGATAGGAAAAACAGCAACTGAACGAAAAAACTGCAGCGTCGAGCCATCCTCTGGAAGTCCCACCCGAAGGGTGGGTACAGATAGCCTCCACTGCTCCTCGGGTCCACCTGATCGCTCCGAGTACGTCCCACCCAGTGGTCCACCTCCAGGTACCGTCCTGCTCCGCACGCCTCCACCACGATCAGCGCTGTCCGTCGTCTGCAACCAACACAACGTAGTGCGGGCATAGCCTGTGCAGGGGTGAGTATAAGCTACTCAATAGGGACCCCGAGACCCCCGAAGGTCTCTCGAAATCCACAAAGGATAATCCACAAAGGAAAGATACAATCACGAAGTAACATCTGACTCGGCTTAGGTATATGCCCATACATATACCTAAGACATCAATTCCCAGTCGGCTCCAACGTCCGAGCCCAAGCACAACCCAGTCCACACAGGAAAGCAAACGTATACCCACAAAGGATAGCACAACACAATCCACAAGGCAGAGTAAATAGTAAATCCACACAGGATAGCTCAACACAATCCACAAAGGAGAGTAAACAGTAAATCCACACAGGATAGCTCAACACAATCCACAAAGGAGAGTAACTCAAGATTCAGCTCACACAGGTATACTTTTTCGGATGACGATAAAGATGATCACTGATCCATCTAAGTCGTCGAACCCACGAAAGATCGATAGGTAACTAAACCCCGCAATGACCCACACAGGATCGGGCACACACATGACCTGTAGGCGCTGGCTCACACAGAACCGCTGAGCGCGGACCCACACAGGATCAAACCCACACAGGATCGGGCCCACACATGACCTGTAGCACTAATACACGTAGGATCGCTGAGTGCTGTAGTCATCGCAGTCCACTGAGGATCTCTGCATAGTCGTCGTCGCAGTCCAATGAGGATCTCTGCACGGTCGTCGCCGTAGTCCCCTGAGGATCTCTACACGGTCGTCGCTGTCGAAGTAGCAGTCGCAGCCAGCTCTAGGGTTCCCGCACACAACAAGCTCGTTCGGGAAGGTCCGCTCCACGAGCCGAGAGGCCGATACATAAACTATCACAAAGACCGAAGTTTATGTATCCAAAAGTTCTGTATCGTCAACAGGAACTCAATGTCGCAGACGGCGCGTCAATCGGACGCCCGGTCTGAGAGTTATTGGCTTTTTCGTCCCAGGGGCCCGGTTGGTTTTTAAGGCAAAACCAACCCGACCGTACTCCACCTACGTCCAAACCTTGGGCGGAGTGTGACAAAAGATCCGACTCACTTAGAGGAATTCAACAAAGCTGACGGCACGTCAATCGGACGTCCGTAGCTCAAGATATGAGCGTTTCCACTCCGAGGGCCCGGTTGGTTTCGTGTACGAACCAACCCGGCCGAACCCAAAGTATTCTGAAACCTTGAGTGTGATATACCGAAACGACCCTCTCGATCCAAGGATCACGTTTCCACTGGCGGTGGGTTGTTTGGAGGCCCGTAGCTCAAGATACGGCCATTTGAACGAAAACCGTCCGAAGATGGGGGGTCCGGGCCCGGGCCGACCCGGCCCGACCACCCCTGGGTCGGCCGAACCCGGTCCAACCCGGTTCGGCCCGGCCGAGCGACCGAATGGCCGACGCGGGGGGTGTCAGCCAGACAACCAGATGCTGCTGAAGCCGTGTCCCGGGTGACGCGGGGGGGGGGGGGGGGAGCCTCCGCCCCCGCATGACACCTGCGGGACACCCGCGGGGTGTCTCCCTGGCGCCGGACGCGGCTTCAGCCGCGTCCCGTGAGCGCCGCCGCCGTGGCCGGTGTCACGACGGTCTCGTCCGGCGGCGCGCCGGGCGCCGCCACCGGCTTCTGCGGGCCGCCAGAGTCGCTCCGGTGGCCCGATTTTCTTCCCTTCTACGCCATTGCTCCTCTCGGGTTCTGTTCTTCACTGTGGGATCGTCAAACATCCGTGGCGGCACATTCCGTCGTCGCCCGTCAAATCTGCACAAAAATGAAGAACGGCGGAGGGTCATCGGGCCGTGTTCGTTTGGCCCGCACCCTCCGTGTTAGAGATAAACAACGGGAGGAATTAAAGTTCAACCCATGAGCGCATATCCGAAACAATTTTTAATGAAATAAAATTGTTTCATAAAACGGGTTCCTCATTTGAATGGAAACAACAATTTTAATAAATTTAAAATTGTTCACAAAACCAGTTCTTTAACTTTTTAAAGAAACAATTACGGGAATATATAAAAAAAGGGGGGTAATTCCAAAATAATTCCGTACCTTGTAGTCGTCGCGCGTGAGCGTTCTTCGCGGAATTGCTCGTCGCGGAAGGGCGTCGGGTCGTCGCGGAACACGACGTTGAGTCGGCGAACTCAACGGACCATGAAACAACAGATTTAATTTAATTAATTAAATCCTTGTTTTGGTAAAGAACCACAAATGAGATTAAAAAGAATGTCTGAGACTCTTACCTCAAGAAGCTGATCGAAGATCCGTCGTGGAGGAAGAGTCGTCGCAGAAGAACGTTGCAGGAAGGGAACGTCGGCGTCGCGGATCACGGCGTCGCGTCGTTGATTTCCGGGTTTAGCGTTCTTCGCGTTCTTCGCATTCTTCGCATTCTTCGCGAAGGAGGATGAAGGTTCAAGGGTCCTCTCTCAACGAGTAATCCTCCAAAAGTAGGTTGGTCTTATTTTATTATTATGCCAACACACGAAAAGGGGTAAGTAACGACCCATCAATTCATTGAATTAATTCAACAAAAGAAACAACTCATTTAATTTACGAAATAAACCACCCAATTAAATGGTCTTTTAAGAATTTAAGAAAACGTTTCAGTTGACTTTCATAATGACGGGTTTTCGCGGGTGCTTTACTTAGCAGAAAGAAACGGCGGGGCTCGTGCGGGCCCCACCTCACAAATATCCTACCAAGGGGGTAGGATATTTCTGGATAGCATCCTATCCTGATCAACTCAGTTTAATCCGTCTTCAAGTGACTTCAAGTGGCTTCCAAGTGGCTTAAGTGAAATAAAATAAAGTTGTCGCAAAATTATTTTATTTCTTAACTTTAAGCCCGAAAATTAAAAACCACACCCGAGCAAACACAACTCCGGAAGAGGCGTTTCTAAGCAAATACCGGCGCTGCGATTTCATCGGTGCCCTCAGAATTCGATTTCGGGCTCCGGTTCAAAAGATAGAAAAACTCGCTCGTCCGTTCACTGAACGTACCCGAGCCAAACTTCGGAAAATGATTCCGGGCACACCGGGCCTCGGAATCAGGTGCCGTCAGAAACTGCGCTCTTGTAAAATTCCAAAGAAAATTAAGAAAAAAATTTCCTTGAAATTTACGGGTCTTTACATTACTCCCACCTCAGGGATTTACGTCCCCGTAAAGATACATAAAAACTAGGGAAACAAATGTGGGTACTGAGCATGCATCTGAGCCTCTCGCTCCCATGTGCTCTCCTGGAGGTTCCCGTGCTGCCATCTGATGCGCACAAGAGGAATCGATCGCCCACGTAGGACCCGCTCCTGTCGATCCTCTATCTCCACTGGGACCTCCGTAAAAGTCGCCCCATCATCCACGTCTAGCTCCCCATAGTCAATGATGTGCGTCAGGTCATGCCCATATCTCCTCAGCTGGGATACGTGGAAGACGTCGTGCACCCGGTGCGACTGAGGTGGTAGAGCTAGGCGATAAGCCACCTCGCCAACCCTGCAGAGGACCTGGAAAGGCCCGATGAAGCGTGGAGATAACTTGTCGCCTCGGCCAAATCTCCGCAAACCACGTCGAGGTGAGACCCGCAAGAAGACGTGGTCGCCATCCTCGAACTCTAGTGGCCTCCGCCTCCTGTCAGCATATGACTTCTGCCGGCTCTGTGCTGTTCTCATCCGCTCCTGGATGACCTGGACCTTCTCTGTCATGGCCTAGACCATCTCTGGTCCCACGAGTGCTGACTCCCCAGGGTCTGTCCAGCACAAAGGAGATCTGCAAGGCCTGCAGTACAACGCCTCCTACGGTGCCATCCCGATGGTGGAGTGGTAGCTATTGTTGTACGTGAACTCCACCAAGGGTAAGTGGTCCTTCCAGCTGCGACCAAAGTCGAGGACACATGCGCGGAGCATGTCCTCGAGTGTCTGAATGGTCCTCTCAGTCTGACCATCCGTCTGAGGGTGAAAGGCGGTGCTCAGACGTAGTCGTGTCCGGAACGCCTCCTGCAACCCCTTCCAAAGCCGGGAAGTAAAGTGAGCGTCCTAATCAGAGACGATAGACGATGTCACACCGTGAAGCCGTACAATCTTCTGAACGTAGAGACGCCCCAAGCTCTCCACTGAGCCCTGCTCTTGAATGGGTAAGAAGTGTGCCGACTTGGTGAGTCGGTCAACAATCACCCAAATGGAGTCATGACCTCTGGAAGTACGTGGAAGTCTCGTCACGAAGTCTATAGATATCTCGTCCCAATTCCACTCCGGGACCTCCAAGGGCTGCACCAAGCCTGCTGGTACCTGGTGCTCTGCCTTCACCTGCTGGCAGGTGAGGCACCGTGAAACGAACTCTACCACATCCTTCTTCATGCCCGGCCACCAATGCTGTCATCTGAGATCCTGGTACATCTTCGCCACTCTTGGATGTACCGCCAAAGGAGAAGTGTGAAACTCTCTCAGCACCTCATCTCGTAAAGTGACTGGTACCAAGGTACGTCCTCTGAAAAGGACGTCGTGCTCTGCTCCAAGGGTGAAACCATCAGGTGGCTGTCCTGAGGATATCTGTGCATGCCGTGTCTCACAGTCAGCATCACCACGCTGAGCCTCTCTGACCTGTTGTAGAAGTAGAGGAGAGAATGTGAGAGACTGAAGGAAGGCTGCTCCGTCTCTATCCACGAATGATATCTGCAAGGCGGCTAGCTGCTCTGTCGCCTCCTCAAGTAGCTGGATGCCCGTCCTCCTGCTGAGGGCATCAGCTACCACGTTCCCCATCCCAGGAGTATAGAATATCTCTAAGTCATAGTCCTGGAGGAACTCGAGCCATCGCCGCTGTCTTAGGTATAGGTCCTTCTAAGAGAAGATGTACCGGATACTCTGGTGGTCAGAAAAGACTGTAAAGCGCTCGCCCATCAGATAGTGCCGCCATGTCTTTAGAGTGAAGACCACTGCTGCCAACTCCAGGTCATGGGTGGCGTAGTTCTGCTCATGCGGCCTCAATTGACGTGATCCGTAGGCAATCACGGCCCGCTCCTGCATTATGACACACCCGAGTCCGGTCCCTGATGCATCGTAGTAGACTACGTATCCAACTCCCTCCTCAGGAAACCTCAAGATAGGTGCGCTGGTCAACCTCTGCCTCAGCTCCTGGAAGCTCTGCTGAAATCTGTCTGACCACACGAAGGGCTTCCCCTTATTCGTCAACGCTGAGAGTGGGGCCGTAACTATGGAGAAGTCTGGCAAAAATCTCCGATAGTATCAAGCTATGCCCAAGAAACTCCGCACCTCTGTCACGCTCTTGGGTGGCTCCCAAGCTAGCACTGCCTCGATCTTCGCGGGATCCACTACAACTCCCGCCTCAGAAATGACATGCCCCAAGAAGTGGACCTCACATAACCAGAACTGGAACTTCGAGAGCTTTCCATAAAGCTGGTGCTCTCGGAGTGTGTCTAGTACAACCCGCAGGTGGTAGGCGTGCTCCTCCTCTGTCGTCGAGTACACCAAAATGTCGTCGATGAAGACCACGACAAATCGATCGAGGTATGACTGGAAGATCCTGGTCATGAGGCTCATGAACACTGTTGGAGCATTGGTTACGCCGAAAGGCATAACCCAGAACTCATAGTGTCCATACCGACATCTGAAGGCCCTCTTCTGCACATCCTCGTCTCGAACTCTGAGCTGATGATAGCCTGACCTGAGGTCTATCTTCGAGAACCACTGTGCTCCCTTGAGCTGATCGAAGAGGTCATCAATCCTCAGTAGCAGATACTTGTTCCTCACTGTCACCTGGTTCAGGCGACGATAATCGACACACAGTCGGAAGCTCCCGTCCGCCTTCTTGGCGAACAAAATCGGGGAAGCCCAGGGTGAAACACTGGGTTGGATGAACCCCTTTCCCTACAAGTCCTCCAACTGTACCCGTAGCTCTCGAAGCTCGGCGGGGGCCATCCGATATGCTGGAGTGGATATCGGGGCTATCCCAGGGTACAGATCAATATAAATGTCTACCTCTCTGCGAGGAGGTATCCCTGGAACATCGTCGGGGAAGACTTCCGCATACTGATCCACCACTGTAGGAAAACTAGGACTCCGCACGTCAACCGCTCTAAGGATGAGGCTAGCCAACTGATGAGTGATGGGCTGACGTCTCCTCTGCGTGAGTCCATCCTGAGCTGCTAAGGATCCCTTCTCGCCGGTGAAGGTGAACCTGCTCCCATCGGTGCGCACACATCACACCTTGCACCTAATGCAGTCAATCTGTGCATGGACCGTAGATAACCAATCCATGCCCAAGATGACGTCGTAAGGCCTCGAAACCGCTACAAGGAGATCCTAGCCGAATCTCTCGCATCCTAGAGTAAGCTCACACTGCCAGCACCAGTGCGTAATCGTCACGTCTGCTCCCGTAGGAGTCTCTAGCCGTAAGGATCGAGCCAACGGCTCTGTCGGAATCTCCGCGCTCCGAACAAGGGCAGTGGCTATGAAATAGTGACTCGCTCCTGTGTCTATCATAACTGCAGCAAGGGTAGAATAGACACAGATCGTACCTTGAATCATCTCTGGCACGCCGTGGTCATAGGCCTCCGCTGCCTGGAGCTGTGCCTGCCTCTGCCCGCCAGCTCCATGTGGTCGGGGCGAGCCTCCTGGTGGTGGTGGTGGCAGAGCCTCAGAGCGTCGCCCACCACCTGCTGCTCGGCCAGCTCCTCTACCTCGTCCGCCTCCTCCCTGCGGACCGCCACGGTCGACCCTCTGCCTCTGCCTGGGTGGCCCCTCCACCGTCTGCTGCTCCTCGGTACGGCGGGTCGGGCAGTCACGAGCCATGTGGCCCTGCCCGCCGCAGGAGTAGCATTTCCTGCCTCTCGGAAGACTGGCCCCGCACTGTGTGCCCCGCACTGCTGAGCCAGTGTCCCGAGGTCGTCTGCCGGAAGGTCTGGTCTGCCTGGAACCCTGAGTCATCTGTCGGCTACCGGCTGCCGAAGACTCTGCTACCTGCCGCCCTGCGGTAGGTCTCGTTGTGGACTCATCCAGGAAGCTCTCGATCAGAAGGGCTCGCTCTAGCACTCCTGCCTGGGTCGGGATACTGAAGGAGATCAGCGATGCCCTAATCTCATGTCTCAATCCCTGCTCGAAGGTCCGGGCCCAGAAGAAGGGGTCCCGTACCATGTCGGTCGAGTAGCGAGAAAGATCGGTAATCCTCGCCGCGTACTGAGCGACCGTCAAGCTGCCCTGCCGCCGCTGAAGAAGCTCCTGAATGCGCACCGCTCGGAGGGTGGTCGGGAGGAACTCTGAGCGGAAAAGGCTCTCGAAGTCCGTCCAGATGAGGGAGGCCTCATCGTGTACCTGGAGCATCAAGCTCCACCATCGCCCTGCTGCTGCGTGTAGTAGGCTCGCCGCGAGGATCACCATGAGGTCTGCTGGTGTCCTCACTAGCCTGAAAACTCGGACGACCGCCTCCAGCCAGTTCTCGGTGGCCTGGGGGTCCGTCTCCCCACAGAACCTGGGTGGTCGCTGGCGCTGGAACTCGTGCAGAGCTCCGAGGCGTCATGCGTCGTCATCTTCCAGTGCTGGAAGCATCGGGGGCTCGGCGGGTAAAGGTACCGCCGGTGCCTCTGCTGTCAACGGGCCCTGTACCGAGGCCTCGTCACTCGGAGGGCTATCGTCGTGCTCTACTCTCGGATCTCTAGCTGGCTGCTGTCGTCGGGCCATCTTGAAAAGGAAACAAGTGCGCCACGGTCAGAATAGTATACCTGGTGAGCTGACACAAGTAATCACAAAGAAAACTTGAAACACACATGCAATCAATGTTTTCGTGCATTAAGTCAGAAATCAGAAGTCAGGGCCCTGGTGTACGGATACATCGGCCGGCACACCAACACTAGACTCCCTAGACTGATAACCACACCCAATACGCTAAACACTATTTCTTCACATAGAAGAAAGATCAGAGTCTGCGGTAGAACCGACCACCTCTGATACCAATTTGTCAAGACCCGTCCTTGGGGCCCGTGCCGTGACTACCCCAAACCCGCCTTCCATAAGCCAGGGGCTGGCGACTAGCACCAAGGCGTAAATCCCAAAAAAAGGGAAGGCGTTGCCTTTGAAAAGTAAACAAGCACCATAGAGTAAGAAATAGGAAAAGTAAACCCTAAGTAAAAACTGTACAAGCTGTGCTGAAAGTAAAAGGGGCCGGAAATACAAGCCCAATTGTAAAGTATAACTGATAGAAAAAACAACAACTGAAAGGAAAAACTGCAGCGTCGAGCCGTCCTCTGGAAGTCCCTCTCGAAGGGTGGGTACAGATAGCCTCCACTGCTCCTTGGGTCCACCTGACCGCTCTGAGTACGTCCCACCCAGTGGTCCACCTCCAGGTACCGTCCTGCTCCGCACGCCTCCACCACGATCAGCGATGTCCGTCGTCTGCAACCAACACAACGTAGTGCGGGCATAGCCCGTGCAGGGGTGAGTATAAGCTACTCAGTAGGGACCCCGAGACCCCCGAAGGTCTCCCGAAATCCACAAAGGATAATCCACAAAGGAGAGATACAATCACGAAGTAACATCTGACCCGGCTTAGGTATATGCCCATACATATACCTAAGTCATCAATTCCCAGTCGGCTCCAACGTCTGAGCCCAAGCACAACCCAGTCCACAAAGGAAAGCAAACGTATACCCAAACAGGATAGCACAACACAATCCACAAGGGAGAGTATATAGTAAATCCACACAGGATAGCTCAACACAATCCACAAAGGAGAGTAAACAGTAAATCCACACATGATAGCTCAACACAATCCACAAAGGAGAGTAACTCAAGATTCAGCTCACACAGGTATACTTCTTCGGATGACAATAAAGATGATCACTGATCCATCTAAGTCCTCGGACCCACGATGGATCGATAGGTAACCAACCCCCACAATAACCCACACAGGATCGGGCCCACATAGGACCTGTAGGCGCTGGCTCACACAGAACCGCTGAGCGCGGACCCACACAGGATTAGACCCACACTGGATCGGACCCACACAGGATCGGGCCCACACAGGACCTATAGAACTAATCCACGTAGGATCGCTGAGTGCTGTAGTCATCGCAGTCCACTGAGGATCTCTGCACAGTTGTCGCCGCAGTCCACTGAGGATCTCTACACGGTAGTCGCTGTCGAAGTAGCAGTCGCAGCCAGCTCTAGGGTTCCCGCACACAGCAAGCTCGTTCGGGAGGGTCTGCTCCATGAGCCGAGAGGCCGATACATAAACTGTCACAAAGACCGAAGTTGATGTATCCAAAAGTTCTGTATCGTCAACAGGAACTCAGCGTCGCAGACGGCGTGTCAATCGGACGCCCGGTCTGAGAGTTATTGGCTTTTTCGTCCCAGGGGCCCAGTTGGTTTTTAAGGTAAAACCAACCCGACCGTACTCCACCTGCATCCAAACCTCGGGCAGAGTGTGCCAAAAGATCCGTTTCACTTAGAGGAATTCAACAAAGCTGACGACACGTCAATCAGACGTCCGTAGCTCAAGATATGAGCGTTTCCGCTCCGAGGGCCCGGTTGGTTTCGTGTACGAACCAACCCGGACGAACCCAAAGTATTCCGAATCCTTGAGTGTGATATACCGAAACAACCTTCTCCATCCAAGGATCGTGTTGCCGCTGACGGCGGGTCGTTTGGAGGCCCGTAGCTCAAGATACGGCCATTTGAACGAAAACCGTCCGAAGACGGGGGGTCCGGGCCCGGGCCAACCCGACCCGACCCCCCTGGGTCGGCCGAACCCGGTCCGACTGGTCTGGCTCGGCCAGCCCGGTTCGGCCCGGCCGAGTGACCGAGCGGCCGACGCGGGGGGAGCCGCCGCCCCGTGTGACACCCCCGCGGCACCTGCGGGGTGTCGGCCAGACAACCGGACGCGGCTGAAGCTGCATCCCGGGTGACGCGGGGGGGGGGGGGGGGGAGCCGCCGCCCCAGCGTGACACCCGCGTGACACCCGCGGGGTGTCTCCCTGGCACCGGACGTGGCTTCAGCCGCGTCCCGCGAGCACCGCCGCCGGATTCTGCGGGCCGCCGGAGTCGCTCCGGTGGCCCGATTTTCTTCCCGTCTGCGCCGTTGCTCCTACCGGGTTCCGTTCTTCACTGTGGGATCGTCAAACATCCATTGTGGCACGTTCCGTCGTCGCCCGTCAAATCCGCAAAAAAACGAAGAACGGCGGAGGGTCGTCGGGCCGTGTTCGTTTGGCCCGCACCCTCCGCGTTAGAGATAAACAACGGGAGGAATTAAAGTTCAACACATGAACGCATATCCGAAACAATTTTTAATGATATAAAATTGTTTCATAAAACGGGTTCCTTATTTGAATGGAAACAACAATTTTAATAAATTTAAAATTGTTCACAAAACCAGTTCTTTAACTTTTTAAAGAAACATTTACGGGAATATATAAAAAAAGGGGGTAATTCCAAAATAATTCCCTACCTCGTAGTCGTCGCGCGTGAGCGTTCTTCGCGGAATTGCTCGTCGCGGGAGGTGGAGATCGTCACGTCGTCGCGGAAGGGCGTCGCGTCGTCACGGAACACGGCGTTGAGTCGGCGAACTCAACGGACCATGAAACAGCAGATTTAATTTAATTAATTAAATCCGTGTTTTGGTAAAGAACCATGAAAGATATTAAAAATAAAGTCCGAGATTCTTACCTCAAGAATCCGATCGAAGATCCGTCGCGGAGGAAGAGTCGTCGCAGAAGAACGTTGCAGGAAGGGAATGTCGGCGTCACGGATCACGGTGTCGCGTCGTTGATTTCCGGGTTCGGCATTCTTCGCGTTCATCGCGAAGGAGGATGAAGGTTCAAGGGTCCTCTCTCAACGAGTAATCCTCCAAAAGATAGGTTGGTCTTATTTTATTATTATGCCAACACACGAAAAGGGGTAAGTAACGACCCATCAATTCGTTGAATTAATTCAACGAAAGAAACAGCTCATTTAATTTACGAAATAAGCCGCCCAATTAAATGGTCTGTTAAGAATTTAAGAAAACGCGTCAGTTGAATTTCATAATGACGGGTTTTCGCGGGTGCGTTACTTAGCGGAAAGAAACGGCGAGGCTCGTGCGGGCCCCACCTCACAAATATCCTACGAAGGGGTAGGATATTTCTGGATAGCATCCTCTCTGGATCAACTCAGTTTAAGCCATCTTTAAGTGGCTTCAAGTGGCTTCCAAGTGGCTTAAGTGAAATAAAAAAAACTTGTCGCAAAATTATTTTTTTTCTTAACTTTAAGCCCGAAAATTAAAAACCATACCTGAGAAAACGCAACTTCGGAAGAGGCGTTTCTAAGCAAATACTGGCACTGCGATTTCATCGGTGCCCTCAAAATTCGATTCTGGGCACCGGTTCAAAAGTTAGAAAAACCCGCTCATCCGTTCACTGAACGTACCCGAGCCAAACTTCGGAAAATGATTCCGGGCACACCGGGCCTTAAAATCTGGTGCCGTCAGAAACTGCGCTCTTTTAAAATTCCACAGAAAATTAAGAAAAAAATTTCCTTGAAATTTACGGGTCTTTACATTCAAGATCATTGGGTGATAAAAATAATTATTAACAACATGTAATCTAATAATAATTTTCGACACAGTGTTCTTATGAGTGTAAGGATTAAAATCATAATCCCATTCATATATAAGAAGAATAAATAGAAAATGTTTAATGTTACCTATCTTCCAAACCCGATCTATGTCCTCCAGAGTGATTAGTAGAATATGAAAATAGATACTATCTATTAGAACTAGTTTCAAATTTGAAAATCCCCACCAATGGAAAATCAGAGTTCTTAGTTCAAGAATCGGCCAAGTTTTGTAACACCCCATGCTTCGACGGTACACTTCTCTTTGAATAATACAGGAGTGTGTGTTGTACGCAACTTCGAGTTATAACACACACCACAACCAATAAAAATAGCTTTTATGAATAGTAATAAACAATTTTTGAAATTTTATACATTTTATATTTCAAATTGGACTTCATTTTTTGATTCGGAATATTGAAAATAGCCTAGGGTGAAATTTTAGTATTTTTATGAAAACATTCAATTTTTGATGAGTAGTGAAAAACACTTAGTTATAGATTAAAACCGAATTTTTATTTAAATAATTATTTAATTTATTTAAATTTATTTTAGGTAAAAATATATACATAATACTTATATAAGTTCAATGTAATTTATTGGAGTTATTTCATAATAATATTAGATATATAAAAATTCTATTGAACTTTTCACCGTCTTTTACCCATCTCCTCGGAGAATTTACAAATTCACATAAAACGTAATTTTATTGCTTCTGTGAGTTGATTTTCTAAAATCCAATAGAAACGGTTAATATCAAGGAGTAAAATGCAGTTCAATAAGATAAAAATAATTTTTGTTGAATAATATCTTTTTACTTTTATTTACCACGGTTAAAAGTAAATAGCGTAATTAACGGTAAAAATGATATTATCATTAACCTAACACATTTCCTAATTCTACTGGATAAGTATAATTTGACCAAAAACAACCTTATGAATAAAATATGAACCTATTTTGTCCACTTTGAATAGATTAGGACATTTATTATTATTTAATTCGAAGAAGAGTTAAAAGAGTTAAAATCAATGTTTAATAACTAAAAAAATTTTTATATAGGGTTATGCATAAGATAAATTAAATTATAAATATTCATTATAAAGATAAAAATATTTCCTACATAATAGTATTTTATTTATAATTTTTATATATTACATAATTTAATTTATTTATGACACAAACGTGATGCAGTAGTTAACAAATTAATGAAATATTTAAATAATTGATATTATAATTATCCAAATAAATGTAATTTTATACTTTTGATGAATTAAACTAATTTTATAGGTTAATATTACATGTTAGGATTTCTTAAATTATTTTTTTTGAATTAATAATGTTTTTCAGACTTTAAAAAAATTCAATTATTAAATAGTGTCAAAATTTGACATAAAGGAGTTTTTAAAACAAATATTATATTATAAATTGATATAACATCCATAAAAATATAAGGATTGAAAAAAGGACTTATATAATGATAGGTGTATAATTAATGAACTTCTTGGGGTTATCTTATAATTATATAGTAATTTTATTAACCATGTAATATAAAACTACAAAGAGACATGGTAAATGTCAAACTATTTAACTAAGAGTTAAATATAAATGATAAGGTTAATATAGTGACCCAAACCTGTTTAAAATCTATTGGATGAAAGGATTTCTACCCATACCCACATTATCCTCAAAATAAGTCACTTTGGAGCCATTATATCCCGAATATAAATTTATTATAAAATAATATTTTAAGTTTTTCCTAAGGTTCCCCTCACCCCTCTTATAAAATAGCACTCCCCCTTCTCTCAAATTCATACCTTAAAAGCATTTTGGTTCGCACAAAACCTACCGAAATATCCTTTAAACTTCACTCACTTCATCCAAAATGAATTACTTTAGTCAGAAAGCCAACTTAAGGATCCCTTTTGATCAAATCAAAAGGAATAACCCGAAGAAGAGGTAATAATTTCACCACCCTCTTTCGAGTTCCTTTCTTCTTCCACTTCTTCTTTCTTTGTTATTTCCATTATAAAATAATAAATCATGTATATTATATATAAAGTGATGTTATTGTAAATATGGTACAACCATATTCAGTATTCTATGCATCCTTTGAATGACATGTTACCATACATGCGTACGTACGACATACCGTCACCACGTCCTGGTGTAATTGTTTTTCAAAACATTATTATTTTAATGGGTATGATAATTATGTAATTTAAGTAAATTATAAATATAAAATTATAATTATTATTTATATATGATATAATATCCAATTATATATTATTTTAATATCAAAAAATGATATTGTCGCTCGTGTGTACGTACGGACTACCGTCTCCACGAATGTGATGACATTCATTCCCCATCATATCCATTCAAGTCTAATTCTCATTTTATGATTAAAAATAATGTTTAAAGACTTGATATCATTATGGGTATGAATAAGATTCAACTTATCCATAACAAACACGTCTTATGTAACAAAACATATAAAATAAAACGAGTAAGTTAACACTCGAAACGACGATAATACTAAGATATTATTGACAAAGAAATGTTAAAAGATCATATATGATATCATATTAATGTATTCTTGTATAATTTAATAACAATTATTTCACCATTATAAAAGAGGTTAACCAACCCACGACTAAGTAAATGTAAAAGGTAAGGGTTTATTTCACAATCTCTTAATTATCTGAGGTTGTTTATACGTAATTATCTACTGGGACCTCTTTATCATCTATATCCATGTTTCATAAAAATGTATTTCAATTAATTCCTACTATTTTACAGACTATGATTTAAAGTCATTTATACCCTTTTTTGGCTTTTTATAAGATTTATATTAAGGAATCTTTCCTTCGTTTTCCAAACAAGGTCCTTTTTAACCTTTTCTACTGAATTAAGGTAAGAAAGTCTTTTTTAACTTATACGGCAGGTGCGGCTATTTTCTGCCATTAAAAATCGTCGAAGCTTCCCTTACAAGCTTATAAAAATATTTTCAATGTAAATTTTTCCTTTTATAATTATGTGACTTTTAAATGATTTAAAGAAAATAGATATTTCTCTGAAATAGTTTTGATTTAATCTATATCAACATCCTTTGATGGATTTTAAGATTATTTGAAGTTGATTTATAATGATACAAAAATTCCATATTGTATTGAAGTTTTTGTGATATGTTCGATTGTGGATATGTTATTCTTATACCACTCATGGTTTGTGGAGACAGTATTGACATTTCTTATGCTAGTTTTAATACGAATGTTTATGTTATGTTTAAACCTGTTCATATGAGGAATGAATTAGACTTAATAAGTGATGGGTGGAGCTCGCTATAGCTCCTAGATTCATCAGTTGGTCTCAAGAGACAAACTAGTGTCTTGGCACAAGTCCTTGAAAAAATCTTATTTGTAGTCTTGGAACAAGGCCCTGACTATGTGGTTATGACAGTCTGGAATTATGCAATCCATCATTATGAAAGTGGTTATTGATATGGATGGGATTATTTGACTAGTAGAATATCCATGTGAATAACTAAATGGTATTATTTCATTTTATTTTTTCCATATTATGTTGAAGTTCAAGTTTAAAAGGATTTTGTTTTAGTTATACATTGCTTTAAATGTTTATGCTTATTTATGAAATTTTCCTCTATATTTTTACCCTTAATGAGCATCTGAGATCACCCATTTCTATGTTTCATTTTTCCCAGGATGTGAAGAAATATTTTATGACTGACCTGTAGGGATAGTCTAAAGGGGAAATGAGTGTGGACTATGGGGACTATGTTATTGTAGTTTTTCAATTTATGATGTAATGTAACATTTATGAATGTATCTAGTGTTTCCAAGGATACTAAGCTAATCGGTCTTTCGAGACATGATCTTTTGTTATCATGCCAATATTGTGTAATAATGCACCAAATCTGGGTAACTGGGGTCGGGGCGTTACAGTTGGTATCAGAGGAAGTTTATTAAAAACCTTGGAAGCTAGATTTAGATAAACTCTGATTATTTCACATAGACCAAAGACTGACTTTGAGGATTAGTATAGAAGAACTTCCTAGAATTTTGATATTGTAGTGATTTTGTGATTTTTCTGAGCAATACATCCCTATCTAGATACGAGCAGGTAGAGGCGGTTATGGCACAGATGTACCAAGGGGTAAAACCTGAAAACATCGCTTTGAGTTAGACTCGAACGAGAACTAGGGCATGACAACGAGTCTTTCTAAACTCTTGGTTACGACACTCCTAGGGGATATGATTTGAATAATTCTAATTTTCTTTACAAACAATTATAAAGGGTTTATGAGTACATACTTCCTCAAATAAAACATTTTTATGATTATGGATTATATCCATAAACTGTTCAATTCATGTGACGTGTTTTACAAGATTGGATTTATTTATTGTGATTCATAAACTAATCTAGTGTATGCCATTGTTTAGAAATGGTTCCTAGTAGAAGAAAGGGAAACCGTATGAATTCATGCACTACATGTAGGTATTTCCCTCCTACTCAAGATAATTATAGTGGTGATGGTGATGCAACTGGTGCTGATCATCTAATCACCATACTGGGACAACTCACTCATTTTATGAATAATAACCTTACCCGTATGGAGCACCCAGATCCATAGTGTGGAGGATCAATGTTAGATCGCTTCATGAGAAAACAACCACAAACATTCAATGGGAGTATAAATAAATTAGTAGCTGAGAAATGGATAAATTCCTTAGAGAAAATATTCCATGCCTTGGGAAGTAGTGAAAGGTAAAAAGTAATCATGGAAGTTTATCGCCTCACTGAAGATGCTGACCAATGGTGGACATTGATTCAAAACACAAAAGAGGATGATGAAGTATCAAATATGTAATGGAGGGAGTTAAATGGGATTTTCATAGAAAAATACTTTCCTCGTGACCATCGAGAAGATATGGACATGCAATTTATGAGTCTAAGACAAAAGGAGGATGGTAATTTCGCAATGTATGAGGCAAACTTTACAAGGATAGAGAGGCATGACTCATATTATATATGTAACCCAGTAAGTAAGATTGATCATTTCTTTGATGGGTTAAAACTGTTTCTCCATCGAGCATTAGTCTCATAATCCTTCTCATCGTACGGAGATATTGTCTCATGTGATATCAACATAGAATATGAATTCTTTAAGTCTTACGACTTTAAAGAAAACCAAGAGAAGAAGAGATCGGATGATCACTCTAGGAATGGAAATAAGTGGAAGAAGGGAAAAGTTGAATATCCATCCTGTAGTAATTTTGGGAAGAAACACCATGGTACTTGGTTGAAGGGAATGTGAGTCAGTTACAAGTGTGGTGAAAAATGCCACCAAGCTCGAGATTGCAAGCGGAAGAAAGAAGCTACTGATGTTCAATGCTACAATTGCAGTGAGATGGGGCATTATGCAAATGAATTTCCTAAGCATCATAGGAACTTACCTCAGAAAAGGACAAGGGATCAAGGCCAAGGTTATGTATTCACTACTGCTAAGGTAGAAGAACTGAAAGACATGGTGGTATGTAATTTAATGGTTTCCTCAAGTTTAGAAAATGATTAATTTGATTCTATATCATCACATTGTCTCATATCTTCCCAGTTTGATAAGAAAATTAAATATTTCTAATTTGATTTGATAAGGGATTTATCAGTCAATACTCCTAAGGGAAGTATCATTGCTATAACCTTCTATTAATCAGTTCCCATTAGAGCATATAAATGTTATTTATCTGTTGATCTCATCGTCATACCTATGATTGAGTTTGATATAATCCTCGGTATGGATTGGCTTTCAGACCATGATGCGTGGATTTATTGTAAGAAGAAGGATGTTATAATTTTTTATGATGATGATAAGGAACACCTTATCTTTAGAGTAGAATCGTCATCACCTAATTCTATCTAGATCCACCCCCAGTAGCACAACTAAATTCAATTTTTGGGGAGTAATAGAATTAAATGATTGTGGGTGAGGAAAGGAATGTTCAAATATAGGGTGTACCTATTGTGAAAGATGTTGTAGATGTGTTTCTGGAATATTTACCTGGACATCCTCCAGAATGAGAAATTGAGTTTTCTATTGATTTAGTTCTTGGTTCAAGGCCCATATCGAAGACCCCTTATAGAATGTCCACTGTGGAATTAGTTGAAATAATGAAATAACTATATTAATTGAGTATTAAGAGATTTATTCACCCATGTGTTTCTCCATGGGGAGCCCCAATCCTTTTTTTAAGAAGAAATATGGATCTATTAGGTTATGTATCGACTACAGGGAAATCAATGTTATCACAGTAAATAACAAGTATCCCCTACCTCGCATTGATGATTTATTTGACCAACTGCATGAAGCTCAATAATTTTCAAAGATTGAAATTTGATCTGGATACCATCAGTTGTGTTTGAAGATGGAATTCATTCTGAAGACAGCATTTCAAACTAGGTACGGGCATTACATGTTTACATTAATGCCTTTTGAATTGACTAATGCACCCTTTGTCTTCATGGATCTAATGAATAGATTTTTCAAGGAATATCTTGATGATTTTGTAGTGGTATTTATTTATAATGTCTTGGTATAATCCAAAATCTACGAAGATCATGAAAATCACTTGCGCATTATCTTGGAGACTATTAGAAGACATGAATTATATGGGAAGTTTAGCAAGTGTGAATTCTAGATTCAGAAGATTTATTTTCTTGGCTATATTGTCTCTATGGATAGAATCTCTGTTGATCCTTCTAAGACAAGAGAAATTCAATAACGGCCACCACCAATGAGTATAACTGAGGTACGGAGTTTTATTGGTTTACTAGGTTATTATCGTCATTTCTTCCAGAACATTTCCCAATTGGCTAACCCATTAATAAAGCTGACACGTAAAGGGGTTAACATTATTTGGAAAAAAGAGTGTTATGAATGTTTTGAAAAACTGAAGAGAAGATTAGTCAATGCTACTATATTGACTCTAACATCGGCGAATGATGGGATTGTCATTTATAGTGATGCTTCAAAGAAAGGACTTGGTTGTGTCCTTATGAATAATGATAGGGTTATTGCATATGCATCATGACAGGTGAAAATTCATAAGAAAAATTATCCTACTCATGATCTTGAGTTAGCTGCGGTAATCTGTTCTTTGACGATATGGAGACATTATCTCTATGGTGAAAAATATGAGATATATACCGATCACAAGAGTTTGAAGTATATTTTCTCCCAGAAATAACTCAACATGAGTCAAAGGAGATGGCTTGAACTACTCAAGGATTATTATTTCACGATAAACTACCACCCAGGGAAGGCAAATAAGGTGGTAGATGCTTTAAGCAGAAAGGATCGTGGATTTTTGAACAAAATGAGAGTTGAAAGGGATCCAATTTTCATGGATCTAGTAAATTTGGATATGGGAATAACCATAGAAGGGGAAGCATCGATACTTTTTCAAATGGTTTCCAAATCTTCTTTACTTGAAGGATAAAGAGTTCTCATACTGATGATAAAGAGTCTCCAAAGAAGATTAAAGCTATTAATGAAGGGAGATTGAGTGAATTTGTGTATGAAGATGTAATTTTGTAATTTGGGAAGAGACATTGTGTTCCCGATATACCTGATCTAAAAATCGAATTGTTGGATGATTCTCATAGTTCCAATTTCTTTATACACCCTATGAGCACCAAAATGTATAGGGATTGAAAGGATCATTTTTGGTGGGACAACATGAAGAGGGAGATTGCATATTTTGTGTCGATATGTATGGTTTGTCAACAAGTGAAAGTTGGAAGACAATGACAAGGATGAGTCATGAAACCTTGTCACGACCCGTCCTTGGGGCTCGTGCCGTGACTACCCCAAGCCCGCCTTCCATAGGCCAGGGGCTGGCGACTAGCACCAAAGGCGTAAAATCCCGATAACTGGGAAGGCATTGCCTTTATAAAAGAAAACAAGCACCATAGAGTACAAGCGGAAGTAAAACACTATGTACAAAAAGAAGTGATGAAAAGTAAATGGGCCGGAATACAAACCCAAAAGAAAGTACAACTACAACTGGACAAAGTACAACAGAAAAAGACAACAGCTGGAGGGACGGAAGCGGCTCCTGGGTCGTCCTCCTCGGATCCTACCTGAAGGGTAGGTACAGATGGCGCAGATCCTGGATCGTCCACCACGAATCCTACCTGAAGGGTAGGTACAGATAGCCTCCACAGTGCTCTCGTCCGTCAACCTCCTCCGAGTGTCGTCTCGCCGTGAAGTCCACCTCCGGACACTGACTTGTCGTGTAGTCCACCTCCGGGTACCGTCCAGTCCTCGAACACTCGGCCTCCGTCAGCACTGCCTGTCGTCTGCAACCAACACAACGAGGTGCGGGCACAGCCCGTGCAGGGGTGAGTATAACGATACTCAATAGGGACCCCGAGACCCTCAAGGTCTCACTAAATCCAACAAGGATAACCACAAATAAGATCTCAACAGATAACCTCTACTTAGGTATATGCCCATACATATACCTAAGTTATCAAGTAACTCATCTCAATCATGAGGAAACACAAGGATAATGTGATCAGCAGATAACCACTACCCAGGTATATGCCCATACATATACCTAAGTTATCATGTAACCCATCTCAATCATGAGGAAACACAAAGGTCAAAAGTCTCAGCTCAAACCAGGATTTTCATTATCAAAACCATAACTACTGAAGAGCTCCGTCTCTAGAGTGTACAGTGGTCATGTCACGACTCCGAGGTACTGCTCACTAACCTAAGACTGCTGAGGTACTCCTCCTGTCGAGTACCACGGGTCTGCGGCCAACTACCGGGCGCTCCGTCCGCTGTGGGTATGTCGCCAAATATCAGGTGCTCCCCCCAATAGCCTACAGAGGTACTCCTCCTGTCGAGTACCGTGGGTTTGCGGCCAACTACCGGGAGCTCCGTCCGCCGTGGGTCTGTCGCCAAATACCGGGCGCTCCGTCCACTGGGCTAGTCGACCTACTCCAAGTCGAGTCGGTCAAGCAGTCGTCAGGTCTCAGCAGGCTACACGATCTCCGTACTCCGCACGCTCGTCTCCGGGAGGGTCCGCTCCACGAGCTACTGGTCGATACTCCAAGTATCTCAAGGTCCCAAGAAGAAGTATCTCAAAGGACCGCCTCGTCATAGGGGTCTCAACGCAATAGACGGCGCGCCAATCGGACGCCCGGACTGTGAGTTATTAGCCTTTTCGTCCAAGGGGCCCGGTTGGTTTTGTGAGCAAAACCAATCCCGCCCGTATCTCAACTGTACCCCGAACTCCCATAGGGTATACTCATAGGGACCGTTACTCAACGTAAACACCAACGCCGCTGACAGTTCGTCAAACGGACGTCTGGTTTGAAAGATATCAGCTTTTCCGTTCCAGGGGCCTGGTTGGATTTCGGTGCGATCCAACCCGGCCACTATCCATCTGCATCCAATTCTCAGGCGGAGGATGCCAAAAGTTCCGTATTGACAACAGGAACTCAACGTTGCAGACGGCGCGTCAATCGGACGCCCGGTCTGAGAGTTATTGGCTTTTTCGTCCCAGGGGCCCGGTTGGTTTTTAAGGCAAAACCAACCCGACCATACTCCACCTGCGTCTAAACCTCGGGCGGAGTATGCCAAAAGATCCGTCTCACTTAGAGGAATTCAACGAAACAGATGGCGCGTTAATCAGACGCCCGATCTGTTAGTTATTGGTCTTTCCGTCTCACACCCACCCTGGGAAACTTCCCAGGAGGTTACCCATCCTGATCACTGCTCTAGGCCAAGCACGCTTAACTACGGAGTTTTAACTACGTAGGCTCCCGAAAAGGAAGGTGCACCTTGAGTATAGTATACCGAAACGACCGTCTCGATCCAAGGATCGCGTTGCCGTTGACGGTGCGTCGTTCGGAGGCCCGTAGCTCAAGTTACGGGCGTTTGAACGAAAATCGTCCGAAGACGGGGGTTCGGGCCCGGGCCGACCCGGTCCGGTCCGGCCAGGGCGCGGCCCGGCCGGTCGGACCGGCCAGGCCCGGTTCGGCCGAGCGGTCGAACGGCCGAACGACCAAGGCGCCGCGGGGCACCACCCCCGCGGCCTGGTGGTGCCGCGGCCCCCCGTGTGGGGCCGCGCTGAGTCGTGAAGCGGCTTCAGCCGCGTCCGAGGGCACCGGACCCGCGCGGCCGCGGGTCCGCAGGTGCCGCTGCCGCCGCGCTGAGTCGCGGCGGTGCGCCGGGGTGCCGCCGCTCCCTGCTGCCGGCGCCGCCGCGCCGGCGACCCGCGCCGCCGGTGAGTTCCGCGGGCCACCGGGATCGCTCCGGTGGTCCGATTTTGTTCCCGCTTGCGCCGCTCCTCCTCCCGGGACTCGTCCTTCACTGCGGAATCATCAAACATCCGTTGCGGCACGTTCCGTCGTCGCCCGTCAATTCCGCACAAAATGAAGAACAACGGAGGGTCGTCGGGCCGTATTCGTTTGTCCCGCACCCTCCGCGTTAGAGATAAACAAACAGGAGAAATTTAAGTTCAACACATGAACGCATATCCGAAACAATTTTTAATGAAATAAAATTGTTTCATTAACGGGTTCCTCATTTGAACGAAGAAAAACAATTTTAATAAATTTTAAAATTGTTCACAAAGCCAATTCTTTACTTTTTAAAGAAACAATTACGGGAATATAAAAAAATGGGGGGTAACTCCCAAAATAAATCCCTACCTCGTCGTCGCTGTCGGAGGCGAGGTCGTCGCGGAATTGACCGTCGCAGAAGGAGGTGATCGTCACACCGCGGAAGGGCGTCACGTCGACGATCTCCGAGGACCAAGAACATACGGATTTAATTAATAATAATTAAATCCATGTTGTTGTTGAGATCCAAAAAGAAAATAAAAAGAAGCGCAACCCCCTACCTTGGTTGTTGTCGATCGAAGGCTGTCGCGGGGTTGGATCGTGCGGAAGAAGCGTCGCGAAGGGAGATCCATTGGCGTCGCGGTACAAGGCTTCACGTCGTCGATATCTGAAGGTTCGGCGTTCTTCGCGTTCTTCGCCGAAGAAGAACGCTTTCCTCCAAATCCTCTCCACGCCACAAGTTTCAACCCAAAATAAAATAAGTTTAAGCCTTATTTTATTTACACAACTAAACATTTGAATTTCAAATGATAAGAAACTAACCATTAATTCGTAGAATTAATTCAACGAAAGAAACAGCTCATTTAATTTACGAAAGAAACAGCCCAATTAAATGGTCTGTTAAGATTTTAAGAAACGCGTCAGTTGACTTTCATTAAGACGAGTTTTTATGGGTGCGTTTCTTAGCGGAAAGAAACGGCGGGGCTCGTGCGGGCCCCACCTCACAAATATCCTACCAATGGGTAGGATATTTCTGGAGAGCATCCTATCCAGTTCAACTCAGTTTAAGCCGCTTTTAAGTGGCTTCAAGTGGCTTCCAAGTGGCTTAAGTGAAATAAAATAAAGTTCTCGTAAAATTATTTTATTTCTTAACTTTAATCCCGAAAATTAAAAACCACACCCGAACAAACGCAACTCCGGAAGAGGCGTTTCTAAGCGAATATCGGCGCTGCGATTTCATCGGAGCCCTCAGAATTCGATTCCGGGCACCGGTTCAAAAGTTATAAAAACCCGCTCGTCCGTTCACTGAACGTACCCGAGCCAAACTTTGGAAATTGATTCCGGGCACATCGGGCCTCGGAATCAGGCGCCGTCAGAAACTGCGTTCCTGTAAAATTCCAAAAAAAATTAAGAAAAAAAATTTCCTTGGAATTTACGGGTCTTTACATTACTCCCACCACAGGGCTTTACGTCCCCGTAAAGCTTCACCACAAACTTAGGGAAACAAAGCGGTACTGAGCACGCATCTGAGCCTCCCGCCCCCATGTGCTCACCTGGAGGTTCCCGCACTGCCAAAGAAAGTGCACAAGAGGAATCGACCATCCTCCTAGGATCCGCTCCTGTCGATCCTCGATCCCCACAGAAACCCCCGTATAAGACACTCATCGCCACCCTCTAGCACCTCATGGTCGATGATATGCGAAGGGGTCGAGCAAGTATCTCCTCAGTTGGGATACGTGGAAAACGTCGTGCACCTAGTGCAACTGAAGTGGATGGGCCAAGCGGTAAACCACCTCGCCTACCCAGCTGAGGACCTAGAAAGGTCCGTTGAACCTCGGAGATAACTTGCCTCCCAGGCCACATCTCCGTAAACCTCGTCGAGGTGAGACCCGTAAGAAGATGTGGTTGTCATCCTCGAAATCCAGAGGTCTCCATTTCTGTTAGAACTGAAACTCAAAACGACTGCTGCTATGAGGGTAAGGTTGACCGACTCAAGAGTGATCGGTCACACCCTCCTGTGCAAGAGTTACCCTGCACTGCCTGGGGTTTCCTTTTCCGCCGACCAAGGAAAACCCATCCCAACGTTTGCCTAAAACCGTCAATTTGAGTATGAACAGTTATTGCCCATTCCATTCTCAAACTAACGTCGTAAGGCCTCGACGCTGCCACCAAGAGATTCCAACCAGAACTCTCGCCTCGAGGGTCTGACCACACCGTCGGCGTAAGTGTGATTATCGAGTCTCCTCTCAAGGTATCTACAGACGTGAGGGTCAAGTCCACGGCTTACCAGAAACTCTAGGTATGGAACAAGATTTGTGGAAGCGAGGAATGATTCATATCGACGTCTCCTACTACAGCAGCTAGTAGTGGACATAGACTGTCCCTTGAATCATTTCTAGAGCCATTGGGTCACACTCCTTGACGGCATGCAGCCGCACTCTTCCTCCGCTCTCCAGCTCCCTGAGCCTGGCGGGAATAACTAAGGCGGGTGGTTGTAGCATGTTAAGATGTACACCACCTCATGCTGCTCTCCTAGATTTGCCTCCACGTCTGCCGCTTCGCAGACTCATCTCTATTTAAAGCTACCTCTCTGTGAAACATTTATCACGCCCGAGTCTCTAAGACTGGCACCGGTTCCTTGTTTCATACTGCACTGCGCAGTCTTCATCCGCTCCTGGATGAACTGCACCTCCTTTAGCCTCACAAGAGCTGCTATGATTTCTTTTTTGCCGATAAGAGAAATCTGGTCTCATCCCCTGGATGAACCACATTCGTTGCCTAATACACTCAATCCTGGCATGAAGGATGCATTCATGCCATGAATGATGTCGTAAGGCCTCGACGTAACTACTAAGAGATCCAACTTTCACTCTCGCCTCCAAGGGTCGAGTCACACTGTCGGCATCAGTGTGAGGTCACTGGGTCTCCTCCAGTAGGAATTTCGAAAGTGAGGGTCAAGTCAACAGTCTTAACCAGGACCACTTAGTAACATCACAAAAGAGGACAGGAAATCAAACATCACAAGATAAGTGTCTTTATTTTATTGCAGCTCATGGTACAAAGACACAAAAACAACATCAACATGGAACTAGAAGTACAAGAGACGTATCCACTAGTTCCGCTCCTGTCCACCTGCTCCAGGAGCTCTACTGCCTTGTCCACTGCTCTACTGTCGCTCAAGAATTCGTCGCTGCCTCTGCCTCGGTGGCTCCTCAAAAGCCTATGGGTCAACTGTACGAGGAGTCGGACAGTCACGTTCCAGGTGCCCCTTTCCACCGCACGAGTAACACAGTCTGCTTCTAGCACGCCTGGCTCTGACCCCACCCCGGGTGCCCCGCACCACCGGTCCTAAAACCCCAGATCACCCAACTGCTGGTCTGGTCCTTCTGGACCTCTGCATCATCTGTCTACTGCCCACAGATGACTCGGCTTCCGATCGAAAAACACACGGCAAAGGCAGCAGCTCCTGAACACGCTCGGGGTGTAGAGATACTAGCACAACTCCACCCTGAAGAATGTCTCAAAGTCTTCCCATGTGAAATCCATCCCATCGCAAAACTGGAACAAGTGGCTCCACCACCTGCCTGTTGCTGCCTGAAGAAGGCTGGCAGCAAAGGTCACCATGAAGTCTGATGGCGTCCCCACTAGCCTGAAGACTCCCACCACAGCCTCTAGCCAATCCTCAGCCGCCTGCGGGTCCGTCTCTCCCCCGAACCTGGGTGGCCTCTGGCGCTGGAACTCATGCAGTGCGCTCAAGTAGCGGGAATCGCCTACTGCTGGGGCTGGTGGCATCGGTGTCCCAACGTATGGTAGTACCGCTGGTGCCTCAACTGCAAGAGGGCCCTGTACCGAAGCCTCTTCACTCGACAGGCTGTCAGCACACACATCCCTCTGGGCTCTAGTTGGTCGTCCGAGAAAAGGAATACTGAAGGAAACAACGTAACACGGTCAAACGATTATACCTGGTGAGCTAACCTGGTTTCAGCTGTTTTAAGGGGGTAAACCTTTGAAAACACACACGCAATCAGTGTTTTCGTGCACAAAGTCGGAAATCAGTTTCCAGGGTCCTGGTGTATGGATACGTCGGCCGCCCGAACCAACACTGGAGTCCCTGAACTAAAAACCACACTCGGTACCCTTAACACTATTGCTTCACAGAAAGAAAGATCAGAGTCTGCGGTAGAACCGACCACCTCTGATACTAGTTTGTCACGACCCGTCCTCGGGGCCCGTGCCGTGACTACCCCAAGCCCGCCTTCCATAGGCCAGGGGCTGGCGACTAGCACCAAAGGCGTAAAATCCCGATAACTGGGAAGGCATTGCCTTTATAAAAGAAAACAAGCACCACAGAGTACAAGAGGAAGTAAAACACTATGCACAAAAAGAAGTGCTGAAAAGTAAATGGGCCAGAATACAAACCCAAAAGAAAGTACAACTACAACTGAACAAAGTACAACAGAAAAAGACAACAGCTGGAGGGACGGAAGCGGCTCCTAGGTCGTCCTCCTCGGATCCTACCTGAAGGGTAGGTACAGATGGCGTAGATCCTGGATCGTCCACCACGAATCCTACCTGAAGGGTAGGTACAGATAGCCTCCACAGTGCTCTTGTCCGTCAACCTCCTCCGAGTGTCGTCTCGCCGTGAAGTCCACCTCCGGACACTGACTTGTCGTGTAGTCCACCTCCGAGTACCGTCCAGTCCTCGAACACTCGGCCTCCGTCAGCACTACCTGTCGTCTGCAACCAACACAACGAGGTGCGGGCACAGCCCGTGCAGGGGTGAGTATAACGATACTCAGTAGGGACCCCGAGGCCCTCAAGGTCTCACTAAATCCAACAAGGATAACCACAAAGAAGATCTCAACAGATAACCTCTACTTAGGTATATGCCCATACATATACCTAAGTTATCAAGTAACCCATCTCAATCATGAGGAAACACAAGGATAATGAGATCAGTAGATAACCACTACCCAGGTATATGCCCATACATATACCTAAGTTATCAAGTAACCCATCTCAATCATGAGGAAACACAAAGGTCAAAAGTCTCAGCTCAAACCAGGATTTTCATTATCGAAACCGTAACTACTGAAGAGCTCCGTCTCTAGAGTGTACAGTGGTCCTGTCACGACTCCGAGGTACTTCTCACTAACCTAAGACTGCTGAGGTACTCCTCCTGTCGAGTACCGCGGGTCTACGGCCAACTACCGGGCGCTCCGTCCGCTGTGGGTCTGTCGCCAAATACCGGGCGCTCCCCCCAATAGCCTACAGAGGTACTCCTCCTGTCGAGTACCGCGGGTTTGCGGCCAACTACCGGGCGCTCCGTCCGCCGTGGGTCTGTCGCCAAATACCGGGCGCTCCGTCCACTGGGCTAGTCGACCTACTCCAAGTCGAGTCGGTCAAGCAGTCGTCAGGTCTCAGCAGGCTACACGATCTCCGTACTCCGCACGCTCGTCTCCGGGAGGGTCCGCTCCACGAGCTACTGGTCGATACTCCAAGTACCTCAAGGTCCCCCGAAGAAGTATCTCAAAGGACCGCCTCGTCATAGGGGTCTCAACGCAACAGACGACGCGCCAATCGGACGCCCGGAATGTGAGTTATTAGGCTTTTCGTCCCAGGGGCCCGGTTGGTTTTGTGAGCAAAACCAATCCCGCCCGTATCTCAACTATACCCCGAACTCCCATAGGGTATACTCATAGGGACCGTTACTCAACGTAAACACCAACGCCGCTGACAGTTCGTCAAACGGACGTCTGGTTTGAAAGATATCAGCTTTTCCGTTCCAGGGGCCCGGTTGGATTTCGGTGCGATCCAACCCGGCCACTATCCATCTGCATCCAATTCTCCGGCGGAGGATGCCAAAAGTTCCGTATTGACAACAGGAACTCAATGTCGCAGACGGCGCGTCAATCGGACGCCCGGTCTGAGAGTTATTGGCTTTTTCGTCCCAGGGGCCCGGTTGGTTTTTAAGGCAATACCAACCCGACCATACTCCACCTGCGTCCAAACCTCGGGCGGAGTATGCCAAAAATATCTGTCTCACTTAGAGGAATTCAACGAAACAGACGACGCGTTAATCGGACGCCCAGTCAGTTAGTTATTGGCCTTTCCGTCTCACACCCACCCTGGGAAACTTCCCAGGAGATCACCCATCCTGATCCATGCTCTAGGCCAAGCACGCTTAACTACGGAGTTTTAACTACGTAGGCTCCCGAAAAGGAAGGAGCACCTTGAGTATAGTATACCGAAACGACCGTCTCGATCCAAGGATCGCGTTGCCGTTGACGGCGCGTCGTTCGGAGGCCCATAGCTCAAGTTACAGGCATTTGAACGAAAACCGTCCAAAGATGGGGGTCCGGGCCCTGGCCGGCCCGGTCCGACCCGGTCCGGTCCAGCCAGGGTGCGGCCCGGCCGGTCGGACCGGCCAGGCCCGGTTCGGCCGCGCGGTCGAACGGCCGAACGGCCAAGGCGCCGCGGGGCACCGCCCCCGCGGCCTGGTGGTGCCGCGGCCCCCCGCGTGGGGCCGCGCTGAGTCGGGACGCGGCTTCAGCCGCCTCCGAGGGCACTGGACCCGCGCGGCCGCGGGTCCGCGGGTGCCTCCGCCGCCGTGCTGAGTCACGGCGGTGCGCCGGGGCGCCGCCGCTCCCGGCTGCCGGCGCCGCCGCGCCGGCGACCCGCGCCGCCGGTGAGTTCCGCGGGCCACCAGGATCGCTCCGGTGGTCCGATTTTGTTCCCGCCTGCGCCGCTGCTCCTCCCGGGACTCGTCCTTCACTGCAGAATCATCAAACATCCGTTGCGGCATGTTCCGTCGTCGCCCGTCAATTCCGCACAAAATGAAGAATGGCGGAGGGTCGTCGGGCCGTGTTCGTTTGTCCCGCACCCTCCGCGTTAGAGATAAACAAACGGGAGAAATTTAAGTTCAACACATGAACGCATATCCGAAACAATTTTTAATGAAATAAGATTGTTTCATTAACGGGTTCCTCATTTGAACGAAAAAAAACAATTTTAATAAATTTTAAAATTGTTCACAAAGCCAATTCTTTACTTTTTAAAGAAATAATTACGGGAATATAAAAAAATGGGGGGTAATTCCCAAAATAAATCCCTACCTCGCCGTCGCTGTCGGAGGGGAGGTCGTCGCGGAATTGACCGTCGCGGAAGGAGGTGATCGTCACACCGCGGAAGGGCGTCACGTCGACGATCTCCGAGGACCAAGAACATACGGATTTAATTAATAATAATTAAATCCATGTTGTTGTTGAGATCCAAAAAGAAAATAAAAAGAAGCGCAACCCCCTACCTTGGTTGTTGTCGATCGAAGGCTGTCGCGGGGTTGGATCGTGCGGAAGAAGCGTCGCGAAGGGAGATCCATTGGCGTCGCGGTACAAGGCTTCGCGTCGTCGATCTCCGAAGGTTCGGCGTTCTTCGCGTTCTTCGCGTTTTTCGCGTTCTTCGCGTTCTTCGCCGAAGAATAACGCTTTCTTCCAAATCCTCTCCACGCCACAAGTTTCAACCCAAAATAAAATAAGCTTAAGCCTTATTTTATTTACACAACTAAACATTTGAATTTCAAATGATAAGAAACGAACCATTAATTCGTAGAATTAATTCAACGAAATAAACAGCTCATTTAATTTACGAAAGAAACAGCCCAATTAAATGGTCTGTTAAGATTTTATGAAACGCGTCAATTGACTTTCATTAAGATGGGTTTTTACGGGTGCGTTTCTTAGCGGAAAGAAACGGCGGGGCTCGTGCGGGCCCCACCTCACAAATATACTACCAAGGGGTAGGATATTTCTGGATAGCATCCTATCCAGTTCAACTCAGTTTAAGCCGCTTTTAAGTGGCTTCAAGTGGCTTCCAAGTGGCTTAAGTGAAATAAAATAAAGTTGTCGTAAAATTATTTTATTTCTTAACTTTAAGCCCGAAAATTAAAAACCACACCCGAACAAACGCAACTCCGGAAGAGGCGTTTCTAAGCGAATATCGGCGCTGCGATTTCATCGGAGCCCTCAGAATTCGATTCCGGGCACCGGTTCAAAAGTTAGAAAAACCCGCTCGTCCGTTCACTGAACGTACCCGAGCCAAACTTCGGAAATTGATTCCGGGCACACCGGGCCTCGGAATCAGGCGCTGTCAGAAACTGTGTTCTTGTAAAATTCCAAAAAAAATTAAGAAAAAAAATTTCCTTGGAATTTACGGGTCTTTACAAACCTCTTCCAATACCTAAGTGGAAATGGGATAATATTACGATGGACATCATCATGGGGCTACCAAAGAGACCTAGAAGGAACGATGAAATATGAGTCATTATTGATCATCTTACCAAGTCAACACATTTTATTTCTATAAGAGAATATCTACCACTTTAATGTCTAGAAAGACTATATATTAATGAAGTTGTGAGACTTCATGGAGTACCCTTATCGATTGTTTCTGATCATGATCCCTATTTTACTTCAAGATTCTGGAAGAGTCTTCAGAAGGCCTTGGATACTGAACTTCGTTTGAGCACTACCTACCACCCTCAAATAGATGGACAATTATAACGGACTATTAAAACCTTATAAGACATGTTGAGATCTTGATCACTTGACTATCAGGCTATGTGCGATCAATATTTACCTTTGGAAGAATTTTCCTATAACAATAGATTCCATTCAAGTATTCAGATAGAACCATATGAAGCATTATATGGAAAGAACTTTTACACACCATCATGTTGGGAAGATATTGGTGAAAGAAAACTCGTATGCCCAAAACTATTGGAGGAAACGATGGAAAAGGTGAAGGTAATCCAAAACCACATCAAAGCATCTCAATGTAGGCAAAAGAGTTATGCTGATAACTGAAGGAAGAATTTGGAATTTCAGGTAGGAGATCATGTTTTCTTTAGGTATATACATTGAAGGGAGTTATAAGTTTCGGTAAGAAGGGTAAACTGAGTCCTAGGTACATAGTACCTTTCGAAAATTTAGAATGAATTGGGGATATAGCTTACCATTTGGCAATGCCGCCAAATCTCTCCAAAGTTCATGATGTGCTCAATGTGTCATTGTTGAGAAAATAAATGCCTGACCCAACGCATGTACTCACCTTTGAGGAATTAGAACTGGAACCTGATCTATATTATTGCGAATAACCCTTCATGATTCTTGATACAAGAGTACATGTGCTGAGAAACCAGACGACTCGAGAAAGCATAAGATGGAAGAGGCAACGTGGGAACCCGAGGAACTTATGATGATGAACCACCCGAGTCTTTTTATGTAGTAAAATTCTATAAATTTCAAGGATGAAATTATTTGAAATATGGGAGAATGTAACACCCCAAGCTTCTATAGTACACTTCTCTTTGAATAATACAATAGTGTGTGTTGTATGCAACTTCGAGTTCTAACACACACCACAACCAATCAAACTAGTCGTTATGAATATTAATACCCACTTTTTTAAATTTTATACATTTTATCGTTCAAAATGGACTTCATTTTTGGATTTGGAATATCGAAATTAGCCTCTGGTGAAATTTTGGTATTTTTCTGAAAACTTTCAATTTTTGATGAATAGTGAAAAACACTGAGTTATAGTTTAAAACCGAATTTTTATTTAAATAATTATTTATTTTATTTAACTTTATTTTTGGTCAAAATAGATACATAATACCTATATAAGTTCAATTTAATTCATTGGAGTCAGTTTATAATAATTATATATATATATAAATTTTATTGAACTTTTCACCGTCTTTTACCCACCTCCTAGGAGAATGTACAAATTCACATAAAACTAAATTTTACCGCTTCTGTGAGTGTATTTTTGGAAATCCGAGAGAAATGGTTATTATCAAGGAGTAAAATGTGGTCTAATAAGATAAAAATAAGTTTGTTGAATAGTAACATTTTACTTTTATTTACCACGGTTAAAAGTAAATAGGGTAATTAATGGGAAAAATGATATTATTATTACCCTAACACATGTCAAAATTCTATTGGATAAGTATAATTTGACCAAAAACAACCTTAGTAATAAAATATGAACCTCTTTGGTCAACTTGGATTAGATGAGGACATTTATTATTATTTAATTAAAAGAAGAGTTAAAAGAGTTAAAATCAAAGTTTAATAACTAAAACATTTTTAATATAGGGTTATACATAAGATAAATTCAATTATAAAAATTTATTATAAATATAAACAAGTTTCCTAAATAATTTTATTTTGGTTATAATTTTTAGATATTAAATAATTTAATTTATTTGTGACACAATGGTGATGAAGTAATTACCTAATTAATGAAATATTAAAATAATTGATATTATAAATATTCAAATAAATTTAATTTGAGACTTTTTATGAATTAAACTAATTTTATAGGTTAATATGACATGTTAGGATCTCTTAAATTAATTTTTTTTGAATTAATAAAGTTATTAATACTTTAACAAAAATCAATTATTAAATATTGTAAAAATTGACATAAAGGAGTTTTTAAAATATATATTATATTATAAATTGATATAAAATCACTAAAAATCTAAGGTTCCACCAAAAGACTTATATAATTATAGTTGTATCATTAATGAACCACTTGGGGATCTCTTGGAATTATATAGTAAATTTATTAACCATATAATATAAAAATACAAAGAGACATGGTAAATGTCAAATTATTTAACTATGAGTTAAATATAAATGACAAGGTTAATATAGTGACCCAAACCTGTCTAAAATCTATTGTATGAAAGTATTTAGACCCATACACACCTTATCCTAGAAATAAGTCACTTTAGATCCATTATAAACCGAATATTAATTTATTATAAAATAATATTTTATGTTTTTCCTAAGGTGCCCCTCACCCCTCTTATAAAAGGGAACTCCCCCTTCACTCAAATTAATACCTTCAAATCCTTTTGGAGCAGAAACCCCCTACCCAAATATCCTCTCAACTTCCCTCAATTCATTCTAAAGGCCGCACTTTAGTCAGAAAACCATCTTAAGGAGCCCTTTTGATCAAATCAAAGAGAAGAACACGAAGAAGAGGTAATATTTTCACCACCCTCTTTCAAGTTCCTTTCTTCATCCACTACTTATTTATTTTTTTTATTTCCATTATAAAACAATAACTCCAGTATCTTCTATATACTGTGATGTTATTATAAATATGGTACAACCATATTCAGTATTCTCTCCATCCTTTTAATGACATGTCACCATACGTGCGTACGTACGGCTTACCGTCTCCATGTCGTGGTGTAATTGTTATTCAAAACATTATTATTTGAATGGGTATGATGATGATGTGTAATTGAAGTAAATAATAAATATAAAATTATAATTATTCTTTATATATGATATAATATCCAATTATATATTATTTTAATATCCAAAGAATGATATTGTCGCTCGTGCGTACGTACGGATTACCGTCTCCACAAACACGATGAGATTCATTCCCCATCATATCCATTCAAGTCTAATTCTAATTTGATGATTAAATATGATTTTTATGGACTTTATATCATTCTAGATATGAATAAGATACAACCTATCTATAAAAAACATGTCTTATGTAACAAAACATATAAAATAAAACGAGTAAGTTAACACCCGAAGTGACGATAATACTAAGATATTATTAAGAAAGCAATGTTAAAAGATCATATATGATATCATATTAATGTATATAATTATTGTATAATTTAATAAAAATTATTTTTCCCTGGCTGAGCTTTCCTGGTATAGGGGCTTAAACTACCCTCGACCAAGGAAAAGTACAAGGTAAGGGTTTATTTCACAATATCTTCATTATCCAAGGTTGTTTATACGTAATTATCTACTAGAACCTCTTTATCATCAAATTCCATGTTTCTTAAAAATGTAATTCAAATTATTATTACTATTTTAGTGACTATGTGTTAAAGTCATTTATAACCTTGTTTTAAATTTTATAAGAAGTTTATAAAGGAAAAGTTTCTGTTGTTTTCCAAACTAGGTCATTTTTAACCTTTTCGACAGAATTAAGGAAAGAATGTCTTTTTATTAAATTATACGGAGGGTGTGGCTATTTTTCGCCATTATAAAATCATTGAAGCTTCTCTTACAAGATTATAAGAACATTTTCAAATTAAATGTTTCCTTTTATAATTATGTGACTTTTATATGATTTAAAAAAAGAGATATTTCTCTCAAATAGTTTTGATTTCATCTATGTCAACTTCGTTCGATGGATTTTAAGATTATTTGATGTTGATTTATTATGATAAAAAAACTTCCATATTTTATTAATGGTTTTGTGATATGTTTGACTGTGGATGTGTTATTCTTATACCATTCATTTTTTATAGAGAAATTATTTACATTTCATATACTAGTTTTAATATGAATTTTTATGTTATGTTTAAACCTGTTTATATGAGGAATTCATTGGACTTAATAAGTGACAGGTGGAGCCCGCTATATCTCCTCGATGCATTGGTAGGTCTCATGAGACAAACTAGTGTCTTGGCACAAAGCCTTGACAAAATTATATTTTTAGTCTTGGAAAAAGGCCTTGACTATGTGGTTATGATAGTCTGGCATTATGCATTCCATCATTATGAAAGTGGTTATTGATATTCATGTGATTGTTCGACTAGTAGAATATCCATGTGAACATGTAAATGGATGTATATCATTTTATTTTTTTCAATATTATTCTGATGGTCAAGTTTAAAATGATTTAGTTTAAGATTTACATTTTCTTAAATGTTTATGATTATTTATGAAAGTTTCCACTATATTGTTATCCTTACTGAGCATCTGAGATCACCCCTTTATATGTTTTATTTTTCCCAGGATGTGAAGAAATATTTTATGACTGACCAGTAGGGATAGTCTAAATGGGATATGAGTGTGGACTATGGAGACTATTTTATTATAGTTTTTCGCTTTATGATGTAATGTAACATTTATGAATATATCTGGTGTTTCCAAGTCTACTAAACTAATCATCCTTTAGAGACTTGATCTTTTGTGATCATGCCAATGTTATGTAATAATGCACAGACTCTGGGTAACTAGGGTCATGGAGTTACATGTTTTATCACCATTAAGATTATAAATACCCCCATAATCGAAAATTTACATATTGTATCTTGTTGGTAGAATGATTTAGGATCATATTCAACTGAGATACCCCCAAATTTCCAGTTTTTTTATAGGGGAGTCTTCAATGAGAATTCTATGTGATAATCTGACCCTTTAAGACAATAGAAGAAGGAAATACCATTATATTTTTCATACGGTGCATGATTTTAGATTTCATAAGAACACATTTTTCCTCCTATGCTTCAAGATCATGACATTCAAAATATTTCTCCTAATTAGGATCGAATGATTCTATATCTCACTAGATCTATCAAAAAGGTGGCTAGTCATCATAGATTGTAGTGAGATTTAGGGTTTGCATCATGAGCACTCATAGGGTCAATCGATGAGCCACCCTTCATTTCTTATTTGATGAGGCATATTTTTCTATATAATAAAGAAATATTAATATTCTATATATACATTATTCCTATAAGAAAAATATTAATTACATAGTCATAATTATATAATAGTTTCCTTAAAGAAGATTATTACATGTATTTTTATGCAATATATTTATATTATTTATACCTTAGAACTGATATGTGATGGGAATATCCTTGTAATATATATACCATCAATGTATTTTAAGGTCAATGAGATAAAAAAATGTTGGGTATTCAGTAAAATAACTACGAAATTCACATATGATATCTTGGAATGAGTCACTGATAACAAGTTTATAAAGTATGAAATTATGCATTCAATTAAAATACGATTAGTTATTCATAACCACCTATTTATTTATTATTGTATAAAACATTGGAATTTTTTTCTCATATTTACCCTTATTAAGGATTTAATTCATTCAAATATTATTATTAATTCCATTTTTATATATGATAAAATCCACTCTATACTACCCCTTGGAAAGAATAGGATCTCATCACATTGTATTTTTCTAATTCCCATATAAATCCATTAATATCACAGATTGCGAGTTTTGAATTTTTAAGTAAACATAATAATTATCAATTTTTTCAGTAATATAACATATGTTTTAATGTGATAAACTATTCATCTATGTATCTATTTTCCTAAGACTAATAAATTAATGTATCCTATGTATTATGTTATTTGTATTCTATAAAAGTTCTATAAATTATCCACTAGAACTCGGTTACTAGAGACAATATGTTATGGTTTCTATGAGTGTAATGTTTATCATATAACATAGGAACTTTATTTAAAAGAATGTACTTACAGAAAATGGAATTATAACAATTCCTTTGGACATTATATAAATATTTATTGACTATATGACATGAATTTATTGAAAATTCATATGACATATACAATTATATTAATAATTTTTATTTTATTCATTAACTAATTAAATACATGAAATCATTTAAAAACGAATCAAAATGAAGGTGTATGAACCATTTAAAACCCCATAATATATAGTAGGGTATCCATCTATAATAAGTCAAAGCGCTTGGTATTAGAGAAAAGTTTATTTTAGTTATATTAGGAAAATTTTATTCAGTTTTTATTAGTATCCTTTCCATTATAGACTTACATGTTTCTATATTTCATGGTTTAACAATTTTAGTACTCTATATGGATGATTCCTCCATAATTCAATTTAACCAAAAATTCATTAGTGGATCAGTTTTTTTAAAATTAATTCTTAATGTATTGTATTATTTGGGATGAATTAAAAATTAGATGTTTATCATGGTTGTATAACATCAAAAGGAATATATTGCACCATATTATAATTTTATTCAAAACACTATACATGATGAAGAGATACAAATCGTTGACTTTATTTCAATTAAGTTTATTTTATTTTGGATGTAATTTTATTGTGAGAAACAATCCACCATGGGAAAAACTCGTGATTTTTCAAATACTTTTATCCAAAGGTTATTTTTTTTTTGAATATTTTATATTTCCATCCACCTAACAGATTAAAATATTATACTTGGTTATGTGGGAGTAAGTCATGTTCATAATTAAATGGATTCAAACCCACAATATATAATATTTGTTTAGGATGATTCATAAAACAATTATTAAACTAATAAAAAATTCTCATATATAAATTATTTTAAATGAAAAAACATATATTTGGTTATGGGAACCATTATGATCATTTATTACCTTACTTTTAGTTCATTATGGTGTCATAAATGAGATAGTATAATTCTAATATAATAAATTTTTACCCAATAAAACGACAGTCTCAAAAATTAATGAAAAATTCAATATTCCATAATTTAAAAATAAATATACCAAAAATAATATTTATTTTATTAAAATAATTTTATAAATATGTTGATTTTTTTAATTTTAAAAAAATGATTGACATTTATTGAGAAATCCTGGGTTTCATGAAAATAATAGTTCACAAAACCTTATAAAAATTAAATATGAATTTATGAAAAATAAATTTGAATTCATAAAAATAATATTATAAATTATTTTTAATAAATATTATTGAATAATAATAGTTTACTAAGTTATAATTTTCATTAAAAATATTTTAATTCAACATAATTAATGGCTTAAATAAAATTTCATACTACCAAAAAATACAATTTGTTTCGTATCAAACAAAAATCAAAATCATTAATAATGTAATTGTGATAAAAAGTAAATGAAACCATTATTCTAATGAAAATAAAATTCACATATTCTTATTGTTATGGTCTGGATACATATCTCATTATTACACAAGAAAATTACATAATGGTAACATATGTGATTGTATGATTTTCTTGGGTGGTTAAACATATATGGACAGGGTCTTGATTTTAATGATCCCGAACTTCTATATGAAATAGTTTCTCTCATGATTTAATTTTTTATATCTTCATAGTATTGGTCAATTAAAAATTCTAGTTATGATAACTCCTGTATCATTTCTGATAAATGGGCTTCATAGGGATCAATCCTATTGGTTGAGGCCATCATATCCTTTGTCAGTGTAAATCAGACTTATTAAATAATTATATGTTTAATAATAATATGATCAATATTATAAGACTATATTATAAATGGTGTGACTTTTAATTGTCATTTAAATATTATAGGATATAATAAAACTAAGTAATTTATTGTTTATTATATAACAATTTTATAAAATATTTAATTTAATTCATCCAAAAAGGGAATTTAATTAATAAAATTTATAGTCATTAAAATCATTCATCCTTTATGAAATTTCACCCTGAAAATTTTCCTTTCAAAACTTCATAAAGATGAGGCTAATTCTATTTCATCACCTCCTCTTTTTTCCACGTCTCTTATGTGAACTTCTTATTTCCCCATATCACTTTTACAATGTGTGTCATCTTACATCGTAGACCATTGTCACCATGATCTAATATAATCACCAACTTCTCCTCATATATAAGATCATTATTCAATGTTACCACCTATGTATTGAGTGCAAGTAATGGGTATTATGTGTAATACCTCGAAATGGATACATAGAAATAATCTTGTTCATGTGATATTTTAGTTGGGAGTTCTAGTTGATATGACACAACTCGCATGTGATCAATGATCTCAATGAACTGATGTATCTAGGACTAAGATTTCCCTTTTACCAAATCTGTTGAAAATATTCAATAGATATCTAATGTGGAATTCCATGTCTCAAACCTCAAACTCTATGTCTCATCTATGATTGATATCATATATCTTCTATAAAATCTAGCCAGATCTGAGGTGTTGTTGAATTTTCTTTGACTTTTCCACCATATCATCCACCATTCCTAGACCAGGTAGTTTCCCTTCATCCCCTTCAATCCAAAAATAAAAGTGTTCTACATGTGTTCTAAATATATTACCCTAATTGGATTTATTGTGGGCCATTTGAATTCTTGATTGAAAATAATTATTATTTGATAACTCAACTAGAAGAGATAATGATAAAAATATACTCTAATCTCCATTGAGAATGATCTCAATTTTTATTCATGTTTTATATTATTCTACTCATATTGGCCATTAGTTTGATGATGATAAGTTGTTTAAATGTTCAATACATTATTTAGAGCATGTTCTAGAATCTTCCATAACATGGAGGAAAATAATTTATCTCTCTCAGATACAACCGATTGTAGTGTTCTATGTATCCAAGACACTTATATAATATATGTCCTTCCAAAGTTGATCGAGTGTTATGTTCTCTCAAATTTCAATTAAGAGATCAGTCATTGTAGGATGATCCACCAAAACCCATATATAATTTTCTTCTTCTTGATTTCATCAAAAGATTAGTGAAAAATTCTAGGATTATATTCTTTAATATCTATGTTGGAATGGGTAATGTTTTCACCACCCCCTTTCATTTTTTCCTTCATTCTTCTATTGTTTTCAAAGATTAAAACCTGATATATATTCCAAAATCAAATTCTTTATATTTTCCCACTAATATCTCTCTTAGAGATCTTGATTGATATTTTTCTCCTTGGATGGTTGAAAAATATTTTATATAAGCATATCATCCAAAAAAATTCATAGCTTTGGATTTGGTTGTATAAATAGTTGAGACACAAATCATACAACTCATTCTTCATTAATTATGAACACTAATGATTTCCATTTTCTTAATTCCTCAACCATCTTTTGAATTTCCACATAATCACTTTTAGAAAAAGTTATTTTTTCTATACTAGGTTATGGAGAAATAATTTTGGAAAGGAATGATGATGATCCTTCTTTTATGATTCTCATGGCCATAATATTCAAGTCTACATTAGTAAGATCCTTGACAAGTATCATAAATTATCAAATTTCTAGATCCTTTCCATGTAGATAATCAAATACTATTTTTTCTTTCCCAGGATAGTAGTGTATTGAGATTTCATAGTCATTAATGATCTCTACAAATTTTCATTTGATCATATTCATCTTTTTACTTGTGAATATAAAATTTAGGCTCTTATGATCAGTATATATTTCACACATCACCCCAAAGAGATAATGATGCCAAATTTTCAACACGAAGAACATTGCATCTAACTGTAGATCATGTTTTGGGTAGTTCTATTCATGACCTTCAAATTTACATGGTGAAAAGGTTTTCACATTATCATTATGTATTAACAAGTAGCCAAATATATTTTTCAATTCATCGTTGAATATTATTAAATATTAACCACTTGCTGGTAGAGTACGTATAGGTGTAGTGATAAGCCTATTTTTCAACTCCATGGTGCTATGTTCACATTTATTATGCCAAAAAAATTATGACTCCCTTTCAATTAAGTTTGGTCATAGGGTTTTTATTTCACGTTATGTTTCTTATAAATCAACAACAATAACAATATTACCATTTGAAATTGTGGATTTTGGCCAAAGATGTTTGTTTTAGTTATACTTCAACTACATTAATGTATGATGGTTCCAAATACAACCCAATTCATTCATAATGATCCCCAAATGATCGTTTCTTTTCCTATAAGACAAATTTTCTATAATTTTTTAATTATTCACATTTCATAATATCTTTATAATAGTTTTTATATTCCCCTCATTTACACCATTATTTTTCAGTGTACAAAAATACCATCTATAAAGACTACCAAATGTTTTTGAGGTAATATCTAAAAAATATTTAATCATTTACATGAATATTTTTGGTGCACTATTGATTCCAAATTAAATTACTATGAACTAACTGAGACCATACCATGTATGATATTTAAACTTAATGATGAAATCCTTCATCATCCGTACTTGGAAATACCCCAACCGAACATCCACATTAGAGAATAATTAGTATCCACATAACTGATTTATAAATACTTCAATACATCAATCATTACAATTTTTCCTTTTTAGAGATATTTTTTTTATATACTGATAATAAATTCAAGGGAGGATTGAAATATAATTTTTCATGATTAAGTATAATGGTTAACCACATAAGTAATCTCTTTGGAATATGAATTTGTTATCCATATTCTCCTGTGGTTGTTTATTCATCTCCTCAAATTCAAAAATATAAATTCTATTTATATTATTAGATAATGAAAATTTCATAGGTTTAATATAAATTTAATATTTAACCTCTCATCTAGGATGAAGACGAAAATATTCTTTGAGAAACATATCAACAAATTCACTCAAAATAGGAATGTTTTAAAGGATGTTATTTTCCTTAGACAAAATCATTTGAGACAGATACAATTTCTCATAGGGAAATAATATCCACTCATGAGATGGTTGTTCTAAATAATATAAATACTCTTCCATAAAAATTTAAATAATATAAGGATGGTTTGTGATATAGAGAGTGATTTAATTCTCACAATATTTTGTAGGCTCTATATAAAGAAAAAAATACATACCCAGAATTGCATCAAATTCTACTAAAGCTAGTATCACAAGGTTAATTTGGGAATTTTATCCCACCAATTTGGGAAGGAGTTGAGTTATATTATAGGGATGAAACAATAGAACCATTTTTTTCTCTGATAACACTTCTTCCATTCAATGTGGTTGTGTCTGAATAATTTACAAATCATTATTGATTAGAAATAATGTCAATTACTATTGATGAAATCCGTAAACTGCACATTTTTATTTTGTTTCTAACTATTTACATTAACCAAAATAGATACATGGATCATAATTTTCAATATATTAAAAACATAAACATGAATCCAATATCATTAAATATATAATAGAAAATGAAAACAATTTCCATGACTTATCAATTTATTGGATTCAATATATTGTATTGATGATCAACTTATGTACATAGACTTATATAATCTTTTTCGGATCCCTTAATAATGGTTCTTAATGAGCTTGTTAATTTATCATAGCATATTCCCCTTGGAGTTAAAATATAGGTGTGAAGTAAGGTCGATTTCTATGCACTAGTTGATGAATGAGTCCAAATTAATAAACCTTTTTGGAATTATTTTCCATGGGTACCTCTATGCCAGAGCCAAATCCACTTCGGGTATACATAGATGGATTTATTTTCATGTAAACCATTCACTATATATTTCACTAAATTTAAGGATATTTTATTATTTTTATTCTTATCACTTTTTGTTTCCCTTGATTTCCCTAATCCTATTCCCAAAAAATACTATAGTTTTATTTGATTAAAACTATGAAAACCCTTCTAATAGTTACATAGAAATTCGTGATTTATTAAAAAAGATTCAACATAATAAAAACCAGATGACCTTGAATTATAGTGTCATTAGGCAATTATGGTAAATAAATAAAAACATAAAAAAGGTTACATTTCCATTATTGAAAACATCTCTTACGTGATAATATTATTCCATTTTCATTAAAACTCTATGGGATATCATGGGGAAATTCATAAGAAATGGTTGATCTATAAAGAATAGTAAGAAAATGAACATGTTATAAAATGCCTAAGGAATTAAATGTTAGTAAATAGGTATTTAAATTTGGAATAACTGGGGTGAGAATTATAAACATGAATAAGGATATGTGAAAATCATAATAATGAAATTAAAACTTCGGAAAGTGGAAACAACATTAAAAATGATATCATAAACATAGGTTAAGTCTAACTACCAAGACCTCATAAGATTGTGGAAAAATTCATATGATGGATTAGGTTCACTAAATATTCCATTTAATTATGTCTCATTTGACTAAAACATTACCGACTGAATTGTAAGGCTATATAATTCTAGGTGCACCAATCACTTTCATATCTTGTACAAACATGAGTGTGATAATATGTCATCATACATAAGATCCCTTTACAAAACTTTTAATACAATTATCAAGGAATATTGAATATAATAATTTATTTAAAAATCAAAGAAAATATATATTCACAAAGATGAACACCCTTGATATGAAATGGGTGTGGGTATTCACTACAAAATTGATTGGAATGGAAAATCATAATGATATTGCAATAGCATAATGGGTGGACCTAACTTTTAATGTAAATTATTAATGAGAGTGAAATGAGTTTCCAATAATTTATATCTCATATTGTATGAATGGGGAATATGTATGAATATATCCTAACACTAGTGATTGGATATAAAAGGCATACGATAATGAAATGCTTAAATAAATTAGAGAAGGAGATGACCCCTTACCATGAAAGGGTGATTCCAAAAGCTTGGGAGGAGGTTATTAAGATAATGGGAGAACATGGTCAGTCTCCGGATATTGTAGGTTGAATTTGGAAAGTTATAATTTTTTTTTGAGTGAAGTGTAATTGGATAATGGGTGCGCTAATATTGGAAAATAGAGGGATGTTATTTATTTTTTTCTCAAACATATGTTATGGACTCTATATAATAATGTAATAAAACAAAAAATCATCCCATGATTTTTTAGATTGATTCATATATATGGGAGTTATTTTAATAAAGATATACTTCTTGGGGCCAAACTTTTTAAAATAAAATTCATGGTGATGTTGAAGTAAATCATGTTCATAATGAAATGATTTTAAAACCGTAAAATAACATATAGGTTTTGGAGGATTCATAAAGGCTTTAAAATTTTAAATTAAAATAAAATAAAAACACATTAAATTAAATTAAGAAACAATATTTTTTCATGGTTACCTTTAAGATAATAATTACATATCTTTTAGGTCATTAGGTTTCCTTAACCTAAACTATATATTTATATTGTGAATAATTTTTAACAAAAAATTATATTGTCTTAGAAAATTATGAAAAATTAACAGTAGGATAATTTAAATGTTTTGATTCAGAAAATAATATTTATATCATCTTAATAATTTTATAAATATGTTAATTTTAACTTTTTTTAATATGGAACAACATTTTTTAAGAAATTATAAATTTTCGTTTGTAAGAGTTTTTTTACTCTATTTAAATTTACATCTTATTTAATAAAAATAATATTGTAATATATATATATATATAATGAAAATTATTTAATAAATATATTTTTTAAAAAATTTCATTTCATTGAAAAATACATTAATCCATAAAAAGGAATGTGATAATTAAAACTGCATACTATGCAAAAATAAAATCAATCAAAAATCAAAAAAAAATATAAAGTATAAAAGGTAATAATTAAATATAAAATTTTTTACATTAAAATAACAATATAGATATTGATATTATTAGGTTCTTGATACAAAACCCATTATTACACAGAATACACCCTAAGGTTATGGTGTAAGATTGTGATATTTTAACAGGTGTATTCAGTATATATAGTCTGGGCCATGATCTCAATGTTTTTAATGTTCCCACATTAACTATTTATCATATGCCTTAATTCCTGGATCTTATATTCATCTTTGTCAAGGTAAAATCCTTAAGATTAAATATCCATTGGAATAACTGATAAATGGTATTTATTGTGCACAATCCTACTGGTCCAGGCCAACACATCCATTTTCTATGTCAAATGGACTAATAAAAACACCATCTTTATAATAATCATATGACCACTATTGAACATATATTTTTTAAAAGGATATTATACATAATAGTCATATATATATTATATGATATAGTAAAACCATATAATTGAATTTTTTTATTACCATTATACATAATAGGGAGTTCAATTGAAACAAAAAGGGAATTTTATTTTCAATATTTTGGGTCAATATAGGAAGGTATTGAAAGATGTCACAATCATTCATTATGTAGAATATTTGAAGATAAACCACTATTAAAATCATTTATCATTAAGAAAATATACCCCATATGAGTCTATGGGAGAATCTATGGGCTTACACAATTATAATATTTTAAATTATAGCCCCCAATGATTTTATAGAATGTAATTTGAACATTAACTAAATTTTATCTAAATAATTATTTGATTTTAGTTCTAAAAAATAATTAATATAATGAATTTTTTCTTTAAAATTTGAAATATACATAGTTATACTATATAATTAATTTACACGGAATACTCATTAGATAAATATTATCACAATTAATATATATTTTTTTATCCCTATTTAAATGGACAAACATTCTTTAATTTTAACCCTCATTATAATATAAATGGTTATGTATTATATAATCATTTGAATTAATTTTATCTCATGGTACTATATAATAATTTAGTGTTGTGATAATGGAATTAAAATCCTTAAGGTTGTAATAAGAAAACCTCATTTTTATAATAGAGTATTAATTGTATGGGACATGTTCATAATGACCTCTGATGGACCATATAAATTATCTCCATGGAGAGGATGAATTAATGAATGAGAATGATACCATGTTAATGGAGTATATATATATATATATTGAGGGATTATATTGATGTATTTCCTATGGAACTACCATGCTAGCCACCTAACATTGTTGCTTAATTTTATATTGACCTTATCCCTAATGGAAAACCATATCTAGGACAATGTATAAAATGTATCTGATATAAAGGATGTAATTGAAGAAACATCTACAATAGTTATATAAGAAGGGTTTCATACACCCTTGTTTTTTAACTTGGGGAAGAGATAATATATTTTTGAAAAATAAAGACTATTATATGAGGCTGTGAATCAATTACAAAGAAATAAATATCATTATCATGAATAATAAATTCCACTTACACCTCATTGAATATATGATTGATCAAATTCATGGTTCTCAATACTCCTAAATGGGTGATAACCATTATAGTTATCTCAAAATAATAGTTTGAAAAAAATATATTCCAAATATGGATTTTCAAAAAAGTGTTGTTCATTAAGAGTTAACAATAATTATATTTAGGTTAACTAATGGTCTATATGTATTTATGCATCTGATCAAAATATTGTTAAAGGATTATCTTAATAAAAAATTTGTGGGTGTTATTGATTAAATATTGATATAATTTTTTCTCTATGATTATCATGAATTCAATTTAGAAGTATTACTTGATAGTAAAATAGAGAATGTGATAACTAGATATTTCAATAAATGTGAAATTTGTCTTTAGTAACTTCATATATTATCCATATTTTATATATTTAAAGAATATAAATTGACCTTTAAGATATAATTTTGTTCAATAATGTTCCATAATTTTTAGTATTAATGATATAATTATAATACTTTGAATAAATGATTATTATAGATTGTATTTTAGAATTTGTTCCTGATAATAAAATTTATTAACCATGTTGACACAAATGGGTTTCAGATTAACAAACTGTGAGGATTATGAATAAAATATATATGAATTAATTAATGGATTTATTAGTTCATAAATAATAATTTTACCATTTAAAAATGATGTATTTTTTATATAGTTACACTTGAAAGAAAGTACTAGGGTGATTCCTCATTAAGGATGAGAGATTAGTGAGTTATAAATAAAATCAATTGAAAACCCATCAGAAAAATTGTTCAACTCATGATCATGGGAGTAAATTTGTAATCTATTTAATTGAAAATATTGTGGAACTATATTTCTAGTACCATTGGATACTTATATATCAATAATATTTTATGTATATATTAACTCTAAAAGAGAACAACAAGAGACAAAGGTGATTTCAATAACTACTCATGGACACAAATTGTTACGAAAAATATCACCCAATATAAGCTAATGTGGTGGAATATTATTTTAATTTGAAGGATTACGGGTTTATATCCATGAAAATAATAAACCAGGATCCAATTATTATTGATTTATTAAATTGGGACATTGTAATTATTAAGGATATGTAAACATCATCCCTTTTCGAAGTGATTCCCCAATAATTTTTAATACTGAAGTTAAAAAACTATCAATAAGATGAATTTTTTCAGAGAATAATATTAAAGACAAGAAGGATGTTATGTAGTTTAATTTTCATCTATGAAGATGTTGTGTTATTGTATTAGAGGATACTGCATGTACCATAACTACATGAGATTGCGAAAGAATTGCAGGACGATGCTCAAATTCAATCATCTTTATACACGATGGTAATACCAATATGTATAGGGATATAAATGATCAATTTTTGTTGGAAAACATTAATTAAAAAATTTACAACTCTTATTCAATGTTCATGGTTTTATAACAAGTAATGGAGGAATTGAAACTTCCATAGGGAATCATGATACCTCCCCTATACAATTATGAATATGGGATAACATCACAATAAACATTTCTATAGGACTAGCTAAGACATCTATGAATAATGGTATTATGTGGTTATTTTAGGGTCATATTATATAGTATACACATCTCCTTTAAATATAGATGGATCTAAACCATGATGTTATTGTATTCATCTACATCAGGGAAGTTTTGTTACATCAGGGTGAACATTAATCAATTGTATCTACTCATGTACCATCATTCAGAAAATCATTGGAGTTATCAAAAGAGTTTTAATTCCAAAAATACATTTGAGTTCCATATATTGGTAAAAAAAATATCACCTAATTTTTTTTTAAAAAATTTAGATAAGTATTAAATATATATCAAAATAATAAGAAACCAAGATCCATATTTTTATAGTGATTTTATATAATAGATACAAAATCAAATTAATTTATTAAATATCATTAAATATTCCTTAGCTTTTTAATCACATATCACCCTTATTAAACATAAACTACTATATTATATAATTCAAAACCTATATAAATGAAAACATTAGAATGAATGAGAATAGATACAGTTAGGGTAAAAATTGGATAGAACAATCAATGATCACCAGTGAGAAGAAGATAAGTATGATGGTATGTGAAATTGCCCCGTACATTTGAAATTTGTACCCAATGATTAAAAGATCATTAATCATTAAATATGACATAAGGATTTGTCATAATAGAAAACATAATTCATACGAGTCTAGAATAATTTTCAATTAATCATGATACTTGAGAACATGTCATAATAAAAATAAATAAATTTTTGCAAAGTAAAAAATCTTAAAACCAATTCTTTCGTCAAGGTTCACTTAAAATACTATTATAGTTGAAAAACATCCATAGTGTGTTGGGTTTACACCATATTCAATCATTTCTATAGTCTCTGTTATCTTCCAAAAAAAAATCGATAGAGTCCCTTAATGAACTATATTCACTCATCATTTTTGTCTATATTATATAATGAGGTTTCATTCATTACCCAATTCGTTTGATGGATATATAATTCAGGACCAACATATTTGTAAATGAAAACCCCAAATAAGTGCACCACCAGATAAAAAAACAATCCCCATTTCATCATACCATAACCCATGGAATGGAAATAGTATTCATAAATATTTTTTCATAAAACAATTGCAATAAATCTCTTTAAATTAAGTGGATTTTATCATAAAATAATCCTAATTACGTCATAGCTTAAGTAACCCATTGAAAAGTAACTTGTTTCATATAACCATCCATAAAATGTCACCATTGTGAGCCATATAGATAGAGTAAGTGTACTATTTCATGTGATAATGTCCCCTTAATAAAGCATATAAATCATTAAAAGAAAATTTTAATAGATAATAAATATCATTAAATAATCAATTGAACATTCTATTTCAATAAAATAAAAAATTCTTCACATTCGGTATTATTAAAAACCAAAACAAATTATTAAATATTTAGAAAATAATTTAATTTCAATATAACCATGGGAACATGAACATGAATCCTTAATTAATATAATGGACATGATGGTGGGAAAATATATTCATTCCATACATGTTAAAGGACAAAATTTATATCAATATGTTAAAAAAATGTAAAAATGGATTTTCACTTAAAACATTTAAAAATGTTCCTTTTAATATTTTTTAAATTAATTAAATGGATGTAAAAAAATAAAAACAATTATGTATATATAAATCTTCTTATTAATCATTTTATGTATGGATATTAAGAAAAAATGTTTATCGACCAAAGGGGGAATAAGGTTAGATTTTCCAAAACTAAACTATTAATCATTTTATGTACTGAATAAAGAAAAATAATATATTTTTAAATTATTGAAATGACTATAGGGGAATTGAATTTATTGGATTTAATTTATAAGGGTAATATAAATTCTCTATACTTGATATATAACATAGACAATCCAGAAAATTATAGAGATTATAACATATACCTTTAGCTTAGGTTTCGTCAGGTTCAATATATATTCAAAACAACTCTATGAAATATATATATATATATTATAAATATAGTATAATATCATATTCATATACATGTTACTATAAAACATTACATTGTTACATTTTAATACCCTTTTATTAACAATTCCCCTTTAAATTTATTATTCATGTGAAAAATGGCCAGTTTTCCAAGCATGTTTCAATTTCACAGTTATATTCTAGGAAAATTGGAAATGGTTTCAATATGTATATATTATTTATATTTTAAGAATCATATTAATTAATCATTATATAAAATTTTATAACTACTCAAATAAATTGGTTATTAAAACTGAATAAGACTACTTCATGGAGATGGTAGTCCGTATATATGCATGCTTGATTTTTCCAATTTTCAATGGATTGAATGAAAGAAATGAAAAAAATAATCAAATATAAAATAATCATAACTGTATTTTAAATATCATAAATATTTATAACATCTATCATTATTTATATCTATTTAACTAGTAAATTAAAAATTAATAGCATCTCTTCATGGTTGTGGTAGTCCACACTTACATGTGATTGACATTATCACTTTCAAATGAATGTAAAAGGGGTTGAACATTAATATTACACTAACATAAATAAATATTATTATATTATATGTATGGATTCCATCATTTTAATATGGTTATATAATATTAATTGTAGTTTTAAGAAGTTAGAAATATAAAAATGATCTATAAGAACACATACCACTTCTTCGGGTATCCTACATTCAATAAAACATTAATGCTTCTTGGATTAGTATTTTGTGGTGACAAGAACTAAAATGTAGTGGATAAGGATGCGGGGAGTGTATGGATTCTAATATTTGTTGGAATAATAGTTTTGTTTGATTCAATGAAAAGAGCAGTGGAGGTTCCCTTTTATAAGTGAGTGGTGTGGGACACTTGTAATTAATAATAAACTATAATATAATAAAGTGAAATTCATTGGAATGTGGATCCAAAGTTTCAAAATTTTGAATATTTAATGTGATAGGATATAAATTTATTCAGATGATAAGAATTAACAATATTTTTAAATAATTTTATCTCAGGTTTAATTAGTTTAACCACTCATTAAAATGTTTATCCTTTACCATTATACCATGATTTTTACCATGGTTAATATTCATTATGAAAAGAAAGATATTTTGAAAATATGAAAAAAATTAATTATTTTAATTAAAAATATTGAATAAATTTTAGAATATAAAATTTTAATATATGTTATAATTTATTTCTAGAATCCGTTCATAAAATAGAAAATAAATATTTTTAGAGATATTAATGTTTAAAAATAATTATGAATTTTATCATATTCAATTCCTAGAAGAAGAAAGTAGATGATTGTTAAAATGTTTGATATAATATTTTCTCTAAAAATAACATAAAATTAATTACTTAACAATTATTTATTTTATTTACTATTATAATAGTACATCAGACATATAGATATAGTTTTCCAGAAATTTTTTTTAACATTACATTTTATTTATTTGCATTTGTAACCAATTTATAACCAATTATTTCATTGTATATATGTGTCAAAAATATATATTAAAATGTTTCATACTTTATCATAATCTTTATAAAAATCAGTAATGAAAAAAATATTACACATAATCTAAATATGTCACGACAGTTCTTTAGGATCATTACTATTATCTAAGAAATAATTTTAAAATATTATATGAAATTCAAATACCATAAAATTTTATTAATTATATAATGTATAAAAATTGTTCACATATTTTATTAGTTATTTATTCAAAATCTATTAAACACATAAAATTCATTTAAAAAATATTATCCAAACTTCTGGAAAGTGATATTCTACCCACTTATTAGAAATTTTCCCTTGGAATTCTTTGATTGTGATAAAAAATGATGCTACCTTTTCGGCATAATATGCTCATGTTTTTATGTATCATTATCAAATTTTATTTCTATAAAACATATTGACTACATGAGTGATCTTATTCCACATCACATTCTCACTTGGTTACATAATCTTCAATAGTTGTAACTCTACATAGTAAACATTTGATAGTGGTACTAAATATGATTTTATTAAATTTGTAGGATCAAGTTTAGATTCCCATGGGAGGGGCAAATAGAATGTAGTTAGAAATTATGATTTTTTTTTTGTGAAGCACCAATTGAAAGTTTACCATATTAATACGATAAAAAATATCATAGATATTAATATATATAATTCTAAACATCCCCTTATTTATGAATCTCGTAACCATATTCCAAGGATATATTAATTTTAATGTAGTGTCACTATCATAAAAATATATATCTCATAGATGATTTGGTTAAAAAAAATATTATGACATTTGAGCTGCAAAAATATTCTATTTAAGGGATTAAACATTTCATACATTTTCTCATCTAGCTCAGTACCCAATAGAAATAGTTTTTCAAATTCTTTATAACAAATGGGATATAATCACTTCTCACCATAAACAAAATCATAAAGAACCATATGCATGCTCATGTGAAAATATTGTTGTAGAAAAAAATGACTAGGGAAATGTGTTGATCTCAAACACCAATTAAATCTTTAATATATGATTTTAACATATTTTATAGTGTTTCAATGGTCATATTATACTTTACAACTATATGAATTTAATATATAGTGCTAATGTTTAAATCTATATTAAAATATAGCTGATTAATTATCAATAACATAAAATTAAATCTATATTCCCATTATAAATCAATAAAATTTCATACTCAATAAAACCCTACCAATTTCATATTGTATATTATATAAATAAGTACATGATATAAATAATAAATGATTGTAATTAATTTTCCTAAAAGGATATAGAGGTAGACTATGGAAAAAAATAATTATGGTATTTAATTTTTTTTTTGGGGGAGTCCAATGAATAAATCCATGGTGATGTTATCCCATTTCCATTCTTAAATGTGTAATGGATATGAAATCTCTTTTTTATTTGGTTTCTAAAACATAACATTATAAATACTAGACATTGATATATATACTTCACAAAATATCATTTCATGTTGACCCTCCTCAAATACTCTTTAAAATCTCAATACATCATTGTTCTTCCACAATGAAAATAGAATTATGAAATATGTAATTTATACAATAGTAAATTCATATAATTTGGTATTTATTGTAAACATAATCAATTAATAAAATATATAATCAAATTTCATTTATGGTTGAAATCTATAACATTCCTCATATTATTTTATTATTATGTATCATTATTCTGAACTAGTTTAACCTTCACAAGGATGAATGTTAGATAACTAATTTTTGAAATATATGATCATTAAATTTTTAAAAATATTATGTGATTTAAATATAAAAATCAAATTTTATTATATCCAATTGAATATTTATCAATGAAAAACTAGGATGGTCTTTCCAACTCATAGATCCAACCACATTATTCAATATCCTAGGGTTGCTTTGTATTGAGATGTCAAAATAATTAATCAACTAAAACAAACTCCTCTTGAAAATATTCAACATTATCTATGTTAATATTTACATTAATATTTTATGATGATAAAATATATCACATATAAAAATATGATCATAATTTCAATAAGTTTTCAAGGAAAAAATACGGCTTCCAACACCAAATAGTGAATCGTCTAAATTCATTGATTAATTTTCAATAATGCTGAGGTAGAAATTATAACCATATCATCTTGAATGTGGATGAATCTCAGTCACCTCATGAATGTTTCACTATCGATAAAAATAGTCCTTCTCCTCTCTAGGGAAGTGTGATTACTGGTTCATTGAGAATCCTCTTTATAGCTCCTTGTAATTTTCCTCATAATCATCTGTCTAATGAAACATGCCTCCCTATTAGATCAAATTGGTTAATAGATTTTATAGTAAAAGTAATTTTCTCAAAAATATAAAATAGTATCCTTCCATGCTAAGAAAATTGTGGATCTTATTCAAAATGTTTGGTCTAGGAAATTTCTAAACAACCTCTATCAATAAAGGGTCCTATGATATTCCCTCAATTGAAATGACATTGCCACCAAATGGATTGATAGCAGCTATTTTTTGGACAAGGTCTAACCTACATCTATATGGATCTGTCATAGTTTAAAAAAACCACCAATAACATAAGAGGCGGCATCCAACTAACGTGGGTTATAACCATTTAGTGGTGGATTTTGGAATAATGATGGGATTATTTTTTATTGTATTTTTTTAGTTGGGGGTTCCCCTCCAAATAAATTCTGAGAAAATAATAGCATTTTATTCTGCCTCTATTCACTCACCATTTTTTGGGAGGGGAATCCAATGCTATAACCAAAAAAACCACCACTTCATAAATTTTGAACTTTTATTGAGACTATTTAAACTCCTTGAAAATAGTAATTTTCAATACATTGTAGCAGTATAAAACAACATTATATTATTCATTTAAAAATAATATAGTTGTTGAATCTGCACCTCCAGAACCTCCACACACAAAATAATTTTATGAAAATATACATAACAAAATAATCTGAAGAATAAAAATGACATAATCATAAATTTATTAATAGTTACAAAATAAGATCATATCATTGAAAATAAAACTCAATTTGGTTATTATTTCCCATTTGTAGAGGATTTTGATGAGTACACAAAATATTTTCCCTATATTACCCATACATACCAAAATCATACCATTACCCATTAGTGAAATAAGTTTCCTCAATTCAAAGTAGCATGTCTGGATAGTATAGAGGAATCTAATAGTTTTGCTCAATAAAATAGGATGATGCTTTCAAGAAGACATTTTAAAAATCCATAGCATACAATGAAATTTAACCCATTGTATAGATTTAGTTTCAATGTGATTATAGAAACTGAAAATATCTACTAGATTTTTCCCACATAGGAGCATAATACATTATAGTTGTTTTCACTCTCCAAATTCAAATTAATATTCAAGGTGAATATTAATGAGAAGGACCACTATACTCATAGGTATTTAGATCTAATGTTCCAAACCACAGGGAAATTCCGCCTTACCTATCATCTTATGAATGACAATTAATATAGTACTATTAAATCAACATCAACTCTAATGAGGTCCTGCATGAAAATTGATCATGTGGGAGCACCGCATATTGATCAATTATATGTAACATATACAACTATTATTAGGAATAAAATTTCATTGAGTCTGGCTGTTTAGGCCCCCCAATAATAATTGGGAAAAAATTCACTACAATAAGTATCATCCACTACACTACTTATATATACATCAAATCTCATCTATAGGAAAATCATAAAAAAAATTATATCCAATATTCCATTACTAGTTTCACAGTATATCCTAAGAAATAATCCAAAAATCATGGGCAAATCATTCCACCACTACCAATACAAGAAAGAGGTTTAGTGCTCTTATTTTAAGAACACATCAAGGGAATCAATCAATGTAACACCTTGATATTTTATGAGAAATATATATATATATATTATGTATTTGGTTATATGAAACACAAAATGAATCTTTAACTACACACAACACTGGCTTGGCCTGCGTTACATGCAACAGCAACCTTCCTCAATAGCTTGTGTTGTATGCAATACCGAGTTTCACTAAAAAATGATATATTATTATAATATTATGAGATATCCATTATGAATATTACTAACAAAATTTTAAATTTTATAACATTATAATTTATCTTACACATTTTCTATAATTTGGTATGAAAACAAAATCAATTTTTCAGATAAAAGAAGTATTTTTAATGAAATGATGTTTTACCGACTTTTGATGACGCACCCATTTTAAATCAAATTTGTTACAAGTTTATAAGTTCAATTTTACAAAATAAAATTCTTCTTTTGAATCAGGATATAGAAATTTACATTCGATAAAAGTTTTATACTTTTCTGATAACTTTCAAATTTTGATGAATAGTAAAAATACGCTAAATTTTTCTTAAAAACAACTTTTTTCATCAAGATAATTTATTTGATTAAGTGATAACATTTAATGGTTTTAAAGTATAAATAGAATATATTTTTACCATTTAATATAATGTATGTCATTACCATTAATGTTTCATTAAATTCATAACTCGTTTTCTTAACAACGAGATTAATATTAAATTAATTACTGCCACTTCTGTGTTTTGAATTTTGAAAAAAAGATTCCATATTTGGATTCATGGGGTCCAAATTACATTAATAGTTTACATTTAATTTTATTTACATTATGAATAGTAAATACGGTAATTTTTATTTACTATAGTTAAAGGTAAATCGAGTAATTAAGGGTGAAAATAAGATTATAATATTTCCCTACCACCTTTAAAAATTCTATTGGATGAATAAAAGTCATCCCATATCACCTAAGGGTCGGAATATATTCTTTTCATGGACTTTTGACCACGAAAATGATATAATTATTATTAAATCCAAAGAAAGTGACAACATGTCACTCTATTATATCTTATAAGAGTAATAATTTTATATTAGTAAAAAACATCATAAAACATCGAGTATAAATATTCTACAGAAATATCATAAAATTACATACATCATAAAAATTTATTTAGAATTTTTATGGATTAAATAATTATCATTAATGATGACACAATAGTGATGTAGAAATTATTGTATTTATTGAAATATCAAGTAAATGGTCTTAAAAATATTAAAATAAATATTATATGAATTCATTAATGTTCTAAACAACTTTTCTAGATGAATATGACATATTATAAATCTATTAAATATTTGGGTTTGAAAATATTCTCAGTGTGGATTTTATTTAGATGTAAATAAACGAATAGTGTCAAATTTGACACTATTGTTATTTTATAAAAATAACATATTTTAAAATTGTTTAAAAATCACAAAAAATATTTAAAAATTATAAATTGAAATTTATATGGTCTAAAATTTCCTAAATTATCCAATTATAGACAATTCACAATAGATAAGTAATTATTTATAATAATTTAAAATTTAGAATATTATTACCAAAAATAAAATTAAATAGATTAAATAAGGATAAATCAAGTTGATAAGGTTTAAAATAAATTCCCAACATGTCTAAAATATATTTGTTGTTGATATTACAACCCTATCTCATCCCATATTCTAATTGAGTCATTTTTGTATGTTTTTATGTGGGGTTTGAATTTATATAAATTAATATTTTTTATGTTTCCAAAGGTGCCCCTCTCCTCCCTTATAAAAGGGAACCTCCTACTTTTCCTTTTCACAACATTCTAGGCCTTCAAGATCGACCAAAACCTGTCCATTTCTCTTCTCCACTTCCCTAAAAACATACTAGAGGTCATGTTCATCTTCAAAGACCAACTTTACTGCCCTAAGAGGGGGATTAGAAGAGGCGTGTCGAAGAAGAGGTAATATCCTTTACCGATTCACTAAAAATTATGTCTTCTTCTACTTCCTATTATTTATTTGTTTCATTATAAAGTAATAACATCAGTATCACTCATATAAGTATATGTTATTATAAATATTAAACAAACCTATTTCACATTCTATCCATCCTACAGAAAATGAAATCACTACGAGTGCGTACGTACGAAATACCATCTCGACGCCGTGGTGTAATATTTTTACACCACCACCTTACTTGGATGGGTATAATGGTGTAACGAATATATATATGATTATTATAACATGATACTAATTCTGAGATATTGTATCATCCACTCCAATACCATTCAATAATTATGGGAACGATATCCCTGCCCGTGCGTACGTACGACTTACCGTATCCATGGTGCGATGTGATTTGTTCTACATGATCTTCATTAAACCATGATTATATAAAATAATTTAATGAATAAATATGATATATATTATACTATTACCATTCTATAAATGATATAACTATAACCTAAAAACTGTAATAAAAACTTATCCGACAAAATATATGTATGAAAATAAAGCAGTTAATACCCAAAGAACGAGTAACAATGAAATGTTACTAATAAACGGATGCAAATATGATCATAAATGTTATCATAAAAATATTTAAGATTTTTTAATAGATCCGTAAAATTATTTAAATAATTATACAAGAGGTTTAGATACATAGCAATCATATCGAACCTAAGGTATGGGAAAATCACGCAATCTCAAATTTTTCCGAGATTGTTTATACTTTGGTATTTGTTGGGGCATACTTATCATCCACATCCACGTTTCCTCAATATGTAATATTATTTATATCAAATTTTTAAATCTAATTTTACCTATTGGTGAATATTTTAGTAATATATATGAAAAGAATCTTTTTTCCTTTTCTGTGTGAGATACTTTTTGACTTTTCCAGCCAAAGTACGAGAAAAAGGTTTTTAACTTATATGGCATGAATGGATTTGTATGATTTCATAGATAATTATTTCCATGAATCTTTCTTTAAAAGTTTTCATATTTATTTTCAATTAACTTCTTTTATTTTAAAATGGTATGACATATTGAGAAAGAAAAAATGTTTTTGAAGAAGAAATGATATTTTCCTCAGGAATGGATTTCAAGTGTTTTCTCAAAATTATTTTCCATCTAAGATAATATAGGGTTCTGTTTCTACCTCTATTATTAGATTGATTTGATTATGTGATGATGGAATTATTTTTATAATGTCCTTTTATCTTATATGGATTATGATATGTTGGAATGATGTTTAAAAATACTATTTTTATTACATGGGTTATGCTATGAGGTACAATTTATGATTTTGTGGGACACATAAGAATGGTTTCATTATGATATGGGTGTGACCTATATATCCCTCCAATTAATTGGGTAAAGATTTATATATCATGAGATATACATGGAAGGAATGGGAAGTTAATCTGGTTCAGTGATATAAGACTGGAACGAGGAGTGAACTCGGTTTAGTAAAGGACTTTGTCCGGTATGATGGTCTTGGAAATGAGTCCTGACTAATATGAAAGGATTTTCTATGATTATGTGTGTATGTCAAAAAGTTTCATGTTTTAAGTTGTGATTATTGTGATTACATATCACTACTATGATTTATCTCATGTCATGATATTATGATCACTTTTTCAGGTTAAGATTTTCAAAATCTTATGTTCTTATGAATATGATATGATTGATATTTCCTTTGTTTACCCTTAACGAGCATTTATGCTCACCATTTTGTATGTTTTATTTTCCTCGGGTTAGGAATAAGGGTATTAAGTAGGATATACCAAAAGGGGATATAGATATGATGAAATAGACGGGAGACAATGTAGATGATTTATGAACTAGTTGTTTATGTTACTCAGTTTCTAAAGACACTATAACTATACGGTCCTATCATGGTTTTGTTATATGTTGTAATAAGTATGATTCAATTCTGAAGTAATAACAATGTATGTAAAGTAAGGATCGTTATAATCAACATACATAGAAACATCTAAACGTATTCTCCATAATGTAAGTTGATGCTTATGTTATCCTCCTATTAATGGATAATCATCAGAAACACTCTGAAATGTGTTATTACATTACATCATAAGAAAATGTATAAGTTCCTCAAAATATTTTTATATTTATATTAATTCAATGAGGAATCCAATACAGACTAATTATGTTACAACATGTCTCATTTATACCCTGAATAAATCCTATGAAAGTACACTTTTTCATCAATGTATAACCTCACCTCAATAAAAATAGTGAATGAAATATTGGTTTCATCAGTAGAACTCTCTCATTGATATGGTCATGAAATTGGTTTCATTAGAACCTAAAAAATTTGATTAAATGGGATAGGAGAAATAAATATAATTATAGTATAAATGTATGTATGCATGTGAAGTTAGTTATTGGATCATAAATCAAACCACAATACGATACACCATTCCACAAACATCTATTATGTGAATCTAATAATAGATATTACTATCATCACTCCCTGATTGACATGACATATGTAATTTTTTCAATATTATAATTGCATTGATGCATCTTCCATTACAAACTACTCCATCCCCATAAGATCCAAAGTAAAAAAAATGACACTCAGAATTCAACTTCGACATTAAAAATAGAGTCTATTATAAAAAATTTACTCTTATATAGAGGATTTTTTGAAAAACCACATTGGTATACATCATTAAGGACACTTATCTACACCCAAAACTAGGGGTCATATATTCTAATAATTCCTAAATTACCAATTACCTCATAAGAACTCCAATATAGATGGTGATTTGTAATCAGACCTCCATAACCCTGAGAGTCCCTACATAGATTGTAAATATTTTGAAATTACATCAAAAATCATGTTCAACGAACAACTGAAGAGATCTGAGAGCCTCCAAACACACTCTAACATGGTATTTTTTCCCAACTAAGGTTCCAAGACGTCTAGAAAATTAATATATCACAAAATCCCCCATTGAAGCAAAATCATTAAAATAGGCATAACTCTGACGATAATAGAGTAGTCACATCATGTTTTTGAGAAAAAGAATATCTAAAAATGACTTGAGGTGTTCAATGGGGTTCTCAATATAAGAGTCTTAACTTATTCTGGTGGTGTCTAAAATATATAAATTGTGTTACTAAAAGAATCTATCAAGTCCTTATTTCATTTGGATTAAGGTAACTTAATAATCTAGAATGGTTATTACATTAAAATCACGTGGAATGCACTTCCTATTAGTTTTTTCATCCATCTTAGCATGATGTAGCATTCATTTCATATAAAATTATACACCAACAAATGATTGGATAAAATATACCATTATAGTTGATGGATTTTTATATATAATTTTATTATCTAAACTAATGAATCATCCATCAAATAATTATCTGAATGTGTCTTAACAACTAAAATCAGGACATTTTGACCATTCCACTGAATACAAATCATCATAACTTAATTGGAATCCATAAACTAATCTGATGAACCCACCTTGATTAGAGTATATTTGGATGCGATTAGACATGTTTGAAATGAAATATCCAAAATAACTAGTATATGATGTTTATATCATAATGATTGAACATCATAACTAATAGTCAAAGAATGTATTTAGTTAATAAATAGATTAACATATCCATAGTATATTGACATGTCATTCATCAGACCATAATTGAGACCCATGGTCATATGAACAAACTAAAAACACATAAAAATTATATCCTTGTCTTTGAAAATTTATACTTAGATGTATATTATCTAAGAACATCATCACTAGGGCTCAACCACTATGAAACAACATGGACATTACATAAACAATAGTGAAATAATATAGAATTGTAGTACGAAGAATGTTCCACCCCAAGATATCTGCTAATAATCTAGGTTCGGAGACGAGAACCAAGATCCCATAACATTTATCTAAAGCTTTATCCCGTAGAAGAAGTCAATAAGAAGATATATCTAATAATCTAAATTATATAGAAATATTACTAATATATATCTATAAAAAAATTCAAAATATAGTATATTCAAAGGAAATATTCCAATAAATACAACACCATATAGAAAACCAAAATTGGAAAAGACATATACGTAACAAAACATCATAGGAACAAATTAATATAAATAAGGGAAGACACATCCACACTATAATTATTCTATGATCAACCTTGCATGAACATCACCTCCAAACCATAAACCATCTACATGTTTAGAAAACATGTGTGTGTCAAGATTTATCATCTATAAAATATCTGTTTAAATAAAATCATAATGTAATAGTAGGAATAAAACATAGAAAATTTTCTAAACATATAGATTTTTTTGAAAAAAATGGAAAAAATATATATATACAAGAAATGAAAACATGGATTCTGAATCCCCATTTTAGTTTTATCTTGTCATATGTTTAGATACATGTCACCTCTAAATCCAAAGTGAAATCTAATCACTATGCAATGAACATTCATTAAAAGGCATTTTCATGTCCATCTCCACCTCATGCTATTTGATCTTCCAAGACATGTATGTCGAAAATAAAAAAAGTTTTGTATATTTAAATTTCAATATAATCCCAATAAGATTATGTGAACTGAATGATTTTGATGTTGTGTAATTTACATACTCACTACTATCCATTATGGCAATATCACTAGGGATATATCTAGTTGTCTTATGAAATAATTTATTCCATGCATTCTTTAGAGAAATTATCATTCCATCTGGAATTATTATATATTCCTCATATTCCTAAATTGTGGTTCACATTGAAAAAAATCTTTCCATGCAACCCGAGGTAGGTGGTAACTATATCCAGGGGCATATGCTAACGAAAAACATAGTGGCCTACCATTGAATAAAAAATCCATTAGAAATTAGTGGATAACTCCCAATGCCATAATGATACAATCTACCACATTAATCACACTTAACCATCTTTCTAGGGTATGATGAAATCCTACCAGCACACACCAACATACACTTCATTAGACTCAATCATCCACATGTACTCAAAACTCATTCCATCGACAAGAAGTCCTAAAATTTTGATCATCCTATAATACCATGATGATACAAAAAATTAACCGAAATCATCGAATAATAACTTGTAACATATTGAATTTTTAACCATGTACTAACAACACTCATTATTATACACTCACTAGTGCAGCTTTGTGGTCTATTTATCTTCGGAATAGGGAAGTCGATATCTCACCTTAAATTTTAGAACCCATAAAATTTAATAATTTTTATGTATTTCAATAGTATTACCATCGGGATGGGATTGATACTAGTTATATGATGATGTGTAATCACAACATTCATTGTATCAATTTATTTATCATCAGAAACATCATCATCGATCCGTTTGGTATCTTCATAGTATTTAGATGAACAAAAAATTAGATATTCATCTTATATTGTAGATAAAATAATGGATTCCCATTGTGGTGAGTTAATGTGAATCTAATCTAGAGTTTTGGATGTATTTAATTAGATTATAGTACTTTGAAGCATCAAAAATGTATTTTATTCATCTTCCCTTATATTCTGTGTCAAAATATACTTCTTTGGTAAGCAATGATTTTCCAGTTTAATTCAGTTATGGACCATGGTCATCTTCCACCTTAAGTAAAATAAATTATTCTACTTTTTTAAATTTATTTTATACCATAAAATTAAATAGTTATAATTATTGATGGATATTTCATCATCTTCCAATTTTCAAATTATAGAGCTTGGATCATATTTTCTAGGGCGTTGAGGCTCTAGTCTAGTGGAATTTTAAATCAGTCATGAGAATGTATCTATGAAAAATTGAAAAGGAAGTAGTGTATTTTAGGATACCATGATTGAGGATGAATATTGGGAAATATATAACGGTAGGTATTATGCATATTAGTGGTACTAGGGGATGTATTACTAGAAGAATTCCTTATAGGTGGTGTCAACGATTTCTAAAACGAGAGATGAAGTTTTCCTATAATGTTAGTAGAGATTGTAACTAATCAAAGAAAACATTATTGGATATCAGAAGTATGTAATATTAGTGATGGTCGGGAATTGTTTCCATTTCAATATAGGGCGTTAGTAGAATAATTAGGGGTAGACATTAGAAGGTGAAATCAAAATTTGAAGATATCTTTAATGGTAGAAAATTTTTCTTTTTGACGTTGTCACTACGATTCACTTTCATAGATACTAAAAAAATATTAATGATAAAAATTCAATATATAATTAAAAATAATCAAGTAAAATGTAAAAATTTGATTATTTTATATAAATCACTACTTAAAAGTTTATTCAATAAATATTTATTCAAAAGAAAATTATGATTAAATCAATTTTTTTTAAAAAAAAATAATTTTTTATAATTAATTTTTTTGGATAATTATTAAGTAATATTATAAAAATATATTAAAAAATGGAATTAAAGGAGATATTAAAATTGAAAATAGTTGGAATGAATATATAACGAAATAATAATTCAATTATATATAAAAAACACTGAAAGTCACCGACAACGTGATATTCGAAGAATAAAAATTTAAAAATATCAAAAATAGTCTCCACAAAATGAACAATAAATGTTTGGGAACATTTAAATTTTTTTCACAAAACATTTCAATAATTTTAGTAATGAATATAAAAATAATTATCAATATCATAACACATAACCAATTCTCACTTATTCTATAACTAAATTTAACTTTCAAATCAAAATCCCAATTAATTCAGTAAATCAAATATGGAATTATATGTCAAATACATTCCACATAAAATTCCCAACCACACTTAATAAATTTTAATTATGTAAAATTCAATATATTTTTTGTATTTATTGACAATGTCTCTGGGAAACAAATTTAAAATATTATTTGGAATCAAATACATTGTAGATTCATAAGAAACTGTAGATCCCCAGTTTCTAGAAATTTTCATTCATCCTATAGGATTGACATACAAATAACTACCCTATCCCAAGTTCAAATTTCTGTTTAATAGGTGATAAAGGTTTATATATATGTGCAATTATGTTTATTACAATAATTACAACCAACATTTACTCTTCCCTGGGTTCATAGAAACAATGTTCTGCTTAATTTCATTGATATAAAATAATATATTTTTATAATAAATTTCCACCTTATTCATCTAGATTCAATAATCTTCTCCCCTAAATAAATTATTTTTATGAAGGCCCATAATTTAATTTCTCCTATCTATGAATTTTTTTCATAACATAGTGCAAATTAATTTTTTATTTTTTATTTAATTTAGTTACACAACACATCTAGTGCCTGTATCTAAGAGATTCACCATGTGATATAAAAATATTATTCTCTATTGTGATATATTTATGATATTTTCAATTTTAATATGGATATGTTATTAGGTTCATTTTCGATTATTATGTATATACAAATTAAAATTCCATTTCCATAAAAAAATATCCTATCAAATGTCATTTTCATGTTTTAAAATATCGCTTCCATAAAAAATGTGGAAAAATCACACTAGAATCATGAAATTATAGAAATTTTTTTGGTAATGGAATCCTGTAAAATGAATATGAAATTTTCCCACTAGAGAAAAAATATTGATATTTCATTTTTCTAACCAATATATGAATAAATAAACTTTTTTTATTTAGAGAAATACTTATATAATTCTTGAAAGGGAGGTAGTTTTGAAATTATTTTCTGATATTTTGATATGTACAAAATAATTGACCATTTTAAAAAATAATGTTCTCCTCCACACTCAGACATAAAAATATTTTCCACAGTGTTGAACCATATCTTGAAAGGAAACTCTTATTCAAAAAATAAATAAATATTAAATAGTTCCTTGAATGTTTAATGGGTTATATTTATGTTAAAATATAAAACATTTTCCACATATCCTAACTGATTTTATTTATTTTTTATCAATTTCTTCTTTGGATAGTAATTTATATAAATGATATTTCAATTTATCTCACATAGAATAACGATAAAAAATGTTTTGAACATAATTTTATTATATGAAATGTATTTTAATGGGTGTAAAATTTTTTTAAATGAAACACTATTTGGTTTTCATTACTATTAATATCATTTAGTCACAACCATGTCATGAAAAATAGACTTCCATAAATGATTTCAATTAAAATGGGTAATTCAAAACATTTAATTTCTAAGACCATGGTAAATTAATTGGAAGAATTTCATATTACACCCATGAATGTTAATGATTTAAACATTTAGTTTAATTAATTTAACTCCCACTATTTTCCTTTTAAAAAATCAATGGTATATAAATTCATGATATAATAAAATGTTAACATGAATCCACATTATAATTAAATGAAAAATGATTAAATTAAATATAAATAAAATATTGATTTCTCGATGATTGATCTAGTAGAATTTATATTTTGTTCATTCTTTTCCAGATAAATACTTGAAATATATTATATCCAGTCCATTGTGTTATCAACCTGGAAAGATCTAGAATTTAATAGATCTAGATCTATTTAATTGAATTTATATTAGAAGAAAAAATTAAAAAAAAATTGTTTCCTCTCATAAAGATATAAATTATAAGTCTCTGGATAGACTTACCCGAAAATATTAACATATAAACTCTAATATAGTGGGTTTGATTTATTGATTATTTTGAGTTCATTTTTTTATGTTCAAGTGTTATCACATTCTATTTGAAATTACAGAACATTCTCTTCCTCCAATGTTGGCCCAAAATATACACATATTTCTAGAGTGGTGTTAATGTCAGTAATTGTTACTATCCCAACAGGTTTAGTATGAGGAATAAAGATTAAGGAGATAGATGTGGTAAATTTTCCATGATAAAAAATTGAATTTTTTCAATTTTTCCCCACACCTAAGGGGTTAAATGACATAGATAAAAGATCATAAATTTCACCAACCTACTCATGATTATAAAAAAGTATATTGTAACTAGAATTGATGAGGGAATTATCACATGAATGAATCTAAATAAACATCAATTATACACTTATCAAACTCCTCAATTGACACCAAAAGATGTTATTTTTTCAAAAACTGGTTACATAAAAAAATTATAGAGTTCATCCCATCATGAGAGTGACACAATAGGAAATAGACCAATTCATATTTTCAATCATCATATTTTTTTAAAGGGGTTAAACCATATCTGTCTATAAAAAAGTAGACAATAAATCAATTCATTACATATAAACAATGTGAAAAAAAGGATAATAGAATATATGAAAATATTGTTATTGTATCTTCATTTTGATTTCTAGGTAACAAATCACTTCATCAAGAGATGGCAGTTTGAAAATATTAGTAGGATAAGGTTTCAAAATATATATAATATTAAGAAAAAAATAATTAAGCATACAACTGACCTTGATTTTTATTAATTTAAAAATCATTATATCAATCAAGTAACAATTATCGTACAAATTTGGTTGTTCAAAAACAAATATTTTTATATAAAGAGTTCATAATTAATGGGTAATATTATCATAACAAAAAATAGTTAAATAATACATACTACCCAAGAAATGTTTACCTTAAATAATTTTCTCTTTATCATCATAGTCAAAATCAAAAATTATATAAAGCACGGTTAATTTTTTCTTACTTATACTGACAATTATGTCATCCCCCATTTTATGTGGATGATTGAGTGACCAATAAATAATATTAAGAGAAATAATTTTAGTAAATCCCCAAGACCCTTATTTTTGAACATTCATTAGTTAACCCTGGTAATACGTGCACAAAAAATAGTTTAGTAATCCATTTCCTCCAGTTTAGTTTTGAATAATCAAACCACCAGGGTCCTTCACAATTAGATATTACTTCCTAAAAAATGAAACTAGATTAATTTGTGGTATTGATAGTAAAAATTTATTACAATATTTTTTTATAACAAGCAAAATACCATTTAATTTTACATATGATGTAATTTTATCCATGGCCTCAAAAAATGACATTTTTATGTTAAATATTCGAATAATATTTTGAAACCCCCCATAGTCTGGGATTTCATTTTTATAAAATCTTCTCAAAAATTTAATAACAGGGTCATAATGATTAAAATATTATTGATTTTTCAACTTCTCCATAATTCCATATTCCTTTTTTCTATAATTGATCAATTATAAAAACATTTCTTTTATTTGTCGTTCATAGTTGAGGGATCATAAATTTTATTTTTATGGAACTCTATTTCCAAATATTCATAATTTTAAATTTCCATGTTTGGGTCCTCCTATCTTTTAAGGTCCTTGATTTCATTTTTGGAAACTTGAACCCTAGTTATTTCATGAGTTATCAAGCCACATATTAAGGTAACAACTGAATATTTCTATTTGGGGTTCATAATTTTGGTGATATTCTTATAAACATTCAAATTAAAATTAAAATAATTATCCATTTGTCCCATTTTATTTTCTATATTTTAAACTCTTGATAATTGTGAATAATTTCATGGAATCACCTCATGAATTGATTACTCTAAATTAGAAAAAGAATTTGAGGTCCAAAAATGTTTTTAACATAAACAAATGGTTTATATAGGTAATCTATGGTAGTAACATGTTTTTTTTGAAACTCTAATATTTAAATTGAATGTTTCATAGTATTTGTATCAAATATTATATAGAATTGATAATTGTGTAATTTTTCTATATTTCATACCAAAAAATTTAAAAATTGATTACTCTCCATAGATTGGGTTGTCATATCAAAATTTGGGGAATCATTTTTGAGTGTTTCTACAAATCCCTATATTATTTCATTTCATACAAACTATGTTCTTAGTTTAAATTTAAATGAACAAAGAGTTAATTTCATCCCTTGAAATGAACCTCCTCATAAGATACTTGTGCGTTGAGTTTTGAAATTTTTTATGAAAATACAATTTTTTATTTGATCTATATTATATGAATAATAACAAACACATAATTGATACAAATGATTGTTTTTTAATTTTATGGGGATATTATAAAATGTTTCCATCAGAACAATAGGATCAAATTGTTTTTTGGTTAATTTTATAGGTATACCTCTAAACCAAACACATGTTTTATGAAACAATTATGCTTCATTTTTTAAAAATCATGTGATGTTGTGTCTTATATCAATAGTAGTATTTCTGGGATAACAATTTGTAATAAATTATGGTAACATGTGATTCTAACTATAAATGATTTTCTGTTTTAGATTTTGTAATCAAATTATAGTTTCTCCATTGAGACATAATTCAATAACCTTCAACAGAATATTATCCACACTTATCCAATGAATATGAAACTGATTCATATAAATATAAAAATATCTAATGATATCTAGTGGATCATCATTGTATTTCCTCGTGAAATCTAGAAGGAATAAAATATGCGTATATTTATTTTCACTATCCCCAAACCTAAGAGTGGTGTTTATACATAATGTATTTTTATACACTATATGAAATTGAATATCAAGATTTCTAGGTATCATAGGAACCTACTTTAAACGAAATGGTGGATATGGATCCATTTTTCTATTTTTGAAATCTTGAATAACCAAATTATCCATTTTAAACTAAATAAAAATATATTTTATTGATATATATTGAACATTTTTTATAGTGTTATTCATTTTCATGGGTTCTAATCCCCATCGCATGAAATAGTGAAAAATTTTACATTTTTATTTATTTTTTGGATAGTAAAATAAATTCATTCTATATAAAAATATATTATTACTATGGTAAGAATGGTTGAACAACATGGATAGAAATGTATTTAAACCTAATGAAAAATAAAAAAAATCTATAAAAAATAGGAATAAATAGATTGGGAAGTGAATATAGAGTTATGTAGGAATGTGTTGGGAAGAAATAAAAACACAAAATAGTGTTAGAGTAAAACATTAATCTAGTTAAGGAAATTATAACAAATTATATTTATAGATATGTGACATATATTTTTCGTAATTGATCTTAGAGGTGTGAATGTTGTTTTAAGTGGAATAAAATTCTTAATTTTTGTTACGTAAATTACATTTGGGAGATATATCTCTTGAGAAATATTACTCAAAACATAACCCGATAAGATAATACATCCCCAAGAAATATAGTTTATTAGAAAATTTTATATTTTATCAATTTAGTTGTTCTCTCCATGGAAAAATTTACCCTTGAATTAAGCATTAGATTCATTGGGTATAGAGAAAGGATGCCCAAAAAGAAGAGAAATTGACCTATCAATAAAATATTACAGAGACATATTATATTAATTATATTAATGAATAGGTAGAATTAAATGTAGTCTATACACCTGATCAAACCTCCAACACATCATGGTAATATGTTTCAATAGAACCAAAAATGTATTTCATTAAAACCAACTTCATAAAATGGTATAATAATTACAAAAATGTGAAGAATGATCATTGTGAGTGATCAGCTAATTTCAATAGCTAAAGATCCATGAAAACATCCTTGAGTATGTTCTCCATCCAATGATCTAGTTCTACTCTTAGTCATGCAATCGATGCATGAAAAATGGTTTTTGAGTGTAATGAATGTGCGTCTAGTGATAGTGAATGTTGGAGAGTAATCAGAGGATGTTATTGGGGAAAAATGGTTTCCTAGTATTTTTTTCATTAGGGGATGGTTAATGTTATTACACATAGTGTCTTATGATTACCCAAGCTCATTTCTTGAATATTATAACTTATTTTTTGTGCTCATTCATTGCATCAACAATAAATCATAGCAATCATATTTGATCATGCCTCAACAGACTACATGTGGTGAGGTTTTCACTATATATCTTCACCATTAGGTGAATTGACTAAAGCTTATTTAAAAATGATTTCTCATTTAATGTATCTCTATCTATAAAAACCTCAAAAATTTCTATAAATCTATAGATGTTTCCAGTTTACATCATCATTATTGAGATCAAAATTTCATTCAAAATTTATGTTTTAAAACTTATATATAGAGTTTTAAAGGTCTTGTGATTATCAGATATATTTATTAAAAAAATTTATATCACCATGTATGTATTGAAATTACATAAGAAATTCTAGTGCTAATTTTTTCTGAAAATTTTAACACATGATCCTCATTTCATTCTTGTTTATTAAATAAATCCACCTGAATCATTAACAAATTACTAATATTATTAATATTTCTCCCAAATTAACCACCCCAACATCACATAATTATTTAAATAAAATTAATTTTTAACCACTAGGTACCAAGTGTAAATCCATGCACCCAAGTTTGGGAGTGTCCTAGAAACACACACTATTGATTGAGCATCATTTTGGCTTTTAATTGAACATGTTGAGTGAACATTCCTTCTACTATAATGATGAATCAATGGGGATGAAAAGTAGACCCCATCATCTTGCCTCGACCACCTATACAAAAATATCATGAAAAAAATAAAATGTGTTATAATTTTTGTGAAACTATGCTTTATAGATTCTACAGTCCATTATCCCACAATATTGGATACAAATATCTATCTTCTTGAATTCTCAATAATGTAGGGAAAATTAATTATAATCATCACTCCTCAATGATTATTTGGGTTCAATTTTTTCAAGAATGGGGATTTCAAGATATAATATAGAATTTTAGAATATTAAATCACTATTCATTAATCAATAGTGGAACATTATTCCTCTCAAGTCATAATTTGAACTAGTTCTCTAATAAAGGGTCACCACAAACTATATCGATTTCTTAACTGTTATCTAAGTGATAATAAATTGGTTTGGGAAAATTTATATATTATAATTGACACTAAAATTATATCTTTATGTTTAATTTCACAAAATTCCATGTAATCCTTTAATAGATATTTTTAGTGAACGTAAATAGTATTTTTGATGTCATGCAGGTAGTTTCATTAGTTCAAAACATCAATAGTGGATTTGAATCAACTTACACCTTATTTAGAATGGAAAGTATATCTTCTTTAGGATCAAAATAATTAGCTCAATGCAATATAAAATAAATTTCATTTTCCACTACCCACATAACCTTGGGGTTTATTTTCATCAATATTTTAAAAATCATAAAAACTATATCATTGTAATCAGGGGTGGATCTTGGTTCATCTTCCAATAGTCAAATGATTGATCTTGGATTTTCTTCCCTAGTGAGTCAAGGCTTTGGTTTGGTTGATATACATAATTAATAGAGAATGTAAAATTTATTCAATGATATTGTAAAAACACTTGATGCCATCAACTCCAAAATCATCAATGAATAAATATTCACAAATAAAAAAATTATTCTCCAAAAAATCATACCAGCATGGTAAGAAACCACTGAATTTTTTAACAGAAAAATTCTCTCATTTTATTAATTAATAACCAATAAATTAAAATTATCTTCAGAATTATCAAATTTTTACAAATTAAAAAATTAATATGAACATTCAAAGAAAAATCAAAATTAATTCAACAAAACATATGTGGGAAAATGTATTAAATTGAATCTATATAGAAATGAATAAAAAATAACACAATTCACCAATTTAACATGAGGAATATTCATTCTATCTATAAAACAGATTAAAAATTATCTTTTCAATCATGTTAATGTTATTTATCCATGATAAAATTGTTCTCAGTAAAATTCTAATAATAATATTTATTCCTTCTATTTAATAGTCTATTATTATTCTAGGTTATTAAATTTCTAGTTTTCAAATCATCATATCTATTATCCTGAAATCACATATATAGAATCATATATACTAAAATATTATTTTTCATCAAAAAGATTTAGTATATTCTAGTAAAATTTTCCATTAAATGTAACAATATTCCATTTTTTTAAATAAACAAAAATCACTTAATTTCATTGATTTCAAAAAATATATAAAATGAAACACCAAAACACAAAATAGTATACCAAACATTGAATTGGAACTCTAAAAAATGACACTGTTTCTTAGTAAAATCAATTCTATAGAAATAAAAATCATTAAATCATTATCCAATTCAAAATTAACCTATTTACATTACAGTATGTCTATACATAAATCCTAAAACAATTCAATTTAACCCACACTCAAACATGGTATTTGTTTTTATTTGTTTAACATATATCATAAAATATATCTACCATACTCATATTCATTATTAAATTTCTTATTTTTCCAAAACAACTAATGTAAACATTCAAAATCTCATTTCCTCTTACTTAATTATAGATTGTGAAAAATTAAAATCAAATGTGGACTTATATAATGACATTTTTATGATATACCCTAATTTCCTCATGCTTCAAATGACCTTTTGGCCTCAATATATTTTTCATTTGAGTGTATCATATTTATATTATTATATAGAAACTATATATTGTCTTTGTATGATTTATTCATTCCATAATGAAATATAATATTGAAAAAAATTTATTAATAATTAAATTGGAGGTGATAGTTTTTTAAAAAACAAAACATTCTTTAGTAAACTAAAACATGGTTCACTACCCATGGTGTCTAATTGCTATAAATATATCGTCTCAACACCATAGTATAATTAATATTTATACCATACATAACACTATAATAATGTATTCTAATTGTAACAAAATCACATAAAACATTATTTAATTACACAAAATTTTCTTTAACCATTATCTATGTCATATTCGATCAATTAACTATAATTTATCATAAATATATCCACATTATATATCAATATAATATTATCCTATTTTGATCGATGATGGATCAAACACCTATTGGTATTCGAACTATGATTTGATGGAATAAGGTAAGGGAAGAGAGAATACCTGAATAAAATATTCTAATTCATTTATGCATGGTCTATATATATATATAAGTTAATAAATAGTTACATTGTTATATGTTTAATGAAAAATAATACTAAAATATGAGGCACTAATTCTTGAAATATAGATCAAGTTGAAGTTTAATGGAGTATAGAGAACCAATTATCATATTCAAGATGTCGAGGATCAAGAAAGTATAATTTATTGATAATATTATGTGAGGAATCATAAGAGTGGTGGAAGTTATTAATTATGAATCATGATGATTCTATGATCAAGTAGGTTTGACCTCAAGATACGTTTCGTAGGAGTACTTAAACAATAATATTCAATCTAATCATTAGCAATTTATGTTATGTGAAATCAATTTTTAATTATTATGTTTTAGAGTATATAGAAAAAATTATGAGTGTTTTTTTGATATTTTTTATATTTTTTAGTAGATGAGGATTATAGAGAACCCCATATTGGGTACAGATTATGACCACAGATTCAGTTGTATGGAAATTCCATTACATTAAAAAAATTTACAAACATTTTATTGAAGAAGTATGTTATGAGGAGTTATTTTTAATCGAATGGTGTTGTCTATGAAAGTGGGTAGTATATCATGGGGTATGGTGGATCTAGGAGGATACATTATTTATTGGTATTTTGTGTTATTATGTTAAACAATATAATTCAAAATTATCACCACATAGTAGTTCGTATTCTTATGTTCTAAATTGTACTGTGATATATAATCCTTGTATTTATTGAATTTTTTATAGATTATAATTGAAATAATTTCAACATATTGATCATTATGTGAATATTTAATAGATATTTTTTTATTAAAACATGAATTTGAAAATTCCTTGAAAATTTTCTTTTACCTTTTTTAATAAACTATATAGTTTTGCAATAAAATATTTCATGGATTCAATTTTTGTATTAAAAAATAATGAAATATTTTAAAATTTAATGTGATTCAAAATTAATTTCTACAATTATTTACATATCACATGTTTGGTAGGAGAAAATGGTTCATTAGTTTAAAACCATGACCCGACTAATCAAAATAAACCATACCACAAAATCTAGGTAACAAAACTTCTATTTTGAAATAAAATTAGGACGAATTTAGGAATTATTTAAATGATTTTTTTATAATTTAATTCCAATATTTATATTATTTTTCCATGTGATAAGTTTGATAAAAAATCTAGTGCATGTGGGAGGAAAATGATGATGTTAAATTTTAAATGTACCGATGTTTTCATTTAATACCCAAGACCAAACCTGATAAATTTAATTCTATTTGTTCACACATAGGGAGTGTTGGTCATGGATTAAGTATTGTGTAAATGAGGATATTTTACCACTACTACATATACAACCATTTTAATTATTGGAGTCTTGTATAGTTTATTTCTTATAAGAAGGGTCCATATTCATTCTCTGTATCTTATTATTTAATTTAAGGGACTCAAATTTTATATTCTTCTGAATAAAACAAATTTTATCTTAGATAAAAGTCAATAATTGTTTATTAATTTTGTGGGCTCTATGATCATATATGATGTCATGTTTTTAACATTCATAATGTTTCATATAGAAACAGTGTCTATAATTCCAACTCTACCCATGTAAGTGTGGTCTCCATTTGTGGTAAATCTAATTCCCACTACGGTCAATATATTTTTTATCCGTAAATGTATTATAATTCATATAAATTGATCGATTATTTAATTTTATCTTCTAGTGAACTTGATCGATGATCCAATGGACCCTGTGGAATAGTTTGTGTGAATCACGAGAGACAATATTTCATTTAAAATTGTAATTATGAATAGATAGAGTTGTATGATTCTTATATAATCTCTAATTCAATTTAATTCACATTTAATGATTTGGGATTAATAAAAATTAAACTGAACATATATTGACATTGGATTATAATTATATGTAGGCTTCAACAATTGGTTTCAATATAGTTGACCAAAGGTTCAATTCTTTCAATATTTATGGACATGCTGACATTCATAGAGTTTAGAAATTGAAATAATTTAGAGATGATTATTTAATGAAGTATATATTCAATGATAATGCTGAATAATTAAATAATAGGATATGATAAATTGATTATTTATCTTCACATGTTAAATTTTTTAGGAATCCTCTTTCTTGTTTTATTTTTCAAAATAATATCTCAACTAAATCCCCTAAATGTTAAACTCTTTAGATTATTTCCTATTAATTATATCTATGAACAAACTAAATGTATTTTAATTTACTTATACCTTATATGAGTTATTTGGGTCATCCATAGTGTGTCACATAGTAAGTAAACCATAAATCTATTGATATCATACACACAAATGTTCATTTATGATATGTAATTCATATATAAGGATAGGAAATTAGTTATTACAATTCCTATTATATTAGTGTAGCTAGAATGTATCAGATCCTTATAAGATAGTAGATTGGATACTCACATCCACTATAGTACCAACCATTATTATTTCTATAATAAAAACATTAACAATTGAATAAAACACAAGTATAGTGTAGTATTGGTAATGGAAAACCAAAGAATATTAATTATCTTACCAAATAAATAATTGACCAATATTGATATGGGGGATATAAAATAAGAAAAAAACATGTCATCATTTTTCATTGAAAAGAATATTTATTTATATTCCATGTGTTGAGAGGATATCAGTAGGTTTGTATAATGATACATATATTTGTAATCCATGAATATACTTTATTTTACTATGGAGATTCATGTTAATTAATTAATCCTATTTTAGTAAATGGGGCAGACCATTAAATAATGTGGTTTTAAACCTTATAATGTTAAGGAAAATAATTGAGTATAATTCAAGGTTAATAGAGGTGATTTAAAGGTGTGATATTGTAATGGGAATAGAACATTTAAAGTATGATATTGTCTTATTACATGAGAAAAATTATAATTACATGTATATAATGAATTATATTCATCCATTGAAATCATGTATTAATTTTGTATGTTCCCTTGTATTTCTATAATAAAATTTTTACTATAAATTTGAATTTTTGCTTTCATATGCTTGAAAGGGGTAAAAATGGAATTTTCCCCTAACAGATGATATCAGATAATTTTTTTACTACTCAATTGGTCTCTTAAAGGGTTATATATCTTGGGAAATTAGACTGGTGGATATCAAATCCCTTCATATTTTATCTGAATAATTAATAAATAATACTAAATAAATTATAAATTAATTAATTCACACAATTTCAATCGGTAATATATTTTGAATATTGTGTTGGATTTAATTATATATCCACTATTGAGCCCAACATGGATTTTTCTTCTTAGGTGGGGAAAATACATAATTTGGGTGTCACGGTCGGCATGAGCCCCATTTTATCTTTTATTTATTTTTCTTTGTTCTCTTCATCTCTTTTTTATTTCTTAGTTTCCAAATTAATTATACCACATGTGGTTAGGGGATCATCCTTCACATGTAAAATAGATAGAAAAAGGGAGGGATAGATAGAGGGATAGGGATAGGGAATGGAATAAGAGTACATCTATAGAGACTAGGACACCCTGAATCATCAAACAACTACTGTGGACAATTGAAATTAGCTATGATTCATTAGATTTGGCATAAAAGTATTACATTATTATATTTTCTATAAACCCTGATTGTTTAATTATTTTCAAACTTTATATATTCATTATAATTTATTATGGACCTTTGGGTCCCTACCTATAGTTTTTTTAGGTTAAAAAAATTGTTTTTGAGTGATTTGATGGTTTTCCATTCGAGAAAAACCATCTACATGACATACGGTTCTGGGAACACGTGTTTTGTGTTCTGTCATTTTGCGGAAGATGACTTTCAGGAAGTACATTTCCTGTATAGGGTATACACACCATGTACTGGTATCTGACCTTGAGGTCGAGTACAAATCCAGGATTCTCTTGTATAGGGAATAAGGCTGTGTACATTACACAACTAGAACCAATGTGGGTCGCACATCGTGTAGGAGTACATTGACATGCCATGCACATCCCTGAGTCATTTTAGGGACATTGGTAGTTACCCCATGTGGGGTACACAACATGTACTCATCATAGAATATGTGAATATTGAAATTTACAACCCATTTACAGTGAGATTACATTCCCATGTGGTTATTGTTAGTTCAACACATGTTATTAGGGAGACACGCTGTGTAATTCCCCTATTGAAAACCTTTTTGTGTTTTCAAATATTTTATCCAAAGATTTGTAACTAGAACCATATATAGTATATTCTGAGTATCAATACCCAATTTTTAGGATGTTGAATCTATTGTGGTGATTTATGTAATCCTTGGTGGAATTACATACTTTTCCCAAATTGAGATGTTTTTCTAGAAGTAATTAAATCCAGTTGTCTCCTAGGTGTGAGGACCATTGACATGGGATGATCCATTAGCGATCTCCCATGAATTTTTCCATTATATATCATGTTTGAGAATGTATTCCTTGTAATTTATTCCCTCATTTCCTCAGTGTCCTTGAGACTAGTTTTTTTAGGATTCCTGATAGGATTCCCCAAGGTACATATTGACCAAGAGGATCATGTGTAGTATGCCTCTATCTTCTTCTTCGAACTGAGCATCCCCTATGGGATGAAATTTCTTAAATGTAAACCTTTGGAATAACTTTTAGGATACCTTTACCTATATAAAATTTTGGGGATCACATATAGGATGCATATCCTTTATTATACAGTTATAGAGGGACCTCTTTAAGATTTCTTCACATATATGTTTTTATAAGAATTCTGTCTGGGAAGCCTGTGTCAAATTCCCATTTTTTGATCATAAGTATGATTTATCATTTTAGCATTTTAGCTAAGGATCCTAGGTATAATGCCTTATCTTGTGTTTAGACGATAAGGATCACAAGTGAAATGCCTCTTAGATGTTTTTACTTGAAGGACCTTGAGGGTGACCCATTGTCTGACCGATCTATAGTTAGTACGTTCAGTTTGGATAGATATGGAATTTGATGTCATCACAGAATCAGTTCCTAACATTTAATACCACGATTTTGTGTAATTAGTGTTATGTTTAGGCATTTATCCTACCAAAAAAATCATTATGCACAATGACATGTTTATTGTTGATGAATCATTGATTAAAAGAGGTATTTTCTAGTTGGTGTTTGTTGAGCCTAATGTGATGCATCTTTCATTATTTTTGGTATGACTAGATCTTCTTCCTGGGATTTGTCTTCTAAGTATTTAAAATTCTTGTATTAATCTTTATACCCATCAGTACTACCAAGGATGAGTACTTTGAATGAATATAAATTGATTATTAGATTATTGAGATTTCTACAAATGTTTCTCTGTATCAAGATGTTGCGCCTACTACTATAGTATACAAGATTGAAATCCATAGTAATGATACTATTTGATGATACCACTCTCCCAAGAGACAAGGATGATTTATCTCTCATATGGTTGATATACAGTGAGGATGATCCTTTTCTCCCCTTATTGATATGTTTAGAGAATTATTCCTCTCTCTATTGCTTAATATGTTGTAGGGATTATTACACTCTCCCTAGTTAGTTATATAACTGTGGTTTTGGGCCTGGAGTCTCTCATTTTTGGATTCCAAAAAGGATTACATTATTACAGATGATAGGGATGATTGTAGTATACCATAATATAGACTTCAGGTGTGGCTATGGAATCTCGTTGTTGTTTATCGATTTATATCTAATAAGGGTCAGACCCTTAGGGATTGTTCGAGTTCTGAATGACTTGATTACCTATGGATTAAGACATAGGGATTATACATTGGATTGTATTTATGTGGCCTGAGTAGCATGGTGTCTAGATTAGTGACCAATTATAGTATGTCCAGATGTAATTACTTGAAATCAACTTTTCCATGATTAAAGGTGAGTACAAGTGATCCCAGATGTAGGAAAAGTATCCCATAGTAGTGATATAGCTTTCTCAGATAAATTTACATTGTTGTCTAATGTATGTATATTTCTGTTGGGATTATAGACTCATAGATCAAATTAAGTACATATAGCATGAGTGGAATGATTTCAATCTCAATTACATTGTATAAGATGTCTTGTCGATTAATATTACTGGCCTAGGTATTGGATGAAGAATGGTTTTATTTCATTTCATTCACATTATTCATAAATATTCATATATATGAATATATATATATAAGTATGGGTCTATATAACTATACACACATTGATATAGAAATATATGGTGTCAACGACTGATTTGACTGAGATTATAGATTTACGTTTAGATGGTGGTCTCACATTATTATTTTTACATATTTGATATAGTTTTGTCTCGGTTAGGCAGATCATAATGATTTTACATTAACTTATGGCATCACATATAATGGGATGATAATTGGGTGGCCTAGTGAGATTATTTCTCACCCCGACACATGCACCTCAGTGTACATGTCTATTATATATCTTCTTTTTAGGTTTATCATAGTTTCATGGTCTAGAGGGATTTGGCCCTTAGTTTCATGTTCAAGAAGAGATACTCATGTGGATTCTTCTGATTACGATGGTTCAATTTGACTGTATAATAGAGATTGGGTATGTGTTATGGATTGGAGATAGTAGTTGATCCTAGAAATTTTATTTATATGTCTTTTTTATATTTGTCTATGTATGTTCAGCCCATCGGGAGACCAATATTGTTTATATAGAATCATTGTTCATACGTTTAGGAGAATGATTTTACTACTACAACATTTTCTATTTTAGTTCAATTACTATTTTTTCACTTTGTATATTAACTTTTTAGTATGGTAAATAACTATATTTTTAGTATTTTAACTTTCATATGAGGTAATATCCCCCACACTTTGACACTCAAGGTCCTCACTAATAGATGGAAGCCTATGGCATATAGGTAGGTGCGCTTCAGGCCTACAAAAATTGGATCAGGGAAAATTTTTAGAGGAATCAGGGTCGGGATGTAAAATTATGGTATCAAATATATTGATTTACTTAGATTTACTACATGGGATATGGTTGAGAAAAGTATTAGGAATGTGTCAAAACTTATGATGGATATCATACTGGGGCATCATGAAAACATGTTCCGGTAAGATTTCATAGTTTCTAAGGGATGAGTATTACTCTTATTATCTAAAATTTTACAATTTTATATTATTTTTCTATGAGTGATGCACATGTTGTGTTTTTGTTTTTATATAATATGGATCTCTAGATACTGGAAATTGGTAATAGTCATGTGATGGATTTTTATTATTTTCCAGAAAATGAATTTTTCATCTCATGCATGGTATTTAAAAAATCAGATCCACATCATATAGTCTTTCTAGTGTGTGATTTTTTTTCTATTGACTAGGGATTATTTTCTTTTTACTCCTTATATAGGTATATTTCATTATGATGGAAGGTTGTGTGGACATTTGTTTTTATTTTTATGGTTTATGATGATGAGTCATTCCTCATATATAAGATGTAGGATTACCCTAGTAGGTTGATATGACACATGATGCCCTTCTATTTTACCCCTAGTATTTTGTTTTTTGTATGGTTGTGGAAATAAAACAGATATCAATGTACGATGCCAATCAGAACTGGGATTTTTCTAGTGAGCTAGTCATCATTGGAAATTACCATATACAGATAGCCACTAACCATTAGTTTAGTATCCCTACTATGTTGGTATCTTGACTGCTAAGGAGTAGTCCCTTTCAAGGATTCTCTATTAGGATCAAGCCCTTGTGGGCCTTGTTTTGAGTATCGACTCTCATTTTTAACTGTGATATTTACATTGCATTTATAGGTTTATATTTTTAGGCTAGGTGGTCCTAACGTTTGACCTAGTTGTGTGACATGATATGTATTGATTTATGGGAGGCCTAGAGTTCAATATATTTTACTTCGACCCTTTTAGGTGGATGTTCATTTTGTTTGAGCGAAACCCTTGTGAGAGAGGTTGGTCCATGTTGATACACTTATTTTTTGTAGTGACTTTAGTTGTATTCTCATTTTCAGATCGATGCATGGTAGGTCAACAAGTTTTTTTGTTGTAGGCACGTTTATTCCATTAGCTTTCTTATTAGAACTCATGGTACTTCAATATCAAAACAGGCCTTAAGGGGAAAGACTGTATGGGTACCTATCCTAGTTGACCGATGTTTAATCTATTTGAACATGTGTTCTAAAAGATAATTTGGTATAATGAAACTGACATGTTGTTTATCACGGTCAGTTTAGTCATGTGTTAGAAAAATCACGAGAGTATGAGTCAGGTGATAAAGGGACACACTGGTTGCATGTGGTAAAATTGGGATCATAAATCTCTGAGTGGCCATGTGCGGGGCTAGGACATATGTTTTCAAGATGTTCCTTAGGAATGGAATCATAGGAGTTATTATGCTCGAGGAGTGGTATAAAATAATCCATATGGGTGGGGGAATTCACCATTGGTCATTAGGAAATAGAGGATCTAATTTTATATTTTAATTAATTTTCTTGTAGGAAACATTGACCTAAGATTTTGGTTTTTAAATGATGACAATTGTATCGCTCTAGTTAGTTGCACCAAATTGATCATTGTTAAATGGATTCCATATATGCGATAGTTTTTGATACTATGTGTATGGTTGTTGGAAAGTAAAAATAGTTAGGTTGTGAAAATACATTGTTTGAGGGTGTGAATTCTAGTCTTTCAATTAGTAATCACAGATAAGATAATGATTTTTATGGGTATTTTGTACAGTATCATGCTTTCCAGACTGAAAATTTTAGTATAAATATTATTTTCTCCTTCCATATGCATGTAATGGTTAAAAATATAATTTTCACATAGCATATTATCACAAATTATATTTTTTACCACTCTGTTGGTCTCAAAATTGTGTGTTTACACAAGGACCAGAGTTTTGTGGAAATCCAAGCCATTCTATTTCTAGATGAATAATTAATAATTAATATTAAATAAATTAATTATTAATTTATTCATAGAATTTTTTTCGGTCATATATTTTCAATGGAGTGTCAACTTGTTAATATGCCTCTTTCATTTAGTATAGAACATGTATTTTTCCTATTTTGGGCATAAACTCGAGTTCGACCAGGGGAACGACCCAAGCCACTATTTCATTTTTTATTTTCTTTTTCTTGTTTTTAATTTTCTTCATTTCTTTAATCTTTCCCACATATATTATCATCCATGTGGAGGAGGAACATTAGTTGAAAATACAAGAGATTGAATGATATTTAGAGAGAGATTGTGTGTGTGTGAAATGGATATGGAGGGGAATAATGGTACATCCACAGAGCCCAAGACGTGTGGAATCGTTGTATAGAAACTATCCACCATGGAACTAGGTGATGTTCTAGAGGACTCCACCCAATGGTTTTCCATTTTTTTTATTTTCCATAAAGAAACATATTTTAATTATTTTCATGTTTAAAATGCCCATTATTATTGCTTATGGACCCTAGTGGTCCGATTTACTGGTTTTTGTGTGAACATGTTTGTTTGGGGTTTATTAGAGGGTTTTTTCGCTCATGAAAACCCCTTTACATGGTGTATGGTTCAGGGAACACACACTTTGTTATCATAAATTTTGAGGAAGATTAAATTTATTATGTACACACAATGTACTTGTACTCAGTTATGTAGCTGAGTACCTAGACATTCTTAACATGTAAGGAGACATCACCATGTAGATTGCACGACCATACCCCATGTCGGTCACATACCATGTAGGAGTACACGGCCAGGCTAAGTACATGGCCATACCGTTAGAGGGAACCATAAAGGTATCACATGTGGGTTACGCAAGTTGTACTTGGCCGTTTACACACTATATTTTATGGGATTACATGTCGAGGTTGTTCGTTGGGAGTATGCATTGTGTGCTTAGGGAGACATGCCATGTACTACACCATTTAAACATTTGTTTTATTTTAATATCTTTTAAACCATTTTTAAGAACTAAACACATTAGTAGTCCATTTTGAGTATCTTTATGTGTATCTTTTGAGGGAGAAACATGTTTAGTGTTTTTTATATTCCTTAGGGGATTATACGACTTCACCTAAACAAATAAGGTTTTCCTCTAGTAAACATATACATCATTTTCATGAGAGTAAAACCCTTTTATTTAGAATGATATATGATATCACACTCATGAATGATTCCTTCAATGATATTCATATAGGATTTATTCCTTGTGAGATATTCCCTCTCAGAAAATAGGAGAAAAGAATAGTTGTTTCTAGGAATCCCCTATAGGATCCCTCTACTTACATTTACTCCTAGAAGATCACGTGTTGTAAGATGGATTATTTTACCTAGAACTGAGGATCCCATATATGATGACTTTTCCTACATTCCAACCATAAGAATCAAATTTAGTATCCCCTTACCTATATATTTATTTGAGGATCACATGTAGGATGCCTCTTCTTTATTATACAGGTATATAGGACCCCATACAATTCTTTTAGTATTATGTTGTTCTGAGGGTACCTTGTACAATGCACCTATTTTCTTGTCATTTGAGGATCCAAAGTTGGATTCCTTGTTTACATTTGCAGCTATGTATCCCATATAGTATTCCTCCACTTGGTTTTATACATTTAGGATCCAAAGTAGGATGCCTTTTTGGAATTTTTACTTGAAGGGCCCAGATGGTTCCCCAATGTTTGATATACACTGAGTTAGTATGTCAGGTATGGATATAGATGGTATTATGTGTCACATTAAAGCCCTTTATGAACATGTATTCCCATGAGGCTGTGGAAGAAATTTTCATTTTAGTAATTTTCAACCGTCACTCAATTTTTATATACATTAATAGGTTTATATTTGATGTGCTGACGATTACTAGAGGTGTTTCCTATTTAGTGGTTGTTAAGCCTGACAAGAGGCATCTTTATTTATCACTGGGATTCCCAACATTCTTTATGGGATCCAGGATCTATGAAATTTTATTTCTTATATTCATTTGGGTACCCAGAGGTAATATCTATGATCTAGTATCTGAGCCTATATTTTTTCATTATTATATTATTGGGATGTACATAGGGGTTTCATAGAATCCATAAGATGGGGATCCAAATATGATATATAGTTATGGAACCGATCATAATGATACTCGTGGATGATTCCACTATCTCAACATATTAGGATGATTCTACCCTCCTTTTATTTATATATTAATTGGATGATTCTACTATCCTCTGATTTATATATGAAAAGAATGATTCTTCCCTCTATTAGATAATATATGATTGGGATGGTTACACGCGGTCATATCAGTTACTTAACTGTGGTGTTGGGAATTTTATCTCACATCATTGGATACTGGAAATGATTGTGATATTATGAATGATCGGTATTATTATTCTCTCCCTTATTAGAGATAACATGGGTGGGAATAATGTCTCATGGGTGAGTTCTCTTTTCAAATTTCATAAGAGTTGTACCAATAGGGATTATCTGAGTTCTGAATGACATGACTTCATAAAGATGGAGTCCTTGGAATTAGAAAATATAAATTATTTACATGGATAAAGTAGCATGAAATATTTTTTAGTGACCATTTACATGATTTCTATATGTACTTCCCGGGAATCCATGATTTCATTTAGTAGAGGAATGTACGGGTGACCCCAGGTGTAAGATGAGTACCCCCCTATGGTGACATAGAATTATGAATGAAATTTATTGTGTTGGATGAAACACGTATATGTAAATTTGGATTATGGACCTAGATATCAACTTAATGATACCTGGTTTGAGTGACATGACATCCAACTAAACTCCCTTGCATAAGAAGTCAAGGCGATCTGGTTTATAGAACCAAGGATCGGCTTCTGAATGGTTTTATGTCATTTCATTCTCCTTATTCATTAATATAAATTTTTATTTATAAATTTATAGGTATGTTACTAGAAATTTATAATCATATCTATTAGGAAATATATCGTTTCACTTTCCCATTTGACTAGGATAACATACCCGAGGTTCAAATGTGGTATCAGTTTAATGGATTTAGTTACTCTTTTTAGTTGTTTCTTTTCTAGGCCGAGTTTCATTCATTTTAATTCACTTATAGAAGAAGATTTTATAGATTCATATTTGGGGTGGCCTAGTGAGATTATTTATCACCCATGCACGTGAACCTTGATTTATGTGTAGACCTTATTTCTACTTTTTGGATTGAACATCATTTTATTGTCGACAGTGGTGGGGCCATATGTTTAATATGGTAGTGGAGATTCTTGTTTCTTTTATTTTAATTAAGATGGTGTGGATCGATAGTGTCTTTAATACCAGGTATGTGGTCTGGATAAGAGTTATTACTATAGCCCCAAAATATTATTTCAATTTTTTTGTACTCCTCTATATGTATGGTTATCCCTTTTGGTGGCCATTGTTTTATGTATGGATTAGTTTTTTAGAATTTTGAAACATTTTTTTATTATTAAAACATGTTCTATTTTAGTTTATTTACTACTTTTAAACACTTTTTATTTACTATTGGGCATGATACATAGCTATGTCCACTATTTTCTTCATCTAATATGAGTGAATAGTATCCTTAGTATAATACTTGAGGCCCCCACTACTAGTTAATAGTCTCTTGAATATGTGGTGGCACACATGAGGCCACATAAATAACCATATCAAGGCACCATTCTTGTGTCATCCGGGTCAAGATGTTACATTTTTATACGGTAGGAATGTTACATCTATTAATAAATATTATTATTTCATGGTTTTTAATAGATAAAGTGTAAAATGGAATGGTTTTTAGTTTATTGAATCCCAAATTATCACATATAAATTAATGATTTTAATAATCTTTGTATTTGAAGATAAAGTTAATAAATTTATAGGATTGATAAGATTTTTATTAATGTATTCATATAGGATTTTAACTATTAACATTTGTGGTGGGAGATCATGTTTGATATATTAATATATTTTGATAAATATCATATATTATATAGTCCCAATTATTTTTAAAATATTGTTACATGATTTTAAGCATAATTATCAATTAAATAAAATCATTGGATCAAAAATTATATTTTATTAGGAAGAATAGTTAAATAATTAGTGAACATGAAACTACAATAAAAAAATTCATTTATCTCCATAATGAGCTACTAAATTCCATTGATCTCATACAAATATAAAGGATAACCTTTGAATTTGATAGACAATAGTGATGTGATAAAAATCTATTCTAGGGAATAAATAAGGGAATAAATCATAACACCTAAGTTAGAAGGCATAATATGACCCCATAGATGGGTTGTATCATTAATAAACATACAGAATCATAACATATAGAACATGGAATCTTATGAACATAGAATAATTGGATTGTGAAACCAATTTATAACATCACAGAAACTTGAGTCAAGGAAAAAAACCATGGCTATATCACATAGTGGACAATGTCCCAATGTTGGTTAAGTTTACTCTATAATCCCAAACATAATGCCTAATGAGAGTAAAACATTACCCAATGCATTGGAGAGCTATTTGTGTTTACCCATCATAACATTTTGATGAATATTAATGCCACAGATATTATCAATCATAAGGAATAAACATACGTTTTACACTTAGAAAAAAAACAGGTATCATAAACATGTCATAAGGTAAAAACAAACAGGGTATACCAATGGTATCTATGAATCAATGGATCTAAATAATTAATGGTCATTAATAAATTGAAAATAATAATTGATAATGCATAATGATATCTATATGAATTGAAAATATGAAAAATTGTGGTTTGGTAACATTTGAAATGTTCCACTTTTTTAGGGTTTTATAGGTGAAATAGTTCTTCAAGAGCATAATGGAATAATTTTTTTTCACAATACCATAATGGAACTAAAATATTTTTTCATGATAAATTGTGTGATTTCATAAAAAAATATTACTGTCTTATAACATTTTATGTATTGTACTTGATAATGGGTATGAAAAAGAAAAGTTCCCCTTAATAGGGGTTCTTTATCTCAAGTAATTAAGAAGTGAACCTTTTAAAACATGTAATTACCCATATAAGAAAGATAAATTGAGATAAATAAATATTTTTTTAAAATATAAAAATAATATAAAATTATTATATAATAATAATGAAGAGTTAGATTTCGGTAGAGGGTGAGAAATTATAACCCAATAAAAATATGGAGGTTCAGAGAGTGATACACTACATTTCTCTTTCCTTTTGATGAACTTATTGAATCCTAATGTTTAATAATAAAAAACTTGTCATTAATTAATTAATGAAACATATTCATTTTTATTTTATCATATATAATCCTTATATGACCTCTTACTACCATTTCGTTAATAGTATTACATTATTACCATTGTTTCCAGAGTTATCCATTTTCTTTTTTTATGCATGTTTGTCACAAATTTTTTGTTTCATGTTTATGGTATATTGATTAATCATATCCAAAATTTTATTCATTCAAAATTTAAAAAATTTAATTATTTAATAAAATTTTATTACCATTATTAAATTTTCAATATGGAAAATGAGTTACATCACATGATGAAGATGGTAGGTCGTATGCACAGATCACTAGTGCAGAAAATGTAATTTACGTCGGTTATTTTTCAATTTTTACGTTGGTTTTTAGCTGACGTTAATACAGATGACGTTATAAATAATGTTTTTACGTTGGTTATTTAAAAACCGATGTAAAAAACATAACATCGCAGTGTTTATCACGTCGGTTAATTAATAACCGATGTTAAAAAACCTAGGGGGGCGTTTATAACATCGACTATTATATAACAGCCGTGATAAACCGGGGGGGGGGGCTTTATCACGTCCGTTATAAAATAACTGATGTTATAAACACGTGTGGGGGAGTTTATCACATCGGTTATTGAATAACCGATGTGATAAACTCCTGGGTGATGGTTTCTCACGTCGGTTATTTAATAACCGACGTGATAAACCAATCTGGGGGGGGGTATCACGTCGGTTAATCAATAACTGACGTGAGAAAGGGCCTGGGAAATGGTTTATCACGTCGGTTGTTCAATAGCAAACATGATAAACCATTTCACAGACCGTTTATCACGTCCGTTATTGATTAACTAACGTGATAAATCATTTCCCAAGTCCTTTATCAGGTCGGTTATTACATAACCGACGTGATAAACCATGCAACAGGTGTTTATAACGTCGGTTATGAAAAAAAACCGATGTGATAAACCCATCTCGATTTCTTTATCACGTCGGTTATAAAATAACCGATATGGGAGAAATTTTTTTTAAAAAAAAAATCGACTGCAGTCCTCTGCTCTCCCCCAAAATCAACCAGAAACCCAATCAATAATTCGTACCACAAAAAAAGAAGGAGATAAAAATACGTACTAAAGAAAATTTAAGAATTTACATTGGTAACATATAAAACTTACCCCACATGATAGCCCCCACCCTCATGTATACCCCCTATACAGCCCTCCACCACCCCATTGGAGCCCCCACCACACCCCTAGACTGCCCCCCCGACCCCCTGGACAGCCCTAAACACCCCTCGAAAACCCCCCACCCTCCTGAAAAACTCCCCCTCACCCCCTCACCCCACTTGACCACACCCACCACACCCCTGGACTGCCCCCCGACCCCCTGGACATCCCTAAACACCCCTCAACAACCCCCCCACCCTCCTGAACAACACCCCCTCACCCCCTCACCCGACTTGACAGCCCCCACCACACCCCTGGACTGCCCTCCGACCCCTTGTCTAGCTCCAAAGACCCCGGGACAACCCCCCACCCTCATGTATACCCCCACACCCTGGACAACCCTCCCCCACCCCATTGGAGCCCCCACCACACCCCTGGACTGCCCCCACCCTCCTAAACATCACCCTCACCCTCTCACCCCACTTGACAGCCCCCACCCCATTGGAGCCCCCACCACACCCCTGGACTGCCCCGACCCCCTAGACAGCCCCAAACACCCCTCTACAACCTCCACCCTCCTGAACAACACCCCCTCACTCCACTTGACAGCCGCCACCACACCCCTGGACTACCCCCGACCCCCTGGACAGCTCCAAAACCCCGGGACAACCCCCACCCTCATGTATACCCCCCCCACACACACCCTGGACAGCCCTCCCCGACCGCATTGGAGCCCCCACCACATCCCTAGACTGCCCCCCCCCACCCCTTGGATAGCCCCAAACACCCCTCGACAACCCCCACCCTCATGTATACCCCCCACCCCACCGGACAGCCCTCACATACCACTGGACACCCCCAACCCCACTGAACACCCACCACACCCTTGAAACCCCTCCCCCCAGACCAGAATCCATACCAGAAAAACCATCATAATTAGACCAAAACAAGAAGTATAGAAAAATTAAACATTCACATATATAAAATTCAAAACTTAAACTGTCAACTTCAAAAAAAAATCCAACCTAAACAACTACCAAATACACAATTACAATGACAATATTCAAAATTATATTTTACATTAAAAACAACTAAAAGTTAATCAAACCTGTAAAATAATTTGAACACTCCACTTGTAAGTGTTTGATGTCTTCAGCATTATAGAGATGAGGGTCATCAAAAATCTACAAATGAAAAGGATAGTACTAAACGTGTATAATGAGTAAATGAAATTGAAATATTATGGCAGAGTTTAAGAGGAAATCTTACCAGGTCAAAATTCACAACTGTCCTAGTTGTTATTATTTCATACATAAATCTTAACATATAATATCCGCATTCGATGATGCCTTGTTGTTCATGAAAATTCTGTTTGAATGAGTGTAAATTCAATATATTATTTTAATGTAATAAATCAAAAAGTACAAATTATAAATGGATATTTACCTTCGCATTTAAATATTTGATATTTTCATTCCTTTTCTTTGTGTTTTTTCGAAATTAATCCCATGCCTTGTTAGAAAATAATAATAATGGGGTAAATTTTAAATTCATTATAATATATAAAACTATTGAGAAATTGAAACTTACTTTTCCAATATATTCGTAAAACTTTCCCGCACATCATCAGGGACAGAGCATGTCCAATAAAGTGCTTTCTCCCTTGGAAAAAAAACCCCTAACATCCAATGATCACTGATAAATGGAAATTTAATGTTAGTGGTTTTTTATGTTAAAAGATAATTAACTCTTTGAGAGAGATGTGATTCATACCTCTCACAAAAAGGAATCATCCAACATTGTGTGACTATATTCTTTTCAAGTCTTTCAGCAATATAAAGAATTCTTTTTTCCTCATCCAATGCACTTGCTTCAGGGGAAATAAATTGTGGGTCCATGAATCCATATACATCTGTCAGCTCATTCATCTCACAAATTGTATAAAGATACCTAATACAAAACAGACATAAGTATACATTTTTTATAAATATAACGCTGGGAAAAGGTGTTAAGACATACATGGAAAAAAATTTCACCACATTGATGCCCAACTTATCTCCAGTAACAAGCTCCATGAATTCAGTTTTCATACTCCCCACATTTATTTCACGTCCACAAACATGAGATTCCATTGGAAACTCATAATGACCCTCCAGCGAATTTGAATATATTGAAAATCTGTCAGGACTACTAGAATCTATATCTGATGTCATAACCATTTGTCTTTGTTGTTGTCTATACAGTATTTAATTACCTTTGATGTATTCCTGTAAAAATAAATTGAAAAATAAATTAGTTTTCAAATGATAAAACTTTAAAAAAATGATATAACATTCATACCTCTATGGTAATGAGTCGAAGAAGTCTGGATGGCCAAATTAAAAAATAGCTGATACAATGTCCAACTGTCGCCACCTCATCTGTAGGTAATGGTACCCGAGCTGATCTATCTATAATATCATGTACAGTGACCCTCTGATTCTCTACCTCTAATTTTTGATGATGAACTGTATCTCCTATAAAATATACCAACCCATATGATATTATATGATGTTGAGAATCATCAACATACAACTTGCAATAAGTAGGAAGCTGCGGCGGAGGAGTAGGATAAAAAATGAGGTCAGCAGGCTGAGGTGGGGGAGTGGGAGCTACTGGCGGAGGTAGAGGATAAATAATGGGGTCTACAGGAGGAGGTGGAGGAGTGGGAGCTACAGTCTGAAATTGACATTGCATGTATGCAAACAAAGACTGCACCGACACTCTAATCTTGTCCTCCGTCTTCTCATTAATATTATGAACTTCAGCTTCCAAGGATTCAAAATTTTATAAACCCCCTCACCGTTTGAAGTTTAAGAACGTGGCAACACATTTCTTACCGATACATCGGCCGGATATCATCTTAGATGACCAGGATGTTCGGGCCTTCCCAATCCTACAGATAAAATATCTTCTCTCCCAGTAGCTGTAAATGTCCCCTGTGAACTCTGCTCCTCAAGAGAGACCTGTATTAATTAATTGAACATTTCTGTAATGATTGAAATTATATGAAGAAAATGGTTAACTTAAATAAAAAATATATATATCTTAGAATCCTTTCTGCTACGATTCTCGATTCATCCGAAATATATTTCCCCTTTTTTCCCTTCTGAGCTTTCTTCCATTTTTCATGTCTAGATGGAGGGGATGGAGGGGCCACCTCTCTAGAGCATGAAGACTCAGCTCTTAGTTATTGAAATTTTTCCACCATCAATTGTTCTTCAAATAATGCATACCCTCCCCGAGATAAACTATGAGGGTATTCATTTTTAGATTCAATATCCTGATGATCTTTTCTTGTTTGTGGTATATTAAGAATAAGAAATCATTAAAAAACGTTAATAAGATCATTTATATAAGAAATCTTATAAAAGTTTACACCGCCCATACCAAAAATGACTCTTTTCTTCTACTTTCAAAAAACATTCTCCATGTTTCTTCATCTATAAAAGGATATATACAACATGGATTGTCATGACTCCTATGACCATAAATGAAATCATATGAGAGGGTTGAATTGAAATCCCTCCATCTCTTGGAATCCAACGATAAGCATTTCTTCCTGACTCCACAAGTGTCAGGAATATCAAATTTCATCTGATAAAGAAGTGGTTAAACATATTATATATACTAGAAATATTTAAAGAATATTCAAACAATAGAAAAAGGTCTTACCAAAATCGTCTCCCATAACAGAGAGATTATCTCTTTATCCACACTTCTCCAGTCATCATACAGAATGCTTACTTTGATCTTAGCCTGTGTTGCTACAAAACTCTTAAAATATTTTGCATTTGGACCTCTAGGAATATCATCATCATCAAACCCAATGACTATCCTCTGATCCTGCGTACGGGAAACTGATAATTTTGGTAAACGTGGGCACCCACGTTTACCAACCTTTGAACTGTTTGTCATAATAGGAGCATTTGAATGTTCCTCCACAGAGGTATGACCAATATTCTCATCTCTAGAATCATGTGGTTGATCAACTGAATGATCTGTCCTTATCCTTCAAATCAAAAAAACAAATGTTAGTTCAAAAATATACAAATTCGAATATTTTAACACTACTGTAATCAGAAAATAGAAAAGTGTACTATGTTACATAATAGTAAACATTGGTAATATGGTAAGAATGTTAAACAATGGTAAAGATGGTAAATATAGTCAAGATGGTAAACATGGTAAACATGGTAAACCTGGTAAACATGGTAATGTAATTGTCACTGAATAAAAATAATAGATATATAATTCATGTAATGGTAAACATGATAAAGTAAACTAAAAAAACATAAAACAAACAAAAATGTATACTTATTTTGTTTTAAAACTTGTTTTAATTAATAAAAAACTTACAACATCTAACATTTATGAAAAAAGTAAATGTAATCATGAAATAAACATTTGTTAACTATAATTTTAGGACTGTACAAATGGATTGTTTTCCCAAATTCATTCGTCATGATCCTTCCTTATGGCACAAACCATGTCTTCAACATGCTCATCATTATGTTCTGTTAATATTTCCATGGAAGTACGGATCTCAAATAAATCAGCATCTTCATCAACTTCATCCTCACCAACATATTGTTTTTTCCCTTGTAAAACAACAGCCCACTACATATCTGATTGATCTACAACATAGAAAATTTGTTTTTCATGTGTTACCATTATAAAAGAATCACCTGTGTCTTCCAATCTATTCATATTAACAAGTGTCATTCCAAATTCATCGTTTCTGACACTGTTGTTACCGTTAAACCATTTACAGTTAAAAACGGGAACTTTAATTTTAAAGTAATCAACCTCCCATATGTCTTCAATCACTCCATAATATGAACATTATACATAAATTGGGTTTTTGTCCTTAGCACTTGAAAAATGCATTGATTCTGCAAACACCAATACACCACTATTCTGAACTTCACTTCTGTTTTCCTGAGCTTTCATATGAAATGTATATCCATTAATGTCATAACCAGACCATGTTATCACATTTAAACATGGACCAACCACTATCCATTTTAATTTCTTTGATACATCTGATCTACTAAGCAATGTCCTTTTAATCCATGACAAAAAAGTTTTGTTGTGCTCATTCAAAATCCACATTTCTTTCTTCTTTGGATGACATTTTTTCGACTCATTAATATGCAATGTGATATACGGTTGAGCATCAGCTATGTTATTCAAGATGTATGATTCTAACTTCTTCATCTATTCAGTTGACAATGATTTTAATTTCAAGCCACGAATCCAATTTCCCTCATTATTAACTCATTCTTAGTGAGATGGAGGCAAACCTATGTGTTGCACCGCAGCCAAGTAGCTCGTACAAAACTCTGCTACCTTCTCAGAAATATACTTTTCAATAATGGACGATTCAGGTCAATATGGATTTTTAACACACCCCTTTAATATTTTCATATACCATTCAAAAGGATATATCCAACAAAGATATACAGGTCCACAAAGCTTTATTTCTCAAACCAGATGAATCATTAAATGCACCATTATATCAAAAACATTTGGAGGAAAATACATTTCCAATTGAAAAAGTATAAAAATTGCATCCTTTTCTAAAATGTTCAAATCATTCACATCAATCACCTTGTTACAAATTGAATTGAAAAAATAACACAACTTCATCATAGTATTTATGACATGAATGAGAAATATTCCACGCAATGAAACTGGTAGAATTTGTTGCATCATGATGTGACAATCATGTGATTTCATACCTATCAACTTCAAGTCCGTCAATGAGACAAATTTTTTAACATTTGATGAATAACCTTGAGGAACTTTGATATCATGAAGTCACTGAAGAAGCTAATTTTTTCCCTCTTCGATAATGTATGACAAGCCGGGAGAAGAAATGTTCATCTTCCTTTAGGAGTGGGAGCTAACTCCAAACGTATTCCCATTGATAGTAAGTCTAATCTTACATTCAACCCATATTTAGTCTTTACTTTAATATCTAACAATGTTCCAATCAAACAAGCACATATATTCTTCTCCACGTGAATGACATCAATATTATGTTTAACTTCATGATACCTCCAATATGGTAGCTCAAAAAATATTGACATTTTCTTCCAAATATGTCTATCATTACTATATTTCTGTGTCTTTCCCAATGTCATATCATGGTTTTTCACCCTCTCAAAATAAAGATCCGGGGATAAAGGTTTTGGAGCAGTATCAAATTCTTGTGATCCATTCAATGCCTTTTTTAGTCTTCTATAAGGGTGATCCATTGGCAAAAACTTTTGATGACCCATGTACACTGTTTTCCTCCCATGATGAATTTGACAATATAACGTATGTTGTTCGCAAATTGGACATGCTTTATGCCCTTTAACACTATATCCAGACAAATTTCCATACACTGGGAAGTCATTTATAGTGAACAGAAGCATTGCATAGTGTTTAAAATATTCCATTTTATAAGAATCATACACCCTAATACCATCAGCCCATAACAGTTTCAAATCATCAATCAATGGTGACAAGTAAACATCAATATCATTTCCAGGTTGCTTTGGACCAGAGATCATTATACTCAACATGAAATATTTGCGCTTCATACAAACTTCAGGGGAGAGGTTGTAAACTACCAATAAAACAAGCCATGAACTATGTGTGCTACTAAGGGTTTAGTATGGATTCATTCAATCTGTGGAAAACCCTAATCTACGATTTCTTATTTCATTTCCAAATGTAGAATACTGCGCATCAATTTTCTTCCATTGTGGACAATCAGCTGGATGACGTATTTTTCCATCACATAACCGCTCATCAGTATGCCATCTTAACCTTTTTGCATCATGTAAATTAGCAAATAAACGTTTGAAATGATGAATTATAGGAAGATACCAAAATTCCTTTGAAGGGAGCTTTGTAATCTCTACATCAGCCTGTGATTTTTCTTTCACCTTATACCGTGATGTCCCCCATTTATGACACTCTGAAAAAAATTCATATTCCTTCCTATATATAATGCAGTCATTCAGACAGGCATGTATTTTCTTGTATCCCAATCCCATCGGGCATAATATTTTCTTGGCCTTGTAATGTGAATATAGAAGATCGTTATCTTTTGGAAGAATGTCATTCATCAATTGTAGCAGCTCTGTAAAACTTCTGTCACTCCATCCATGTTTCACCTTCAGGTTAATCAATCTTAACACCACCGACAAATCCGTAAAATCCGTACAACTAGGATATAATTGTTTTTTAGCATCACCATATAGAGGCGAAACTGTCGGTTCTATCTCAATTTGTTCTGCTACAATATCGCGAATCATTTCTTCAATTCCATCGGAGTTACCATCTTGTGAATCATCATCATCAGTGACATTTTTTCCAGTTTCACCATGCCAAATCCAAGGGCTGTAACTCGGATTAAAACCATGACACATCAGATGATCTTTTATCTCTCTACTTTTCAACTTCTTCATATTCAAACATTTCAGGCATGGACAAAAAAATGTCACTACTTGGAACATTTCGTTTAGCAAATTCTAAAAAGGCATCAACACCTTCCTCATATTCATTGCTCAATCGATGTGCCGTAATCCAACTGTGACTCATTATTACCAATAAAAAATATCAAAAAAATATATATTTTTAAGATAAGACAAATATAAATTTATATGAAAAAATATTAATTTGAATGTAAAACTATTTTAAAATATAAAACAAATATATGCATATTTAAAAAAATATGCTTGAATAATATTATTAAATCAAAATATAGTTATATATAATAGGATTAAATTAAATTGAATAAAATAAAACCATGGCGCCTACATGGTTGATAGAAAATTGGAGATAATGGAGTAAACCTAAAAATCAAATCGTATTTAAAATAAAAATTCAGACTGAGAAAATCACAATGTAAATCCAATCATCACAGCACAATCATCAGAATTCGTACATTTAATCAATAACCATTCTATGTATAATAGATTCTCATATAAAAGAGGATAAACATTAGAAGAAACAACACATGAAATATCATTTCCGAATTCATACATTTAATCAATAACCATTCTATGTAGTAATATAGGTGAATGAGATCATTAGTTGTCAATGACAACAAAAATTATGATCAATGTCAGGCATTCGCGAAAGAAAAACAAACTAAATAGAAGTAGTTGAGGCTTACATGAATATTACGAGTCGATCTAATAGATCTAGGGATGATAAATAATATGATGATGGAAAAAAGAGGTATGAGGGTTCCAAATCGAATAATCTTACCTAGTTTAAACACAAAAATAGCAAAACATAAATATAGACTATCCGGGAAAAAAATGAACGAAATAAATTCATGGAAGGCTTACTTGAGTGATGCGAGTTGAGATAATAGATCTGAGGAGAGTAAATATGATAAAAGATGAAGGCAAAATGTGTTTAACGTAGCGAGATCGACGAGTTGATTAGGGTTTACCGTGCGAGAGAGACGAGTCGCCGGACTATCGATCGAAAAATCGTAAATGACAATCCACGGGGCTTGTTAATTTTCTAAATGATTTATAATGTCAGTTATGAAATAACCGACATTATAAACTGTTTTTTTACATTTATAATGTCAGTTATTATAATAACTTACATTATAAATGTATCAGATACAACTTTTTTTACGTCGGTTATAAAATAACCGACATAAAAAAATCCGCCTGTTTATTTTTTACGTCGGTTATTCTATAACCGACGTAAAAAAGACATCACAAATCACAGTTTTTTATGTCGGGTATTGTATAACCGATGTAAAAAACGTTTTGTGTGTTGTTTTGTTACGTCGATTATAAAATAACCGATGTCAAAAAGGCCTCAAAATCCGTGTTTTTACATCGGTTATTTTATAACTGATGTAAAAAACGGGTTATCTACGAGTTTTTTACATCGGTTATCAAATAACGGACGTAAAAAACCCCATGTGCTTTGGTTTTTTATGTCGGTTATAAAATAACCGACGTAAAGAACTCGTAGATATCTAATTTTTTACGTCGGTTATCGAATAAACGACGTAAAAAACCCCCGCACTTTTGTTTTGACGTCGGTTAATTTATAACTGACGTAAAAACTGAACACGCGCGATTTGTAACATCGGTTAATAAAATAAACGACGTTAAAAATCTACTCACCACATTTTTTACGTCGGTTATTTTATAACCGACGTAAAAAACCACATTTTACAGATTATCACGTCGATTATATATAACTGACGTAAAAAATGGTGACGTAAATAACGTTTTCTGCATTAGTGCATGAGCGACAATATCATTTCCTTAATGGTGAATGGGTAGAGAAATGGATGGTATATTAATATTTTAAAATCAATTTATTATCATAATTATAACCTATAACCATTATTTCAGTCATTATAACCATTAATGCAAAGTGGTGAAGAAAAATTAATCACACCGCTACGTAGAGATAATAAGTCTTACAAACGCATATGTGATGCTTTATATTTTTATAGGGTGGGTAAATGTTTGAATATAGTTTCCCCATTGAACATATTAGTGTATATATTATAATGGAGTTATTATTTTTGGATGGGTATAATATATAAATATATAGTATAAGAATAGTGAAATTTGAAATGGTCGGTAAAGATGATTTCCTCTTCAATAGAGGCCCTTTATAACATCACTTAAGGGGCCTATGGTATGATTTTATTTTAAGTTTAATAACCATAAGAACATAAATAATATTTTTTATAATAAATTTTTTTATATTATGATCATGATATATTCTTCTTATTCATGTAATGATGTAAATATCAAGGTTCCCTTTTATAATTGAGGTGATATGCACATTTGAAATTACTCGAACTATTATAATATAATAAGGATATTTTAAAGACAAATGATTGAAAATGGAAAATATATGAACATTATATGACACCATGGACCATATATTATCACATTTTAGATTTAATTTTTTTTTTAATTTCTAAATAATTTAATAAAATATTATGTTCATTAGATAAAATTATTTTCCATTTGGACAGTATTCAATACATTGTAACTAAAAACCTCAAACCAAAAAGTTATATTTGAATTAAATTTTTTTATTATTATCCAAAAATGTAATGGTATTATATAATTATTTTATAAAAATAAATATATAAAATTATATTCTTTTTAATATTTACATGATTATTTATTTGATTATTTCTTTAATTGAATAATTACACAATTAACAATGTGAAAGAATTTAAGTTAATTATTTCATCTCTAAATATTACAAATAAATTACAGTCATGAAGGTAAATTTTATAAATTTTAAAAAAACTTTTTATTCATCAAAATTCCTTTAAGATAACAATATATTAAAATTATGTACATATTAATACCAAGAGTGTGACAGGTTAGATTTTTTATCAAATAAAATATGATAAATGCCATAATATCACAAAAGTGTCTATAAAATGAAATAAAACCAATCAATGTATAATTATAAAAAAATTAATAATATATTAAAATTTATCTATTTTTACTTTAATTTAACAGTTCTAATCAATTATTTTTAACTTAAATTACCTTATTTACACTTTAAATTGAGAATAAAAATTATTATTGTTACTATATGTTTGGACCAATATTAAAATGGGGCTATTTACTAAATATTGAACTAATAATTAAAAATATGGAATTAATTTTCCCAAATTTAGAAAAAGAAATTGGAAGTAAATAATATTTTAGTAAACTATAGGAACATGATGAAAAATATTTTTCTCAAAAATTCATCTTCTATTTCTAAAATTTCATTACAATAAATTACATAATAAAATTAATTTTAAATACCCAAATTATATTATTAATAATCTAGAGGAAATATTTAAAGTTTAGAAATATTCCAAAATATATTTATATATTCTCAATTCTTTAAAATAATGTATTGTTTTCAATGAATATCAATATTGTTCATTATTCATTAAAATTTAAAAAAATTTAGAAAATTCTAGAAAATTAATTCTAAGATAATTTTGACATGATAAATTAAATATATGAGGTTTATCTTTTGAAATAAATTTTAATAAATTTTCAAATTTAATTATATTTATTTTCTCATAGAAAATACGAAAATCATTTTTCAAGAAAATATATTTTCATGAAAAATAAAATGACATTACTAGAAATTATGTTTTTATTTACTTATAATTAATAAAAAATTGTATTTCGTAATTATGTTATTCTTATTTATACCTTCCAATTAAATGGCTAGTTTATAATAGGTATTTTAAATAATAATATTTTAATAGTATAACACACTATTTTTAAACTTGGTTTTGCATATAACATAAGATATAAAATTATTTAAATTATTTAAATTGAAATACTTTATAAAAATATTAATGTTTTATATTCTCCCACATTATAAATTTCACCCACACAATTTTTTTACATACTAATGTTAAAATATGTGAGGTCCGCCCCTTTATCTTTTTCTGTGGTTTAAATTTTGCCACATCTTATTTGTGCTTCATCCATTATAACTCAACTAGGATAGTTTTCTTGTTGTATATAACATTATGTCTATAGTCCAAAATCATCACAGTATGTTCCTCATAAAAGTGAAAATTCTCCAACTCTACCACCTCTAAATTCAAGTCATGTGAGGGATTTTATATTTACTTGCAGAGTGATACATGGAATACATCATATAATTGAGAAAATGTTATTTGATGTTCTAGTTGATATTTAAAAACTCTAATGCAATCAGGAAAATAAAATTGGATAATATACATGGGAATTATATTTCCCTTCTTTCTAAATATAATGACCCTTTCCATGGAGATATGTGGAGTAATACCTTATCTCCATCCCAAAATTCCTTCTCTCATGGAAGAATTTTTTTATAATCCATATACAGAATTTGGGTAAGCCTGGTGTTCTACTAAATGTTCTTCACCTTTTCTACCATTTCTTAAACCATTTTATGTGATAGAATCTTGTGTTCTTCATCTATATCCAAGAAAGTAGGTTTTATACATCTCCTGTCATAATGGGAATCGTATGGGTCTATCTAGATCCTCTATTAGAAAATATTATTTTAGTAGAACTCCGCCAGTGTAAGATTTTGACACTGTCCAACATTGAAGTATTTTGAGAAATTTCTAAACATTTATTCCGGTATTATAATGACATGAGCATGCTATCTATAATTTTGACATTTTTAATATGTAATGAACATTACTGTTGTGTTTAGATCATGTTGGATTATTTTCCAAATCCTAGAAGTAATTCTTAGATCTCGATTTGATAAAATCGAAAATGTAACTTCATGGAGCCCCACTAATTTTCTGATGTATAACCATGGAATTTGAATGAGTGAAATGTCCCATCCATTTTAAATTAAGTGTCATTTTTTAAGATGGTGAAAAATAACCCATACATAATTATTTTAATTATATGTCATTCGATTTGAAATGAAAATTCCAAAATGATAATTTCCCATTTCCATATATATATATAGATAATGGTTGCATCATCCCTTTATACTTTTCCCCCTTTTATCAATCACTTTCCAACATACCAAAAACTTTTATGTATATTCATCGATATCTTTATTCATATTGTCCCACCACTAGTGATATCATAGTTCTTGATACATCTTAGTGCCCTATGGTTATATTTAGTAGTTAAATCATTGGAAATAATTCAAAATCTACCTCTTTAACTTGGTATTTTATGGTACACATAGTCAAGAACTAACTCTTATGAATCTTTCCTCATTAATTTTGAACACTGAGAATTACCCTTTATGATAGATACCTTATTCTTCTAAATATCCAAATCATTTCTTTGAACATCATTTATCTTCTCAATAATGGATGGTTAAAAAATAAGTTGAGAAAAATTATGAGGTTCCTTACCTTATGAATCTCATGTCCATCCATTGAATGATTTATAAAATTTGATTCCTCTCAAATCTTATCATTCATACATTAAATCGATCCACTCTACATAAAGTATATTATAGTTTATTTTCATCAACGTATGTTAGTGGATTGAGCAGTAATAATCCTTGATGACCAAAAACTATAATTAATAATATATTATATTTTATTTTTGTGTGAACATATATTTGAGGCTCTTATTATCAAGATATATCTCACACTTCTACACATAGAGATAATGATTCCATATTTTCAATGTGAATATCACAAATGAAAACTCTAGATCATGTATGGGATAGTTTTTCTCATGATCATTATGCTACAATAACTCAGAGTCTATTATTTTAACATTTTTTATCAATACACATCCTATTCCCCTTTTTATTCATATCTGTAACTCACAAGGAGTTCTCAATATGATGGTAGTGTAAGTACCATTGTGGTGATAAGACAATTTTTTCAACTATTTAATGTAGTTATCACATTCAATATTATTGAAAAACATTACTCCCTTCTTATTCACCTTGTATATTGGGTTTGAATATAATGATATGTTTCTAAAAATCATCACTAATGTCTAACTATAATGAGAAAACTAAGGATCTCTATTACAGATATTGTCCTTAGACCCACCTTAATCCCCATTTTGATATAACGGTCCAAAGATATCCATTTTATGGTGAAAAAACCCCCCATAAATTATACATTATACATCAATAATTCACATGTAATATACTTTTCAAATTAAATATAACTTCAAAATGTTCTTAGTACAGTTTTCAAATTCCCTTCATTATCTTCTTTTATCTTGAAGCATATCATAATATCATCTATGATGACTAGAAACAAATATTTGGGTAATATCTAATGACTATATTCCTCATTTCAATTAATATGTTATAATAATTATTTATTTATAATGGAATAACTATGAACTCATTGTTTCCAAACCTCGTTGGAAATGTTTTCCTGGGAATATCATCCTTATTCACTACTAATTTGTGATATAAAAAATGATTTTGCACATTAGAAAATTACAAGGAAAAAAGTGGTTTTTTGAACACGTCATTTTACCATGGTAGGGGATAATTTTTATTTCTCTTGATTATATTAATGTAAAGACCACGACCCTAGTGTCTAAGAGTCAGTGTCTAACTTAAGTACATTAGAAGAATAAACAAGGAGGTTCCTTCGAAAGGAAAAAATATACTAATAAAATTGAAAAGCAAGATACATAAATATAGATTACAGTAAAACTACAAAGAAAGAAAACATATTTAGTACATTGGAAACATCCATAAACTCCTAGGTTATCCCTATAAGTCATTCATAATTTACATCTTCACATCATGTGGGGAAATAAAGCATAAGGAATGGGTAATCTAAGATGCTCAGTAAGGGTAAAAAATACATGAAAAGGTATCCAAGTTTAACATAAACAATATGGAATGGTGAATAACTAAAAAAACTCCATTAAAAAATAATCTTTATCATAATATTGAAGGAGTAAAATATGAATGAACAATTCCATATAAATAATCACATGGGTATTAATTTCTTCCCTGGATATTATAATATTAAAATAATCACATGAGATATAAATTACTAGTATAACAATCAGGTAATTCATAATATCGGACATAAAAAATGTACCATCAAGGCCTCATCCAAGATTTTTTAATAAATGTGTACGGCCTAATCTAAAACATAGTATAGTTTGTCTCATGAGATAGATTGATGCATCGCGGGGCTATAACGAGACCAACCCTTCAAATAATATGTTTAATGAATTCCCTATATGTCAGATAATCGATTCCGAAAAAATATATTATTAAATAAAAGTCTCACATAACACTTTTAAATATTTTATTGTATTATTGATGAAAAGACTAATAAATTCATAGAAAAATTCCTGAGAAATATCATTTATATTTTGAAAGAAGAGTTCTTTTTAAAAATATTTAGTATTTTTCATAAAATAATATTGTAAAATGAATAACCCAGATAATAAAATTGAATAAAAACAAAGTTATGTTTTTGTTATAAATGATTTATTATTAAAGTGAAGGCATGTAAAATGTTTTTTAAGAGACATTAGAAATGGGACAGTCTCGTATGGTTGAATTGAAATTATAAGACTGATCAAAGAAGAAAAATTATTTTTTTGAAAAAATAGAAATGTACTAATATATATTTTCATGATAAAAATAGTTTTTTAATAAATAATGTTTTCTTAAAAATTTATGGAGTGTACTTGGAAATATGTAGGAAATTTGGATGTTCCATTTAATCGGGATTTCTTTTCAAGAAGAATTGAAAAGGGAACCATTTTAAAACATTAATAACCCATTAGAAAAGGATGATATATTCTAGATACATGATTTTGTAACATATAGATATAATATATAAAAATTAAAAGAAATAATTATAGTGGATTAACAAGTGAGAAAGAGTAACCTAATGGAAAAATGGAAGTTCTGATACAATCACTTACCACATTGAAAATAGTCAAACAATATACCCAATAAAAAATAATTATAATGAATTAAGACATTTAATACCATAAATATACACATATTCAAGATCATATAAATAAATTTTAATAATATATATATCACACCCAAGAAATAGTTGTGAATAAAGAATATCTCTAATAAATAATAGTGAGATGAGAAAACCCTTACATTATGTTTGAATGTGTTCTACATATGATCATAATGTCATAAATAATCATATTAAATCCATTAATTAATAAATTTAGATATTATTATACATTTCATTTATTAATATAATTTTATTATGTTTATTTATTTCTTTTCCATTATTTATAAAATAAATTCTTTTTGTTCAGGAGCGTGTGTTTCCTTAGTTTTCATGATAGGTTTACTTTTATACGCATATGGAAGATCATGTAAAATGAAATTTCATTCCCAAAGTTGAAATTATATTTTATTAGTGATCAAATGGATATTAAATTTTTTATATAATTCAATTTTTTTATTTTTAGTGAGGGTGAATCATTATATAAGGCATCAATGATAATTGTTCAGAATATTTTGGCAATTTTTCAATCATCATGCGATAGATTTATATTATAGAGTAATATAATTTATATATTCCAGTTATAGAATATTAAATTAATATTATTAAACATATTAAAGTTTGTTTTAACCATAAATATTGTTTTATAAACATCCATTAAAGAGTAATTGAAAAATGAAAAGATGTCATCAATGAAGGCGGTAAATCGGTAGCTTAAGAATGATTTTTTAATTTATAAAATAAAATGGAGATTAGAAAAAGAAAATATGTGGTATTTATATTGAAATAATAAAACACCATTATATATAAGTCACGATAGTTATAATTCACTTTTTTACATAGGATGAAAAATGATAACAGGAAAATAAATGAAATTGAATAGAAATTAAATGAAAAGAAAACTGGTTTTTTCCGGTAGAATGCTTCTCCTTGAGAACCACATTAGGGAAATTGGATTTGGTCATTTTATGAGATTAGAACCTTCCAGAAGTGGGTAAGAGAATTAATAAGTGTATTGGGAAGTAATTGGAAACATTTCATGGTTTAAGAAGTGTGAAGGGAGTGGTGGAGATGGGTGGTATTTATAGTGGAGGAGAGAGGTGTTTTTTTGAATATTTTAATCAATTGTTTGTTATTTTGGCTAAATATAATGAATTTTTGAAAATAATAAATACAAATATTGTAAAAAATAATTGTAAATATATATTATGGTGATTACATATACAATTAATCAAGGTATATGGTATTTAACAAATAATGCGTTCATTCCAAAAATTTCCATATTATTCTATTTAAAAAAACTTATTTTAGAAGAAACCCAAAATTTATCCCCAAAATATTTTTGACATGTATAATCAAAATAAGAACTCCATTTTCTAAAAATAATTTTCTAAATTAGATATAGATAATTTTCAATTAAAACCATCATTTACATGGAAATACCTTTTCTAAAATTATAACTAATTTTATAACACATTGAAAAAATAATTATACTCTCATAAAATAATCATATATTCATAAGATAAAAAATATTAATTTTTTCACTCATTTCATAAAAATAATATTTCTTTTATATAATTATATTAATTAAAAATTAATAAATAAACATTAATGTTTCAAAAACAAATATCAACACATCATTTATCCTTATTAAAAAAATTATTTCTCCCATGATATAAATATATTAAATTTTCATTCATACGATACCAAATTTTTATATATAATTTCATAGGTGTGGTTACTATTAAAATGAAATATATTTTATAAATATATTAAAAATTACAGTTTTACAAAAAAAAAGTATTATTCAGTGGAAAATAATTATTTTCAGAAAATTACTAAATTTTTACCCTAAGTTAATTTTTATATTAATCATTTAAAAATTTAGTTAATTTTATTCAATAAAATTGTTAAATTATTAAAAAATTAGTATTAAAACATATTAACCATTAAAAGGCAGTAAAACTGCCTTTAGAAAAATATAGACTTTTAATGTGTAAAATTGGATTGATTTTTATCTTATGACAGAAAAATGATTTTGATGAATGGAAAACAATTTTATTAAATAAAAATTATATAAATTTTATAATTTGGTGAAAAACTATGCATTCATGCCATCTTAATTACTAGTTAGTAATGGTCATTTTAAAGTAATTATATTTAATTCTATATCATTATTACATTATTCTTTTTACTATGTGAAACCTATGTTCTCAATGAAACTAAATTCAAAGAGATTTATATCATGAAATTTTAGTGTTTTACATTTTCCAATCATTCAATAAATTGGGTCCTATCAATTTCAAATTTTAATATGAAAATTTAATAGATGATACTTCAAAATACCTTTATGGGAAATCATCATCATATGTAGGGTCAATAAAATATCATCATAATTATAGGGAAGTAAAAATATATAGGTTACCACAAAAATAGTTATTCAAATAAGATAACATTGGTTCATAGTGAAAATAGAGACTATGAATAACAATATAAACATCCAATCTTAATGAATAGTGGTAGAGAACATGGTTATTAGAATGATAACCATCACTAAGATGTCAATTTTTGAATGGTTAAAAGAACATTGACTTTACAAAAATAATATTAAACCAATAATATTTTTGTTCTAAAATCATTTTCCAAGAGTTGAGAGATTTTTTAAAAATTCATATGAGAACATGAGAAAATAAACAGACATGATTAATTTCCATTTCATAATAATATTATCATGATTTTTTTTAAATATCTATTCTCACTTCATCCCTTACACGTATAAAAGAATGTTCATAATGTATTATTCATGTCTGAATAAATTTTAATGAACCAAATGGTCCTTAATACAGTTATTCAACTTTTAAATATTTATTTAATCAAATTATGTTAGAAAATATTATTTGTGATTAATGAAATCCAATTTTAAACATGATCCATTCCATAAGTAAATAATCTTTATCCCCATCTAAAACATGTCAATGCACATTCAAAGAAAAAGTTAGAAAGAAGGTCAGTAAATTTGGAAAATCAAAAAAACATAATATTATCCAAAAATTGTAGCTCATAAATCCAAATTATTATATATTAATACCTTTATATCTTTTAGAACATTATGAAACATATATTCTTCCGTGATTAATATCAAAAGTTTTACTTAAATCCCTACATATAGTAATTTTTTCCTAACATTAATCATTAGATCACAAACCAACTTCATCGTCACCAATAAAATCCCATAAACATATATTTAATATGATATCTAAATAGATAACATATTTTGGGTTATCATTCCCAAGTCAATCATTTTTAAGATGATAAACATACAAAAAATCATTTATATTGATTACTATCTCTATTCCTCACATGATTAAAATTTCTTGAAGAAAAGTATTACTGAACAATCCCTATACACCTGATGAATCTTATAATAAAATTTTCTGGATAAAATACTCAAAAAAAATATTTATTTTATCAAAACCAAACAATATTATTCATTTCCCTTCATTTATGTTAGTATCATAAGCAATACCATTTCCCATTATACTATTTTGGGTATATTGCTTTGAGGATTAATACATTGATTTATGTAATATCCAAAATACCTGTAGTTAAAGCACTGAACATTGGATAATTATTTTCTTTCCATACAATCATGAGCATGGGGGTATTATTCTTTACACTTAAATCAAACTAATTTTCCTCTTAAGAATGTACAAAGGTGTTTCCTTCCACAATTATCACATGTGGGAAAATAAATTGTTACCTTCTTAACATTATCTATATTTTCTCCAGCTTTCATCTTCATCTCTTGCATCACTATGAAACCATAATACATAGATAATTATTCATCTATATTTTAATAACATTTTATTATTTCATTATATTTTCAGAATATTTGGGAGACTACTTCCCTTAAAAATACTTTCCTAAACCCATCTAAGAATCAATCATTCTTCCTTTTTGTATTATTTTCACTGATGGGGTTCCCATTCAGTTATTTATGTTCCTTTTATAAAAAATTTAATGAACTACATTAGATCATAAAATTATGAAACATAATTTATAATCCCAAATCTAGTGAAATATAAGATACATTATAAAATTATACGTATCTAATCTCATAATCATAAACATGGGTTCTTTGGGAATATATTTACTATCAAATCCTTCACAATGGTTTTAACGGAAAATTTGAATTTTCTTATGAATATCCCATGGTATTTTAAAACTACGTACAAACTGAAGCCCAATTTCATGTAAAATAATAAACCGATTCAATCCTAACACACGTTGTTAGAGTTTTTTACCTAGGTACATAAGTTCCAAAACCGTGTCCACTTATAGTATCTAGATAGGTATGTAATTATTAGACATCTTATATATTCTATATCTAAAAAAATTTTAGTATTCTCTTTTATTCTTATACTATAAGTAATTATTATGGTAATATTCTATAATATATCATTTATAAATCATTCTTATATGGTTTCTACTCAACATCATCTGATACCAACTGTAGATACCCCAACCCATTAATATTAGTTCCAATTCCATACTTAATTCCATTAGTATAATAGAAAAATAAGTTTCACGTTGAAGGACTAAATAGTTTATTATATTTGGAAATATATATACTTACATATGTCTTAAATTACATCTTTAAGGGAAAAAACATTTAAACTCTACTGGAAACATCAATAAACTTATATATTATACCTTAAAATCATTAATAACATTCATATCCACATATTGGAAAAAATAAAACAAAATAAATGGTTGAGATGAGATTCTCAGTAAGTGTAATCAATACATCAGAAGCTATCAAAAATAAAGAAAAATAAAATACTTCATGGTGAATAACTAAAAACACAAGCTATTGCAATATATTCATGACTGTAATATGGAAGGAATAAAATATGAATAAATATTTACATATAAATAATCTCATGTGAATCAATCTTAACCACGAATAGTCTATTAGTTGTATAATCACACAGACTATTAGTTAATAATATCATAATGAGGGAATGAATAATTACATACATCATAAACATTCTATCAAGGACTAAACTAATAATTATATGTAAATTGCTAAGGCCTTATCCAACACCTGATCTATTTTGGCTCATGAGACCTAATGATGCATCGAGGTTATATAGTGGGCGCCTTCCATCAATTACCATGTACAATGTATTACTCACATGTCAAATAATATATTTAAAAAAATGTATCAAAAATAAATGTATCTCATACCAATTTGAAATATTTTAAAAATATTCATCGATTAAAATATTCTAATATAATCATTGATAAATTCTTGAAAAATTGACGTTTTCTTATTAATGAATATATCATTTTTAAAATAATGTGTATTTTTCAAAAAAAAAAGATTGTGAACATGAATATCCTAGAAAAGAAAAATCAGGGAAAATAAAATTATGTTTGAGTTATAAATGATGTCCAACATATGTAAAAACATGTTAAAATAGCTCTATTGTGGGTGCCCTCAAATGATTAGTGGTTTTGGGGTACTTAGGTGCAGTAGAGTGGCTGACCAAGGATGTTTCTCAAAGGAGGAAGTAAATTAAAACATACTCTTAAAGGTATTATAATAATAAAATAGAAAAGAATTAAAACACAACTTAAAATTATGGGATTTTTTTATAGTTTATAAATCTAGAATATGTTTTCTGGAAGAAGATTGTATATTTTTTATGTTTTTAGTTTTGAAATGAAGTTCGATTAAAATGACACAACAAGAAGATGTTTTTAAATAAAATATTTAAAACGATTAATCAATCTAAATCAACATCTTCATTTAAAAATTAATAATTATTATTTTAATCAATATCCACTTAATTTTAATCCCTTAATTTGTCAACCCTCGAACCCTACAAGAGTTAACTTAACCACAAAGATGAAGTTACATAAACCCTAGGCTTCCTTCGGAACACGCAATCGCAGCACCCAACTTTGATTATTGTTCTAAGGCTAGATTATAGTCAGTGGTTAATTAGATCACATATCCATTATGGAAATGAGGATAAATTGTGTTTAGAGATTATATTTTAACGCTACAAATTTATCCTGTATGGTCTTGTATTACCGATTAAGATCACACTCTCACAATTTACACAATATCTCGACCTCGCGTGTTTTTGTGTTAATTGTTAAATATCTTTCCTAGTTTCGTGAAATTTAAAAAATCAATTCATGGATAATATTATTTGAATTATTGTATCTCAATTATTCAGAATAATTAAATGAAGAGGGTAGAAGATAGATCGATCACTAAGAAAATTACTCTTCCATGGGCGGTGTGGTCATCGTGTAGACGTTTTGAATGAGCAAAGGATTGAAAGGGAAGAACCCAATATCATCTCTATTATTGATTAAAACCCAACTATTATGATTATAAGAAGAATAAAAGGTATGAAAACATAATATTAATTGAAAAAAAATTCAGGATAAAACATGAAAGAAAATAAATACAAAGAGGAGGTGGGAGAGGAGATCCTTTTTGGAAGAGAGGTTTGCACAAATATTTACTTATTAAATGAGTTTTCAAGGGATACCAAGAGAAACCCTTTCATCTAGGCCTTCAAAAATCAACTAAAAACCTTCCCAAATATTGAAAACCCCCTTTAAATAGATTTTGGGAGGGCTAGGGTTACATAACGTTTTTAATATTGAAATGAAAACTCGGCCAAATATTTAATTCCAAGTTGCGCCGCCTATTTGACCTCCAAAATGGGTTAATTTGCCATCCTAATAGAAGGATTATTTGTTCCCAATTCATTCCTCGGTCTTCCCTCAATATATGGGCTCAATCCAAGCCTGGATGAAGAATACATGGCCCTAATGGTGATGTAATGTCCAATCTGGATGGTTCTGTCCATATTTTTCTTCATGGCCCATTTACCCACCACAAATGCATGATCCGGCTCCCATGTCCTAAATATAATTTGTATAAAATTATGTCAGAAACACAGTTACAAATGTTTATGTCAAATAAATACACAGAAAAATATTTATGCCTGGAATACTACAGTAAATTTCAAAAGGTTAAAACTGTAATTTTCATCAAATTTGCAAATGAATGATCTAATCCCAAATATTTCATAATTGAAAATATTTAGCATAATTTTGAGAAATTATATAATCTATTATCAATTATATATTCAATAAAATTGTGTTTTATCAACTATCTCACACTTTCCCCATTTCACTCCTAGGAAAAACATCATATCAAGTGAACATCAATATCAAAATCAAAACTAATTTTAAAACAGACATCCTTAAGATCCAACAATTACACACCAAGAAACAAAAGATATAATGTCTCATAAAAAAACACTATTTCAAGTTCTAAATTTATATCATTAAATATATTTCCACTTCATTTATCCTCCCATGCACAAAACACTTACCTAACTTGAATTTTCTATTATCATACAAATGTCAATTTTTAGCAAATTCTTTCTCATCCAAACTCATACAAGGGTCACCATAGGCTTGATAAAATCATACATCGCCACCAGATGTGAGTCAAAGACATATATTTCTCATGAGGACTTTTCAGGGTTGTTTTTTGGCTTTCAGTTGGTAGGATTTAGATGTGAAACACTCTGAGGCTGAATGAGGATGGCTTGACTCTTTTTGAAGAAAAATTACATTAATCTAATTTTCATTTAAATATGGTCTCCTCATTAATAACCTTATCATCAATTCAGCTCCGTCATAATGAAAATTCATGGAAACTTTACACCATTCATCATTTTAGCAACAAAAATTTCAATCTTCTCCAAAATAGTTTTTCCTGAAAGCTTCAGATAGGCACACCTTTCTTTCTTTTTAGAAGCTCTGGAAAGGCAAAGATTCACTTATCATGAAAGCTCCAAAAAAGTCACATCTTTTAATAGAATGATTTTTTTGCAACAAAAACATCTCTTAAGAATTTAAATTTCCACTCAACGTATCACAAAATGTCATATCACAACACAAGATAACTTCCCCCACACTTAAGTTCAACTAGATTATGCAATTTCACTTCAAGAGTTGGTTCGATAGTGAAAATTGGCTTGTAATGTGGCTAACCTAACAGGTTGTTCATATATTCTAAGTGATACAAGGATTAAATGTTCAAGGAAGTCCATTATAAAAATGATTCTTTGAAATAGGGTCTTTAATACCAAACAAATTCCTCAATCATTTAAACATAAGTAACTCAAACCCTCAAGTTTTGACAGAAATAAATCAAATTCTGGTTAAATCAAACACGATTTGGTTCTCTCATTAAGTGAGGTGAATAAAAAGAATATGATAATAATGGTTCAAAATCCTCACAGGAAATTGATTTCAAATATAAAGACAGTGAGATGTGCCATGGGATTCAAAATTCAGTGTACTTTTCCTGAAATTACTAAATATTTCAACAAGAAACGAAGTCATTTAAACATTCATTTAGGCATAGTTTCAAGTGATAATTTTTTCACTTATTGATGTGGATTTAAAAATGGAGATGAGAATCATTTCAGCTCCAATGATTCAAAAACACATAGAAAATAGAAAAATAAACACACAAAATTTGAAAATCACACAATTTATTTTGTTTTTTTTAAATAAGAAAACAATTGAAATTACTGAACTAAAAGGTTCCCTCCCCCACACATAAAATATTACATTTTCCTCAATGTGAACCTATGAGATTATTTATGCACATGAAATGTATAATTTTAAATAGGACAAAGAATAAAAAAGTTAAAGGGTTAGGAAAATCTTGATGTGCTCAAGTGATTATGGGGTCATGTAGTGTGATAAAATCCACTGCATCAGTAGGAAGTCACTCAATGTATCTCTAAAAATGTTTCCAATTGATTTTAAATCTCCTTCTTGTGTTGTATTTTGCGATCTACACTGCACCATAAGGAAAAACTTTAGTCACAAAATATGGACCTAACCATATGGAATGTAACTTACTAGGCATCAACTTCAATTGTGAACTACAGAGAAGGACTTTCTCTCTAACATGAAACTCTCTTTGTTGGATCATTCTGTCATGAGCTGTTTTGATATTTCCTTATAGGGCCTTGAGTTCTCATATGAAGACAATAGAATCTCCTTAGGCTCTTGACTTTTCAACACCCTTTGGATTCCATCTTGGGCCAAATCCGTGTTGCATTTCTTTATATCCCAATTAGCTCGATGCTCAACTTCCACAGGGAGATGACACACTTTCCCAAAAACAATCTGAAAAGGGGACATACTAATGTGTGTCTTGTTTGCTGTCCTATAAGCCCACATTTCATAGTCCAAGTGCTTGCTCCATTCCTTCTTATTTGGCTGCACAATTTTCTCAAAAATCTGTTTCAACTCATAATTTGAAACCTCAGCCTGTCCATTTGTTTGGGGGTGGTATAGTGTTTATGTTTTCTATGTCACCCCATAATTCCAAATGAGGGAAGCCAAATTACTATTGCAAAAGTGTGTCCCTTGTTCACTGATGATGTCCTTCGGTACACCAGACCTGCAAAATATTTGTGCTTTGAAAAAGTCCACAACAATATGAGAATCATCAGTCCTGGTGGCCTTAGCCTCCACCCATTTACTCACATAATCAACATCAACCGAAATATATAAATATCCACATGAACTAGGAAAAGGACCCATAAAATCAATGTCCCATACATCAAAAATCTCACAGAATAATATGGTTTGTTGGGGAATCTAATGTCTCTTAGATATGTTCCTAGCTTATTGGCAATGAGAGTATGACTTAGAAAACACATGCGCATCATAGAATAATCTAGGCCAATATAATCCATAGTCTAAAACATTCCTAGCTATCCGTTGGAGTCCAAATTTTCCACCACAAGAAATAGTATGACAAAAATGTAAACCAAACTTCAAATCAAGATCAGGAACACACCTCCTAATAAATGGACCACTACACAAGCGCCACATGTATGGATCATACAAAACATAAAATCTAGACTCACTCTTTATCTTTTTGATTTAATGTTTCTTTAAATTTGTAGGTATTTCAGATGCAACAAGGTAGTTAACTAAATATGCATACCAAGGATGCAAACCTGATATGGAATAAAGATGCTCGTCAGGGAATGTGTCCTGAAGTGGTACTTGGTCCAAGGTGTCATCCTCTAGTGTGTGAGTAAGCCTAATCATGTAGTCTTCCACAAGGTTTTCCGACCCCTTTTATTCATTTATCTAAATGTCAAATTCTTGAAGAAGGATTTTCGGTCGGATTAGCCTGGGATTTGCGTCTGGCTTCTTCAAGAGGTACCTCAAAGATACATGGTCAGAAAAAACAACTACTTTAGAGCTCAAGAAATATGAACAGAATTTATCCAAAGCAAATATAATAGAAAAAAACTCCTTTTCCATTGTTGTGTAGTTCTATTGGTAAGAATCCAGTGTCCTCGATGCATAGGAAATCACATCTGAATGTACCTCCACCCTCTGAGATAAGAGAGCTCCAACTGCAAAGTAGGAGGCATCACACATAATCTCAAAAGGAAACTCCCACTATGGGGGATGTACGATCGGTGGAGTGGTCAGACACTTCTTTAGCTAATAAAAGGAAGTCCTGCAGGAATCATCAAACAAAAAATCATAATCCTTTTGAAGTAATCATGAAATAGGAAGAGCAATCTTACTCAAATCATTGATGAAGCGCTGATAAAATCCTGCATGCCCTAGGAAAGATCTAACATCACACACACATGAAGGATATGGTACAGATGAAATAATGTCTATCTTATATCTATCAACCTCTATACTATTTTTGACAGTACATTCCCTAAGACAATGCCATGCTCTACCATGAAATGACTCTTTTCAATTTTTAAGACCTGATTATTCACAATAAAACGATTTGACACCTTTCCCAAACTATATAGACATTCATCAAATGAATACCCATACACTATAAAATCATACATGCATGCCTCCATGCAGGTATTAATAAAATCAGAAATAAATACTGACCATGCATCTCTGGAAGGTACCTGGTCCGTTGAAAAGTCTAAATGGAATCCTTCGGTAGGAAAATTTACTAAAAGGACAAGTGAATGTTGTCTTCTCCAGATCCTATGGAGGAATAGGATCCTAAAAATATCCACAAAATCCATCCAATAAACAATAATTTGTTTTCCCAGCAAGTCACTCAAGCATCTGATCAATAAATGGGAGGAGGAAATGGTCTTTGCGAGTAGATTGATTCTATTTCAAATAATCAATACACATGCACAAACTTTTTTTCACCCTCATTTGAACTAACTAATCTTTCACATTCTTAACAACAGTAACACCACTTTTCTAAGGCACAAACTAAATATAACTCACCCACTGGGAATCTGAAATGGGATAGATTATACCTACCTCGAGAAATTTTTCAACCTCTTTTTTAACAACCACTAGGAGAGTTGGATTGAGTCTCTTTTGTGGCTGCCTCACCAGTTTAGCCACATACTATAAAAGGATCCTACGCATGTGAATGGAGGGGTTAATACCAGATATGTCATCCAAGGTCCACCCAATATCCCTAATGTTCTCCCCCAAAATATTCAAAAAAATTACTTCATGTTCAAAAGGGATATTGTTAGCAATGATAACAGGTAATTTTTCACCACTTAGCAAGTATGAGTATTTGAGATTTGGTGGAAATGGATTTAGTTCTAGTGTAGGGGGGTGTTGTATGGATGGAGACATAAAAAAACTGAAATATGTGCACAAATAGCATCCATATCAGAATATACATCATCAAAATCAGAGAATAAAGAATCAAATCCATTAGTATACTCAACAGTCATGTCATAATTAGAGTTCACATGATCAAAATCAGAATACGATTCCATTTCAAAATCAAATATAATCGAGTATTTTTCATTATAAATAGGTGTGGAAGTACTCTTAGACATCAAACTAGAACCAATACTCATAATATACCTAAGCATAGGACAATAAAATTCCATGGGGTTTTTATTTGGTGGTTCAAAATGGGAGATAACAAATGCAGAATGATCCTATGAATGGTACCCAATGGAATCCCTAACATTAAATATCATAACTTCATCCTCAAACTCCATGGAAAGTGTACCCTCATTGAAATTTATGATAGTTTTTTATGTTTTCAGGAAGGTTCTACAAGAGATAATGGGATCATGAGAACTTAACTGATCATCCTCCATGTTGAGGATGCAGAAATATGCTGGGAAGATCATGTCTCTTACACAGACAAGTACATCCTCAAGGAATCCCGCTGGATATGTTGTAGCTCTATTTGCCAACTGCACCACTAATCTCATCGACTTCAGCTCACCAACCTTCAAAGAAGAGAATACATAGTGAGGCATCACATTTATGGAATCTCCCAAATCACAAAGTGCGTCAGAAAAGTGTAACTCCCCTATGGTTCATGGGATGGTGAATGTCCCTAAATCCATGCAATTTTTCGGCATTGATATAGTTGGTGTAATGAGTGCTGAAACATTCCTTCCAAGATTTATCCTCTCATTTCCCTTGAGTCCTATTCTATTGGTACAAATATCTTTTAAGAATTTCACATAACTTGGAATTTTCTAAATGGCTTCAAGTAGAGTAATGTTGACCTCTACACGTTTGAATGTGTCCAAAACCTCATTTTATATTTCTTCTTCTGCAATACTCTTGGTTTGAACAACCCTATTGTGATAAGGAAGGGGTTTAGGAGGAACATAATTAATTTTTTTCTTACATTTATATTTCTCCTTGGATTTCTCATCAGGTGGTATGGAATGTATCTTCACCATATTTGAGGTGAATTCAGGTGGAAAGATAGGTGAAAATGTATCTGTTGTTTTCTTCTCACTTCTCAATGTGATGGTGCTGACATTCCCCTTGGGAATTGGAGTAGTTTGGTATGGTAGATTTCCAGAATTCTTACTTACCAGTTCATGGAGGGCAGTGGCAATCTGGGTCATTTGATTCTTCAACTCCCTTAACTCCGAACCTTGAATCGTCATCTCATTCTATTGATTAATATAAAATTTCATCAAAAGTTCACCAATATTAGAATCTACCATGGTTGGGAAATTCCCTTGTTGCTGGCTTGATGATTCTTGGGCTTCAAATCTCTTTTGGGGTTGTTGGAAACCCTACTGGTAAGGTGGATGCTGCTGAATGTTTTGTTGAAAAGGGGGACTTTTTGTTGTCCAGATCCATACCTCATGTTCGTTTGATCCTTTCACCCTTGGTTATATGTTGGAGGTAATGAATCATACTTATTTTGGGGGTATGTCTATTGTATCAGCTGATATGGTCTCCCTCGGAATACTACGGTGCAGTCCTTTATCTTTTGTAGTTGTGGGCAATAGTTAGTTGGGTGGCTTATCTCAGTGCAAATGCCACAAGGCCTTGAAGGAGGGGGTTGAAATGTCTTTTGTTCCAAAGCAATCTTCCTCACCATAGTTGTCAATTATTCCAACTTGTTATCAATCAAACGACTTTCAAGAGAAGATGGACTTACCTGATGTACTCCCCTGACATGTGGTGTACCTCGATCACCAAATTTTTGGGAGTTTTGGGTCGTTTTATCAATCAACCCATGTGCAGCTACTGGTGTCTTGTCCACCAATTCTCCTCTAGCAACAGCGCCAGTTTGGACGAGTTCTATCATGGGTACCCTCAAATGATTAGTGGTTTTGGGGGAAATTAGGTGCAGTAGAGTGGCTGACCATGGTCGTTTCTCAAAGGATGAAGTAAATTAAAAAAGCTTCTTAATTGTATTCTAGAAATAAAATACAATAGAATTAACACACAACTTTAAAATATGGGGATTTTTATAGTTTATAAATCTAGAAGATGTTTGGTGGAAGAAGATTGTATTTTTTTAGTTTTGAAATGAAGTTCGATTAAAATGACACAATAAGAAGATGTTTTTATTACGAAAATATTTAAAAGGCATAATCAATCTAACTCTACCTCTTCATTTACTTATTAATAATTATCATTTAAATCAATATCCACTTAATTATGATCCTGTAATTTGTTAACCCTCAAACCCTAAAAGAGTTAACTTAACCACAAATATGAAGTTACTTAAACCCTAGGCTAGCTTCGGATCATGCAATCGCAACACCCTAAATTGATTGTTGATCTATGGTTATATTATGGTCAGTGGTTAGTTAGAGCACATATTCATTATGTAAATTAGGATGAATTGTGTTTAGGGATTATATTTTAAGTCTACAAATTTATCATATGTGGTCTTGTATTTCCGATTAAGATCGCACTCACATAATTTACACAAAATCGAGATTTCGCGTGTTTTTGTGTTAATTGTTCAATTTATTTCTTAGTTTCTTATAATTTAAACACACAATTAATGGATCATATTAAGTGAATTATAGTACCTCAATGATTCAAAATAATTAAATGAAGAGGGTAGAAGATATATCGATCACTAAGAAAATTACACTTCCATGGGCGGTGTGGTCATCGTGTAGACGTTTTGCATTAGCAATGGATTGAAAGGGTAGAACCCAAATAATCTCCAACATTGATTCCAAACCAATTATAAATATTAATAGAAGATGAAAATGGAAGAACACAGAATATTAATTGATGAAAAATTCAAGATACATACATGAAAGAAAATAAATACAAAGAAGAGGTGGGAGAGGAGATCATTTTTGGAAGATTGGTTTGCACAAAGCCTTACTTCCTCAAAGAGTTGTGAGGGGCTCCCAAGAGACACCTTTTCGTCCCCACCTTCTAAAATCCTCAAAAAAACTTCACAAATATTGAAAACCCTTTTTAAATGGAGTTTGTGAGGTCTAGGGTTACATAACTTTCTTAAGTGTGAAATGAAAACTCGACCAAATATTTTATTCCAAGTTGAAACGCATAGCTGACCTCCAAAAAGGGTGAATTGGCCAGAATTCTAGAAGGGTTATTTGTTTATAATAATTTCTCCAATCTTACCTCAAAAATTGGGCTCAATCCAAGCATGGATAAAGATGATATGGCCCAAATGGTGAAGTAATGTCCAATCTAGATGGTTCTGTCCGTCTTTGTCCTCATGGCCCATTTACTCCACTCAAATGCATGATCCAGCTCCCATGTTCTGAATAGAATTTGTAGACACATCATTTTGGAACCTAGGTAAACAAGTTTAAGTCATAATAATTTCATAAAAAAATTATTCTTGAAATACTACAGTACATTTTAAAAGGGTAAAACTGGAATTTTTATCAAATTTGCAAATGAATGATCTAATCCCAAATATTTCATAATTAATCATATTTAGGATAATGTGAGGAAATTATATCATCTATTATCAATAAAATATTCAATAAAATGGTTTTTTATCACATGTAAAAGGTATTTTTAAGAGAATTTTGGAATAGTCCACTCTCATGCAGTTTAAGAGAACATATAAGAATCTTAAATGTTGAAAAATGATTAATTGTTCAAATAAATCAAAAAATTTCTAAGAAAGTTTTTCATGGAAAAAAGTGTAATTTTTAAAAAATAATATTTTATTAAAAAAACTATTGAGTGTGCAAGAGAATGACTATGAAATATTGAAGTTCTCATTAATCAGGCTTGCATATCGGGAGGAATTGAAATGGGATCCTTTTTGAAAAATGTATTTTTTCCTGAATAGAAAGATTATTTAATATTTATATAGGATTTTGGAACATATAATCATTTTTTATGATAACTAAATAAAAAAATAATTAAATTGGGTTAATGAGGGACAAAGAGTATCGTGAAGGAAAAAATGAAGGTTTGGATGGAATCCCTTACCACATTTTAAATAGTCGAACCATTTGACCAATAATAAATTAATTATAATGAAATAAGATATTAAATTTAATTAAGATAAATATTTTCATGATATTTTGCATCAATGGGTAGTACACATTCACCACACATAATAAATAGTAAATAAAATGCATATCTCATGGAAATATGAGTGAGATGAGAAAAAGTGTGCCTTATATATGAATGTGATATATACATGATCATAATACCATAGTTAATCTGATTAGATCAATAATTTAATTAACTCATATAAATTTATGCATTTATTCAGTTTATTATAATCTCATTATGTTAATTTATGGGAATTTTTATGAGTTATAAATTTCAATTTTATCGTTTAGGGGAATTTGTTTTCGTTGTTTTAATGACTGATTTACATCTATACATATATGGAAGAATGTGTAAAATGAAAATAGTTTTTAAAAAATAAAATTATTTGTTATTAATTATATAATATAATATAGAATTTTTATATTATTTAGTTTTTTATATATCATTATGATCAATCGTTATATAATATTTTAATGATAGTTATTTCGATTATTTTGGCGGGTTTTCAATCACCAGACGCAAGTTTTGAGATATGAATTAATATTTTATATATATATATATATGTAAAAGAACATTATAGATGTTTTATTACATAACATATAGTCATTTTTATTGATTAAAATCATTTTATGACCATCCTTGAATCCTAAATTGAAAAACAAAAACAAGACATCCAAGAATGTGGTAAATTGGAACATCACGGATGATATTTGCATTTTTAGAATAAATGTAATAGGATAAAAGATGTGATAGTGTATTAAGAATTTAAATAATAACTTTATATTATATATATGGTACTATAGGTATCTGGAATGTTTAAATATAGGAGGTGATTAGATAATAATAAAACAAAAGACATTGAAAAGAAATTAAATGAAAATGAAAGAGGTTTTTACCTCTTGAATTTGCCTCTTTGAGAACCTCGGTAGAAAAATTGTTTTTTGTTTTTTGTGACCAATAAAACATAGATTAAGGTAAAATTCATGGGGATATTATTAATAATTAATTATAATGGATTCCGGGAATAAGAGGTGTAAGTAGAAAAGTTGGTAGGGAGTGGTATTTATAGTGGTGGAGAGGGGTGTTTTTTGAATATTGTATTCATTTTATTATTATTTTGGCTAAAGATATGTAACTATTAATAATTATCACCAAATATGTAAAAATATATGACTTCAATATAATTTACCTTATACAATCAATGAATCATGTAATAGTGTATTTAACTGATATAGTATTTATACCATAATGTTCTGTATTTTACTATTCACCAAAATTTAAAGTATTTCATAAAAATGCATAAAATTTATCCTCATTTTTTTAATGTGTATAACTAAGAAATGAAATATAATTTATCAAAAAGTCTAAATATGAGAAATTTTATATTAATTAAATCCCTCATTTACTTGGAAAATAATAATTTTAAAATTATAACTGATTTTAGGACTGTTTGAAAAATAAATTAATGTCTCATATAATTATATTATAGTCATAAAAAACTAATATTAATTTTTAAATAAATTTTATAAAAAAATAATCAATTAAATTATAATATTAACTATAAATTTTTCAATATGAAATTATTTTTGAAAAAAATATCAATACATAATTTAACTTTTATATAAAATCAATCCTCATATTTCATTATCTAAATATGTTATATTTTCATTCATAAGTTACAAAAATTATATCTATTCAATAATAGGTGTATATATGATTAAAATCATAAATATAATATTAATATAACCAAAATGACAATTATATACAAATCAGAATTTATCACTATTCACTGGGAAATAAATATTTTCAAAATAATATCAAAAATATCACCCTGAAATAATTTGGAAATTATGATTTAAAAAAAATTATTTTGTTAACTATAATTTTAAAAAAGTTCATTTAAAAAAACCAATTGTACCTTTCAATGGTGTTAAACCTATCATAACTCAAATATAGCCTTTTTATGAGTAAAATTAAATTCATCCTTATTATATTCATCTAAAATAATTTGGATTCATATAAATAAAATTTTTAATTATATAACTTATAACACTCATAATGTTTATAATAATAATTGTTCACACAAATTTAATGGCTAGGTTATAACAGTCATTTTAATGTAATGATGTTTAATTATATTTAATTATTTTTTTAAGATTAGTATTGTGTGAATCCTACGATGTCAAAGAAACTAAATTAAAAAATATTATTATCATACAATCCTGAGCTTTTAAAATTTATCACACGATAATCAATAAGAAGGCACATTAATTCATCATTCTTCTAGAAAGTGGACCGACATACCCCAGGGTGAAGCACTCAGGAATATAAAACCCTTGTCCAGTTTCTCTTATAACAGCTTATTTATTTCCTCCAACTCAATAGTGTCTATATTTTTAAGAGAATTAGATATGTTTAAAAATCCAATAATATGTTTAATTGATAAATCAACAACTCAGTCATTTTTCAGAGAGAGAAATTCTTCATGGAACACATTAATGAAATCACATAAAATGGACGTGACTTCTATAAATATCTTTCAGTTGTTTTTATCATGTGAGTTATATATGATGGTTCATAAGGAAATAATATCCACATATGATTTGATGATTCTAAGATATATCATTCCTCCTCTTTACATTTTATAGTATTATATAATTCTTAAGGATATGAACGGTGATCTACCTCTCCCTAATGTCGATGTTGTCAATGTATAATGATGTGCAATCTATGAAGAATATATAATCAAACTCTGAAAAGGGAAGTAAGATGATTTTTTTTGAGGTTCGGTCCACAATTATTTTCTGAAGAGGATGTATATAATTTACATGTAATAATTTCCTCATTTACTATTCTTAATGATATCTCAATTCTATATATGGATGTTGTATTTCAATAGTTATACTAGCCGTTTAGGATAAGAATGAATATATAAAAATAGAATCTAATAGTATTTTCTATATTCTTGAATGTATAACTAACATACCTTTAACCAAATCATTTTTGGGATCCACCTCAATAGTAGCAATAACATATACCTTTCAAGGAAGCCTTATTGTTTATTGTCATTGATTGTATCCAAAACCTCTTAGAATTGGACATCGGTAACATAATTACAATGTTCCAAACAATTTAAACATTATAATATAGGTTGATTATTGATATGAACCTTCTTATGATCCTCCAAATTAATGGGATTCATCAAATCCATTTAGAAATTATTAGCTTGGTTCCCCTCTCTTATACATTTGATGAACCTATTGGTTCCCATTACTCAATTCCTGAGATATTTCTTCCTAAAAATTTGGAATGTGGAATGTTGGGTTTTATTTCCGCAAACAGGTATATCTATTGATCTTAACATATTAAAATATATCACCGTCTTTTTATTTTTGATCCCATGAGCCCACTACTAGTGTCCAATATTTATCTCATCCATATGGACACAATGGAAAAACTCTTCATAGCTATCATATTAAATAATTTTTCAATATTTTCATAGACACACCATTAATAAACAATTTAAGTGATTGAACATGATTTTATTACTCAATAAAAAGACGAATGTGTATCATGAAAGGATTATAATATTTTTATTAGGTGATTTAATAGACCCATAATCGCTTTTCTTTAGTCCAAATAAATCCATCTTTATCTTATGATATAGTGTTTGGATAAAATATTTATCGAAAAATATTTTCATAAATCCTTCCAACTATTTAGACATAGTGTTTTTTATTATTTTTCATATCTAAGATATAGACTCCCAACATGACATTATATTCATTAGTGAATTGAAGGATAGAGAATAACATCTATATTGAGTTAATCCATTGTTCCATGATGAGAGGATCATATGATCCAATAATGGAAGAAGGCATTTTACACCTAAATAATTCAACCAAAACAAGATCATTCATAGGATAAAAAAGCTATTTTACACATTGAATGTCATTATTCATAAAATGAGCCATTTTTTCTATTACTATCAGGAATTTCTATACTCTTATTCCCATCAGGCGTCACATATCATTAAAGAAATCATTAAATTACCGATAATATTTTCCGTTACCAATAGATATCAAATTTCTATCAGATAATAAAAAAAATGAAATTAGTCAAACATTAATACATAGGTAATATGAATATAAATTGGAATCTATAAATACTTTAGGATGAACTAATATATGATAGATTTTTTATACATTGTGATTCCAAAAGTTTCAATATATGTAATCAATGAGGATACAATTATCCCTAAGGTTATTTATTTTGTTTTCTAATTTCAATACCAAAAAATAACTAGACAGGGATCTGATACTAACAATAGAGACCAAATCCTCTTAAAAATATTATTACATGATTCTAAGAATAATTATCCATTAAATAAAAACCAAGGATAAAAAAGTATAATGTATTTCCAAGACATGGTGCATAATTATAAAAAAAATCTAGAATCAAAAATCATTTTATGTATCTCCAAAATGTCTTCTAATTACAATTGAGCTCGTAAAATTATATAATATAACAAGGGGAATACATAGAAAAAATGAAAAATATTAAAATCATTGTATGGTAATAAACATTTTAATGAAGTATAATACATGTGCTAGAATGAATGAAATGATAATATAAAAGTCATGTCTCATGAATAATCATATAGAAGCATAAAATATAGAAAATGGAATCATATGATTAGGAAAAATCATAATGTTTCATAAGTTATATTTCATGACATAAAACTGAGTCACTAATAGATGAAAAAACTATATCACATGGTTTACATAGTCCCATAATCGATTAGATTTACTCAACATTCCAATACATAAATATTTATTAGAGTAAATTATTTTCCAATGAATTGTATAAATATCTAGCCACACCCATAATAAGTATTTCATGTATTCATATGCCACATAAATAATAAAATGGAAATAATCTCTACAATGGTGGCACATTGAATGAAATCGGAATCATAATAATATCATAATGAAAAATATAGGATAATTATAATGTAATCCATGAAAGAAGTTATTTAAATAATTTTTATTCATTTATAAAGGAAAAATAATAATAGATAAAGAATATTTATTTTTATCTTAATTGAAATCATTAAAAATAGTGGTTAGGTAAATATATAAATGTTAAACTTATGTGTGGTTTTTTGGAAATGATTATGGAGTACTTAACAAGGATAAATGCCTAATTGTTATCCTAAAACCTGAAATGAATTAAAATATTTTTTCAAGATAAATTCATTAATTTTATAAAATATTATAGTTCAATTAAATTATTTTATGTATTGTACTTTATTGTGGGTAAGAAAAATAGAAGTTCCCTTTAAACGGGTTTTCTTATTAAGAGGAATTATGTTGGAAACCTTTTAAATCATGTAATTACCCATAAAATAAATATAAAATAATATATATAAATATGCGATGTATATATTAAAAATATTAAATAATTATATAACAATGATGTAGAGATAAGTTTAGGTAAAGAGAGAGAAATAGAAACCAACAGGAAATTTTGACGGTTTGATAGAGATGCCTTTTATTGAGTTTTCATTCTATTGAAAATTATTTATCCTCCTATATATTTGTTTAAATCATGTTATTAATTTATAATGAAACGGAATTCATATTTATTATAACATATATCATCCATATATAACCTATTCACAACCTCTTGTTAATTATATTTCATTAGTACCATTATATTGGGGGTTACCCACATTGTTTTTCCATGAATGTTTTTTTACTTAAGATTTCATTAATGTGAAAGGGATATATATTCATTTTCATCTTAATTATATAAATGATATTTGAATCATATTTAAATATTTAATAAAATTTTATAACTGTTATGGAATGTTGTATAAAGAAATTGAGTCGTATTGCTTTGTGGAGACGGTAGGTCGTACGTACACATGAGCAATGTTATCATTAACATATCATTCAATTTTTAGGAATGTGGATGATATATTAATTTTATAAAAAAAATCATTTCATTAGTATCATAAATATATATTTTATTTTTTTTATTAAAACCATGCATGTAAAGTGGTGATGAAAAAAGAATTACACAACTACATGGAGATAGTAAGCCATAAGAACACATGCGCAGTGCATTAATGTTTTTTAAGATTGATAAAACGTGGAATATAGTGGAATTATTATTAGAAAATAATATCAATATATATTTTATAATGATTTTATTATATTATAATTTCTATAACAAATTCAGAGAAAAAATAAAATGAATGAAATTCGATAGTGTCGACAATGACGATTACCTCTTATGTGATGGATCTCTTTTATAGATTCTCCTAAGGGACGCATGGTTTGTATTTTAGATGGGGAAAAAGAATATGAAATTAAATAAATATTTTTATAATAGAAATAGTTACAGTATAGTAAATATATATTACTCACTATTTTATAAATAAGTGATGGAAGGGTTTCCCTTTCCCAATTTAGGTGAGGCACACTTTTGGAATTAATTGAAATGTTAAAATATAATAAAAAATTATAGTTACAAATTCTTAAAAAAGGGAATGTAAATAAATATGGGATGAAGTTATATTTAATATATTATATCATTTTGTATTATGTGAAATTTTTATAATTTTTTAACAAATTTATAAAATATTATTACCGTGAAATATCATTATAGTTAATTTAGAAACTATTGATTAAATTGAATTTAAAAATAGAAAACCAATAAGTAAAATTTAAAAAACTACTTTATTATATCATAATCAGGTCATAGTAATCAATAAAATTATATTATGAACATAAATATCAATCATTATATTTATATTATTAATTTTAAAAGCATTTATTTGAATTATCCATTAATGGATTTTTTTCATAAGCGTTGTGTATGAATTTAATATTATTTTTATATTATGAATTGAAATTAAAAATAATTTACCAGGATAAGAATAAATGTTTTTTATTTACAATGACTATTTATAGTCGAACATATATTCCAAATAACCACATATTAAAATGTTATAATTTTTAATAACCAGAGTGTGTCATGTTTGAATTATCATTAAACAAAATATAATAAAGTTCATAATATAAAATAATTAGACATATAGGGTCATATAACCTAACCATGGATTATTATAGAATAAATTAACATGTAAAATTCTTTTTAAATTTTTTTGTTCTCATATAATAGTTCATATCATTTTTTAACCTAAATTACTCGACGTACCCTTTACCAATGCAATTAAAATTAATATGGTTACTATTCATTATAAAAAGGGGTATATTTACTAAATTTATAAAATACAATTAAAAATAAGGAATCAATTTTTCAAACATCATGTGGGATAAATAAATTTAAAATTAAATCTGAGAAATACAATAAAAGACGATTTTTCTTAAAAATTCCATTTTAAGAATGTAATTTCTCTATACAAAATAATTTAATCAATTTCATTTGAGTGAAAATAATTAGATTATTTATAATAAAATGTTAACAATTAAATTTTAAAACATATACAAAATAAAATATTAATTTTTAAATAATATAAAATAAAATAAAGTTCTCCGCATAAATCATTTTTTTTGAATAATCATTAAAATCTCAATATTTTTTTGGAAGATTCTCAGAAATTGACCCTTAGTTAATTTTGACATTCTAAATTAAAAATTGAATTTATTTTTTCATATAAATTTTGGAAATTATTCAAAATTAATTATATTTATTTTCTCATATAATGAAATAAAATCAATTTTTGTAGAAAACATATATTTTTTGAAGAAAAAAATGAATCTACAAAAGATAAAAAAAAATTATTAATAACATCTTAATAAATATATTTCATAATATTTTTCTTCATATTCATAATTTCTAATTCAACTTATATGTTACAATAGTCTTGTTAAATAATAATATTTTAATATAATATCAAAAAATATAATAAACTCAGTGTTGTGTACAAAATAGGATACAAAAGAAATAGTTTTTTAAATGAAATATTTAAAAAAAACATCATAGTGATATATATATAGATTTATATTAATTGGATATAAAATTATATGATTCAAGGGTTTTTTATTCAGATAAATTAGATAAGCCATAGAGGTTTTATTTTCCATGTATTATCCACATGGGTTACTCTGATATAATTCACATTGAAAGACGATGATAGTTTATTGTTTTGAATCTATTTTTTCCAAAAAATGTGTTGCAAAATTTTATAATGACTATTATTTGACATTTATATATAAAATATGGTGTTTACTATGTACATTACTCAATTACAAGGATTATATGGTGTCTTCATGTAATTCTTGATAATTAGATATCATCCAATCATAAATATTCAAAAATTCATCCCAATTTTCTTATGAGGTTGTGAGATCATCTTATAAGGCGTATATCATGAGACCAATCAATTTATGAATCACATAATTCCCAAAATAAATTATTTTTATATAATTTTATTAAAATTATAAAAATTTATTGGACAATAAAAATATACAAATATAGCTTGTATGTAATGGGTAATATTTTAAATTAGATTTAATTTGACACCTTATGGAACTAAAATAAATTCCTTGATAATAATATGTGGTCATTACATGTTAATATACATTATTCTTATGAGAAAATGTTTTGATAAATTTATGGTAAAACTTTAGTGACCATTTATGAATAATTCAATTCTTTATACAACATGAAATTAAGTGAATTCTATTTCACACTAATTCAAGAAAACTTTCCAATAAATTCCCCAATACATTGATACTTTTGTAGTATTGTTTAAATTTATAGAGTTTATGTGTGTTTAATTAAAAAATTTAACTTTATATTATTCTTATAAAAAATCGAAGAGAATTTTATGGAAAAATAATTGGATAAAAAGAAACATAGTTGGGTTATTAACCCATATTGTATGAAACGCATAAACCACATGACCTAGGGTGGTACCATATTCGTATAAGCCACATATTTATTTTACATTGATGTCCAAAACATGTGTCTTCACCATCATGATTCCCCCATGTGAAGGAGAATCATTGTTTCCATGGAATTTTAATGTGGACAAATGTTCGCATGCCCACATATCCCATACTATTAATTTAATTATCCTAGATCATACTCCAATAGAATTCACATTAATAGGCCCCACTACATAGTTGAAATTATTATAGACCTAAAAACTATGACCTAAATTTCCACACACACAAGATCACCCACACCATAAACTCTCATAAACCTATAGTTTTACACCCTTTTATGATTTTAATTAATAACCGAAAAAATACATATCCAATCCACTTTGAAAAAAGATATACACCATCTGGTATAATATTTCCCCTATATTTATCTTCATTATTCTGTTAAACCTTATTGAATGGTCAAAAACATACCTCAATCATTCCATATATTTTATCCTAGAGTGTCCATGATATTCATACTATACATTTATTCCAAAATAGTATCTTTGGTTGAAATATTCATTCTTAGTTTTCTTTATCTATGTAAGACTCTCAACTTTTCTAAACACTTATGAAAATTACTAACATGGTTTTATAAAACTATGTCCCCTTAATATTGGAGCATCTAATACTATCAGTAATTCCGACTTCTTGGAGTTTTGAAATATATGTTTCCTTTTGTTTTTATTCCCTACCATCATCAAGTTCCCCATGATATGAAAACATCTGATGAACCTTTTGAATAATTCTCAAACCCAATCCCTTACCAATAATATTTCATATAGTGGAACCCATAATATGACCAAATATTTATTTCTATATTAATATGAATATATAATTGAAAGTTAAAACATTAATCAAATAATCATAACCATAAAAGGTACAAAACTGGCCCTTAATGTATGACTATAAACAAAAAAACATGGGTCCTCATCAAAAATAATTAAATGGAATGAATCATATGTTTTATTTTGACGAAATAAATTGAGTATGTATTAATACTCATAGATGATGATAAACTTTATTGAGGCCTCTACTTATATTAATTTAATTTTCACGTCACTCCTCTTAATGAGAAGAAAACCATATGAATCATTTTTCAATAATGAGTCTCACACCTAGTAATATTTATTTAAAAGTCGAATATGAACTAAGTAAATATTTATTCCCTTTAAATGATCATAGTTAAAAATCCCTATAAATTCTATATCCCCAAATTAATTTACCTTTTTTCCATTTATAAACAACTAATTTCCTAGATTGACCAATAATATATTTTAATCTTGCAGCACCCCGTATTTCAAAAAATTAACCAATTATTTACGATTTTTTATGTAAATTAATTTGTTGGTGAAATTTCAGAGGTTTATCAAAAAAATTTGAATGTTTCTTGGGATTTTATATAGGTTCACATTTTTAGAATGGTTTTTGGAAATCATGAAACACTTTTTGAAGACCATGTACAATGATATTGGGAAAAAAGGGGAAGGTGCATAGGGAATCACACAGATTTTAAAAACCATGTGGCCACTTGTGAGAAAAAGATTAATGTTGTAAAGTGGGATATTCTATATTTGGTTTAATTTTTGTATATCCATTGGATCCTACCTTGTGAGTTACCCCTTAATATATAATTTTTCAACAATTAGCATAATATTTGTCTAATGATGTGAAAAAAATTTCATGGTTTGAAAACATGAACCATAAATACTGGATCTATGTTGGTATAAAAAATTAACTTATCATTTTGTTTAAAACCCCTATTAATATGTATTATATCCTTCCAAAGGTAGTAGAGCTTTCTCCTATAAATCTAGAAGTGATATAAATGCTTCTCTTTATGCGTTGAAGTTGGATTCTCATGATAAGTCATTGTTTTTGTTAGTTTTTCGTGGTTTTATTAAATCTAAATCCCTTTTTTATATTGGTTTCTTATATTTACTTATATTATGGATATATATACAGTTTTTAATTCCATATATGTTAAATTTTTACTTTTTCATATTAGGGGAAGATATAAAAGGTGGGTTTTTGTAGTTTCAACCCAGTTTCATGGTCATTTTCGTGCTATTTTTCATTTTCACCGTGTTTTCTGAGGTAGGTGGGCTCACACTCATCTAATATCTCTAGAAATATAAGGCTTTAATTCAAATTAATTTTTTAGTTTGGATTAGTTGTGAAATTTTTTTGAAATAATTAATGGAAACCTTATTTGGAGATAGTTTGTGATGTTGTTCAAATTCAGCATTTTTTTTGAATGTGAAAATGGTAAATTTATTTAAAATGGTGATTTTAAAATGGATATTTGGTATTTATGCATGGAAATATGGTTTTTAAAAATCAATGGTTTCATTTAATTGGAATAGTGAAAATTATTTCTCTAATAGTTTTCTTAATTAGTTAAACATGTGTGGAATGGGATGAATATTATTTGTGATATAAAACAATCAAAGGGATGGTTATGGATGTGAAGTCCCACTATAAAAGGATACACAAATCTTTCATGATTTTTTGGTTCGTTGTGTAACTGGGTGGGTATGTGAAATTTAATGGTTTATGAAAATATGGAATTTGATAAATAGTTTAAACAGAATTTTTAATTTATTTCTTTGGAACTCAATGTTGTTTTGGGAAAACTATTTTACTAAAGAGGAAGTTTATATTATTATATAAATTATTTTAAAAAAATTTCATATAAATTATTTTATATAAATTTCCTACCATATTTTATCCTAGTGGAGTTAGTAGGGAATTTATTTTAGGAATTTCTATTGAGTTTTTTTACTCACCCCTACACTGGGACTTTAGTTCTTTTGAAGATACCATTTATTGGGACATGAGAAATTGTAAATTATCACACTTCACTAGTGATGATTTATTATACATGGTTTGTTTCATGGAGTTTGATCATGGAGCTTGTTAGGATCATTGAGTACTATCTTTGGAGTATTTGAGTTTTTTGGTTTAGCCATATTTCTACCCTTTGATATTTTTAGACTTCAACTATGGATCTTTTTTGTGGTTTGGATATTTTATCAATGGATTCACTCTGAGTTAGTTAATATTTTTATCATACATCATGTAGTGGTTTTGGTTATGTCTTGATTGGGTTTTGTTGTTTTATTTTTCAAATGGAAAATTCTACTTCACTTTTTTGGGAGCCCTTGGAATTTATTTATAGCCTTTGGCACATTGGGTATTTTTCTTAAACCCGTATAACATTCGACCTTCTTCTCATGGAAATGAGTAGGGGTGAGGTGTTACATGTGTTATCAGGGAAAGTCATCCCAATTATCATTTTGGGAGAAGTGGAATCATCTTTTGTGGTCCATGAAAAACAACTCATCTTCAGTTCTCTCAGTCATGGAATTGAAATTCATTCATGTTTATTCATAGTGTTGGTTTGGATGAATATATTAGGATTTGTAAGACGTGAAATGTAGTTCATGAAAAGAATTATCTAACCTTTTTATGTTGAACATCACATTACTCTGGTGTTGGGTACATAAATGTCTTAGAGAAACTTACTGGGTTTGGAATCTCATTATCATGTGTATAGACAATAATACCAACATGACATGAATTTTTGAAATGAAATACCACTATGATCACATATTTCATGTTGAGTAATGATTTTTGATTTTTTTCAAATGTGTTAATTTTTAAAAAATGATATGGTTGTTTTCAAATGTGATGTTTTTAAATATCATGATTGTGGTATTTAGAATATAGTGTGATTTTAAAAATTATGGTGAAATGATTCATAATTGATTCACATGGAAACTTTTAATGTTCTAAATGAAATTTTGTGATAGTAAGGTAAGGTATAATTATAAATTGTTAATAATTTTGTTTCCAGAGAGTTAGACATATTTCATTTGTTGTCTATACAGAAAATGACACCTGGTAGGGAGCATAGAAACCTACTGGAATAAGCTTCAGATAATGTGGTTTCAAATTCACCATAGGTGAACCAAAAGATAATTAAGAATATAGTATATTCTTATTAGAAAATGGATAAATGAAACATGAGGGATGTGCCAAGGAAATTGGATAACATAGTCTATCTCTAGAAGGGGAATCCACCCATCTTTCAAGGAAACTATGAACCATAAAAGGTAAATGTGTGGTTGAATAGGATTAATCATGTCATCCATTTCCATGGAAGACCAAAAGATATGAAGGTAAATATAGTGAAATATATTCTGGGAGATCTTCTACTCCAGTGGTGTTCTTTATTTGTTCATGAAAAATTAGAACTCGTCATTACATGGGAGTATTTTGAAGAAATTTTGAACATTTTTTTTTGTCCCCACATGATTTGAATTCAAAGATTGAAAGACTTCATTATCTTGAAGAAGTAGAATATTTCTCTCATAGGGTATGAAACTCAATTAATTATATTTTTATTCATTTCACATAATGATCATAACACCCCACGATTCCACAGTACGCTTTTATTTGAATAATACAGTAGCGTGCGTTGTACGCAACTTCGAGTTCAAACACACACCACAACCAATCAAACTAGCCATTATGAATAGTAATAAACTTTTTTTTGAACTTTTATAATTTTTATCTTTCAAAATGGACATCATTTTTGGATTCGGAATATCGAAATTATCTTAGGGTGAATTTTTGGTATTTTTCTGAAAACATTCAATTTTTGATAAATAGTGAAAAAACACTGAGTTATAGTTTAAAACGAATTTTTTATTTAAATAATTATTTATTTAATTTAAATTTAATTAAGTTAAAAATAAATACATAATAGCTATATAAGTTCAGTTTAATTCATTAGATCTAGTTTAGAATAATTTTAGATATATAAACATTTTATGGAATATTTCACCGTCTTTTACCCACCTCCTTAGAGGATTTAGAAATTCTCATAAAACTTAATTTTACTGCTTCTATGAGTGGAATTTTGAAAATCCGAGAGACACTATTAATATCAAGGAGTAAAATGTGGTTCAATAAGATAAAAATAATATTTGGTGAATAGTAACTTTTTACTTTTATTTACCACGATTAAAAGTAAATAGGGTAATTAAGGGTAACAATGATATTAATATTACCCTAACACATGTCCTAATTCTATTGGACAAGTGTATCTCGACCAAAAACAACCTTAGGAATAATATATTATCATTTTGGTCCACTTGGATTAGATTAGGACATTTATTATTATTTAATTCAAAGAAGAGAAAAAAGAGTTAAAATCAAAGTTTAATAATGAAAACATTTTTAATGTAGGGTTATACATATGTTAAATTAAATTATAAATATTAATTATAAAGTTCAAAATATTTCCTACATAATGGTATTTTATTTATAATTTTTAGACACTAAATAATTTAATTTATTTATGACACAATGATGATGCAGTAATTACCTAATTAATGAAATATTAAAATAATTGATATTATAAATATCCAAATAAATGTAATATGATACTTTTTATTAATTACACTAATTTTATAGATTAATATGACATATTAGGACTGATTATATAAATTTTTTTCGATGTAATAATGATTTTATGAAATTATCAAAAACAAAATACCCAATAGTGTCAAAATTGACATAAAAGAGTTTTTAAAACAAATATTATATTATTAATTTATATTATATTGCTAAAAATATAAGGTTCGGCCAAGAGACTTAAATAATGATTGGTGTATCATTAATGTAACACTTGGGGGTCTCTTGGAAGTTTATAGTATGTTTATTGACTCTATAATATAAAAATACAAAGAGATATGGTAAGTGTCAAACTAATTAACTAAGAGTTAAAACAAAAAGATAAGGTTAATAAAGTCACCCAAACCTATCTAAAACCTATTGGTTTAGTGTTTTCGACCTATCCACACCAAAAACATTAAATAATCCACTTTTTTCCATTATAAACCGAATAAGAATTTGTTATAAAATAATATTTCTAGTTTTTCCAAAGGTGCCCCTCACCCCTCTTATAAAAGGGAACTCCACCTTCTCTCAATTTCACACCTTAAAAGCCTTTTGGAACAGCCAAACTCTGCCCAAAAACCCTCTCAAATATCCTCCCTTCGTCTTAGAGGCCATCCTTTAGTCAAAAATCCAACCTAAGGAGCCCTTTTGACCAAATCAAATGGAAGAACCCGAAGAAGAGGTAATGTTTTCACCACCCTTTTTCAAGTTCCTATCTTCTTCAGATTCTTCTTTCATTGTTATTTCCATTCTAAAATAACAACTCCAGTATCTTCTATATACTGTGATGTTTTTATAAATATTGTACAACCATATTCAGTAATTTAACCATCATTTGAATGACATGTCACCATACGTGCGTACGTACGACTTACCGTCTCCACGTCGTGGTGTAATTGTTATTCAATATATTATTATTTGGATGGGTATAATAATGATGTGTAATTCATGTAAATAATAAATATAACATGATAATTATTCTGTATATATGATCTACCATCAGATTATATATTATTTTAATATCAAAAGAATGATATTGTCGATTGTGCATACGTACGGACTACCGCCTCCATGAACGCGATGAGATTCATTCCCCATCGTATCCATTCAAGAATAATTCTCATTTGATGGTTAAAAGTAATTTTTAAGAACTTTATGTCATTATGGATATAAATAAGATACAACCTATCCAAAACAAACACGACTTATGTAATAAAACATATAAAATAAAACGAGTAAGTTAACACCCGAAACGACGATAATACTATAATATTATTAACAAAGCATTATTAGAAGATCATATATGATATCATAATTATGTATATGGTTTTTGTATAATTTATTAACAATTTTTCAACTATTATACATGAGGTTAACATACCATCGACTAAGTAAAAGTACAAGGTAAGGGTTTATTTCACAATCTCTTCATTAGACGAGGTTGTCTATACGCAATTATCTACTGGGACCTCTTTATCATCCACATCCATGATTCTTAAAAATGTATTTCAAATCATTCTAACTATTTTACAGACTATGGGTTAAATTAATTTATACCCTTTCAGACTTTTTATAAGAAGTTTATAAAGTAATCATTCTGTCATTTTCCAAACAAGGTCCTTTTTAACCTTTTTGACAGAATTAAGGTAAGAATGTTTGTTTAACTTATATGGCGGGTGCAGCTATTTTCCACCTTTATAAAATCGTTGAAGTTTCCCTTACAAGCTTATAAGATTATTTTCAATATAAATGTTTTCTTTTATAATTATGTGACTTTTAAATGATTTCAAAAAAAGTGATATTTCTCTCAAATAGTTTTGATTTCATCTATGTCAACATCATTTGATGGATTTTAAGCATATTTGAAGTTTATTTATTATGATACAAAACTTCCTAATTGTATTGATGGTTTTGTGATATGTTTGACTATGGATGTATTATTTTTATACCATTCATGGTTTATGGAAAATTTATTGACATTTCATATGCTAGTTTTAATAGGAATGTTTATGTTATGTTTTAACCTGTTCATATGAGGAATGAATTGGACTTAATAAGTGATGGGTGGAGCCTGCTATAACTCCTCGATGCATCGGTAGGTCTCATGAGACAAACTAGTGTCTTGGCACAAGGCCGTGACAAAATATTATTTGTAGTCTTGGCACAAGTCCTTGACTACGTGGTTATGATAGTCTGGCATTATGCATTCCATCATTATGAAAGTGGTTATTGATATTGCATGTGATTTTTCAACTAGTAGATAATCCATGCGAATAAGTAAATGGAATTATTCCATTTTATCATTTCCATATTATGCTGAAGTTCATGTTTAAAAGGCTTTTGTTTTAGTTATACATTCACTTAAATGTTTATGCTTATTTATGAAAGTTTCTGCTATATTGTTATCCTTACTGAGTATCTGAGCTCACCCCTTTCAATGTTTTATTTTTCCAAGGATGTGAAGAAGTAATTTATGAATGACCTGCATGAATAGTATGAGGGGATATGAAGACAAGATGTTGTTGTAGTTTTTTTACTTTATGTTGTAATGTAATACTTATGAATATATCCTGTGATTCTAATACTACTAAACTAATCAGTCTTTAGAGACTTGATCTTTTGTAATCATGCCAAGGTTATGTAATAATCCACCGACTCTGGGTAACTAGGGTCAGGGTGTTACAGTTGGTATCAGAGGAAGTTTAGTACAAACCTTGGAATCTAGATTTAGATAAACTCTGACTAGAGCACATAGCCCTAAGATAGACTTCGTGGATTAGTATAGAAGAACTTCCTATAATTTTGGTATTGTAGAGATTTTTTGAGTTTTCCGAGCAATACATCCCTGTCTGGATACAAGCAGGTAGAGGCGGATCTGGCACAGATGTACCTAGGGGTAAAACCCAAAAATACTGCTTTGAGCTAGACTCGAACGGGAACTGGTGCACGACAACGGGCCTTGTTAAACTCTTGGTTTTGACACTCCCGGGGTATATGCTTAGGATAATTCTCATTTTCTTTACAAACCATTATGAAGGGTTTATGAGTATATACTTCCTCAATGAAAACATTTTTCTAATTATGTATTATATCCATAACTATTTCAATTTATGTTAAGTGTTTTATAAGTATGGAATTATGTATTTTAATTCATAAACTGATCTAGTTTATGCCATTGTTTAGAAATGGAGCCTAGCGGACGAAATGGAAACTGTATCAATGCACGCACTCCATGTATGGATTCCCTCCTGCTCAAGGTAATTATAGTGGATCTGGTGGTGCAACTGCTGCTGATCAGCTAATCACTATACTGGGACAACTCACTCAGGTTATGAATATTAACCTTACCCATATAGAGCACCCAGATCCATAGTATGGACTATCAATGTTAGATCGCTTCATGAGGAAACAACCACCAACATTCAATGGGAGTACAAATCCATTGGTAGCTGAGCAATGGATAAGTTCCCTAGAAAAAATATTTCAGGCTTTGGGGAGTAGTGAAAGGGAGAAAGTTATCATGGCAGTTTAATGCCTCACTGGAGATGCTGATCAATGGTGGTCATTGATACAAAACACAAAGGAATATGCTGAAGTATAAAATATTGAATTGAGGGAGTTCAAAGAACTTTTCTTAGAAAAATAATTTCCTCGTGACAATCGAGAAGATATGGAAAGACAATTTGTGAGTCTGAGACAAAAGGAGGATGAGAATGTCACAATGTTTGAGGCTAACTTTACAAGGTTAGAAAGGTATGTTGCAGATTATATATGTAACCCAATAAGTAAGATTTATCGTTTCTTTGATGGGTTAAAACCATTTCTCCATCGAGCATTAGTATCACAAACCTTCTTGTTGTACGAATATAATGTCTCACGTGCTATCAAGACAGAAAAGGAATTCACTAAGTCTTATAACTTTAAAGCAAAGCAGGAGAAGAAGAGATCTTTTGATCACTCTAGGAATGGAAATAAGGGGAAGAAGGGAAAAATTGAATATTTTTCCTATTGTAAATGTGGGAAGAAACACCCCATTAATTTTTTAAAAGGATTGGGAGTCTGTTACAAGTGTGGTGAAAAAGGCCACCAAGCGCATGATTATAAGGGGAAGAAGGAATCTACTGATGTCCAATGCTACAATTTTAGGGAGATGGGACATTATTCATATGAATTTCCTAAGTGTTAGGGGAAATTACCTTAGAAAAGGCCAATGGATTAAGGCCAAGCTTATGCTATCACTACTACTAAGGTAGAAGCTCTGAAAGATGTTGTGGCAGGTAATTTAATAATTTCTTCAAATTTAGCAAATGCTTTATTTGATTCTAGATAATCGTATTGTTTCATATCTTCCCAGTTTTCTATGAAAATTAGAGATTTCCAATTTGATTTAACAAGGGAGTTGTCAGTTAAAACTCCTAAGGGAAGTATCATTGGAACAAATTTTTGTGAATAACTCCCCATTAGAGCGGATAAATGTTCTTTATCCGCTGATCTCATCGTCATACCTATGATTGAATTTGATATAATCCTCAGTACGGATTAGATTTCAGACCATGATGCAAAAATTTATTGTAAGAAGAAGGATGTTACTATTTTTTATAATGATGGTAAGGAACACCTTATCATTAGAGTAGAATCATTACCACCTAATTCTTACCTAGATCCACCCCCAGTAGCTCAACTAAATTTAATTATTGGGGAGGAAGAGAATGAAATGATTGTGGGTGAGGAAAGGAATGTTCAAATAGAGGATGTACCTATTGTGAAAGAATATTTAGATGTGTTTCCAGATGATTTACCTAGACATCCTCTAGAACGAGAAGTTTAGTTTTCTATTGATTTAATTCATGGATCAAGGACTATATCGAAGACCCCTTATAGAATGGCCACTATGGAAGTAGTTGAACTAAAGAAACAACTAGAGGAATTGAGTAATAAGGAATTTATTTGCCCTAGTGTTTTTCCATGGGGAGCCCCTATTATTTTTGTTAAAAAGAAAGATGGATCTATGAGGTTATGTATCAACTACAGGGAGATCAATGCTATAACAATAAAGAAAAAGAATCCCCTACCTCGCATTGATGATTTATTTGACCAACTGCATGGAGATCAATACTTTTATAAGATTTACCTTCGATCTGGATATCATCAGTTGTGTGTAAAGAAGGAAGACATTCCAAATACAGCATTTTGAACCAGGTACAGGCATTACGAGTTTACAATAATGCCTTTGGGATTGACTAATGCACCCTCTGTTTTCATGTATCTAATGAACAGAGTTTTCAAGAAATATCTCGATGATTTTGTAGTGGTATTTATTGATGATATCTTGGTATATTCCAAAATCTACGAGGGTCATGAAAATCATTTGCGCATTATCCTGAAGACTCTGAGAAGACATGAATTATATGGGAAGTTTAGCAAGTGTGAATTCTGGCTTCAGGAGATTTCTTTTCTTGGCCATATTGTCTCCAAAGAGGGAATCTCTATTGATCCTTCTATGACCAAGGCAATCCATGAATGGCCAACACAAATGAGTATAAAATAGGTACGTAGTTTTATTGGCTTAGCAGGTTATTATCGACATTTCATACAGAATTTTTCCCGGTTGTCTAACCCATTAACAAAAGTCACACGTAAAGGGGTTAAATTTGTTTGGAAAAAAGTGTGTGAAGAATGTTTCGAAGAACTGAAGAGAATATTAGTCAATTCTCCAATATTGACTCTACTTTCGGGGAATGATGGGTTCGTTATTTATAGTGATGCATCGAAGAAAGGACTTGGTTGTGTCCTTATGCAGAATGATAGGGTTATTGTCTACGCATCACGATAGTTGAAAATTCATGAGAAAAACTGTCCTACTCATGATCTCGAGTTAGTAGCTGTGATATTTTCTTTGAAGATATGGATACACTACCTCTATGGTGAAAAATGTGAGATTTATACTAATCAAAAGAGTTTAATGTATATTTTCTCAAAAAAAATAACTCAACATGAGGCAAAGGGGATAGCTAGAATTACTTAAGGATGATGATTTCACGATACACTACGACCTTGGGAAGGAAAATAATGTGGCAGATGCTTTGAGCCGAAATGATCATGGAGTTTTGAACATGATAAGAATGGAAATGGATCTTATTTATATTGATATAGTGAATATGGATATGGGAATAACCATGGAAGGTGAAACATCAATGCTTTTTAAAATGGATTCCAACCATCTTTACTAGAAAGGATTAAGAGATCTTAGACCGATGATGAAGAATTTAAAAAGAAGATTAAAGTTGTGAATGATGGGAGATTGAGAGACTTTGTATATGAAGATAGAATTTTAAAATTTGGGATGAGAATTTGTGTTCCTGATATACCTGATCTGAAAAGGGAATTGTAAGATGATTCTCATAGCTCTAATTTCTCTATACACCCTAGGAGAAAAAAAATTTATAGTGATTTGAAGGACCATTTTTGGTGGGAAAAAATGAAGATGGAGATTTCTGATTTTGTGTCAAGATGTATGGTTTGTCAACAAGTGAAATCTGGAAGGAAAAAGCCTAGAGGAGTCATGCAACCTCTTCCCATACCAGAGTGGAAATGGGATAATATTATGATGGAATTTGTCATGGGACTACCAAAGACTCCTAGATGGAACGATGCAATATGGGTCATTGTTGATTGTCTTACCAAATCAGCAAATTTTCTTGCTATAAGAGAAGATCTGCCACTAGAACGTCTAGAAAGACTATATATTAATGAAGTTGTGAGACTTCATGGAGTACCCTTATGGATTGTTTCTGATCGTGATACCTGTTTACTATAAGATTCTTGAGGAGTCTTCAGAAGTCCTTGGATACTAAACATCATTTGAGCACTGCCTACCGCCCTCAAACAGATGGAAAATTAGAACGGACTATTCAAAACTTAGAAGACATGTTGATATCTTGCTCACTTGACTTTCAGGGTATATGGGATCAATATTTACCTATGGTAGAATTTTCTTATAACAATAGCTTCCGTTTAAGAATTTGTATGGAACCATATGAAGTGTTCTTGGGGAAGACATGTCACACACCAGCTTGATGGGATGACATTGGTGAAAGAAAACTTGTATGCCCAGAACTTGTGGAGGAAACAATGGAAAAGGTAAAGGTAATCGAAAACCACATCAAAGCAGCTCAAAGTAGGCAGAAGAGCTATGACGATTACCGAAGGAGGGATTTGGAATTTCAGGTAGGAGATCATGTTTTCTTGAAGGTATCTCCTTGGAAGGGAGTTATATGTTTCGGTAAGAAGGGTAAATTGAGTCCCAGGTACATCGGACCTTTCAAAATTCTAGAACGAATTGGGGTTGTAGCTTACCGTTTGGAAATGCCTCCAAGTCTCTTCAATGTTCACGATGTGTTCCACTTATCACTGTTGAGAAAAATACATGCCTGACCCAATGCATGTACTCACCTATGAGGAATTAGAAATATAACCTGATCTGTCTTATTGTGAAGAGCATGTCAGTATTCTTGATATGGGAGAACAAGTAATGGGAAACCGGATGACTCGTTTGGTAAAAGTTTTGTGGAGAAACCATAAGATGGAAGAAGCAACGTGGGAACTCGAGGAACATATGATGAAGAACCACCCAAGTCATTTCATGCAGTAGTATTCTAGAAATTTCTAGGACGAAATTATTTGAAGGAGGGGAGAATTTAACACCTCAAGCTTCCATGGTACACTTCTCTTTGAATAATACAGTAGAGTGCGTTGTACGCAACTTTGGGTTCTAATACACACCACAACCAATCAAACTAGCCGTTATGAATAGTAATACCCACTTTTTAACCTTTTATAATTTTTATCTTTCCAAATGGACTTCATTTTTGGATTCGGAATATTGAAATTAGCTTAGGGTGAATTTTTGGTATTTTTCTGAAAACATTCATTTTTTGATAAATAGTGAATAAACATTGAGTTATAGTTTAAAACCGAATTTTTATTTAAATAATTATTTATTTTATTTAAATTTATTTAAGTTCAAAATATATACATAATACCTATATAAGTTCAATTTAATTCATTGGAGTTTGTTTAGAATAATTTTAGATATATAAATATTTTATGGAACTTTTCACTGTCTTTTACCCACCTCCTAGGAGAATTTTGAAATTCTCATAAAACCTAATTTTACTGCTTCTGTGGGTGGAATTTAGAAAATCCAATAGACACGGTTATTATCAAAGGGTAAAATGTGGTTCAATAAGATAAAAATAATATTTGGTGAATAGTAACTTTTTACTTTTATTTACCACGGTTAAAAGTAAATAGGGTAATTAAGGGTAAAAATGATACTAATATTACCCTAACACATGTCCTAATTCTATTGGACAAGTGTATCTTGACCGAAAACAACCTTAGGAATAAAATATTATCATTTAGGTCCACATGGATTAGATTAGGACATTTATTATTATTTAATTCAAAGAAGAGTTAAAAGAGTTAAAATCAATGTTTAATAACTAAAACATTTTTAATATAGGGTTATACATAAGATAAATTAAATTATAAATATTAATTATATATATTAAAATATTTAATACATAATGGTATTTTATTTATTATTTTTAGACACTAAATAATTTAATTTATTTATGACACAATGGTGATGCAGTAATTACCTAATTAGTGAAATATTAAAATAATTGATGTTATAAATATCAAAATAAATGTAATTTGAGACTTTTTATGAATTCCACTAATTTTATGGGTTAATATGACATATTATTACTGATTATATAATTTTTCTTCGAAGTAATAAGGTTGTCATGAAATTATCAAAAACAAAGTACCCAATAGTGTCAAAATTGACATAAAAGTGTTTTTAAAACAAATATTATATAATTAATTTATATTATATTCATAAAAATCTAAGGATCATCCAAGAGACTTAAATAAGGATATTCGTATCATTTATGGTCCACTTGGGGGTCTCTTTGAAGTTTATAGTATGTTTATTTACTATATAATTTAAAAATACAAAGAGACATGGTAAGTGTCAAACTAATTAACTAAGAGTTAAAAACTAAAAGATAAGGTTAATAAAGTGACCTAAACCTATGTAAAACCTATTAGTTGAGTGTTTTTAGACTTATACCCACCTCAAAATTTAAATAATCCACTTTTTAGCCATTATAAACCGAATATGAATCTATTATAAAATAATATTTCTTCCTTTTCCAAAGGTGCCCCTAACCCCTCTTATAAAAGGGCACTCACCCTTCTCTAAATTTTACACCTTAAAAGCCTTTGGGCTCAGCCAAAATCTTCCAAAATACCATCTCAAATATCCTACCTTCATCCTAGAGGCATTACTTTAGTAATAACGCCAACCTAAGGATCCCTTTTGATGAAATCAAAAGGAAGAACCCGAAGAAGAGGTAATGTTTTCACCACCCTCTTTCATGTTCCTCTTCTTCAACTTCTTATTTCTTTGTAATTTCCATTCTAAAATAATAAATACAGTATATTATATATACTATGATGTTATTATAAATATTTTACAACCATATTCAGTATTCAATCCATCATTTGAATGACATGTCAACATACGTGCGTATGTACGGCTTACCAGCTCCACGTCGTGGTGTAATTGTTATTCAATATATTATTATTTGGATGGGTATAATAATGATGTGTAATTAATGTAAATAATAAATATGACATGATAATGATTCTGTATATATGATATACCAAACAATTATACATATTTTTAATATCAAATGTATGATATTGTCGCTCGAGCATACGTGCGGACTACCGTCTCCTCGAACGTGATGAGATTCATTCCCCATCGTATCCATTCAAGAATAATTCTCATTTTATGATTAAAATTAATGTTTTTATTCTGGATATGAATAAGATACAACCTATCCATAACAACCATGACTTATGTAACACAACATATAAAAGAAAACGAGTAAGTTAACACCCGAAACGATGATAATACTAAAATATTATTAACAAAGCATTATTAGACGATCATATCTGATAACATAAATATGTATATGGTTCTTGTATAATTTAATAACAATGTTTTAACTATTATACAAGAGTTTAACATACCACCAACTAAGTAAACATACATGGTAACGGTTTATTTAAAAATCTCTTCATTATCCGAGGTTGTTTATACGTAATTATATACTGGGACCTATTTATCGTCCACATCCATGATTCTTAAAAATTTATTTCAAATGATTCTTAATATTTTACAGAGTATGGGTTAAATTCATTTATACCCTTGTTGACGTTTTATAAGAAGTTTATAAAGTAATCTTTCTGTCATTTTCCAAACAAGGTCCTTTTTTAACCTTTTCGACAGAAATAAGGTTAGAATGTATTTATTAACTTATACGGAGGGTGCGGCTATTTTCCGCCATTATAAAATCGTCGAAGCATCCCTTACAAACTTATAAGAATATTTTAATAGTAAATGTTTTCTTTTATAATTATGTGACTTTTAAATGATTTAAAAAAAAGAGATATTTCGCTCAAATAGTTTTGATTTCATCTATGTCAACATCCTTTGATGGATTTTAACCTTATTTGAAGTTTATTTATTATGATAAAAAACTTCCTTATTGTATTTAAGGTTTTGTGATATTTTTGACTATGGATGTGTTATTTTTATACCATTCATGGTTTATGGAGAAAGTATTGACATTTCGTATGCTAGTTTTAATACGAATGTTTATGTTATGTTTAAACCTGTTCATATGAGGAATGAATTGGACTTAATAAGTGACAGGTGGATCCCTCTATAGATCCTCGATGCATCGGTAGGTATCATGAGACAAACTAGTGTCTTAGAACAAGGCTTTGAAAAAATCTTATTTGTAGTCTTGGAAAAAGGCCTTGACTATGTGGTTATGATAGTCTGGCATTATGCATTCCATCATTATGAAAGTGGTTATTGATATTGCATGTAATTTTTTGACTAGTAGAATATCCATGTGAATGACTAAATTGAATTATTCTATTTTATCTTTTCCATATTATGATAAAGTTCATGTTTAAAATGATTTTGTTTTATTTATACATTTCCTTAAATTTTTATGCTTATTTTTGAAAGTTTCTGCTATATTGTTATCCTTACTGAGCATCTGAGCTCACCCATTTCAATGTTTTATTTTTCCCAGGATGTGAAGAGGTAATTTATGAATGACCTGTTGGAATAGTATGAGGGGATATGAAGAAAATATGTTTTTGTAGTTTTTTTACTGTATGATGTAATGTATGACTTATGAATATATCTAGTGTTTCTAAGACCACTAAACTAATCGGTCTTTCAAGACAAGATATTTTGTGATCATGCCAATGTTAAGTAATAATGCACCAACTCTGGGTAACTGGGGTCGGTGCATTACAATGTTTCTTCTAGTATGTTATTCAAGAAACATATATTTAAATCGGGGATAATATAGAAGATTCATTAGAAGATTTATGTGCTCCATATAATAGATTATACCGAGATATTAAATATATGGATAGTGTAACAAATGTAAATCTCAGGAGCTATGGGAGGAGAAACTCTGTTGCTACCTATGGGAAATGTTGGGAACACTAATGATGGGAGAAATTAGAAGAGGGACACTTATTACCGTAGTTGGAGTATGACTCACTATCAAATGGATGGATTAGTAATCCTTCCTCCCCGACTCGAGAAAAAACTAGGATATTTACATTGTGGTTCCCTGGATCACATTAAATGAGAGAGTATAGTGCCACCTAGATCATTCAATAACTAAAATCACATGGCGAATCATAAATTCTATTTCATTAGTTATATATGGTTGGGTGTTCAGGACACCTCTCATGTTTCATAGATGTCAAATGGTTTTACGGGTAGAGGGAATCATAGTAACACTCATTAAAAGAACAATGACATAAATGGTGATTTATGAATAGCGTGAAACCTCATCAAGGAAAATATGAATACGGAAACAAGGAGAAATGTTTTGTGAGTAAGAAATTATATGGATTTGATCATGTAATCATGGATGATCATTTTGAAAAATTGATGGTGCTTAGTGTGATACCTTTTAATTCTATGCATATATAGGATTTATTTGAAATGGATGCATCCTATTACTTTATATCATCTCATGATGTTGATTTTATTAGTTTAAATATTGAAATTATGCCATCAGTTTTAATACATCAAACTACTCTTGGTCAAAGAGAATGTTGAACCTTCATGTGTCAATCATGTTCTATAATTGTTGAATCATCTGGGATGATATGTTATTTCTCAATACATTATAAGGATGTCTATTATATAATTATACAAATGGATTCATTGATAGTGTTCAATAATCACATCAACTATTATACATGAAAGGTATATTTTTAATGTATGATTCCATCACGAAACTCATCCAAGGAGACCAGAATGTAAAGGCTGGTGTAATGGGATTGTCAGTACTAGTATTTATAATGATCTAGTACCAGTTAGCAGGGTTGAATTTTGAATTTATATAGTTGATTTAGAATAATAGTTTTCCAGAAGTGGATGAATAGTTTCCGTAAGTGTTTCCCAAAACATTATCAGGGTTTCCACTTATGAGAGAATTGGAGTTTATGATCGATATATTCTTGGGTATTAGTTCTATTTACATTCTATATTACTATGTGGAAGCACTATAATTAATTAAATTTTACATGTGGTTGGATGAGATGGAATTAAATGGTAACATTTTCCTGATCGCATCTCTATGGGTAGCAACAGTCTTAGTTTTCAAAAAGGAATATGTAACTCTTTGTTTGTGTGTATATTTTTGTAAGAAAAAACATTTTATGATAAAAAACTATTTTACACTCTAAAAAATTGATGATATTTTCGATCTATTAATGTAAGATCAATTGTTCTCTATGATTTATTTGTAATCTATATATCACAAATTTCATGTTCAGAATGTGGAGAATATAATTCCTGAGCCTTAAATATTACATAATTCTTGAATTGTGTAAATAATTAACATTGGGTATCTTTTATATATTAGATATTTAGATAATTAGTTCTTAACTTATACATAACATATTGTATATTATAAGTGGACACGTCAACTCACTATCAATTTTTTTCATAAAAAAATATTTAAAAGGAAAAATGACATCATTTCATGTTTTAATATCATAAATCTTAATCGATCCCATCATTGACTCTATTTTTCTTTATGTTAAATGAAAAACACTCCAAAACAAAGGATGGGCATAAAAATCTCAGTAAGGGTTATACAATAAAAAAATTAAATATTATTCAATCAATACATACAAAATATAATATCTTTAACATACCTCATGAAATCATAATATTTGTAAGTAACACACAGTAATCCCAAATTATAAATGTAACTTGTGGAATCCATAATATACATACATTTTAGCTTTCATATCTACATAGAGGTTATGTTTGGAGTACGCATTATATTATATTCTATAAATATCTTAGGGGAAACATTAAAGGTTACTTCCATCACGTTACCCAATGCAATGGAATGATATCTCGAGCTCAACCACCCTAGGTTTATCATAGAACCACTCGTATATGTAAATAATACCCAAGAACAAAAACATTATCAAAACACATAAATCAAGCGTCAAGTAAAAAATAACATTTCTATATTGAAATCATAATATATCAGTTCAATATTTTTACATAATCAATCCATTCTCAAAACCATTTTCAAAACCATCTTTAGTAAAAAATATTATTTGGTATTTATTTTCCTTACAAAAACATTATGGGGTGTTAAGGAATGAAAATATCAAATAGTGCTCATGGTGGTGGAAATGTCGTTGTCACTACATACGTTAAAAAGAAACATTCCCTCTGTCATTTAGATTAATGCTACAAAGAAAAGAGATTTATTTTGAAAACCATTGAATGAAATTAAAATGAAAATGGGTATAATTAAACAATGTAAAAAATAAGGTTGTTTATAAACCAAAATATTCCTCAATTAAATGAGACTGAGACGAGTCCCTTACAAATTTCTTTTTGTAAATATAATATATTTATTATGTGTATTAAATATACATGCATATAAAGAAAGTATATATACAAGATAGGATATAAAATTTTATTTCCCACATAATCATAGCATGACATATTCAAGAGGAGGAAGATTAACCCAAATAATGGAAATGGCGGTAAGAAGTTCCCTTAAGAAAATTCGGTAGCCTAACAACGTCACGTAAAAATTCATATTATGAGATGATGATAGAAAAAATGTTCTATCATCACAAGGACAAAAAATATACAACAATAATGATGTTGAAGAACATATCCCAACAATTCAAAATTGAAATTTAAATATATAACATAAATGAAGTCTTTGACTAGATGTGGTGAGTGAAAGGTTCTCTTACAATGATCATTTTGTTAATAAAATAGATCGATTATGTATATTAACTATAATCACACATAATGAAATTAAAAATAAAAGATAATATATCAAAATTAATTTCTCACATAATCATAGCATGATAAGATGCATAAAATCAACCCAAATAATGGAAATTTGGTTAAGAAGTTACCTTACGAAAATTCGGAATCCTAATAGAGTCAAGTAAAAATTCATAAAATGAGTTGATGAGAGATAAGGGTATCTCATAAAATGGATATAAAATGTAAGACAATAACTATATATAATAACATATCCTAAAATTTGAAAATTGAAATTTAAATACATAACATAAAAGAAGTATTTGACTAAAAGAGGAGGGTGAAAGTTTCCCTTACAATGATCATTTGGTAAATTGAATAGATCAATTATGTTTATTCACTATAAGAACACATAAAAAATGTATAAATAAAAGATAATATATTAAATTTAATTTCTCACATAATCATAGCATGACAGGAAGTAGAAGATCAATAGAAAAAATGGAAATTAGGTTAAAATGTTCCCTTATGAAAATTCTGCAGCCTAACAACGTCACATAAAATTTCAGAAAATTAGTTGATGAGATAGAAAATGGTTTATTATCACATATACATAAAATTTACATCAACAAGTATATATTAGAACACATCCCAAACTATAAAATATAAAATTTCCAGACATAATATAAAAGAAGTCTTTGACTAGAGGAAAAGGGTGAATGGTTCCCTTACAAAGATTATTTTGTAAATAAAATAGATCGGTTATGTGTATTCACTATAATAACACATAAATCAAGTATAAATACAATATAATATATCAAAATTAATTTCTAACATAATCGTATAATGAAAAGAAGTAGTAGATCAACCAAAAGAATGGAAATTGGGCTATGAATTTCCCTTACCTCGTGTCCGAATTGACTCATTGATTCATAAATTTCATAAATAATAAACTTAAGTTAATTTTGAATTGATTTAGAACCTTTTTCAAGTTTATTATTCCTTTTATATCACTTATTAACAAGTTATAAACATTACAAAACTATTTATGTTAATATCGATCATTTTTTTGATATTTGGTACTTAAGTAAAAAATGAACCTATTATAATTACAATTTGTCCATGTGGTCAAAAGTAACCTATATCCATAATATTATTCATATATATATATATATATCATATATATCCATTATATATTTATTTATAATATTCCATAATATTTAGAGATAATAAATGAAATTCACCGTTTATGGAGATTGTAAGTCGTACATACGCATGAATGCTACTTTCTTTTCTATTACATATTTAATATAATGGAAAAATAATGATACATATGTATATTATAATTCTAGTATAATATAATATTTTATATATTTTAAATATTTTTATTAACTTCATCCTTTGTATATTTCATGTACGGCATGAACAAGTCATATCATTTTGAGGGGCGGTAGTCCATGAATCCTCAAATGAAATTATCATATTTACCCATTATGGAAACCATAATGGTATGATATAAATGAAAAATAAAGAAGCTTAGAGAATATATAAATATGTTATATATTATATATAAATATAGTTCTATCATAATGGCCACCATAATAGGTGGTAGAAGAAGACTGAAGAATCCTCGATTCATGAGGCAGTAGTTCACTGTCTTCATAAACAGTATGTTATATACACATTAGATGAAGGTGAGTGTGTGTGTAGTTTTAATACATCTAATAAAAAAACCTATTATATTAAGGATACTAGGGGGGATTTTATTTAATCATATAAAAAAAATATAATAGGGAGTGAAGAAGGAGAATAATGGAAAGGAATTTTATAGAAGATGTTACCTCTTAAAACATGTACCTCTCTTGGATTTGAGAAAAAAGGTTTCCTTAACTACCTTGGTCCGAGAAGAAATAATCTAAGAGGAAGAGAGGGATTTTGGGAGCTTCATGAAAAATATTTTGGGTGATCTATGGGGCTTTAGAGGTGTGTATAATGGGTTAGAGTTGGAAACCTTTTATAAAAAAGAGGAGGGACACTTTAGGAATGATTGAAAGTATTATTTTATTATAAACTTATATTTGGTTTAAAAATTTCCAAAACTCATAAACTTTTATGATATGTTGATTATAAGTCAATATAAAATCATCCAATAATAATTTTACAGGTTTGGGATGTTTTTTAACCCTTATCTCTTTTATTGAAGCATTTTTTACACTTTCTGTTTTATTTATCATTTAACACATTGAGAATTCAAATTGTTACAATAAAAAGAAAAAAATCCTAATAAAGAGTCATTAATAAACATGGAGACATATGAAAACAATTTATATGAATAATATTTTTTATAATTTTAAAAAATTTAATAAAATATTTTATATTTTAAAATATGTATTATGTCAATTTTGACACTATTCATATCATAAATTTTTAAAAAACCACAACAACCTGATTGATTCGAAAAAACATTATTAATAAAAATATAACATGTAAATATCATCTATAAAATTATTGGGGGACATCAAAAGAAGAAAATTTAATTTATTTTAACATTTATAATATCATTTATTTGAATCGTTTATTAATTTAGTAATCACCGCATCACCATTGTGTCATAATTAAAATTATTTATTTAATGTCTAAATTTTAAAAATAAAATACCATGATATGAGATATATTTTTAGTTTTAAAATTATTATTTATAGTCAAAAATATCTCTTATATAAACCCATATAATAATTGTTTTTATAAAAGATATATGTATATGTTATATTTTGCATAACATTAAATTGATTTTAATAAAATTTCATTTTCACATACAGGTGGATCCATGGGGTCCCAAAATCAACTAAAGGATTCTCATGGTTAGAGATCTATCAACTAATAGGTTTAGAACACATGTAAGGGTAATTTAATGTTATTATAATTTTATATTGTTACCCTTATTTACCAGATTTATCCTTTTTCCATTGTAAATAAAATATTTACAGAAGTTACTATTTATAAGGTCTAAAAATAAATGATACCTATTTACCCAATTAGGAAATCCTGATTAAAAATACGAAATTAATTTTTCAAATTTAAAACACAAACATTGCATAAATTAATTTAAAATTAATTCCTATTGTCAAAACCAAAAACGTGTTTTTAATAAATAAAAACTACCAAAAGAATGACATGTGATTTTGTCAAATTTCAAAGTGAAATTAATTTCACATACAGAAATTGGATTAAATTAAAAAGAATATAATTTATTACACTCTAAACCAAAATAAAAGGAAAATTTAATCATTTAAATAAATGATATTAAAATATAGTTTTGCATTAAAATACAATATTTTTCATTATTCATCAAAAAAATGAACTTTATCAGAAAAATACCAAGAGTCTACCCAAAGTATATTTTTATGTCCCACTTCTAAAAAATAAGTTTATTTTTTCAATGTTAACTTATAAATGTGAAAAACATTATATTTAAAAAGGTTTCTCCATCAAAAGTAAGTAAAACTACCCTTTTAAAAATATTAGAGTATTTATGCGTATGATTTGATTAATTATCATTTTAAGGCTATAATTTTTTTTCGATAAATGTTAAAAAAATATTCAAACATTTCTAATCATAATATTGTTCGTTCTATTCATTCTTGACCACACAATGGCTAGGCATTAACTACCATTTAAAATAATAATATTATATTATTATTATTTTTCTATGTATGACTCAGCCTTGTCTACTACATAATATTTCGGAGAAACCCATTATTGTGTGTCATGCATGGCATCAAACATAACATCCTATTTATTTTAAAAATATTATTTAATTCACAAATGTTAATAAATATGAAATTTTTCATATTCTTTATTTACATGGGATTTTACATCCTTCCCAATTTTGGGAAATTGAATCCTCTCCATTTTAAAATTGGACTTGAAAACTTCATTGGAATTTCCGCATCAAAAAAGTTTCATTAAAAATATCAATTTAAAAGAAAGAAATAGAAGTAAAATGTCACCCGAGAAAACTAAAACTAAGATTCCATGTATGAAGACATGGTTATGGGGGATGAACTAAGTGTCCACTTATGAGGTAGAGTGATAGAAAACATGATCATGAGAAAGTTAACAACTTGAAAACCTCAAACATGTGATGGGTTAAACTATAATTGGTTTCGCAAAAGGAAAAGTAAATGGAAAATGTTTATTATTTATAATTATTTTAAAAAAATAGGAGAAAATATTTATGATATTAACTAAGTACATAAGGAAATACACTTACTTTTCAAGTATAGTTTTTTTCTTTAATAAGTTTCTACCAAAAACTCATCTTTTCTCCTAACTATGAGTATTCTAGAAGACTTGATCACACATAAATCGCTATAATCATCATCTTGAGAATTATATAAATAAAAAAGGTAAACTATATATTTCCCCTATTTATAGACATTATCCAAAATCAAAATTGTTTGTACACGATTAGGTATTCCCCAGAAAATTATAATCCTTTAAAATATAATATTCTATAAAAAAAATACACAAAGTTCAAGAATGGCCATTAGAAACAAAATTATCCATAAATTTATTAAAAATAATCCAAACTATGTTTCAAACCCAAAATTCATAAGGATATGATCACATAGTCTTCCACAAATATCTTAAAATTTATCTCAAAATAACATTCGATTCTCATAAAGTCTCATACAGAAAAGTAATTAATATAATCACGTATTCTCTCTGATAGGCTTATAAATTCCATAAATAACACAAATCGTTATATGTCCACAATAAAAACATCAAAAATAATATCCCACTATTACTACTCTATTAAAATCCAAAATTATTCAATTTTACATAGGCATATAGTGTTCCAAAAAAGAGAAAATGTCTTCAAAAATAACCTATATCACTTAATCACCAAATCATTTTCCTATACTGATGATATCCGTTTGATAAATCATAAGTTCCAAAAATCAACATATTCTTGATACATAAAATCATTTAACTAAAATAGAATAAGTCATATAAACTAGGGACTTAACGTAGTCTAGAGGTACGATATTCGCCCTTTTCGCCCTTCGATTGTGGGTTCGACGCCTACGGCCTTATCAGACACGATGGGTTATCACCCATCTTGTGTCTTGTCCCTTTTTAAAAAAAATTTAAAATTACCCTAACATGATTTAACCACAGTTTTTTTCTTATACCTCTCATTTTCATCCGTACTCATAATGACTTCAATATCTTAATTCATGAAGTCTTATATATATTTATATTTATTTACCTCTATAAAATATTACTATTTTCAATGAAATAACATCGTTCCTTGATCATGTTGTCCACTTGGTTTCATCGTCATCTTGCTCATGCAGATAGAGGGACCATGCATTGTGAAAATGATATAAAGATCCTTTAAAATAAACATCTTCCTTCATCCAAATATACCTCATTCAACTTTGTTTATTCGGGTGTTTACCGAAAATAGTTTTGGAAACTAATCAGGTATGACATATAATTTCCAAACATCTGATAAAACATTATTTTTATAAAATATTCAGACCAAGATTGAGTTTATATATCAAGTCAATGGTGATTTTAAAATGTCATAAGTATGTTCTAAAAGACAATAATTTAAAACCAAATATAAATAGGTTTCACAATGGTCTCCTTCTTCAGCACCTTTTTCAAAATCATAATATGCTTCAAAATCGTGTGATGAGGTAAAATATTTAAAAACTCCTTACCTTCCATGAAAATATGAGAATATTGAGAAAATAGGATTTGATTAAATAAAACTCATGATCCATGATTTTATAAAGGTATGTCGGAGGAGTTTGATATCTAGTACAATTTCTTGAAAGTGAGTTTTATGTATGAAAATGTTTCAGAATCATCTGGACATGAATTTTCAATAATTATTGCAAGCATGTCATCAGGAAGAGCTAGGAATGTCATTTAAGATCCTCCTCCTTCCATTTTTTATTGACATTCCCTGATCTAAAAAAGTTACTAAATAATGATTTAACTTAAAAGAGTAGACATAGAGACTAACCATGTGTCTTAGAAAACCTCATAATCCACAATTTTTTCTAAACTAAACATTGATACCAACTATAAGGCCCCAACCATAAAAATTACATAATTATTTAATTAAGTTAATAATTCACATTTAGGATATTTTTAGGTTTAAAGATTTAGAGAATTTGGCTATAACGTATACATAACATCTTTAATATTACAGGTGGACACTTCAAATCACTATCCCTTTTTTTAGAAAACAAAAAATCATTAAAACAAAATATGACATCATTTCATGTTTTAATAGCATAACTTTTCCTTGATCCCATACTGGACTCTATCCTTCCTTATGACTTGTGAAAAACATTTCAAAACATGGGAAGAGCATAATAAGCTCAGTTAGGGTTATAATATAAAGAAAGAAAACATTAGTCTATCAATACATACCAATCAAAATACCTTTAACATTCGTCATGAAATCAAAATATTTTTGTATAACACATAGTAATCACAAATTGTAAAGGTAACTTGTGGAATCAATAACATACTTACATTATAGATTTCACAGCTATATAGGGGGTTATGTTTGGAATACCCATCATAGTATATTTCTTAAATCTATTAGGAGAAACATTTACATTTACCTCTGTCACGTTACCCAATGCATTGGAGAGAAATCTCGGGCTCACACAACCTAGGATTATCATGGAACAACCCGTATATGTAAACAATGACTAAGAACCAAACATAATTTTAACACATAAATCAACTATAAATGAAAACATAACATTTATATATTGAATTCATAATATATCATTTTAATATATTGACACAACCAATCCATTCTCAAAACCATTTTCAATACGAAAAATATTTAATTAATGTATGTGGTATGTATTTTCCTTTTTAAATCATTATGTCTTATAAAGTAAACCAAATATCAAATAATTCTCATGAGGAAGGAAAGGTTGTTTCACTGGGTACATTAAAAATAAACATTCACTTTTTCATTTAGTAAAATACTATGTAGAAAAAAATCTTTTGAAAAATGTTGAATGAAATTTAAAAGAAAAAGGCACTATATAAAATAAGGTCGTGTATAAACCAAAATATTCCTCAAAGAAAGGATATTGAGATAAGTCCCTTATAAAGATCGTTTTGTAAATAAAATAGATCGATAAGGTGTATTCTCAATTAGTACTTATAAATCAAGTATAAATACAAGATAGGATATCAAATGTTAATTCCCTCATAATCATAGCATGACATAGTCAAGAGGTATAAGATTAACCCAAATAATGAAAATTATGTTAGTAAGTTCCCTAAATAAATTTTGGCAGCCTAACGGTGTCACTTAAAAATTCATAAAATGAGTTGATGAGAGAGAAAAGGTTCTTTCATCAAATGACCATAAAATGTACAGAAATAATAATATAGAATAACATATCCCAACATTTGAAAATTTAAATTTAATAACATAACATAATATAAGTTTATAACTAGAAGAGAAGGTTGAAAGGTCCCCTTACAAAGATAATTTTGTAAATAAAATAGACCAATTTAGTGTATTCACTATTAACACACATAAAGAATGTATAAATTCAAGATAAGATATGAAACTTCATTTCTCACATAATCATAACATGATAAGAAGTTTATGATCAACCCAATGTATTAAAATTTGGTTAAGAAGATCCCTTACAAAAATTCGACAGCTTAATGACATCACATACAAATTCAGAAAAATAATTGATGAGAGAGAAAAGGTTATATCATAAAATTAACTTAAAATGTACAGAAATGAGTATATATAATAACATTTACCTATATTTTAAAGATAAAATTTAAATCCATAATATAAAATAAGCCTTTAACTTGAAGTGGAGGGTGAAAGGTTCCCGTACAAAGATCATTTTGTAAGTAAAATAGATCGATTATGTGTATTCACTTTAAGCACACATAATGAATGTAAAAATACAAGACAATATATCAAAATTCATTTCTCACATAATCATTGCACGATTACAAGTATAATTTCATCTCAATGAATGGAAATTGTGTTAAGAAGCCCCCTTATGAAAAATCAGTAGCCTAACGACATCACATAAAAATACAGAAAAATGAGTTTATGAGATCGAAAAGGGTATCACATCAAATGGAAATAAAATGTAAAAAAATAAGGATATAGAATAAAATATCTCATCATTATAAAATTGAAATTTAAATATATAACAAAAAAAAAGAAGTCTTCGACTAATGCGTATGGTGAAAGTTTCCCATACAAAGATCATTTAGTAAATAAAATAGATCAATTGTCTATATTCACTATAAAAATACATAAAGAAAAAAATAAATACAATATAATATATCAAAATTTATTTCTCACATAATCATTGCACATCAAAAAGTTGAAGATCAACCCAAATAATGGAAATTTTGTTAAGAATTTCTCTTACCTCATGTTCGACTTAACTCATTCATTATTTAATTTCATAAATAATAAACATATGTTAATTTATAATTCATTCCGTACATTTTTAATGTTTATTATTCTATTTATATCACTTATTTCAATGTTATAAAATTTACACAATTATTTTAGTTAATATTGGTTGTTTTGCCGATATTTGGTACTTGAGTCAGAAATGAACATGTTATAATTACAAATTTTCCAAGTTGTCAAATGTCCATTATCTCCCAAATATTATATTGATATATATATATATATATATCTATTTTATATTTATTAATAATATTACATAACATTTGGATATATGAAAAAAATGCATCATTCATGGAGACGGTAAGTCGTACGTATGCATGAATGCTATAATAATTTCTATTCCATATTTAATAGAACAAAAACATAATGAAACATAGGTATATTATAATAATATTATAATATAATATTTTATATATGTTAGATATGTTTATTAACTCTAAAATTTATACATTCCTTGTTGTCAGGAATTAGTCATTTCATTTTGAGGGGGCGCTAGTCTGCTCTTCATCAATATAAATTATCGTATTTACGCATTATGAAAACCATAAAAAATGATATAAATTAAAAATACCGAATATTTGAGAAAATATAAATATAATATTTATCAAATATAAATATAGTGACATAATAATGGTCACCATAAGAGGTTGTATAAGAATATTGAACAATCATCGTTTTGTGTGGTAGTAGTTTCCCATCCACAAAAACAGTTTATTATATACCCATTAGATAGTGTTTTGAGTAATTGTCATTGAAATCATTCTCATTAAAACATACTAGTATATTTGGGATACTATTTTTGTTTTAATCAAATAAAAAGTCATAATAAGGAGTTAATAAGTAGAATAATGGAATGAAAATTTAGAGATGACACTACCTCTTAAAACGTGTAACTCTCATTGATTTGAGATAAAAGGATTTCATGAATTTCTTTATGCATAGGGTAACGCTTCTAAGAGTAATATGGGGATGTTGGGAGCCTCTTGGAGTAGAGTATCGGTGATCCAAGGGGGTTAATATGTGTGTGTATTGGGATAAAGGTGGTGGCCTTTTATACGAGGGAGGAGGGGCTCTTTAGGAATGTTTGAATGTATTATTTTATTATAATATTAATTTTAGTTTAAAAAGATCCAAAATTAATTAAATTATACGATAAGATTAATATAATTCTTAATAAAATCATACAATAATAATTATATAGTTTTTGAATTTTTTTCATCCTTATCATTTTTATTTAACCCTTTTTTACTCTTACTTTTTTATCAAACATTTAGCACTATGAGAATCAATAGTTACCAAAAAATGAAAAATATCCAAATAATGAGACATTAATTAAATTTATGACTTATTATAACTATTTATCCAATTCATAGTTTTTTTTTGTAATTTTATAAAATTTAAATATGCATTGTATATTTTAAAATATGAATTATGTGAATTTTGACATTATTCATATCATGACTTTTTAAAAATCCCTAACAACCTGATTGATTAAAAAAAGATTATTAATACAAATATAACATGAAAATGTCTTCCAAAAAATTATGGTATTACATAAAAATATCAAATTTACCTTTATTTTAACATTTATAATATCATTTATTTGAATCCATTATTAATGAACCAATCACAGCAACACCGTTGTATCATAAATAAATAAATTTATTTATTTTATAAAAATTAAAAATAAAATAACATGAAGTACTAAGTCTATTTAGATTTCTAATGATTATTTATATTCTAAAATATAACTTATATTATCCCATCTAAATTTGTTTTACTAAAAGATATATGTTTCTATTATATTTTCCTTAACATTAAATTATTTTTTACAAAATATCATTTTCTCATACATGTGGATCCATGGGGACCCCAAATCTACCCAAGGATGCACATGTTTAGAAATGTATAGGAAAATAGGGTTAGGATACATTTAAGGGTAATTTAATATTATTATAATATTATATGATTACCCGTATTTACAAGATTTACTCTTTAACCATGGTAAATAAAATATTTTCTAAAGTTACTATTCATTATTTCTAAAAATAATAGTAAAATTTTTACACAATTTGGACATCCAAATTTAAAATATTTAATTCATTTTTCCAAATAGAAAACACATAATTTTTGGAAAATAATTTAAAATTAATTCTCGTTTTCAAAACTAAAAGTGTGTTTTAAGGAAGTAAAACTACCAAAATTTTGACATGTGTTTATGTGCAATTTCATAGTGAAATTACATTCAATGAAAATAATTTTATTAAATTATAAAAATGTAATCTAATTAAACATTAAAACCAATTATAATGATAGTCTAGTTATATAAATAAATTATATTAAAAGGCAATTTTGAATTAAAATGTAGTATTTTTCACTTTTCATCAAAAAATTAACTTTATTAGAAAAAACCAAAATTTTACCCAAAGTAAATTTTTTTGTGCCTTTTCAAAAGAGGAATTTTATTTCTTCAAATGAAACATAAAAAGTGAAAAAAAACTAGATTTACAAAGGGTTCACCCTAAAAATGCAAGAAAACTCCATTTTAAAAATATTAAAGTATTTAGGCTTAAAATTGAATTTATTCTCATATTAAGAAACTACATTTATTGGATTAAGGTAAAAAATTTAAAAATAGGTTTAATCATAATATGGTAAGTTCTGTTTATTCTCTTCAATACAATAGCTTGTTGTTAACTACCATTTCAAATAATAATATTATATTAATATTATTATTCTCATTATAACTCAGCCTTGTGTGCAACATAATATTCTAAAGAAACCCATTGTTGTGTGTTGGATAAACCATCCAATATAGAATCCCCATTAATGTAAAATTAATATTTAATTCACAAATATTAATTAATATGAAAATTCCATATTCTTTATCTACCTGAATTTTACAGAGACACTACTGAAAATTTTTCATATACCCAAAGTTTCTAACTGTGGGTAAAGGTTATAACCACAGTTTCAATGAACTATTGGAAATCAAGGCCTCAATATATCTCTGATATGTACCAACGTTTATTTAACCATGCGTATCTATCCACTCTACCATGTCACTAACATATACCCATTGTCTATAAAACTGATGGATTAGCTATGAACAAATATGTGGTTCTGAGATTAGATCCCTAGACAGCCCATTAATTATTTTCACACGTAACCACTACTCAGTTTCACTTATTGGTATATATATATATACTAATATTTATTTATTTTAACTATGGATATAGGTAAAAAAAATTAGAATCATTATTCCTAGGAAATATATTTTGTGTGTAATGAAATGCTTTTTCCCAACATAAAGTTGTTATGATATACCCACATTTTCTCAAAACCGTTTGTATAGGTCATCAAAAAAACAACCCTATAAGTACAATTTTACAAAGAAATGTGGTTATAGGTCTCAAAAAATAACTATATACCAATAGTTTCTGTAAACCTATGGGTAATGGTCTTGAAAAATAACTTATACCATTGGTTTTTAAAAAGTGTGGGTATATGTTCCCATACTATACCTATACCCACAGTTTTTCCCAAAACCAATGGTATATGGCCATTTTCTCATAGTGATATTCCAAAAATATCTTTCAGGAGTAGATATTTCCATTATGTGTTTTTGGTAACGCCTTTTGTTCTTACGAATGTACCATAGGTTATATTTAGAATTGATGACTCCGATATGTCAATGATATCCATATTAATTTTTGGTGGTTTTTATGAATAAAAAATTGGTGTTTTCAAGGACTGGGGATGAGCATGAGCAACACTAGGAAATAGTTTTGTAAATTTTGAGGGATCATCATATGTATTCCAAATTATCAAAATGTGATATTTGAAAAAAATATGTTTTCCTAACCATGAAATCTATGAAATTGGTGTTTTTGTAGATCTATAGAAGAAAAAAGTGATTATCTCTTTACGACCACAAAATAATGTCTTTGATATATGAAGTTTCCTTGTTCTATCAATTTATTACCGACACAGTGTTCACGATTTTTCATGACACATTTACCTATGACATCATTGACAAGGAATAATGGTTCATTCCAACGGAATGAATAACGAAATTAGTATTTTAAAGAGATCAAATTTCACTTTCCAATAGAAATTATATTGATTTTACTGCAATCAAGAAAAGGATATGTGGTGTACTGTGATGATTTTGGATTAAATATGATATGTGTTCTCATGAAAGGGGAACATATTGGTGTATATTTCTCAATTCATTGTCATTACATGTGTATAACTACCCAGTACACATTTGGTATTTAGCTTCCATTGTCCACACATTTAATACTTCTCTGCATTACCTTTTTGGTGTAGAATTTATTGTGTGTATAGATGATGAGATCTTCAATACTATTTCTCACTATGGGATTTGATCCAAATATAAAGAAGATGTATTGAGTATCTCCAAATTTTGGAATTTGGATTGATGTATACACTATTACAGGGAAACTCGGTGGAAAATGCATCAAGTAGAATGGTGTATTCTCAATATCCAAAAGATGCACAAGAGCCTCATCCCAGTTGGTGAGGACACAATAAGTGAATCCAAGAGACCACAGTTCAATTCCTGGAGGAGGCACAATTTCTAGGTCACTGTAGTACTATTGTAGTAGGTACTATTCGATACTCTAGCAGTCAGAGCAATTCACCATTTGGGATTTTGGTCCACCTTTTTGGTCCTCGGGTCCTTCAAGGGCTTCGGGCCACCCATGGCATTTAGGCCAGTATGGATTTAGGGCCACCATAAGACCTCTGGGCCAACTCAAGGATTTTAGGTCACCTAAAATTATGCTTAATGGACCATGAAGACTCTATAAAGATCAGGCTATATATGAGGATTTAGATAAGGTTCATGCACTAAAAGAGAAGCTAATAGATTTTAATGAAATATAGGGTATGGTGTTGCCATCAAGACCAACCTGTGCATGCACAAGAAGCCTAGTCTAATAGCCATGTGAATGTATAGAGCTGAAATCACAATGTAGAAGCTTGGGAAGAGTAGATACAAGTAGTTATATTCTGGATATTTCCTCTGAGACCTACATGTCAAGTAATCACTAATCCTTTGGGCCATTTAAGGGTTCCCCCAGATCTCTTGAACGGGGGATTAAAAAATTGATAAAAATAAGAACATAGTGCCCTTTGGAAAATAGAAAAAAGTTTTACCAGATAAGTGGTAGTGGATGTTGGTCCTAGCTGACATGAAATTGGAATTTATAGTCCAGGGTGAAGTTATTAATTTCTATCTAGTTTGGTTTATTTGTGATTTGGTAATTATGTTTAAGGTGGAATAGACATCTGATGTTGAATGTCTGGCTATGATATCAAAAATCAATATTTGGGCAACCATTGAAGACTAGAGGAAGGATGTTAATTTAGTTTTGTCGTTCAATAATTTGATGGTTGTACCCATGGATTATTAAGAACAACCACATCATTTGTACCACCATTATGGATGGGATGTTTATTTGGGAATATAAAATGTGTATAAAGTGTTCAATGAATTATTCTAGTGGGTTGGTTTTCAAATAATTTTGGATCAATTTTTTTAGATAATTTACCTTTCAATGGGGTATGAAAGATAATCAGAAACCATTATGTATGTTTCAGTATTTAACAATTCATTTTTTAAAATGGGAATAGATAGCAAAATATTTTTTAACAAGACACCCAAGATTGATTTAGAAAAATGATTCAATATGGGTGATAGTGGATTGTCACCCAAAATAATCTCATTACATCCTTATTTGTGAATCAAAAAAGTTGGAGGAACTATACAAAAATATATATCCAAGAAGTAGTAAATAGTCATGGAATAAAAATTTCAATTTTCTTAGACAGGGTTATGAGATTTACATTTTTTTCTATATATACTTATAGAAAGATCTTGGGACTCAGTTGACTATGTTTATAGTGTATTATCACCATCTAGATGAAAAATCTTAATGGATGATAAAAATCATGAAATACATTTTTTTTTGTTTTTGTAATGTATTTTGGGGATCATGGGAAGATCATATATTGTTAGTGGAGTTCTCATATAAAAACACTTTTTAGGGATCGATACATATTAATCCTTTTGAAGCACTTTATGGGTTTCCTTCTTATTCTCCACATTATTGCGTACAAATAGGTGGAACTTCACTAGATGGGATTAGAATAGTCTATGAATTATTAGAGAAGAATCTATTGATCGGGAAATGTTTGGATACAGAACAATTTTGTCAAATATCATATGAAAATAATCATCGATGGTTATTCTCTTTTTTGGTGAGTGATCAAGTGTTTTTAAGGATATCTACATGGATTTGACATCATCGATTTGGCAGGATGGTAATATTATCTCCTGGACACATAGGCCCTATTGAGGTAAATTTATGGGTTGTAAAGGTGGAATATCAATCAGATTTTCCACTAATGTTCAGTGTTGTGTATAGTGTGTTTCATTTATCTCATTTAAAAAATTTATCAGTCTGATGGTGATTCAATGAGATCATGTTGTACTAGAATTGGGTGATTCATTATTACATATCCCACTACATATTGTGGATATAAAATATAAATACATTCATTGAAAAATAATTTTTTTAGAGCAAGTTTCATTGCAACGGGTAATATTTAGGAAGAGACTTTGCAACGTGAGAAAAAAATGTATGAGAAATTTCCCAAACACTTTTGGGACACAAGTGTTTTTCTATGTTATAGGGATGGAATTTCCAATGGTGGGGATAATGTATCTCCCTTGACATCAACTATGTAACTCTTTATTTATTCTGTTTATGTATAAAAACTTTTTAGGTGATTTTTCGGAGTATTCATAAACATTCTGGAAAGCTTTTCGGTTTTTTCTAGTAGTGCATGGTTTCATCATGATTTGTGGAAAACCTAAGAAAACTTGATGTAAACTACACATAATGAGATAAGGGATAAAAGGATAGGTTAATGGGAATGTAAACAGTTTGTCCACACCATTCATCCCACTAGAAGAAACCATAGAAATTAAGATCATGGGATATTACATGGTCGGTGCAAGACTTTTCTAACCGTGAAAGCCATCAATGTGAGTTCCCACTTAAGACATAAGTTTGTACATTGTCAGTGAAATGTTTTTCTAACCCTGTGAGTAATCATGCATGGTTTAAAAACAATATACACAAATTGTTTATCTAAGATGTGACTAAGAATTAAACCCTAATTATTTCTCCAAAACACCCCTAACTCAATATTCCATCCTCTCAAAGGTAGTAAAGGATTCTCCTATCGACCACGAGGTGATTAGAATGCTTATCTTGGTTCTATGAAGACATATTGACATACTAAGTCATCATTTATACTGGTTTTCGATGGGTTTATTTGACATATTACCACGTTGCTCTTAGTTTTATATATATACATCCATTTGGGATATATCTAAGGGTTTTAATTCTATATAATTTTTTATTTATGTTTGGTGAAGATATTTAATTTGGGTTCTGGAGTTTCAACCAAGTTTTATTGATGTTTTCATGTCAGTTATCATTTACTCCATGTTTTCCAATGTATATGTATTCACTCTTGACGTCAATTTCTTATACTAAAAGTTTTGATTTCAAAATAATTGTTTTCATGAATATTTTGTGAAATTTATGTGAATGTTTTTCTAGAAGCCATATTCAGTGACCATTCTTGACTATGTGAAAATTGGGTGTTCTGTGGATAGTGAAAATGGTTATTTTGTTTTGATGCATGGAAAAGGGAGTTTCAATAAAATTACAGTTTTGTTGAAATGGATCTGAAAAAAATTATTTTCCATATAGTTAGATTAATTTGTTATGCATGTGGAGAATGGTAAGGATACTGGTTGTGAAATACCACCATAATGGAGAAATGTTTTTTACATGAAGTAACACCCTCAAAGGTAACAGAATGCATGTGTGATTTTTTCGTTGAAAGTGTGAGTGTGTGGTTTTGAAAAATGGAATACTTAATGAAAACAAAGAAATTTAGAATTTTTTTAAATTAAATGTTTGGTTTCATTCTTAGAAATTGATGTTGTTCTAAGAAAAAAATTTATTTATGGAAATTTTTAATATTTTAATATAATTTTTTTAGATTTTTTTATATAAATAAGTTAATATGAATGTGCTAACGTGATCTATCATAGAGGATTGATTAGGGATGTCATTTGTAGAAATCCTACATAGATAAATTACTCATCCTTTCATGGGTAATATGGTGATTTAATAGATATCAGTTATTAGGATAGTTGAAAAGGTAAAATATCAAACTTATCTAGTGGTGCATCATGATACTTATGATGTATCATGGAGTAGGATCCTGGATAATGATGGGTTATTAGATTTTTGTCTTCACATAATTTGAGTTTTTTAATTTATTAAATTTTTTATACTTAGATATTTTTAGTCTTCCATTGTGGCACATTTTTTTGGTTTGGTTTTGATATTAATGGTAGCACATTGTGTTTTTTTACATAGTTATCATGAATCATGTAGTGGTCTTTTCTTATGGATTTTTTTTGGTATTAGTATTTTTATGTTTCAAAGGTAAAATTTCCCACACTTGCGTTGAAGCCTTAGGTATTTATTTCCAACATTTGGTGCCTTGGGGATGTCACTTAAGGCCAAGTAATGTTCCACTTCTTTCTCAAGATAATGAGGAGGGACATGACATTAACAATCCCCTTATATTTTCATAACTATATAAAATTATTATATAATTAAAATAAATATTATTTAATAATAAACTGTTATGTAATCATCTACATAGAAGCAAACTCTAAACCATTCACCTTTCTAGTTAGCATGAATCTCCAGAATAATCTTATTAAGAATTTGTAAAGGGAATAACACTCCAATATGATCCTCTTAATCCATCATCAATGGAACCAAAATCTATTATAGTCATCTTCTTTATTATGTGAGGACCCTAAAATCAATTTTTATCTTTATTATCTTTATAGATGGAACTAATATCTTGGAAAATAATATTATGTCTTCCCTGAGTAAATTAAATTGTAGCATAATATTCGTAAAATTTATTAAATGATTGTAAATACTTGTATAAACTCTTTACCGAACAGAATGAAACAAAAAATGAGTATAATTCATATAAGACAACCAATATTATATTAAACACATATATACACCATAAGTCTTTATGAAAGACACAAAAAAATTCTAAATCATTATCCTTAATGGATGATGTTATTGTCTCGAATAATCCCCTATCATATCCAGATGGAAATAAATTCTAGTTTAATCCCATCATGTTCTTAAAAATAATTTAATTTCATCATTCATATTAATCCACTTAGATAAATATAAACTAGAGCATAATATATGTCTTTATGAGGGTCTTTAAATCTGATTTTATTTTTTTCCATTTGGTTGATATTTCATGTTTAGCATATTCTATTTATTTCACTCAATGGTTGTATAAAATTATATAGTATATTACAATATTGATTTAAACAATTGTTAAAAATCTAAATCACCCTCATGTGATAAGTATGAGATGACCCCCCCCCCCCAATTGGGATAATATAGATCTGTATAGTTTCATTTTAAATGATTTAATGATTATTATTAAATTTCAATGGAGGTGTTTTACCTTATAAGGTGTCATAAATCGACATCATCATGCCATAAACCCCATCATATAAACCAATAGGACTCCTATAGTACCATGGGTTCATTACCAGCACAATACATGATCTTTATAACTATGGTATCATATAATAATAATGAATATCCCTAAAGGAAAACACATTTTCATTTGGTCTTCATTTTCCTCACACACACATACCCTAGGAGGCTTCCATGGAGGTCACCCATCCAAAAACGACTCTTAGCCAAGAATGTATAATTTCATATTTTTAATAATTTTGGCTCCCCAAAAATAACTTCTTGAATGAGGTAGAATGATTTTTTCTATTAAGTATAATCTTTCCCGGGGATTTAAAATCTCCACACCATTAAATTTTTACACTATCATTGTCTACCACACACCAAAACCTAGGTAGTTACTTTACACATTAGACTATTTATTGGAACATATTCTATTTTTTCATAGACTATATCTTGGTTACCACTAATTTGGAAACCAAATTTGATCTGTGACATACACGATCTACATTCTAAATCACTAGAGGATGAAATCTAGTAGTATGGTCTCATAACATAAAAAGTGGTAATTATTTCCCCATAATATGTAAATAAACACATCCCAAATTGTTCATCAAATCTATGTATATAGCAATAATGAATATATATTCCATATATTGAATAAAAAAATGAAACATCACATATAAAAATGAACATTTATCAAGATACATGAATCAATAAATAAGAAAATATCAATATTATTGTCATGACCCGTCCCCCGGGGCCCGCATCGTGACTACCCCATGCCCGCCTTCCATAAGTCAGGGGCTTGCGACTTGCACCGAAGGCGTAATTTCCAAAAACTGGGAAGGTGTTGCCTTTATAAATTGTAAACACACACAACCAGAGTACAAACAGAAGCAAACTTTAAGAAAAATCTATATAACAAGTGTACTAAAGGGAAAGGGGGCCAGAATACAAGCCATACTATAAAGTACAAATACAACTGAATGGAAGTACAACTAAAAAGGGAAAAACAACTGAATGGTGAAAGCAGCTCCTAGATCATCCTTTGGGGTTCCTACTTGAAGGGTAGGTACAGATGGCCTCCTCATCACTCCACGTCCGTCAGAATCCACCGTGTGCTGATACGTCGTAAGGTCCTCCTCCGGGTATCGTCCAGTCCTCGCTCTCTTGGCCTCCGTCAGCATTGTTTCTTTGTCTGCATCCAACAAAAAGAGGTGTGGGGATAGCCCATGCAGGGGGTGAGTATAACGATACTCAGTAGGGACCCCGAGACCCTCATGGTCTCACAAAATCCAAAAAGTTTAAACCACCATGTAGGATTTCAATGGGTAACAATTACTTATGTATATTCCCATACATATACCAAAGTTATCAAATAACCTATCTCAATCATGAGGAAAACACAAAGGTCATTGACTCAGCTCAAACCAGGATTTTTATTCACGATGTCGAAACCACAGCTGGATGAGAACTCTTCCTCTATCGAGTGCAGTGGGCCTGCCACTACAACCATGCACTTCCCATTGACCTTGGACTACTGAAATACTCCACCTGTCGAGTACTATGGGAATGCTGCTACAACCAAGTGCTTCCCACCATGGGTCTGCCGCTACAACCAAGTGCTCCCCCTCATAGCCTACAGAGGTACTCCTTCTGTTGAGTATTGTGGGTCTGCCGCTATAACCAAGTGCTTTTCCATTGTGGGTCTATTGCTACAACTAAGTGCTCCCCACTAGGCCATCTGAATCACTCTGGGTCGATCAATCAGTAGTCGTCAAGTCTTAGCCAGCTACTAGGTCTCTGCAATCTATTCTCTTGTCAACTATAGGGTATGCTCTATGTTCCACAAGCCGATACTCCAAGTGTCACAAAAACTCACGTAGAAGTAACACAAGGACCGCCACGTCATAGGGGTCTCAAAAAAATAGATGGAACAACAATCGGATGCTCGATATATGAGTAATTAGCCTTTTAGTCCCAGGGGACTGGTTGGTTTTGTATACGAACCAACCCGATTGTATCTAAACTGTACCCCCAAACTCCCAAGGGGTATTTTTAAAGGAACCGTTTCTCAATGTGATTACCAGTGTCGTTGAATGTTCATCAAACGGACGTCCGATGCTAAAGATATGGCCAAAGTAAGCAAAGGGTCATTAGTGGGCCCGGGTCCAATCTGACCCGGTCAGACTGACTCGTCCCAACCCAATTTGGGTCGACCCGGTTTTGGTCAACCCAGTAAGACATGCTGGGTCTGACACAACCTGTTGGCCAGGTTAGCCCACTACGTTTCGACCCGGTCCACTAGGCCCGACCCAGCGTACTGTAAGGGCAGCTCGGCCGGATGCCGCCACATAGGCGGCATCGGCCCGAAAGTTGGGTCCGGTTCGGCCAACGCTGCAAAGGGCTCCGCTCGAGAGTTTGGTGGCCGGGAGACCAGCGGGCATGCCTCCTGAGGAGTGCGCAGGCCGGTCGGGCTCCAGGCAGGCCGCGGGTGCACCGGGCAGGATGTCGGGGTGCCAGGCAGCGCGCCAGGGCAGCGCCCTAGGGAACTAGCAGTGCGACGGGGCACCAAGAAGACCGCAGCTAGGGGCGGCAGGGGCATCGAAAGGGCATCGAGGTACTGGGCAGGCCACTAGCAGGGGCAGGGCAGGCCACCGGCTGGGTGCGGGTGCACCTGATAGCGCGTTGGGGTGTCGGGCAGGGCACCGGTAGGGGCCGAGCAGGTGGCCGGTAGGGCGTGGGGGCGCTAGGAAGGCCGTCGGTGGGGTGTGGGGGTGCCGGGAAAGCCACCGGTGGGGTGTGGGGGTGCTGGGTAGTGCGACGGCATAGCGCGGGGGCGCTAGGTAGCAGGCGGGTGGGGCGCGGGTAGCGCGCCGGGGATGCCGCAGGTAGGTGGGTCAGGCGCCGCTCAACCGACGATGTTTGGCTGGGAGCATCGGTGTGTCGCGGGGGCGGCATGATTCAAAAAGGCTGTGGGTATTGCGGTCGTCGTCATTGTCTCCTTCGTCGTCGTCACCTGAATGCCTTGTCGTAGAACGCCACAAGAGAGAAGAAATCGACGGAGGATGTCGGGCCGTGTTCGGTCGGCCCGCATCCTCCGCGTTTACAGTGATAACAATTATCTCAATAAGAAGGAAAGAGATTTTCTTCTACTGTTTTTAAAACCGCGCATCAAATATTTTTGAATCCGAAGAAGAAAAAAAGAATAGGATATTATGCTAGAACAAAACCCCTACCTCACTTATCGTTTGTCGCTGATGAAGTCACGGAAAGCGGGTGTCATCACGTTGACGTCGGAAAAGAAGAAGCCGAAGATGTCATTGGCGTTCTTCATGGATGACACTTCCCTTTCCTTATTCCAGCAGAAAAAAGAAGAAGATGTCCGATGAAGAAGTCAAAGAAGAAAGAGCGTCGACGGCGTTCTTCGCATTCCTCGTGTTCTTCACATTCTTCATTGGAAGAACTTTTCTCCCAAGATTATATCAATCAACCTAAAGAGAAATGAAAACAAAATAATATTAGACTTGTTGTCTAATATTATGTTGTCACACCAGTTCAAAAAGGAAGAATTAAATTACCCGGCTCCACCAAATTAATTGAACGAAAGGTTGGAGCAACTAATTTGGAAGGTCAAGAGGCTCCCCATAATGTTTTTCAAAACATAATGTGGAGGATTTGAAGAGTTTCTCCCTATTTAATAGGGATTTTAGGAGGTTTTATTCTCCTCCACTGATTGGGGGTTGGGTGGTCCCCACCCCTATCATTAATAGGGAGGTTATGCAGATCGGGTGGTCCCCACCTCAACTATCCTCCCATAGGAGGTTAGGGTGTGGCGGTTCCACTACCAACTCCCAAGGGGATTTTTAACCAACACACTCAACACATGGAAGCTTAAAAATAAAATAAAGTGTTGTACTTTATTTTATTTTATTTTTATAAAAATCTGAAAAAATAACTTTTATTCTCATTAGAACGCAACTGCGGTGAAGGTCTCAATAAGAATTCATCGATGCTACGAGTTCAACAGTGCCCTCAGATTTCAATTCTGAGCACCGGTTCAAAAGTTATAAAATTCCACTCGTGCATTTACTAAACGTACCTGAATAAAATTTCGGAAAAATTATTATCAATCACCCTTGACCAACTGCCATCGAGGTTAGGCTCCGCCTAGGTGAAAAATGCCCCAATTAACCGAACAATACTCTCATATTTTCAATCCGAGTAACCGTTTAGAAGTTATGAATTTTTCAATAAAATAATTGTCACTTAATTATTTTATTTGCGGCCAAAAACAAACTTTTTCTGGTGGCCCGCGCCGGCCAAATTTGTTATCTACTTAAATAAAGCATACCCTCACGAGTTCAGCTGTGGTCTCGAATTTTTTTATCCAAACTACTGTTTGTTATTTACAAGTATTTGAAAAATAAAATAATTTATTTAATTATTTTATTTACGGTTATTCCATTTTTTGGATTTCTCATAGGAGGCCTGCTCCGACTAAACATAAGTCGCGCCTAGGGTAAACCCGCCATCCTGAGTGCAACAATACCATCATATTTCTGATCTGAGTAACCGTTTAAGAATTATTCCACTTTTTCAGGAAAATTACTTACACGCGTTAATTTAAGCTTAACAAAACTTCGACAGATCATTTCGGGCACTCCGGGCCTCGAAATTGTGCACCTTCTGATTTAACGGACTCGTAAAATCCCATTTAAATAAAATAAAATTACATGGAAATTTCAGGTCTTTACATTCTCCCCATATCAGGGCTCTATGTCCTCGTAAGCCATAACTCAAACTAAGGAAATAAATGGGGGTACTGAGCATGCATATGAGTCTCCTACTCCCAGGTTCTCTCTTGGAGGTTCATGTGCTGCCAGCGAATGCGCACCAAAGGTATCGACTGTCCACATAGGACCTGCTCCTATCGATCCTCAATTTCCACTAGAACCTTCAGGAAAGTCATACCATCATCAATTTCCATATCTCCATGGAAGATGATGTGTGAAGGGTCATTCCCTTATCTTCTTAGGTGAGATATGTGGAAGACGCCATGCACCCGGTGCAACTGAGGTGGTAGAGCTAAGTGGTAAGCCACCTCGCTAGCTTTGTTGAGGACCTGAAAAGGTCTGATGAATCTCGGTGATAACTTTCCTCGGGAAAATATCCATAGACCTCGTCGAGGTGAGCCCTGTAGAAAGATGTGGTCGCCATCCTCAAACTCCATAGGTCTCCGTCTCCTGAGAGCATATGACTTCTTCATGCTCTGTGTAGTCTTCATCTACTCTTGGATTATCTACACCTTCTTCATGGTTACTTGTACCATCTCTGGTCGGTAGGAAGTGGGCCGACATGGTGAGTCGGGCGACGATCACCCAAATAGAGTCATGTCTCCTGGACGTACATGGAAGTCCCGTCACTAAGTCCATGGATATCTCATCCCTCTTCCACTTTGGTACCTCTAAAGGCTGAACCATGCCTGCTGGTACCACATGTTCCACCTTCACTTGCTGAAAAGTGAGGCATCGAGAGACAAACTCTGCTACTGCCTTCTTCATACCCAGCCACCAGTACTGTCGTCGAAGGTCCTGGTACCTCTTCACCACACCTGGATGTACCGCTAGAGGGGATGTGTGGAACTCCCTCAACACTTCCTCCTGAAGTGAAACTGGTACCATGGTATATCCTCTGAAGAGGATGACGTGCTCCCCACCTTCAGAAAATCCATCAGGTGCCTGCCCTGTGGGTATTTGAGCACATCATGCCTTTCAGTCAGCGTCTCCACGATGTGCCTCCCTAACTCACTGATGAAGTGGGGAGTGACTATAAGATACTGTAGAAAGGCTACTCCATCCCTATCCACAAAGGATATCTGTAAGGCAGCCAGCTGCTCTGTCGTCTCTCCTAGCAGCTGTATACCCGTCCTCATGCTGAGCGCATCTGAAACAACATTCCCCTTCCCAGGAATATAGAATATCTCAAATTCATAGTCCTAGAGAAACTAAAGACTCAAAACTTCTGCTACCACGAGGGTAAGGCTGGCCAACTCAAGAGTGATCTGCTGCACCCTCCTATGCATGAGCTGATCTTATGCTACCTGGGTTTTCTTTTTCACCAACCAAGGAAACCTCTACTCCAACATTGTAGATAAACTACAAACTTGTTGCCTAATATATTCAATCTGAGTATGAACTGTAAATGTCCAATCCATACCCAAACCAACGTCGTAAGGCCTCGACACTGCCACCAAGAGGTTCCAACCGAAACTCTCACCTAGAGGGTCAGATCACACTGTCAGCGTAAGTGTGATTATTGTGTCTCCTCCAAAAGGTATCTCCATAAGTGAGGTTCAAGTCAATGGTTTAACTGGAGACTCTATGTGTGGGAAATGATTCGTGTAAGGAAGGAATAATTGGTACCTATGTCTATTGATACGACATCTAGTAGTAGACACGGACCATACCTCGAATCATTCCTAGAGCACATGGGTCAAACTCCTTGACTGCATGCAGCTATTCTCTTCCTCTTCCCTTCATTTCCCTAATCCTGGCAGGGAATAAATAGGTTGGTGGTTGTAACATGTCAAAATTTACACCACCTCATGTTGATCCCCTAGCTCTGCTTCCACGTCTGCTGCCCTGCAGATTCATCTGTCCCTATTACATCCTGTTTCTAAAACAGTTTTCACACCAAAGTCTCTAATAATGGTGCTATTTTCCTGCTTTTCCACTAATAAAATTCACTGGTTGTATCCGCTCAGCCAAAGAACATTCAACTTCAATGGTCATCTCTAGCATACTAACATGGGTAGGAATGCACAGATGAAAAAGAAAGTGCTAGCTTGGATGTCCCCAAACACATATCACTCGGAATTCCAAGCTCTGAAGCACTGATTTTATCATATTCATCGATTAAAAGGAACGATCGGTATGCCTCGATAAATTCTAAGCTACCGATATGTCGTTATGCCGATGCTGTAGAAGTTCTAGAGAACTCTCAGCCACCTCCTCAGGCTAGTCATCAGCTGCCTGTAAGTTGGGCTCGCCTCGAAACCTGAGAGGTATCTAATGCTGAAACATGTGTAAGGCACTAATCATATATGTTTCATCAATCGGTACCACTGGTTGAAACTCCTGACCAATAGGTAGTGATCTAACTGACACACTACCTGAAGGTACAATCACGGTAAATGGTCCAAGTACCAAAATGTCATCACTATGAAGTCCAACCTCATGGTCACTCATTGGGAAATACTAGTATCTAAGATCACTGTCTTCTCTATTGGTGTCTCAAAGAGGTGGAGAACTCTTGAAATACCATCCGGTTAGTCCTCTACTTCCTAGGAATCTGTCTCTCCTCGTAACCTCGAAGGCCTCTGCCACTGGAACTCGTGCAATGCGCTCAGTCAGCGTGCACTTCCCTCTAGTGTGGCTGGTGGCATCTATTACCCAACAGGTTGTGGTGGTGCTGGTACACCACCCGAAGGAGCCAACATAGTAAGAGGGCCCTGCACTGGAGCCTCGTCGCTGTGTGGGCCATCATCGGGTATTCTCTCGAAACTCCAACTAGCTATCTGCGTGGAGGCATCCTGAACAGATGCAACACGGTCAAAATATTACCAGATGAGCTGACCTAGTTTGAGTTGACTTAAAGAAAACTTTTCAAAACACACACTCAATCAGGGTTTTTGTGTACTAAGTCAGAAATCAGAATTCAGGGTCCTGTTGTTTGGATACGTCGGTCGTCGCACCAACACTGGACTCCCTGAACTAAAAACCACACTCAGTACCCTTAACATTATTGCTTCACACAAAGAAAATATCAATTCATAAGTTCTACGGTAGAACCGACTCCTCTGATACCAATTTGTCAGGATCCGTCCCCCGGGGCCCGCATCGTGGCTACCCCAATCCTGCCTTCCATAGGCCAGGGGCTGGCGACTAGAACCAAAGGAGTAATTTCCCAAAACAGGGAAGGTGTTGCCTTTGTAAATCGTAAACACACACAACCAGAGTACAAGCGGAAGAAAACACTATGTAAATATATATAACAAGTGTACTGAAGGGAATGGGGGCCATAATACAAGCCCAACTGTAAAGTAAAAATACAACTAAAAGAAAGTACAACTAAAAAGGGACAAACATATGAATGGTGAAAGCAGCTCCTGGATCTTCCTCTGGAGTTCCTACCTAAAGGGATGGTATAGATGACCACCTCAGCACTCCACGTCTGTCAGACTCCACCGTGTACCGATACGTCATAAGGTCCTTCTCCTGGAACTTTCCATCCCTGGCACTCTTGGCCTCCGTCAACGTTGTCTGTCGTCTACATCCAACACAACGAGGTGCGGGCATAGCCCATGCAAAGGTGAGTATAACGATACTTAGTTGGGATCCCGAGACCCTTAAGGTCTCAAAAAATTCAACAAGGATAAAAAAAAGTGGGATTTCAACGGATAACCATTACATAGGTATATGCCCATACATATACCTAAGTTATCAAGTAACCCATCTCAATCATGAGGAAGACACAAAGGTCATTGACTCAGCTCAAACCAGGATTTTTATTCACGATGTTGAAACCACAGCTGCCAGAGAACTCCTCCTCTTTCAAGTATATTGGTTCTGCCACTACAACCAAGTGCTTTCCACTGACCTTGGACTACTAAAGTACTCCACTTGTCGAGTACATTGGGCCTGCTTCTACAACAAAGTGCTTCCCATCATGGGTCTGCTGCTACAACCAAGCACTCCACCTCATAGCCTATAGAGGTACTACTTCTGTCGAGTATCATGTGTCTACCTCTACAACCAAGAGCTCTTCCGCCATGGGTCTACTGTGAAAACCAAGCACTCCCCACTGGTCCATCCAAATCACCCCGAGTCGATCGATTAGTAGTCGTCAAGTCTAACCTAGCTACTAGGTCTCTGTAATCTGTTCGCTCGTCACTGGGAGGGTCCGCTCCATGTGCTACAAGCTGATACTGCAAGTGTCACGAAAACTCACGTAGAAGTAACACAAGGACCGCCATATCATATGGGGTTCAACACAATAGATGGAGCGTCAATTGGACGCCTAGTCAGTGAGTTATTAACCTTTTAGTCCTGGGGGCCCAGTTTGTTTCATATACGAACCAACCGCACCGTATCTCAACTATACCCCGAACTCCCATGGGGTATTTTTAAAGGGAACATATCTCAGTGAGATTACCAACACCACTGACGGTTTATCAAACGGACGTCTGGTGCTAAATATATGGTCAAAGTAAGCAAAGGGTCTATAGTGGTCCTAGGTCCGGTCTGACCCGGTCCGACCAACTCGGCCCATCCCAGTCAGGCAGACCCGGTCTGGGTCAACCCAGTTAGACTTTCTGGGTCTGAATTGGCCCGTAGGCCAGGTAAGCCTGCTAATTTTCGACCCGTTCTGCAGGCCCCGGCCCAGCGGACAACGAGGGGAGCTCGGCCAGATGCCGCCATGCAGGCTGAATTGGCCCAAAATCAGGGGCTGGTTCAGCCAGCACCGTGAAGGGCGTGGCTCAAGTGGTCAGTGGCTGGGAGACCAGCGAGCAGGCCGTGCAGGGCATGGGCAGGACGACGAGACTCAGGGCAGGCCGCGCGTGCAACGAGCAGGGGGCCAGGGTGTCGGGCAGCATGCTGGAGTAGCACGCTAGGGCATGGGTAGGGCATCAGGAAGACTGCGACCGGGGGCCACGGGGGTGCCGACATGGTGTCGGGGTTCCGGTGAGGCCGACGTAAGGGGCGTGGAAGGTCACCGGCAGGGCGCAGGTGCACCTGGTAGCACACTGGGGTGCTGGGTAGGCCACCGGTAGGGGTCGAGTAGGCCGTGGGGGTGCCAGGCAGGCCGCCGGTGAGGATTGGGGGTGCTGGGTAGGCTGCCGGTAGGGCATGGGGGCGCCAGGCAGTGCGATGGCAGGGCGCGGGTAGTGCACCTGTGATACCGCAGGTAGATGGGTCTGGCGCCGCTCGGCTGGTGATGGTTGGCCAGGAGCATCGGTGCGTCGCATGGGCGGCGTGATTTGCAGAGGCCGTGGGTAGCACAACCATCATCGTTGCTGACTTCGTCTTCGTCGCCTCAACGCCTTGCTCAAGAATGCCACAAGAGAGAAGAAATCGATGTAGGATATCAAGTCGTGTTAGGTCATCCCGCATCCTCTACGTATAAAGTGATAACAACTATATCAACAAGAAGTAAGGAGATGTTCATCAATTATTTTTAAAAACGCGCATCAAATCTTTTTCAATCTGAAGAAGAAAAAAATAACAGGATATTATTCTAGAACAAAACCCTTACCTCGCTTGTCGTTATTCGCTGAAGATGTCTCAGAAAGTGGGCATCGTCCCATTGACTTCGGAAAAGAAGAAACTGAAAATGATGTCTTCGTTCTTCATGGATGATGCATCACTTTCCTTATTGCAGTATAAAAAGGAAGAAGACGTCTGAAGAAGAAGTCGAAGAAAAAAGAGCATCTCCAACATTCTTCGCGTTCCTCGCGTTCTTCGCGTTCTTCGTTGGGATCACTTTTCTCCCAAGCTTCTCTCAATCCACCAAAAGAGAAATGCCAAAAAAATAATATTAGACTTGATGTCTAATATTATGTTGGCACACTAGGTCAAAAAGAAGGAATTAAATTACCTGGCTCCAACAAATTAATTGCACAAAAGTTTGGAACAATTATTTTGGAAGGTCAAGAGGCTCCCCATAATGTTTGGAAAAACTTAATGTGGAGGAGTTGAAGAGTTTCTCCTCATTTAATGGGGAGTTGAGGAGGTTTTATCCTCCTCTATTGATAGGGGGTTAGGTGGTCCCCACCCCTATCATTAATAGGGAGGTTATGTGGGTCGGGTGGCCCCCACCTCAACTATCCTCCCATGGGAGGTTAGGGTGTGGCGGTCCCACCATCGACTCCCAAGGGGAGGTTTTAACCAACACACTCAACACATTGCAGCTTAAAAATAAAATAAAGTGTTATACTATAATTTATTTATTGTTTATAAAAATCCACTAAACTAACTTTTATTCTTGTTAGATTGTAACTGCGGTGAAGGTATCACTAAGCATTCACCGACGCTACGAGTTCAGCGGTGCCCTAGGATTTCAAATCCGAGCACCAATTCAAATCTTATAAAATGCCGCTCTCGCGTTTAATGAACGCACCCGAAAAAAAGTTTAGAAAAATTATTATCAGTCACCCTCGACCAACTGCCATCGAGGTTAGGCTCCACCTTGGTGAAACACGCCCCAACGAACCCAACAATACTCTCAGATTTTCAATCCGAGTTACCTTTTAGAAGTTATTAATTTTACAATAAAATAATTGTCATTTAATTATTTTATTTGCGGCCAAAAACAAAATTTTTCCAGGGGCCCACGCCAGCCAAAGTTAGTATCTTCTTTAATAAAAAATGCCCTCCCGAGTTCAGTTGTGGTCTCGGATTTTTAATCTGAGCTACCGTTTGTGATTTATATGAATTTGAAAAATTAAATAATTTATGTAATTATTTTATTTACAGTTATCTCATTTTTGGGATTTCTTATAGGAGGCCTGCGACGACTAAACTTAAGTCGCGCCTAGGGTAAAACCACCATCCTGAGTGCAACGGTACCCTTAGATTTCTGATCCATGTAACCGTTTATGATTTATTCCACTTTTTCAGGAAAATTGCTTATGTGCGTGAATTTAAGCTTAACAAAACTTCGACGGATCATTATGGGCACTCCGGGCCTCAAAATCACGCACCGTTTGATTTCGCGGACTCGTATCATTTCCATTTAAATAAACAAAAATTACATGGAAATTATGGGTCTTTACAGTTATTCCTTTCCCAAGGCTAAAAAATAAAACCACAAAATAATATAAAAATCCTATACCATATCCATGTGACCCTTGATAACTCACCACATTCCACGCCAGCCACTAAGAGAAACCTGAATGACCGTAACTAAAAGGAAAATCCAAGGAATTAGATATAAATTCATAAGAGTTTTATATGCATATTGTCATATACAGTGTATGAGAGATACCATACCTAATAGGTAAGAACCATATAATTTTTTCAATTACTTAAAATGAAATTACATTTTACACAGGTTTGAAATAAAATTTATAATTTTTTCATTTATAAAAATGAATAATCTAACTTCCCATTCAACCTATTTTAAAATATCCCATTTGTTGTTATTAAAAGAAAACAATGACATAAAAACATTTTCTTTATGCCTCAACACCATTTTAATCAAATCCTCCAATTTAAATCCATTTCCAAATGTATCTTTAAAAATAATCCTTTATAAATTTTTCTAATTTTCTTTAATAAATAATTTTAAAAAATATTATTAAACTGTATAATCACTTAAACATTAAAAATTATTCTTTATTCTACTGGTTCCAACCGTAGTGTGTAGTAATAATTGATTAATGTTATCCAAGGTTAATTATCTTGTAAACAAGGTAATTTTTAACATAACATATGTTTCAATCAATGATTTTTTTTTGGTTTAGAACCATCCATAGGTTTATCATTTCATTCCTATCAATTTATTCAATCACCTACCCTTAATTACCTTCACCAGTGGAACATTCACATGGACATGGTGCATCCAATCCAATTAGGGATATAGTCCATCTAATTATGACCAGGTGTTATCTATCTCTCATCCCTCACTATGACACATTGGATCCCAAAATGTTTTATTCAAAGGATGTGATTAATCATTTGTTGTAATGAGTTTGAGGGTAGTAAATATTAATTCAACTCCTAAACCAATGAAAGAAATATCCCATTTAATAAGTCAAGGTATAATGAAAATAAAGGGTATAAGAAATACTCCCCTCGAGGTTATCTATTTAACTTGTGCATGAATAGGATTATCCATAAAGCGACACTATTTATTAACCATATTATGCTTCCAAACATGACTTCATTTAAATTAAATAAGGATACCTCACCATTTCAAAATGGATTTAAATTCAGTTTTAACATAATAAATAAAATAAATAATTTAATAAATAATTTATTAATTATTTTGAAAAAAATAAAATTATGTAATTTGTAAATTAAATAAAATATAAATAATTTTTCAATAAAAATTTAGTAAATATAAAAAATACAAATAATTTTTAATTTTATTCATCGTATATAGTAAGTAGAAATGTCTAAAAGAAAAATATTTACATAACACATTACATTTAATGTTATAAAAATATTTTTTATTTCAAGTACCAATTTAAATTTGGAGTAATAGATTTATTCCAAATGAAAACCTTCTTCAAAAACATCATAATACTCATTTGAATTATCACATAAAATTTTACATTAAAAAATAATATATCTTGAATAACAATGAGTTTTATGAAATCCCATTTTAATAGAACATACAAAAACACATATCATAGTTATACATAATTCTTTCCAGAAATCATCCCCTCTAATAGTGAATTTTCTAAAATGAGGAATGCTATTTAAATAAATACCTTGAGGTTAAAACCCCTATGAATACAATATATATAATCCTTAATATGAACTGGTAAAGAACTAATATAAAATTGATGAGAGGAAATCAAGAGATAGGGTAATAGTGAAAATATAAGGTAAATTCCTGAAGAATTAAGTGATTAGCTGGGAGATGTACATAAAAAATACATTGGATTTTTATTTAAGATCATGGGGAAGGGTTGGAAGAACCATTTTATGATCATGTATTGGATGAATGAGAGGGGTAGGAATTAAAGACCTTTGAGATTTTATAATGAATAGGGAAAAGCTATAAAATCAATTATAGGTTATTTTGGAATGCTCACAAAATGTGGAACTGTATTTTAGAAAACAATTTTCTAGAACTTTATATGTAACTTGGTAGAGAAAAAAACATAACATGGCTTATCAATATGGTCACTCTTAATTATGCTCTAACTATGAACCATTTAAAACTCATGGAAGGGTAATTCATGCTATTTTTTAATTGGCTCACAATAAATTTTAGTTACATAATCACATTCAAAATTAGCTACATAAAATGGTACAATAGGGATACATAATGTTCAGTACCCAATTTCCCCTAAACTGCCAATTGGAAAACATATGTAGACCAAAATTACAAGAAAAGTACATTCACATACAAAACATATGAGAATTTAAATTCCACTAAATTAATAATAGAATACAAAATAAATACATTGATAGTGACATGTGGTATTACAAAAAGTGATGTGAAATGTCAATAATATAGTGTTTTTAGCATGAAAGATTACAAAAACATGACATCAATATATAAGATATTCCTCAAATAAACTATACGTTTCTTAATGGTGTTATTATGCCTCCCATCCTCTTTGTTTTGTAATATACACCTGAAAATTACAATGAATCAATTTCTCTTTCACAATAAATTAAAATTCAAAAAAATCAGGATGGAATGATAGAAATTGTATCAATATATAACAGTTGAATCAACTAATAATGAATAAATAACATATATTTGAAAGGATTTAAATGATCTAATAAAGAGGGATAAATATATTTCAAAGATAAACAAGTAGTTGGGGTTATATCATTCATGGGTGAAGGATGGAGTTATTTTTAAGAACAAATTATTTTACCATTATAATTTTTTTTTTGTATGTGGATAATTCCATTTAGAGTTTCTAATTAATTGGTGATGTTAAAAAGGTTGAATCATTGAGTGTTGAGATCTCATTTTATGATTTCTTTTATTTTTTATAGAAGATATTTAGGTTTAATAAATATTGTTGGATAATTATTATAAAAACATATAGAATGTTTTATAAATTATTTTCCAATATCGGATGCATAAGAACATGTTAGGTTGTATGTTTTTAAATAGGATTTTTTAATCCTTGGATATGCTAACTCTTTTTAGGTATAAAATTGGAATCATAAATGATTAAAAAATTGTTTGATCAGAGTGGTTTGGAAAAAGACATTTAGGAAGTATCATTCTTGATATACTATTGTATTCCTAGACATTAGTATCAAACATATATATAATTTAAACAACATTATCAACTCTGAAAAATAATTTTAGGCTTTCATTTCATTGTTTTATATTTATTGAACAATTAAAAAACGAATTGAGAAATTTACTACCCAGGTCATTATATTTTTACTAAATAAAATAATTTGGTTTCATGTTTATTACGATGATTCACATAACGAATTAGGGCACCTATTAATTTTGATGGTTAATTTTTTGTATTATATACCATGATATTTCTAGTTTACGAACATGAATATTATATTAATGATATTGATAATACACATATATTATTCTCATTATCATTTTTGATAAATTATGATTGGGGATAATATGTTTTTAGAACCAAATGTGGATGTTAGTGATTCTAGATAAAGATTAAATGAGTATTTTGATAATTAAGACCACTAGATTTTTGAATTTATCTACAAATAATGTTTTTAAATAAGTTTTAGTTGGATTTAGTGAAATTTTTTAATTTTTTTCAATACATAAATAAAATTCAATGCCACATAAAACAACAATAAATATATGAATTAATGGATGTTAGTATTTTTTGAGTTGATTTTCTGATATTTGGAGATGATTTTAGATATTTTGGGAATTTGTTTAATGTTGATTTTTTTTATCTTTAGGAATAAATATTATCTATGGAATTGAGTTGTTCCTAGGAGAAAAGAGGTAATTTCATAAATATAGCTTCCCAAAATGGAATATGAATGAGTATGTAAGGGTCAATCGTGACACTATAAGGATCGTTCCAGAAATCATAATCATCAATCTGGAGTTCATAATGATGATGAGGGACTCAAAAAGTATCATTTCAAATATTATAATTATATTACATGATTTTGTGTGCATCATTTATTGTAATGTGTAAATAATTTTAAATTTAGGTATGATTCTAAGACACCATAAGGAACATAAATTCCTTTGAAAGAATTAATGATAACTTATTGAGGATGATTTAATTGTAAGGATCTAGAAAGTAGGAAAATTTTCTATTATTGTAATGTTCAATGGATACACAAATGAAATTAAAAAAATTGATATGTTTATGTCCCCAACATATAATATATAGGAATTATTCTTGTAAGGGGGGTTATAGGGGGCGTTTTGTGGACAATTATAAAGAATTACCCCACCTATAATTCTAATAATTCAATATGACATAAAAGGTTTTTATTGATTATTCTTGTAATTTTCACTAGTTTAACTATAATAGATCCACTATCCTTAAAATCATCTCTTCTAGCATGTAGGATTACATTAGGGATTCCATTTCATTCTTCAATTGACACCCCCAGATCAAAAGGACCATTTATGAGTTTATAAGGATGATCAGTGACTTCTTATGTGTGACTCAATACTATATAATGATGACCAAATTCATCATAATGATCATTAAACACTTTATATGGTTTATTATTGACTATATAAGGACCATTATAGAAATTCAAGGGATCGCTATTTTCTTATAAGGACAATCAATGACATTATAATGATGAATCATGAATTCATAAAAATGGATGGATCCATTGTAAATATCATTTTAAACATAATAAGGGTCATATATAACATTCTTGGTATCATATAATAAAATGTATGGATGATTTATAACATATGGATGATTCTATAACACAATAATGATCACCCATTCCATGATAAGAATCATTGATAACTTATTCAAGATAATTTTTTCATAGGTATAATAATATTAATGTTGTTTTAGATGAAATTAAGGTATGAATAATATCTAAATGAATTACTATAATAGTCTGATAAGAGATATCTCTGAAAATATTCATCAAATATAGGGGTTCCTCTTTTTGTGGGCCTAAAAGGGGTGTTTGGTGCCCAAAATCTATAGAATTGTCTCACCCTCTCCTTCTAGACATTCTTTATGGATTATAGAGTTTTTTAATGACAAATAAAAATGTTGTATCTAGTTTTCCAATAAATATTATTCTTAATACTTTATCCAATATTTTATCTTGTAAGGTTATTTAATTGATTTACTTTCAATCTTTAATATATTCCCTATGATCGTCTACATAGGTTGTTATCTGCCTATAAACATTTATTTTTTCTATTATATTTTTTTCTATTGATTGTTCCATCCAATAAATCCATTTTCTCATTATATTGATCACTAACTTCATCCCCTATTTCATATTCTAATGGTGATTGTTTGTTATTTTTGTAACCCATGTTCAATTTTTTCTTTTCAATATTTTTATAGAACACAGCTTTGGACGTAGTTAGAATCTAAATTGTCTCAAAGAGGTTCTTTAAGGTTTGTCTATGGTCTATTATTTGTATTCTAGCCCAAAGTAGTGATGTATAATCATCCCTTTTCTAATAGAGACTCATTAAAAAAACTTATTTATGTAAAAGAGTAGTTTTACATAAACCAATTTTTATACATTTTCCTTGACAATATGTGACTTTTTTCTAATTTGTATCATTTTTCATTTTTGGAATTCTATTTTTATGTATTTTTATGTTGGATTTTATTAGGTTGTACCAGTGATGTAGTGTAATTTCTAATATATTTTGAGATAATTATAGATTAATTGGGTCATAGAAAATTCAAGTCTAAGAAGACTCTTGATTAATATAATGGTGGAAAATCAAAGTCTTCATATTGTTCATGTATTTTAGCTAATGTCAAGGAAATTTTATTGATTTTGGAGTTTTAAATGGTTGTGATGAATCAATATATAAATAAAATATCCTATAATACAATTAGTTGTTCTTATGTTTTGATGTGTAATATTTGAAAGTGTCAGTTTTAGTGATTATTTTTTACCATGTTCAATATAACATGATGAAATTGTTATGCAGTGATTTTATTTTTGTTCTTTGATGAAGTTTTAGTGTGATGAATGTTCATGGTAGTTATAGTTTATTAACTATTCACTATAAGTTTTCATTAAACTTGTTATTTATTATGTTCTCATAATGATTTATTTTTATTTACTTTTTTATAAGGTTTCAATTTTCCCACATAACAATAAAATATATTTATTAAAAATAAAAAAATTGATGAGGATAAAAATATTACATTGATATATATATATCAAGTGATTATTTTTAAATTAATATTCATTGAAACATGAAAAAATATATACTATTGTTATACTAATTTATGTTTGAATGTTCCACCCAAGAATGTATGAGTTTAATAATTTAAATTTTCATGGAACTTTTCATACATGGATTATATATTAAAATAATATAAATGAATTGTATTTTTCAAGACTTTTTAGAGAACAATATTTCAGAATTTGTGGAATAATTATCAAGAGATTATTATGGAAAAGTATTAATGATTATTTCAATTTTAATATTTGAAAATCCAAAGTATGAGTAATATGGAGGTATTTTTTGGAATACATAAATCAAAATATTGATATCTTGGTTGTTCATGGGAAATTACATAAATTATTTATGTTAATATTATTCAAAAAATAAAAAGTAAATTATAATATAAATAATAAAGATGATAAACATGGTAATAAAATATAAGTGATAAAATATAGACCACTCCTTCAACAAATTTTTATATCAACGAAAGAAATCTGATGTTAAAGGGGAATAAAATAAACATTATCATTGTTGTGAAAGAAATGGATTAATTAAAAGAACTTATTTATTGGTGTTATTGTGGAAGAAAAAAATTTAGCACATTGAAAATATTATAGGAGTATAAATTAGTGGAATATTTTGATGTAGTTATAAACACACTCAATATCATTGTAATTGTGTAGGACACACACACAGAGAGATGTTTATAGGGATTTTTGAAATATGAGTCCATGGATAAAATATGGTTAATGTAATCAATATTATTATACTCCTAGGTAATGTGATCAGGGGTGATTTCAAATAAATCCAAGGATTGACCTTCTCATTTTCAAAGGTTAAGTGAGTAAAAATTACATTCCTCATTTTTTGTGTGAAAATGTTTTTATATAACAATGATTTCAAATCAAACTATCTAGTGTAGAGGGTAACTAAAATGGGAAACAAAAAAATGAAACCATATCACTAATTCAACCCCCTAATATGTGATCTAACTATTCTTATGAGTTGATTTTCAACTATATTATTGGTGTATTTTTCTGTTATAAAAAATAATATGATTTTTTTCTATATATTCTGATATAGGGAATTGAACCTATGTCATTGTTTATCAATAGATTTTCTATAATTTCATGAATTATTTTAATTTTTATACCTATTGAAAGATAATTATTATTGACCATTCCATGAGATGGAAGACTAGTATTTATTTTTTAGAAGAATCTAGTTATGAACAAAATATTTTGGGGAAACTTGAAAAAAATTCATTTTTACATAGATGATGGTTTAGAAAAAATTTCTTAATTGAATGATATTATGATAAAGGTTAATTATATTAAATATATGTATCCTATAGATGTGGAGTAATTTATAAATAAATCCGAATATTTTAAGGAGACCACTATATAAAATATTTCAAATATGAAAACTATATTTTTATCATTTTGTGTAATTATATTTGTGTGTAAAAATGGTAAAAATATGGAAGGTGTGTTTTAGAGAATGTAAAATAGTGGAAATAATGGAAAACATGAAAACATAAAGTATGAATAAATATTTACGTTTATATGGATCTATATATCATTCAGTCGTTATAATCAAATGACAATTCTAGTTATATAAATATTTTATAGATTCTCTATCACCATTAGAAATATCGCTCAATTATCTAAAATTACTGATGATATTTATTTTGAATAAGAACTATATAATCTAGATTTTATAAAATTATTTAATATACACCATTAAAATGTGTTGTTGTATCCAAAGTCCTAACTGCTTGAAACATCACCAGTGGGGATAGTATCAGTCGATTAACATATTCAAAATTATAATATGATAGATTAAAAGGGAAAAAATAAAGATGAAAAATCTTCTAGGACCTCAACGATCCCCAATGTAATATAACATAATCATGAACAGGGTGTATTGAATGCACTAGTAGTGAAGATAATAAATATTGTAAGGTGGTATGAAATGGATTATAGACAATAATTCTACCCCCATAACAAATCATCCATGTTTCATTTCAGAGATAATAAAATAAAATTAAAATAGTGGAAAGATAATAAAATAAAGAATTAAATTTGAATGGTTTATTTTCATCTCTCAGATTAAACATCATTATATGTCTTTGAATCAAGTAGTTATGGAAAATGGTGTTTTATTAGTATAAAAATAAATGGAAAAAATTCAAAAAAATTGTTGTGAGTTTTTATTAGGTTAGGTCCGATAATTTTCAATATTTTAAGATAACACATTGAATCCATCCATAGAATCTACCTTTAAAAATATTTATTATATATTTATATAAAACCAAATACATTTTGTAAAGCCCCGTAAATATCAAGGAATTTTTTTAAATACTTTGTAATTTTACGAGTTTGTGGATTCTAACGACACTTGATTCTGAGGCCCGGTGTGCCCAAAATCAATTTCTGAAGTTTAGCATTGGTACATTCAGTGAACGAACGAGCGGGTTTTTCTATCTTTTGAACCGGTGCTCGGAATTGAATTCTGAGGGCACCGAAGAGCTCACAACTCCGATAATTGCTTAAGGGGACCTTTACTGCAGTTTCGTTTTAAGAGGGTTGAGAATTAATATTTGGGAATTAGATTAAAATAAATAAAATTGGTGTAGCACAATTTATTTTTAAGGATGGTGGTTATATCCACCCAAAGGGAGCTAGAGGCGGCGCCCAAACCCACATAACCACCCATGAGAGGATATTCATGGGGTGGGGCCCACACATGACCTAAACCGTTGAACTTCCCATAACTCTCATAAACCCCCACTAAACTCCCATGTTTAATGTTGAAACCTCTCCCCTTAATTCATTCCAATGCCTTAATTAATAAATTTAATCCTCTAATTTATTAATTAAGTGTTTTGAATTTTGATTTAGTAATTATTTTAAAGTTTAATTAAAATAAGGGGAAGCCTTATTTTAATTTGGTTGGCACTTGTTGTGTTGGAGGGAAATATTTGAGAGAGAGTTCATGTGAAAGAAGAGGAGAGTTTCTCCTTTGTTGAAGAACAAAAATCCTCTGACGAATAATGACGCGCCTTCTTTTATCTTCTCTAAGACAATATAGGAGACACCAATTCTTCTTCGGATGCACTCTAATGACAATGGAAACAACACCGTCATTCACGACGCTTGTCAACCGCAAACCTTATTTGAGGTAGGGGGATTTCTTAATTTATTTTAAATAAATTACTCCACTGTTCTTATTGTATTCAAATGAACATATTTGGCCAATTGTTACCAAATAACTCGGAAGGAGAAGACCGAACAAACATGGCTCGACGACCCTCCGTCGTTCCTTGTCTTGTTTGGAATCAGGAAGAGGTGATGATCGAAGGCGACGGCTGCGTGCCAGCCACATGTGGAGGAACTGCGGCCCGCAACCGCGGGCTGCTCAACCGAGGAAGAACCTGCCGGTCGGGCCGAAGGGAGAAACTACGGAGCCCAACGGTGCCGCGCTGCGGGAACCGTGGCCCGCATAGGGTGAGATGCTTCGGTGGAAGAACCAGCCGGCCCGTCGGCCAACCGGGCATAGGGGAGTGGTGGTGCCAGGAGGGCGCCGCGCTGGAGAACCGGTCGGCCCATCGGCTGGCTGGGTGGAGCAAAACCGTTGTACCGGGAGTGCGGCACCTCCTCGCACCGCTGATTCGGGAACCCCCCCGGACCGCTCGGCCAGCTGGCCGAGCTAGCCGGGCCGCACCCTGCCTGGTTGGGCCACGCCCCGCCGGACCGGGCCACGGAACTTCGGGCTGAGCCGAGCCCCTCCGGAACAAGCCGCGCCACTTCGGGCCAGGTCACACCCTCTTCAGGCTGGGCCGTTCCCCTCATCCTGGGCAGTGTGAATCTTTGGGCCGGTCTGACACCCCTACTGTGTCGGACCTGCCAAAACTGGGTGACCCGACCCGCCAGCCCAATGGGCTTAACGGGCAAGGCCTGTTTTCACTAAAAGGTGAGTATCTTGAAGACCGCGCATCTGAACGATGCGCCGTCTACGGCACTGGGAACCTATCAACGAGGAAGTCCTTTTGCGATACACCAAGTTTGTTTTGTACAACTTCGGTAAATGGTCCGGTTTGGAACGAGCATATTTCCAACCGGGCCCCTGGAACGGAAAAGCCAATATCTCTCAGAGCAGACGTCTGTTTGATGCGCCATCTGTCGCGTTGAGTTCCTTTTGATGAGACAGTACTTTGGGTTACATAAACTCTGGACTTTGTGATAGTTGATGTATCAACCCCCTTTCCTCAAGGAGCGGACCCTCTTAGAATCGAGCACTCTGTGTGCGGGAACCCTAGAGCGGGCTACGACTACGACGACTACTGTGTTGGGATCCTCTGTGGGTTCGACGACGATGAAAAATATACTTGGATCCTATGTGGGTTCGGTAGCGAGGATGACTGTACTTGGATCCTCCGTGGGTTCGACAATGATGACGACTGTACTTGGATCCTATGTGGGTTCGGCAGCGATGGTTACTATACATGGATACTACGTGGTTTCGGAAGTGACGACTTCTGTACTTGGATCCTATGTGGGTTTGGCAGAGGAGATGATTCAGATGCTAAATATAATCATCTCCCCCAACTTCATGAGGAGTATACATGTGTGAGCTGAGTCTTGTCTTTCAATCATTATCATTGATATGATTGACTTCTTTCTTGTGTGGACCTATTTGTGCTTGGGCTCGGAAGATGGAGTCGAACTGAGATTGATGACTTAGGTATATATATGGGAATATACCTATGTATAGTTGGTTGATATTATGTTTTTGTGTCTTTCTTTTGTGGTTTATCCTCAGTGGATTCTGGGAGAACTTTGGGGGTCTCGTGGTCCCTACTGAGGATCTTTATTCTCACCCCTTCACTAACAATGCCATCACTACGTTGTGTTTGTTTCATATGACAGAAAACACTGACTATGGTTGGGGTTTGTGGAGCTGGACGGTATCTGGTGGTGGACCACCTAGCGGGACGTACACAGAGCAGACGGACGGACCAGAGGTACGGACGAGACTATATGTACCCACCATTCAGGTGGGATTACCATAGGACGACTCAGTGGTTGTCGCTTTACATTACTGCTATTGTACTTTCTTTCTCAGTTGTACGGTACTTTTAGTTGGGTTTGTATACTGGCCCATTAACATTCCATCACTTACTTTTGTACTCAGTTTTTCTTAGTGCATACTTCACTTGCATACTCTGTTGTGTTTTTTTACTTATATATAGGCAATTCCTTCCCTTTTTACCAGGATTTATGCCTTTGGTGGTAGTCACCAGCCACTGACCTATGGGAGGCGGGCTTGGGGTAGTCACAGAATGGGCCCCGAGGACGGGTCGTGACAAATTGGTATCAGAGGGAGGTCGGTTCTACCACAGAACTCTGGACTCTGATAATTTATTCTCTATGACGCAATATTGTTAAGATTATTGAGTGTGGTTTTTAGTCCAAGGAGTCCAGTCTTGGTGCGGTGACTGACATATCCATACACCTGGATCCTGACTTCTGATTTTCGACTCAGTGCTCTAAAACATTGATTGCATGTGTGTTTCAAAAGTTTCCTTTGTGATTACATTATGTCAGCTCACCAGGTATACTATTTGATTGTGGTGCACCTGTTTCTTTTCAGGATGGCCCGACGAAGGAAGCCAGCTAGGATTTCAAGTCACGTATGAGATGGGAGCCCACCGGGCGACTGGGCCTTGGTGAAGGGCCCCATTACAGCAGAGGAACCAGCGGTACCACTACCCATTGAGCCATTGATGCCACCAGCCCCAGCAGCAGAGATTGCACGCCGCCTGAGTGTGTTGCACTAGTTTTAGCAACAGAGGCCGCCCAGGTTCCATGGAGAGACGTACCCTCAGGCAGCTGAGGATTGGATGGAGGATATCATCAGAGTCTTCAGATTGGTAGGGACACCAGTAGACCTTATGGTGATCCTTTCTATGAGTCTCCTGCACACAGCAGTAGCTAGATGGTGGAGCCTAATACTCCAGGTGCATGACGAGGCATCACTACTTTGGATGGACTTCGAGAGCCTCTTCTGCTCGGAGTTTGTTCCTACCACCCTCCGTGTGGTGCGCATCTAGGAGTTACTACATCTGCGGTAGGGCAGCATAACAGTAGCCCAGTACTAGGCGAGATTTACCGACCTCTCGCGCAACTCCAGGGACATAGTACGGGGCCCATTATTTTAGTCCATAACCATTGAGGAGGGACTGAGGCATGAGATCAGGGCTTCAACGAACTCCCTCAGCATTCTGACGCAAGCAGGAGTACTGGAGAGATCCCTTCCTGTGGATAAATTTCTTGCGGAGATGACGCCATCAGTGAGACCCACCGCAGGGTGACACATAGCAGAGTCTTCTGCAGCCGGTAGTAGACAGATGCCATAGAGGTCCAAGCGGACCAGTCCATTAGGTGGGTGACCTCAGGATACTAGTTCCGATGTTCAGGGCACATGAAGCAGAGCCAGCCAAACGAGGGGCAGCCAGTGCTATGCATGCGGCGGGCAGGGCCACATGGCTTGTGACTGCCCAAACTACCATGCAGACGAGCAGGAGATAGTGGAGGGACCTCCTGGGAAGAGGCATAGGTTTGACTATGGCGGTCCACAGGGAGCAAGCGGATGAGGAAGATGAGCTGGATGAGAAGCAGGTGGTGGACGACGCTTCGAGGATCTACCACAACCACCACCAAGAGGACCACCCCGACCACAGGGAGCTGGAAAACAGGGGGAGGCTCAGCTCCAGGAAGTCGAGGCCTATGACCAAGGCACAACTGAGATGATTTGATGTACAATCTGTGTCTACTCCACCCTTTCTGGCAGTGTGAGCATACTCTAGGAGGTGAGAGCATTAGATAAGATCTTCTTGTAGCGGTGTTGAGGCCTTATGACATCATCTTGGGTATGGACTGGTTGTCTATAGTCCATGTTTAGATTGACTACATTAGGCACAATGTGTGGTGTGTCCACACAGATGGGTGCATTTTCACCTTCACCGGTGAGAAGGGAGCCTTTTCAGCGCAGGATGGACTTACGCAGAGGAGAGGGAAGCTAATCACACATCATTTAGCTAGTCTCATCCTAGGAGTGGTATATGTGTAGAGTCTAAGTTTTTATATTGTGGTGGATCAGTATGCGGATGTTTTTTCTGAAGATGTTCCAAGACTACCTCCTCACAAAGAGGTAGATTTCTACATTGACCTGTACCCCGGGACAACACCAATATCTACTCCAGCATATCGGATGGCACCCGCCGAGCTTTGTGAGTGGTGGGTACAGTTGTAGGACATGCAGGGAAAGGGATTCATCTGACCCAGTGTTTCACCCTTGGCTTCTCCAATTTTATTCTCCAAGAAGGAAGATGGGAGCTTATGAATGTGTGTCGACTACCATCACCTGAATCAGGTGACTGTGAAGAACAAGTATCCACTATCGAGGATTAACGACCACTTTGATCAGCTCAAGGGAGCACGATGGTTCATGAAGATAGACCTCAGGTCAGGCTGTCATCAGCTCTGAGTTCAAGACGAGGATGTGAAGAAGACAGCCTTTAGGTGTCGGTATGGCCACTAAGAGTTCTTGGTTTTGCCATTTGGCGTAAAAAATGCTCATGCAGTGTTCATGAGTCTCATGAACAGGATCTTATAGCCTTACCTCAATTTTTTTGTCATAGTCTTCATCGACGACATACTGATTTACTCGACTATTGAAGAGGAGCATGCCTACCACTTGCGGGTTGTATAGGACACACTCCGAGAGCACCAGCTTTATGGTAAGTTCTCAAAGTACAAGTTCTGGATTCGAGAGGTTAACTTCTTAAGGCACGTCATCTCGGAGGCGGGAGTTGCGGTGGATCCTATGAAGATCGAGGTGGTACTTGATTCGGAGCCACCAAGGAGCGTGACAGAGGTGTGGAGTTTCCTTGGTCTGGCTAGGTACTATCAGAGATTTTTTCCATACTTCTCCAGAGTTACACCACCAATTTCAGCTTTGAGGAATAATGGGAAACCCTTAGTGTGGTCAGATATATGCCAGCAGAGCTTCCAGGAGCTGAGATAAAGATTGACCAGTGCGCCCATCTTGAGCCTACCGGAGGAGGGTGTTGGGTACGTGGTTTACTGCGACGCAACAGGGATCATACTCGACTGTGAACTGATGCAGGAGAGGGAAGTGATCACCTATGGTTCACGGAAGTTGAGGAAACACGAGAAGAGCTATGCTACACATGACCATGAGTTAGTAGAAGTGGTTTTCACCTTGAAGATGTGGCGACACTATCTGATGGGTGATCACTTTATAGTCTTTTTTGACCACCAGAGCCTCAGATACATTTTCTCGCAGAAGGACCTAAATAAGAGATAGCGGCGATGGCTCGAGTTCCTCCTGGACTATGACTTTGAGATAGTCTATACTCCGGGGAAGGGGAATATAGAAGATGATGCTCTCAGCAGGAGATCGGGCATTCAGCTACTTGGAGAGGTGACAGAGCAGTTATCCACTTTGCAGATATCCATCGTGGATAGAGATGGGGAATCTTTTCTATAGTCCCTCACAGTTACTCCTCCACTACTTCATCGGGTCAGAGAGGCACAACGTGGGGACATTTTCTGTGAGACGTGACGTGCTCATATTTCCACAGGGCAGTCTTCTGATGGATTTTCTGAACGAGGAGAACATGTCATCCTCTTTAGGGGACGTACAATGGTGCCAGTTGCACTGGAGGAGGAAGTGATGAGGGAATTTCACACTAACCCTCTAGTGGTACATCCTGGAGTGGAGAAGATGTACCAGGAACTCATATGACAGAACTGGTGGCTGAGTATGAAGAAGGTTGTAGCAGAGTTTGTTTCATGATGCCTCACTTTCCAGCAAGTGAATGCGGACCACTAGGTACGGGCAGTCTTGGTACAACCCTTAGAGGTTCCGCAGTGGAAGTGGGACGGGATATCCATGGATTTTGTGATGGGTTTTCCACGTACTTCCAGAGGAAATGACTCCATCTGGGTGATCGTAGACTGACTCACCAAGTTGGCCCACTTCCTTACGATTAGAGAGAAAGTCTCAGTAGATAGATTGGGACGCCTCTATGTTGAGGATATCGTACAACTTCCTGGTGTGCCATAGACTATTGTCTCCGATCGAGACGCTCGATTTAATTCTCGGATTTGGAAGGGGTTTTAGGAGGCATTTGGGATGCAATTATGCTTGAGCACCACCTTTCATCATCATATGGATGGCCAGACAGAGAGGACCATTCAGACTCTAGAGGACATGATCCGTGCATGTGTCCTTCACTTTGGTCGCAGCTGGGAGGATCACCTACCCTTGGTGGAGTTTTCATACAACAACAGCTACCACTCCACCATCGGGATTCCACTATATGAGTCACTATACAGCCAACATTGCAGATCACCTCTGTGCTGGACTGACTCTGGGGAGTCAGCAATTCTAGGACCAGAGATGGTTCAGGCTACAAAGGAGAAGGTGCAGATCATCCAGGAGTGGATGAAGACTGCACAGAGGAGACAGAAGTCCTATGTTGATAGGAGACAAAGACCACTAGAGTTTGAGGATGGCAACCACATCATCTTCCGTGTCTCACCTCGACATGGATTACAGAGATTTGGTCAGGGTGGAAAGTTATATCCGTGCTTCATCGGGCATTTCTACGTCCTCGGCATAGTAGGTAAGGTGGCTTACTGCCTGGCCCTTCCACCTCAGTTGCACCGTGTGTATGACTTATTCCACGTATCTCAGCTGAGGAGATACGTGCATGACACGACCCACATCATTGATCATGGGGAGCTCGACATCGATGATGGGGATACATTCACAGAGGTCCCAGTGGAGATCGAGGATCGACAGAAGCAGGTCATATGTGGACGGTCGATTCCTCTGGTGCGCATTCGTTGGCAGCACGGGAACCTCCATGAGAGCATATGGGAGAGGGAGGCTCAGATGTGTCCTCAGTAACCTCATTTGTTTCCCTAGGATATGTTGTATCTTTACGGGGACGTAAATCCCTGAAGTGGGAGTAATGTATAGACCTGGAAATTTCATGGAAAATTTTTTCTTAAATACTTTGGGATTTTACGAGTCTTTGGCTTCTAACGGCACTTGATTCCGATGCCCGGTGTGCCCGGAATCAATTTTCAATGTTTATCTTGGGTAGGTTTAGTGAATGAACGAGCGGGTTTTTCTATATTTTGAACCGGTGCTTGGAATTGAAATATGAGGGCACTGATGACCTCGCAGCGCCGGTAATTGCTTAAGGGGACCTTTAACACAGTTTCATTTTAAGCGGGTTGAGAATTAATATTTGGGAATTAGATTAAAATAAATAAAATTGGTGTATCACAATTTTTTTTAAGGATGGTGGTTATATCCCCCCAAAGGGAGTTAGAGGTGGGGACCACACCCACATAACCTCCCATGAGAGGCTATTTGTGGGGTGGGGACCACACGTGATCTAAACCCTTGAACTTCCCATAAATCTCATAAACCACCATTAAACTCCCATGTTTAATGTTGAGAACTCTCCAATTAATTCATGCCAATGCCTTAATTAATAAATTGAATCCTCCAATTTATTAATTAAGTTATTTGAATTTTGATTTTTGAATGCTTGGAAAGTTTAATTAAGATAAGGGGAATCCTTATTTTAATTTTGTTGGAACTTGTTGGGTTGGGGGAAATATTTGAGAGAGAGATATTCTGAAAGAAGAGGAGAGTTTGTCCTTTTTTGAATAACACCAATACTCCAATGAATAACGACACACCTTATTTTCTCTTCTCCACGACAAGAGAGGAGACACCAATTCTTCTTCGGGTGAACTCCGACGATGATGGAAACGACATCGTCATCCACGATGCTTGTCAACCGCGAACCTTATTCGAGGTAGGGGTTTTCTTAATTTATTTTAAATAAATTACTACACCATTCTTGTTGTCTTCAAGTGAACATATTTGGCCGATTATTACCGCCTAACGCAGATGGCGTGGGCCAAAAAAACAGGGCATGATGACCCTTCATCGTTCTTTGTCTTTTTTTGAAACGGGAAGCCACAACGATCGAAGGCGGCGGCCGAGCACCGGCCGCATGTAGAGAAACCGCGGCCTGCAACCATGGTCCGCTCGACCGAGGAAGAACCGGTCGGCCATGGCTAGCTGGGCTGAAGGAAGAAACCGCGGCGCCCAACGGCGCCGTGCTGCGGGAACTGTGGCCCGCATAGGGCAGGTCCTTTCGGCGGAAGAACTGGCTAGCCCAACAGCCGGTCGGGAAAAGGGGAGCCGCAACACCAGGAGGGCGCCACGCTGGAGAACTGGTCAGCCTGTCGGCTAGTCGGGCGGAGCTGAACCGCAGCACCAGTTCGGGCTGGGCCGCGCCACTTCGGGTTGGGCCACACCCTCTTCGGGCCGGTACTTACGAATATTCAGGCCTGTCTGACACCCCTACAGGGTCGGATCCTCCAAAACTGGGTGATCCACCCCGCCAGCCCGCTGGGCTTAACGGGTCAGGCCCATTTTTCACTTAAAGGTGAATATCTTTAAGACCATGCGTCCGAACGACGCATCGTATACGGAACTGGGACCCTATCGACGACACGGTCATTTTTCTATACTCTAATTGAGTTTTGGACGACCTTGGAAAATGGCCGGGTCTGGAATGAGCATATTTACAACCAGGACCCTAGAACGGAAAAGCCAATTTCTCTCAGACCGAGCGTCCGTTTGACGCACCTTCTGTCGCGTTGAGTTCCTTTTGACGAGACGGAACTTCAGTTTACATAAACTCTGGACTTCTTTATAGTTGATGTATTGAACCCCATTACTCGAGGAGTGGACCCTCCCGGAATCAAGCATGTTGTGTGTGGGAACCCTAGAGCTGGCTGCGACTGTGATGACTACTGTGCTGGGATCCTCTGTGGGTTCGATGACGATGACGACTATACTTGGATACTATGTGGGTTCAGTAGCGAGGACGACTGTACTTGGATCCTCGGTGGGTTCGGCAGCGATGACGACTGTACTTGGATCCTACGTGGGTTCGACAGTGATGGTTACTATACTTGGATCCTACGTGGGTTCGGCAGTGACGACATTTGTACTTGGATCCTACGTGGGTTCAGCAGAGGAGATTATTGAGAGGATACATCTAATCATCTCCACCCCTCTTCGCGAGTAGTATACCTGTGTGATATGAGTCTTGTCTTTCAATCATTATCATTGATGTGATTGACTTCTTTCCTATGTAGACCATATTATGCTTGGGCTCTGAAGTTGGAGCCGAAATGAGATTGATGACTTAGGTATATGTATGAGCATATACCTAAGTAGATTTGGTTGATAATATATGTTTGTATCTTTCCTTTGTGGTTTATCCGTAGTGGATTCTAGGAGACATTCGGGGGTCTCGGGGTCCCTATTGAGTATCGTTATACTCACCCCTGCCTAGGAAATGCCCGCACTACGTTGTGTTGGTTGTAGACGATGGAAAACACTGATCATGGTTGAGGCGTGTGGAGATGGACGGTATCTGGAGGTGGACCACCTGGCAGGAACTATAGGGAGAGGACAGATGGACCTGAGGTACCGACGAGACTATCTGTACCCACCCTTCAGGTGGGATTCCCGGAGGACGACCCAGTGGTTGCCTCTTTACTTTACTGATGTTGTACTTTCTTTCTCAGTTGTACTGTACTTTCAGTTGGGTTTGTATACTGGCCCAATTACTTTCCAACACTTAATTTTGTACTCATTTTGACTTAGTGCTTACTTCACTTGTGTACTCTGTTGTGTTTGTTTACTTTTATAAAGGCAATTCCTTCCATTTTTACCGGGATTTACACCTTTGGTGCTAGTCACCATCCCCTGGCCTATGGAAGGCGGTCTTATGGTAGTCACAACATGGGCCCCAAGGACGGGTCGTGACACATTTAAAAATTGAATAATAAAATTATTTTATAGGACTTTTATTTTAAAAATATTATCTTTACTTTGTGGTTGAATCATCTCCTCTACCTAAGAAATTTTATCAAGCCATCTAAATGAATCATTAACCCACTTATAGATGGGATGACTCAAATTACATCCTAAATAATCAATTACATAAACATAAAAGGCATGTACGATGATTATTTATGACATTCAATACTATTTAATAAATTTTTTGGAGTTCAGGATCCTATGATTATTGTATGTAAGGATTTGGTGCATTGAACTATCCATGAGAGAGTGTAATGAACTCCTCAAGTATTTGGCGATGAAATCATGCATGAATGATTCTGAAATTCTGATATGAATATATAAAATTTAGGAGGTGTGAATGGGATTTTCCATTAATTATTGAACAAATGAGAGAATTGATATGATACTATACATATGAAAGCCCTATATTATGTTTTAAATCATGTAAATAATGTTGTGATATTCTACTGCATTGTCAAATGAATATATGTGATATCGCATATATTATGACTTCACTATATTAATTTTATTCAAGGTCCTAACATTATATGAGATACTAAACCCCCATGAGTAGGTGAAATATTTAGTGATATAATATAGGATTATTATACTTCCATTGGTAATTACCGTTTTTTATGTGTATTGGTTTCGTGCTACACCTAGCCTATATTGTCCAACACACATATGTATTCGGTTATTGTGTTAATTTATAGTCTATTTCTTGGGATATATTTTAAAAATTAATAATTTGTAATATATAAATATTAAAACAATTATATTTGTGAGATATGTTTTTGTTACATGAAACCCAAAGATTAAACCATCAATGATCATCAATTATTATATTATTTAAGGTGATTGTTTTAGAATTGAAATTGCATTTGAGGGAATGAAGAGAGGTAAATAAATTATTAGAATTATATTATTTACTAATTTATAATATTAATTCATTATTTATCAATTTTCTATAATGAAAATAAAAATAATTTCAAAGTAAAACATATATATTTTTTTATAAAAAAAATCACAGATGCATTGTGTTTTATTATATTATATTAAATGTATAAATATTGGTGATTTATTTTAATAAAATTTATTTAATATATATTCAACTACATGATTTATTATTCGTCTAATACTTTATTGGAATTATATAAGAATAAAGTCCAGTTTATTTTTCCTAAAATGAATATTATTCTAAAGCTGTTTTTTATCACATTTTTTATAATAATTTTAAAATTAACGTTTGAAAGTAATAAATATTTAATTTTATAAAATGGATTCATTATTGGTAATTAATAGATTCAAATTTGTAAAATAAAACCCTTTTTATTTGTAGTAATTATAAATAGTAAATGTAGTAAAGCATTTCATCTCAGTTGAGGGAAATTTAGGATAATCTTAGATAAAACTAGTTGATATTACCATAATTAATGTTCCAAATAATTATAGGACGAATGAGATTTATAATATTATAATAATTGGCTAAAAATATATTTTTATAATTGAAATTTCTCTAAGAACATGACATATTTAATATTTAAACTAATGAATGTTAAAAAATGTCAATCTATTAGTTTAAAATATCTCTTATATATCCATATAAAGAAAAAAGTATGTTATTAAAATAAAATACATGTTTATTAATTGTTTAGTGAAATTATTTTCAGGATATATTTTTATTTTTATTTTTTATAAATTATATAATTACATTAGATTATGGAGCAATGCTAATAAACTATTTATTTAATTATATTAAAATTAAAATAAAAACATTGATATAATTTGAATGAGTTAGAATTGCATATTTTCTATTGAACTATGTTACATATTATATTTATGTGAAATAATGATATTTGAATAACCCATTATATTAATATATTTTACATCAACAAAAATATATATTATTAAAAGAAACATTAATGATATTTTATAATAAATCGTATTTTATTAAATGAATGAAATTTAATAAAAAATATTAGATATGGATAAATAAATTTGATATGGTTGTAAACATTAAGTATTGTCCATTTATGGTTCATTTATCATTTTATATCAAAATTATTAAAAATTAATTTGTAAGAAACTATAAAATTGTTGTAATTTAAAAAAGGGTGAATGAGGGGTTAAATATAAAGGATAATGGTAAAATCATAACCAAAACATGTCTTGATATTATTGAAGTAGAGTATTATTACTCCTCAACATCATATATTCTAATATTATCAATTTGGATCCATTTGTATAATCAAAATTAATTAATATAAATTTAATATTTTTTTAAATTCCACGAGTGACCCGCCGCTCAATTATCAATGGACCTATCTCCTTTTACTTCCATATACCACATTAGTACATCAATATCAACCATTGATCAGAATTTTTAGCTTATTTTATTTTTTATTGTAATTGATCATATTATAAATTTATAATACCTAAATATCACTATCCACTAGATTTTAGAATATCGATAGTGCGGGATCAAACTCATAGGGAAAATGTCACAAACTAGTAGCCTAAAAAATATAACATGATGGTATGATTCTTCATGTGACTCTCATGGGTTTGTTATACTAACACATAAATATTATAGTTTTAATTTTGTATAAATATAATTATTTTTGTCAATTTCATGGATTATAAAGAAGGTATTTCCAAATCATTATTGGGGTACACCGATAGATTAGGCGGTAAAGTAGTGTAGAGGTTACTAATTGGTTTTGACCAAACTATTTGGTTCTACATAATGTGGATTCTAAGTTTGGGTTATAATAATTCAATAAAATATGAGAAATAACTTAACTTCATGGTCAGAAAGGATCATAGGCTATTGGCCCTAGACTTCTCTTCTCCAACATAATTAGGGTCCTTCTATTTCAATTTGAAATATCAGGGTTGTGAAAGCTAATTTGATTAATAAAAATTAGTATCTATATTAGTATATAAATTTTTACTAATTTTTTTAATTTAATTATTCTTTACATTTAGAACACCCCTACTCTTGAACCTTAACCCTAAAAGATATGTCACACATTATAAAAATAATATGAGACAAAATGAATTTCAATAACTTGATTGAAATATAAAAATAACAATCATAATTAAACAAATCCAACATTAAAAAATTTCATAATCAATAAAAACATTATTTTATGAAGGAACAATGAAGGAAATGCAACATATTTTATTTCAATAAAAATTGAAATTAAAACAAAAATACGATCAGGAACAAGCCATTCAATTGTGTTTGAAATATCTGAAGTAGAAAAAGAAATATAAAAGAAATAACTGAAACTAGTAAAAGTAGTTCTATATTGTGGGGAGGAGATATCCTAAAATAAATAAAGTATGTTTGGCCATTTTTTTCATTATCTTACTACACTAGAATATTTATAAGCCAAAACATCCCATGACGTGTAAAGGTTTCTCATTTAGAGATTTCATTGAAATGAATTATACTTAATAAATTTCATGAAGTGTAATATAAATTCAATATGTTTAATTATGTCCAAAAACTCCTTATTAACATATTATATACTGTATTTCCTGACTTGAATCATCAGTGGTTTCATAATTTTCAATATTCACATTGTAAATTGTCATCAAATCATGAATTTCTATTTCCTAGATGATTTATAAATTTTAATTGTTTAAATTTTTATATTTTAATTTTCTCAAGTATTTCACACCATAAAAATGATTCATGATGAGTAAAATATAAAATTTTAGAAATTGTAGCTTCTCCCTTATTGATAACGTAGTTTACTTTTATCACAAAAATCATAAAAAAGTCATTTTATTTTTGAATAATGCATAAATAAAACTTAATTAAATTTCTCCAGTATATATATATATATATATATATATATATATTAATTCAGCTTATCATATTCCATAATGCAAGAACAACTTACTATCCTAAAACAAAAAGTATCTCTACAAGGATTCCTGATAAAAAATTGGTAACAAGAAATATGTATTACAACTATACACATTAAACTAAGTGTTAGAGGAAATATAAATCCTACTTGAATCACTTATATAGGAAAAATTCTCCATGACTTATGGAGAGTTTATTTATTTATATAATTACTTCTATTAATTATAATTTGTCAACAATTCCAAAGATTTTATACCCATATTGCAATTTTCCACACAATGATTTTTTTACATCGGTTGAGGGAAAAAGAAAATTAGTGTATTATCATTGCTTAAATATATATTCCTAAACATAGTCTTTTATTGGTTCTAAATATCGACTCCAAAAAGACAAACATACAATTTCTCATCATGTAAATAATACTAAAGTTCAAAAGACTAATTGGATTATGGTTGGTGGATATATGATAAAACTAAATCTCAAAAATTATGAAAAACATTAAAGTAAAAAACATGATCATTAAAAAAATGATATTATCAACATCCTCTAAAAATAAATATCTTCAAACGCTTAAAAGTTTCAAGTAAAGTCCTCGGATGGGTTATGAATATCAATGAATGTCTCCAATTTTGTTTTTTTTTCTATTTTTTCAAAATTCATGTCTTTGAATGTTCTCACATTCATTACCATACCATATATAAACCATCATATGATTCATCGATATGGTAATGGTGATTTCTGACCATCAAAATATATACACCATATTAATTTTTCAATTGTAATTTTCTTTTTGAAAGGATAATGATGAATGATATATCTGAATAACGATGGACCAATATCTGCATACCATGTGGAAAAGTCACCATACAACTCCACTACAGCAATCATCGTGTATCCAATAGTAATGGTTATCTACAACACTTTTAATCATATGAAAATAATAAAAATATATATATCATGTGTAGGTTAGGAAGGAATAAAAATGGAATATGATACATCTTATTCCAAAAAATTCCATTTATGTAATCTACATTCTGAATAGGGAAACATTGTATAGGAGGGGTATATAATTAATTGAACAACTAATAAAACGTAGTTATTTTTTAGTGTATTTTTTAATCATATACGTGATAAGACTTCAAATGATGTAATGAAAGGTTTATATTCCCCATGAATCTCTCGTGGAATATGGTAAGAAAGGAATATGATTATAAAGGTCCATAATCCTCTCAGGAATGGAAATAAAAAAAATATTGGGAAATTATTCTTGGAATAAAATTTATTAATAATATAGTCAAACAATATTAAAATAAACAAGAATGAAAAATTAAATAAATCCACATATAAGTAATACAATGATTCTAGACTATAACAAAAATATATATTAACATTATCAAACAAAAAATTGTATAATATTTAAATTTTTTGTAATGAAGTTTCATGATAATGAATTATTTCAATTAACAATGTCTCATAGAATAATTAAAACATGAAACAATAAGGCTACAAACACAATAAATATCAATAATATCTCCTTAACACTTAAAATGAAGAAGTATTTTCCCTAGTAGGGAATGTGATATGGAAGAGAAAATAATAATGGGAAATATAGGGTGTATATGGAAATAATTAATTTATCATAAGGAATTAAGAGATCCATGAAATGAAGTTAATAAAATGGTTGAATTTTTTTGATATCAATGTCACACTTTGAATCTTGTAAAAACTATTAGAACAAAATAAAACTACAATAGAAAATTGATCAGAACAAAGTATATTACTAAAAATAAATCAATAAGACCATAGGAGTGCATTATTGCTAAAAATTATGTGAATTTCATATCATATTTATAGGGAAATATTACATATTTTTATGAAATTAACTATGAATATGGATTTCTAAATAAAAAATCCAAATGACATAGCATAAAAAATATGGGTTTCTTCACATAAAATGCTAATAGGACATCATCAGCAAGATGGATTTACAAGGATTAAGGGGAGGTTCCAATGAGATCATATGTATTTTTACTCTTGAATGAAATTGAAGATATATCATTGGTCTAATGGAAACTCTTGGTGTTTTTTATAATAAATTATATAACTCAAAATATTCAATACTATAAAATTAAGATTCACCCAAGATATACTATAGTGGGGAGGGAAAACATGAACAAGACTAAATATTGTGGGTAGGCATACAACTATCAGCATGAGATGTCATGTCCCAAATTGTGTATTTTTGTATATTCTCTAACATTTCTATGGTATTTATATAGTTTAATGAATGTGGATTGAAATCCATAGAAGGTTCTTTATGGATGGGTGTTTTCTCGGTCATCATTGGTGTAGGGGAGGTGACTATTTATACTTGGGCTAAATGTATGGATGTGGGAATGATGAAATACTACTACTATAAACATTGTAGGTTGGGGGCCTTTCTCCATTGAGACTTCTCTATCAAAAAGTTATTCAAGGAAGGAGGGTCTATATTCTGCAAAGGAATGTTGAATGGGGTGTTCGATGGGGTGGGAATGAAAGTCAAAGAATGGTCTGTGATAGTAGGTGGTGGGTGGGTAAATGTAGATGAAGGTGGTGGTATACTACGATGGGAATATTAAAGGTATTTTTTAATTAAGTAAAATGAATATGTGGTTATCTATAATAAACTAGTGATCTGTCCCAATGTATACAGAAAATGGTTAGATTGGTGTTGAATAGGCAGGGGTTGTCGAATGGTGGGGGGTGGAGCAGTAGACGATGCAAGGGATTTGATAGTTTGTAAAGGTTACTCAAGAGAAGCAGTATGTGGGGATAGATCATGATGATTTAGGGCCTCAAAATAGTCCTCTACATGCTTAGTGGATCATGTTTATCATCCCTATCTTCTAAAGAATTCTGATATTCTGTAGCAATTGGATATCAATATACTCTATATTCCCTAGAGAGGTAAGGGGATAATTGGTGTTAAAAACTTTAAGATGACATGATAGATGAAAAATTAATGTACCACCATCAATATAACATGATACCACCTCTCCTAGGACTCACAATGGGGTGATAATAGATAGGTCATGTTAATGTTTGGGCTGCCCATGGCATAGGCATGAATGGTAACCTCGATATGAAATATTCTCTTATGAGGGTCTCCTCTGGCTAGCTAAGAATGGACAAGATCATGATGCACTATTTGTAAGGAGGCACCATGTAGTGGGGTACCCATCAACATATGTGGATCATGAAATCTATAGTGGATTCAGTGTATTAGAAATACTATTTCTGATGTGCCTTCATTGATCATTCCAAAAAAAATGAATAATAAGAATGAGATGTTTGAAAATTATTTGTATGAATTCCAATCCCAACTACAAAAACACCCAATGAAAGATCCTAATACTGGTGAACAATATAAAATGTGACATGTGAAAAGTCATGATAAAACATGGCCCGAAACTCAAAAAATATCTTCTAGTATGTCTTTCTACATACTTCTATAATGATCGATTTTTGAATCGATCATATAATATTCAGGACATCCTAGTGTGTGGGGAGATTCTCACGAACGTCCATACCGAGGGACTTATTGGTACTTATAGTTTTTTAATAAATAAGGATCAAGATAAAATAATTCTAAATCATAGAAAAGTTGTGCCAAGGCTGTTGGTTTGGTTTTTGGGAAGTTCCCTACATTTGGTTGGAAGAGAATTCGGAATGGTCGGATGTCGTGGGAGTGGAATAAGATGACTCGGAAAATGGAGGGGAAGGATCTATGGGTGGGGTTGAGGATCCAACGTTGATATATTTTTTAGAATAGGTTCTTTATATAGGGAAACACATTTAGAGAATGACAAACCCATTGTTTTAGTGTGGGACCTGAGGATTTCGGGAATTAAAAGGAAAGGAACATAGGTGAATGGTTAATAAGATATACTATTTCGAGATATAGGAGGAACAAGGAGGACAATGGTCGAAGGATCTCACTTGATATATGTGGAGAGTGATAGAAAGATCCTTTTCGAGTGGGGTGTGTTAGTCCATTGGCCCTCGAATCATGGATAATAAAGATATCCTAATGTTTTAATATTGTGTTTATGTAACATGATGAGTAAAATACATGAATTGAATTTTTCCTAGACTCAACATTTTCACATCATGTAATGTTTTAATGATGTAAATTATTTAATTTCTTCACCCATTTTCTAAGAACCTATAATCTATTTACAGTATCACATAACCTTCATTATCTTCAGAAAACCTTTCCAAAATATGGAGTGAATTTTGGGATTACACTAATTCATTAACTCATTTATTGATTAAATCTAGACATGCCATGGGACAGATGAATTTCAAAGTATATACCCAACCATCATGGAAATGTTGTTGATGTATTTTTTTACTCTTTGAACATTATCCGAATAATAATGGTTTATCTACTCTTTGGATTTAAATCATCCCATAGTGAAATATTGAATACATTTAAAGGACATGTCCATTTATATTTTGATTTCCTAGGGAATAAAATACTATTTGAATTATTTTTTATATCATTGTCCATGGGTGTGGAGATCCATCATGAAATTTATTTTTCATTCAATTTTTTCTGATTGTTTATAATTTTTTAAATTTTCAAAATATTCCCGTCCAATATATTTTATCCCATTCATTATAAGTAATCATGGTTAATTGCATTTTTGATTGTCCAAGATTATGTTTTTGATTTCCCAATAAGATTGATATAAAAATTCCATCTATTAGTGAAATGGATTCTTATAAACAAGTTATAAATGAGTATTTTCTATGGGTGTTTTATATGTTATGTTGTAGGACCCTAGTGTATCATACAATATAATACTCCAATAGTTCATACATGTACACAATATCCCTTGTAATTTTTTTTCACTTGATTGGAGAATTCATATTTCCTACTAGTATGTGGTTTGTAGGGAGATCCATTATATTATTGAGATGCATATTTTTCAAGCATTAATTTAATAAAAGTACATTTATTATGAATTACATGATCACTAATGAGTAATTAGGGTAATCAAAATATGGAGAAAATATTTTTCCTTATAAAATTCATGACTATATAGGTTGTGTTATGAGTGGTAGAATTATATTTTTTCCATTTCGAAAAGATGTCTATACCAACTTGGATATAATTAATTCTAGTAGAATTAGACAATAGAACCGTGAAATCATATCACTATACATCAAAGATTTTAAATAAAAAAGACAGGGTTCTCAATAATTTCAATTTATTTTACATTTTTTCCTATCCATAAGAGTTGAAAACAAATCATTACAAAGCCCCTCACATCCTGATGGATGTTTGGGAAAAATGTCCCCTCAATAAGATCTTAGCCACGTTGCACTCCAGACCATGTTTCCATCCATTTGGAAATATATTACACATTTTGAGAAAACATTTAATATCATCCCCTATGATGAAACATTGCTTTAATATGCCTACATAATACTTAAATAATAGTATCTCAACTCTGTAATATAGTTCATCTTTGACTAACAAAAACTTCCCCTATTGATAGAAGAAGTGTGGGTAAAGAGATGTCATGGAATGATAGTTTCAAATAGCATAAAAATTGTTCATTATTTGATATTTATAATGAAAATAATTTCACCATAATAATAATCTCTGATACCAATATATCCATATTTGTCAACACATTTAAATTCAAGTCTATATAAGTGTTCTGAAATGAATTTTTCAGACCTGTTTGTGTCCTCAATGACTATGTAGAATTTCTGTGACAACCAGATACACTATATTATTCCTGGTGTGGAATCCTTTTTCCCAATAGAAATTTTAGTGTCTCATGATCAGTATACATCACCACTTTTGAAATAATAAGGTATGATAGAAATTTTTCCAAAGAAAATAAAACATCCATAACCTCATTTTCAATGTTATTATATTTGAAAATAGATTCGTTTTTTTTATGAATAGAATTTTATGAGTAGCGATGTATGTTTCCAACACTATTTCTTAAACAACACCCACAACAGAATCACTAGAATCAAAACATCAATTCAATATTATTGTATCAGTCATGTGAAACAATAGTAGTAGTAAACACAAGGCTATTCTTTAGAGTACTAAATTTTCACCAACACTCATCACTAAAATTGAAGGGTGTGTCCTTAAAAAATTAGTTTGTGTGTGGGAAATCTATTATTGTAAATTCATTGATTATGGAGTGATGAAATCCCACATGGCCAAGAAAACTCCTTATTATCATCACTATCATTGGTTCATGTAAATCACTAATCAAAATTATTTCTTTCAAAAAAAAATCTGTGACCTTATTTTATATTTTATTATTGAGGAAAATGGATTCTTGGACCATAAAATAACATTTATTCAAATTGTACACTAGAAAAATATATTCACATCACTATATAATTGTCTCCATATTTCATAGGAATACTTTGATTGATTATCCATATACGGGGAAATCATCCACAAAAATATCTACAAACTGCTCCAACATATTGTAGAAAATTTGGGTCAATAATTTTTGAAATTTCACCATTGTGTTGCATATTGAAAAATTTCTTCCTTTGATTGGTTATGGTTCTAAAAGGACTTGTGAATCTGGTTTTTGACAAATATCCATAGTCAACATAAATTTGATTATTTCTAGAAAACCCATCCCAAAAACAATAGAATTCATTCCTATTAATTCTCTCTAACATATTATTTTCAAATGGGAGTTGAAAATGAGCATATCATGTAACCATGTTGTAATTTATATATACAACACATACTACCAATCCTGTAATGGTTTTATTTGATATCAAATCATTTTCAAAATTTTAATAACAGCCATGACGCCTTTCTTCAGGATAACATGATGTGGACTTAACCCATCTCTATCAGATATAGAAAATATTATACTCAAATAGAGAAGATATAATAATTAAATATTAAATAATTCATTCATTAATTGTGTGTGACTCCTATAGTTTTGATGTTTTTTTAGATCCGTCCTCTAATATAATTTTTGTGGATTAAATGATTGGAATGATCCCCTTGATATTATAAAGAACCAATAAATTGTGTTTTTATGAATCTTTAGAACATAAATTCATTGATCATATTGTACTTGATTCATCTATGTACATATTATAACTTGAAGTTAGCATCATTTTTAATGTAAAATTGGTTTAATGTGTTTGTTTTGGGCCTGAATCCTAATATTGGTGACATGATGATTGGGGGTATGAATGGGGGAATTATATTCTTCATCAAAGGATCATATAATTTTCATCCTGATAATATCTATTCTCAAATTAATTAGGATGAAGATTCTATATTAATTTCAAAATGTTCTTGTAACCATTTTCCTCATCGATCAGAAAGATGGATTGAAAATAAAATGAACCACAAAATTCTATATCTAACTTCACTAATTAGAGCACTTCTTTTTAATTTCCAATACTGAAAATTATAATTCCTTCATTAAAATAAATAAAAAAAATTCCAGTGGTATGAAATGGTATCTAAATATTTATGGGGAAAATCCTTCTTTTATCATATCCAAGAAAAGAAAATTGGTATGAAATATTAATTTACCAACATTCACTAAAATTTACTAGAGGTTTCTTCATGGTTAAATGAATGATCAGTCATCCAATTTGAGTGAAACTAGTTTTTTTAACTCATTTTACCAAAGATATTTTAAATATCTCATATTCATGACATTCACACTTACACTATTGTTGGATAAGACTTTTATGTAATCACGTATTCTGATAGTGCAGAGAATCTAGAAGCTTTTAGGGGCTCGCATCATTGGTGGGATCTCTAAGTGAATTAAATTAATTTGTTCATAATTCAAGGATATTTCTACTAGGTCATCTATTTTCATGTAATTTGTGAGAAGTTACTTTAAAATATTCATAAGAATTTATCGGATATATGTACTCTTCAAAGGGGATATTTATGTGGAATTTATTAAATATATAAAAATACATTTTTTAACTTATGTATTTCCTTTTCACATTATATTTTGAAAGTGGATAGGGGTTTTTATAGTTTATGTTCCACACCAACATCTTTATTTTCAGGTTTTTGTTTTATAGGATCTTTTTTAGTAGTTTTTGATTCTATATTAGGTTCTTGACCAAATTTTTGTGTCCTATCATAACTATAATGTTTTTTATGATTATGGCATATAATTATGATTAATATAGATTCAGTTCCTCATATATGAATGGATATTTATGATTTAGTGTTTTTCCACTAATAAGGAACATATATCTAGCATTATCTCTTGGATGTTTGTCAGTATTATTAGGAATCATATTCTCTAATCAATCCTATGGAGAATTGGATATTTTCCACTCTTTTGGATCATTATTTTTGAGATAAACACAATGATTCTATATCTCAGTTTCATGGGAGGTCATCCTATGATCAAACTTCTAAAAAATCACATCTGAATTTTCTCTTAATTATTTTCTAGTGCATAATTTTTTTTTGTATTTTATGGTGGGTATTGAATGAATAGATATTGGAGGCTAAATTAATTATATCCAAGGGAAAGTGGATTTAGAAGAATATTTTTTGAAAGTCATGGAGTTGGATTATGAAGTGGGTACCTAGGAGTTCCTTGATTTTTTGTTGGTGTTTGAGCACTCCTATATTGGTTGTAACATTGATTATTTTTATGTGCTTCATGATCAATTTTTTTGTTATAATTTGGTGGCAGGTATCGCATGGGTTGTTGAAATTATTGAATTTTTATTTTAACTTAGTTATTTATAATCCTCTTTTGGGGTTCTTCTATTCATGATTTAGAGCACTACTATGGATTCATGACTCCATACATATAAAATGTATGTTGTTTTTTAATAGGGGAAGAAGGTTCCATTAGGGGATAAGGTATATTTAATGATTAGATATTCATTGTGAGGGATTCAATAAGGGATTAAACTGTGGTATTCTATTTCATATGAAAAATTCAACAAAGATGTGAATCTGGGTCTCTCTACCAATGAATTTTATTTTGGTAAATTTCATCTAAAAATTATATAATGACTTATGGAATCTTGTTCTAGACTCCACCATCAATGGTGGTGTTCTCTATAGTACATGAACTAGTATGTGTTTTTGTTTTAATGTATGAATTTATTGAAATACATCTAGTCTATAACTTGGAAAATTTTTAGTTTGCTATTTGAACTGATCTCATGCCTCCAAAACTGATTCTTTATCCACTTGGGTGATGTCATAGATCTTGTTTCTGAGATTCCAGGTTTATATAGACGGTAAATATTTATCTAAAAACTATTTGACTAAATCAACCTAAGTAATAATGGTCTTGGTATCTTGTATTTTGACCCATCACTTTTCTATTTCATGCAAGGATATAGGGGAAAACAATATGTCTAATCATATCATAAAACAAATATCAAATTCATATGTTGTCGAAAAAGATGAGTAAACATGAAATATACTCATATAAATCATCGATTTGAATTCCACTAAATTTTCCTTATTTTTGGGTCATGTGATAGAGTAGAGGTTAAATTTTGAATGGTTTCAAATAGATATGTGGTTGGAGGAATTTTGGTGTAACACCACTAATAGATGGAAAGCTATAGTTCATGGTGGTATACCCATGTAACAACGACTGATCAACCTATTTTCTTTGAAAACATATTGATAATTTTGAGTACTCATCGCATAAGATTGTTATTCATTTCCATAAAAGATTATTGATGTACAAAATGTTCTCTTTAAATATCAACATCTAATGAAAGAAATTATTGATTGTACTGTATCTATGAATAAGTCAAATGAAAATTGAGAAAGCACTAGAATAATGACACTAATGTAATTTTTGGTCCATGTGTGAAAATGTAAAAACATAAATGGGAAAGAGAAAATTGGGTGTGAGGTAATCCTAAGATCACAAAGAACGTCACAATTCATAAGTAATAGATAGTCCTCAACAATGAAACCATAATTTTACTAGCCCAAGTGATGCCATTGATTAACCACAGCTGTTTATCACATTAGAAATTTGTATGTCCAAAATTACACTAGAAACAAAGGGATTTCATAGTAGTAGTGTATGTTTGAACCCACATGATCAAGATGGAAAATATATTAAACTAGAGATTAGAACTTGAAATAATTATTACTCAAATTACTCTCATTGATTTTATGTTAATATATTTATGTAGCTTGATTTAAATAAAAGATAACTATAGGGATAAATGAAATTTTTGGGCTTATAATGAAGGTATTCAAAAATCTAACTTCGGGTTGTTCTATAGATTAGGCTTCAAGGATGTGCAGAAGTTTCCAATTTTTGTTTATAAAACCAATTGTAACAACTTGTTACAGAAACTACTTGATGGTCTGGGGGTGGTAAAAACATATTTTGAATAAAAATTTCTTCAAGGGAAGAATGTGGCATAGGCTATTATTCCTAGCCTGATCAACTCCAAGTAGGTGAGGGTCATTCAATTTCAATTCCTCAGACTAGGTCTGTGAAATAATGTGTGACTAACATGAACTATTATCATAATTACAAGCCACAAGATCACATGATATTTTATTTATGGATTCATTATGTTAAGAACACATGTACACTTGAACCATAACCCTAGAAGGTTTTATGATCATGATAACATTGGTAATATATGAAATAGAAATCAAAACCATGTTTTATATATGAATTAAAAACACCGATTAATGAAATCCATACTTAAAACAGTTAAGAATTAATCAAACACTTGCATCAATGAAATAACATGAAAGGGCACATAACATTAGTGTTGAAATTCCAATTGTAATTGAATCAAAAATTTTATCACACATATGAAATCAAAACATATTGGAATGAGGTTTAGTAGAAACATAAATAGAAAGGAAATAAGGAAAATATAGAAATGTTGTTTGAGAAATTGTGGAATATAAGGTGTGAATTAATGTATGTATGTCATTTCATATGTTCATTCTCCACCTCTCCTATAATATATCTAAGAATGAAAATTTCTAGACACGTAATGATTTCACAACATGATATTGATTTTAAATGACTTATTCTTAGTGATTTTACTTATGTGTGAAAAAAATCATGACATGTACTCGTATGCCCAAAAATATCCAAAATTATTATATCCAAAAGATTTCAAGGAAAATACAACTGTCAGTTCAGAATTTGAATCATTCACATTCTGTAATGTCATCACATCATGTATTTCATTGGGTTGGAGGATTCTTGACTTGAATTGTTTTCATTATACAAAATATAGTGTACTTAGTGAATTCATACTAGGTACATGTTTCACTATTTTTATAATCTAAAATCTTTTATATTATTTCTACCCTTTGTTTTAGAATTGAGTACCCATTTTCAACATATACCAACATAAACACAATGAATTATCAAACAAAGCTTTAATATATCATAAATAATTATTTCAAACATATACATTTTAATTCATATTTTTCAACCATCCCCTAAAAAATACCATCTAAACATATCCAAACACATTATTTAGGTGTCAGCCTCCCCAAAAGTCCAACCCTCAAATCCTTAGTAGGATTTTTAATGGATTTATTCTGAAGGATAGGTAATCAACTTACCTAAATATTTTTATTTTTACTTCTAATTTTACCTATATTAACTAAATTTAATGTATCATAAAATTGTAGAATAAATATCAATAAAATACTGAAATATTATCCGGATTTTGAAACCATCATTATCCACCCTATTTCCCATCACATGGGATCTGAAAGTATGACATCTGTGTGCATATAGCTTATTGTCTCCACATTAAGATACAATTCCTTTTTCATTACCATATATTATGGATTGGAATTATGATTGTTTTAATATTAATATGGGATATTTATAACATAATTATACTTATATAATTATAATATCATATCTACCTTCTTCCCTTCTAAACCGCTGAGAAATGATAACATTATTCATGTTTATGTGTGGATAACCACCTCCATGAAGTGATGTGATAGCTTTTTAATTTAAATTTAAATTTTATGGTAATGAATATGGATTTGGATGAATAAATATGATTTAAATTTTATAATAATTATAATTAATGGTTAATAATTATCTACCATTTTCTTATTATATCTATTGAAAAATGGAAACAACATTCAGGTGTATTCACGACCTACTATCTCTGCCAATGGTGTAGTTACGTTTTTAATCCATAAATTGAATGGGTTTCTTTAAAAAAATATTTAATGAATATATATTATGTTTATATTATTATAAAATATATTAATATTTAAAAAAATTGGTCAACTAGCTAATACTAAAACTGTTGAACTAAAACATACATGTAAATGATGATTTTTTTACCGGAAGCAATAATTTTAAAAAAAATTGTAAAAAATTGGGTGATAAAAGATTATAAGTATATAATATATATTATAATATATATTATTATGTTTATAAAAATATTTATAATAAATAAATATTTTTTATAATAGTGGATCCAATATGTATGGAGAAATTTAGATCTATGTGAAGGTTTTAATTGATGTTCTATTTATTATTCCAGATTGTTTATCATTAAGTCTCAATTATGGGAATATATTTTTTACATATTTATATTTTCAATTTTATTTTTGAATGAATATTTATATTACTCTACATATATATATTAATGAATTTTTTTACCTATTAGTTACATTTAAGAAAAAAGGATTAAATGAAATCATCATACAATTTTTTGAATGATGTACATTGTAAAAATTTCAAAATATTTTAAATGGAGTATTTTTTTAACGTTAATGAAATGATTGGATTATCTCAACATCATATCTAATATTTTCATTGAGACATAATTTAAAATTTTACAATGATATTTTGAATCAATATTTTTTCTTTAATATTTGTGTTTTTTAAATAAGTTGTTTAAAAGTGAAAAGGGTATTTTCCTCAAAAAAAATTACAATGTTATTGTTAAAGTACATTTATCTATTTAAACATATTTTTCTGAATCATATTTTCTACCGAGGTTACTAACTTAAGATAACATTAACCAAATTTTTATGTATTTTTTATGATCAGTATCAATTGTTAAACTATTTATATTTCTGATGCCAGTTGAAACAATGAAGAGATTTATTCATTTTTAAGGAATCTTTACTATGTTGTATTACATATTAATATGAGGAATGAATTATAATTATTAAATGATTATTGGTGTATAAAATTACATATCCCATTAGTGAATTATTATGTATAATGAGACAACTAGCATGGGAATTTATTTGAGACCCTAAACAAATATGATTTATGTCATATAATTAATCTTTGATGATATAGATATCTTGGAATGTTGAATTGATGGCCTATATGTATTAAAATTAGGCCTCTATTGAATATTAAAATTTTCTACATTATTCATTCCAAAATTATGGAATCAATTATTGATGTCCATGTCATTTTATCAAATAGTTTTATATACATGAAAAAATATTTAGAAACTGTGTTTGTTTTTATTGAAATATTTAATTATTATTTATTTAATACCAGACTATTCTTGAATTATTTAGATTCCACTATATAAAAACCATTGATGAGAATCCTTGATAACCCATTTATTATGCTTCTTTCCTAGTATACCATGATGTGTATTATGATTTATACATATTTTTATGATATAGAAAATAGTAACATCATTGAGGAAGATAATATGTTGTATTTTATGTCTTGAATTTTATTTTTATATTAATGTGTGTATCTTATTTTCCATGATTACTAATTTATATGGTCCCATGGGATTTTTTTAGTTGTATATAGTGCCAATGTAATAATGTGACCACTTAATCTAGCCAACTGGGGTTTGGTCATTATATTTGAAATATATAAAAAAATAGTAGAATACTAGGGAAAAACATTTAGGAAAATAAATAACTGGGAACATAAACCATTGAGGAACCTTAAGAATATTTCCAAGGAAACAAATCTTATGATTCTGGGACTATTAATCTAAAAAAAGTTCCATTAATTATAATAGTTTAAATAGTTTATAATTACACTTTATGGTTAATACTATTATGATCTAATATAGCGTATGACTTTATCTTGAAATGGAAAATAGGGAAATGAATGAATACTGTATTAATTCACAGAATCTATTTAGCTGTTTCCCCTATTGTATAAATAATGAATCTGGAGGTAGATATTATGTTGGAGATAAAAAAAATTATAATTATATTAGTGTAGTAGGCTCCAGTTATTAGTAATAACCTTTCTCATATAGATAATCCAATTAATTCATAGTGAGGTGTAATAATGTCATTCTACTTTATGCATTGATATCATCCATTATTCTATTTTCCTACAATTTAATTTAAAGCAAATAAATTCATAAGTTACATATAGAAAATATTTATCATGTTGTGATGTAGTAGAAGTTATTGGGATTTTATTAATTTTTATCATCTTTGAGAGGATTTAGCTCAATGGTGGTCATTGATTCAAAAAACTATAGTTGTGGAGGAAATATGGAACATACATTCGATTTTTATTAAGAATCATTTGATGGTAAAATACATTCCTCTTGAAGAACAATATAATACGTAGAGAAAATTCTTGAGTTATAGACAATACAACAGGGATAATTTTTCTAAGTACAGAGATAGATTTTAAATATCTTGAAGGCATGCTATGGACAATATACAAAATATAAAAGAATGATTGACTATTTGTATGATGTAATAATGTCAATCCTTTGAATGGAACTAGTTTCCCAATAATTCCAGACATATGAGTACAACATATCATGTGTATTCAAGATAGAGATTTAATTATCCAAGTCTTATAAAATTGATGAAAATAATGATAAATAGAGGATAACAAATAAACAAAATGGATAAGGGGAAGAAGTGAAAGACAAATTTTCAATCATGTGATACATGTGGATATATAAACATTTTTACATGAATAAATGTAAAATGACCATGTTCCATTTTTTCACGAAATATGAAATTGTGCACTTGAATTCAAGGGTAATATACAATGATTAAATAGAAAGAATATTCGGAACATATGGAACTAATTCCCCAACCACCAAAAAAACGTATAAAAACATATCAAAGCATATAAGGCCATGGTTATAATGTTAATTAAAAAAATATTGGGGTTACAAGTGACATTGTGAAAGGTAAACATATAATTCTATTATGGATTTAAAATGTCTATTTTTTTAGTTCTACCACAAATTTATATCTGAAGAGTTTTATAAGGGTATCACATCCCCAACAAAATGATTATATTTTGAATTGGATTCATAAAATACTAATGGTATAACAGTCATATATCAATTATTTAACTCCTCATGGATATAATTTTTTGGGAATATTATTCCTATAAATAATTACATTCCCCCTCAAGTCTAATTTTATGTTATCATAGGCATGGATTATTTTTAACAATATAAGTTCAACATAAAATTATTGGAAATATATGTAAAGATTAATATTCCCAAAAAACCTATTATCATCAACCTACATGAAGGAAAATATAATCTTCTAATGGATATGAAATCCATTACATTGGTATTGATTCCAATAAAAATGGATTTTTATCCCCAATGGTTGGAGAAAATTTAAATATTATTAATGTACATATTCTCTGGGAATTTTGGGATTTCATTCCCAGAGAGTATCCCTGTATTCTAATGAATTTTGAAGTAGTGTTTTTAATGTATCTCATACATTTTATATAAAAAGATAAATTAGTCTGTCCATCCATTGATTATTGAGAACAATAAAATATCACTATCATGATCATGAATCAACTACCATGTATTGATGATTTGTAGGATCAACAATGTAGAGATTAATACTTTAACAATATTTTCCTTAATTATAGATATCATCAATTTAGGGTCACCTTGGTGGATACACCTGAAATAGAATTTTGTACAAGTTTTAGACACTAATAAATTATATTAATTCTATTTTTCCTTCCAAATATCACCAATAAATTCATTGATTTAATGAAAAATATATTAATAGATTTAATTAATTTATTTTGGGTCATTTTTATATATGTTATTTATACATAGAAAATGTGTAATTAATATAATGATTATCATTTTAATATTGTTATAAGAACCCTATGAAAGGGTATGTTGTGTGAAAAAATTATAGAATGTAAATTTTTTCAACATAAGGATTGATTTTTGGGTCATATAATATTAGGTGAGGGTACTCATCTACTGAACTCCACATTCATTAGGTCTTGGGTATAAGACATGTTGAGAGAATGTACAATTTTCAGTACTATGTTGTTAGTTTCATAGATGATGACATAGGAAGGTGGGGACGTAATCCTGACATAGACATTGTGAAGTAAAAAGGATGGGGTGTGAATGAGACTACACTAGGCCTTTGAGATATATAATGGGCCACATGGAATTAGGCCTACTTGATATGTAATGGTCTTTCCTATACCTTGATATAAATGGGACATTTCATTCAAAATAAAAATTAGGCTATGGATCCATCAGTATATCAATGGATCCATTAAAGACAAATGTTATTGAATTGTAGTCCATAACAAACATGGTGACTGAGATACATAGATTTCATGGTTTTAATAGTTATTATTAAGAATTTTGAAAAAAATTATCTTGGATTTCCTATCCACACATCAAAATAACTCTGAAGGGATCCATGTTTCATTAGAAATATAAATGTGAGTATTGTTTCAATGATATAATGAGAATACTAGTCAGTGCATATATGATTAAACTACCCGATAGTAGATAAGGCCTTCTAATATTCATTGACACGACAAATAATTTATTTCGATGCATCTTTATGTATAATTACATAGTTATATAATATTCCTTACACCAATTGAATGTTCATGATAAAACTCACCCAACTCGTGATATGGACTGAGTTGAAGAATTGTTTTTAATTAATTATATGGAAGTATTATATTTGTAGTGAAAGTTGTGATATATATATATGGATACAAAAGGATTAATGTATATTTACAAAAATGAATATTTGAATAATAATTATAGGATATTATTGGATATGATTAATGATTATGATTGCATTCTCAATGCACTAATACCATGGAATGGTGATGGTTGATTCTATGAGTCTAAATAATAATTATATTTTATCTATGAGGAGGATAAAAAAAGATAAAATATTTATATATTTTCTGTCACACCCAAGTTATTCATTAAAGGTACTTATATTTTATATATTTTTATCCTAACATCCCCCCTAAGTCCCCCCTAATCCCCCACAAATTTTGGTTTCTTTTCAATATGTTTTGAGGGGAGAAAGGAGGGTGCACGGTTTAGGTGCACGGTTTTCCAAACCGTGCTAAAAAATCGTGCACCTATGTCCATGTCATTACAAAAGTGTGAAAATTACATCTTTTCCTCCCATTAATTATCCAAACATGACCCTTTCTTCCCCCAATCGACCCTTACAACCATTGTACCCTCCCAAACACCTAATGACTTCCTTGTATATTCCTTTTGACGAGGGATTTGGTGGAGGAACATCAAACAATATCAAGTAAGTGGCTCTCCCTCTTTGTTCATTTCATTTAAATGAAGTTCCTTATGTTTTTCTTGATGTCCCAAATGACCATAGTTTAGGGTTTCTACCCTAGAGTTTAACCATCATTTTTCTTGGTCCAATATTCTATTTTTATGAATGACCTGCCTTCCTTGAGGTGCAACTGTGGTGCTTTTGAGTTTTTACACAATGGATTCAAGGTTTTAACAATTTTGGTAGGTGATTCCATTGTGTAAGAATTTTTTGTGACTTATATTTCTATTTTTATGGTATTTACATTTGTATTTCATTTCTATGTTTCTATAAAAATTGATTTTAGTGGTATTTATAAAGAAAATAAATTTTTAGTGTCATTATTATGTGAAATTGGGGGGTTTTCATAGAAACCATTAATTGGTTCAATTGGGGATGCCCTATTACTACCTATTTGATTTTATTGATTTTTATAGGGTTGAAAACACTATTTTTAAAGTTTATATCCTTTGGGTGGTTCTGCGAAAATTTGTTTTTATGGTGTTTATGAAACACTTAAATTTTTAAGGGTCGTGTTTGTGTGAAAATTGAGGTTTTATAAATATATTACTTCATAGATCATATAGGGATTCCCAAAAACTGATTTTTTGGTTTTATTGAATGTTATTGGGAATCCATTTCTATTTTGGTGACTTCTGTGTTTGCACATGGTGTGAAAAGTGGGGATTTCAAGGAGTTTTGGGTGTAAAAGATGGAAAGATTTTGTGACATTTTTTATTGAAAATAAAAATTCTTTGTTGAGTGTTTTAAGTAGTATAAAGTGTGTATGTATACTATATGTTTTATTTCTGACCAATAGTGGTGTTTTATATGAAAATTGATTTATGTGTCATGTTGAAATTGTTTGAGCACAAAGGGGGAAGCCCGTGTTCATAGGTGTGTGGATATGTACTAGTACAACCAGTTATCTGGAAGGGTTTTGTCCCTATTTAACTGAGAAAATGGTTAACAACAACTTTAACTAAACGATTTTGTGGATTTTTTTGGACCACTAGGTTATAGGAGTGTTACCTACTTGTGGATCATGCATGGTAAAGTATTTGTGACATGGTTACATTACACTGAGGTACGAGGTATAGAGGGCCCGGGAATACCAAGTTGCCTAGAGGTGTTCCCGGTTTCGTTATCATTGGATTTGTGGTATTTACCCTTTCCTTAGGGCGTGTTTGGCTTTAAATAATATTATATAAATTTTCTTATTTAAATGTTTTAACATTCTAAAAATTCTAGTTTGAAACCTATTTTCAATTGAACGTTTCATTTCTTCGAGTGTATCACCGCTTTTTATTAAATATTAAATCTACTTTATTTTTTCACATTATATTACTTCGTATTTGGAGTATTTGGGTGTTATCCTATTGTTTTTATGCTCACACCCTACTTACACCTGTTTGGTGTAAGTATACATCAACATGTTTGACACATGAAAAGGTAAAGCCTCAGTTGAAGGCAGTTCGGGTTGTTAGTCCCCTCCTATGGTTCAGTGTTGTGGAGATGTCTCATGGGTGATGAACCCATGTCATGTGGAGTCATTTTGGATGAATTTATAAAGTTTTTATTATTATTTGTAATTCTTGAAATTTATATAAAACCATGTATTCTGTTCTGGTTTTTTCTTAAGTATTGTTTGGCATGAAAATTTCAAATTCTTATTATTGATTGTTTTTAAATGATTTATGCTTTCATAATCTGGTTAATCCATCTCAAACAAAATTAGTTTATAGTCGACCACTTGTGCCCGCCCGTGTGGAGAGGGAACGCCCTTCAGGCCTTATCATGGGAGGGATTTGGTGGTAGTATTAGTGTTAACCAGATTTGGTTGGTGACAGAATGGTATCAGAGGAGGCCAATGTTTTTGGGTAATATTAAAATTTTGGGATGAGTCGTGATAGATAGAAGTAAGGACTGTCGGGGATCGGGACATTGGTCATGAGTAGGGTTCCTAGCCTGTACCTCTGGTGGTAGACATTGACACACTAGGGGACATTGGAAATGTCTCGTTCAATTCACTTCTAGGTGAGACGCGTGAGATGCAGAGAACGCGTGGAAATCGTGCGGGGGTGGAGTAGTTGTTTCCTTTATTATTATTATGTCTTTAGGAAATTTATATATTTTTTATTTGATTAAAATTTTCAAAATTTTGGTATTCACTATTTTTTGTACTGTTTCATTTTGTATAAACATGCCTCCCCAAAAATCTCCCATGTGCCCCAGGAGGAAGCCCGAAAGAGTTATCCCACACCAATTTATCAGAGGTTAGTTGAGGACGTGGTTCAGGCTGTCCAAATTCTAGACGAGGGACTGGATCATGTTATAGATCATATTATAGAGGATTATACTAGTCCAAGAAAGGAAAAGGCCCTAGATTTATTGAAAAAATAGGCATCCCATTTTCGATGTAGGAGAGAACCCCAGAAAGGAGAGTAATTGCTTGAGAAGATAGAGCACATGTTCTAGTTATTGGATATACTCGAGGAGATCAGGGTGAAATGTACCTCCTTTTTGTGGGAGGGTCCCAGCCATAGGTGGTGGGAATCAGTTCTTCAGACCGGGAAGAATGAGAAAATGTATTGGGGAGACTTCAAGGATTCCATCAATTAACAGTACTTCCCTAATGTCTTGGCTTATTTAGGTCCCAAGAGGTCATGTATCTTGATTAGGGTAATATTTATACAGTGGATTATTCCAACTGTTTCCCAAATTTGGTTTGTTATGCCCCTAAAATCATCTACAATGAGAATGTGAAGGCCGAGAGATTTGAAAAAGGCTTGCGACCAGAGATATACTCCCATGTGTTCTTTTCTATGTCGAGGACCTATGTTGAGGTGGTTGATCGGGTGTGCATGATGGAGATTGACCAAAAATGTAAGGTTGGTTTCTCTAGGTTAATATCAGTAGTGGCCATTTTAATTTCATCAAAAAAAGTAAGTGGGATGAATAGGTGAAGAAGGGAGGTGGTAGTTCAGGAAACTCCACTAGGCAGTTTTCTTTTGTAGCTTTTGATTCAAGATCAGTCATATGCCAGCAGTGTGGGATGTCTGGGCATATCCCAACAGCTTGTCTTCTTCCTCAAAATCTTTGTTACCAATGTGGAGGTATGGGGAATTTGTAGCGCTTCTGCAGGGTGGCACGCCCACTTCTGAGTGGGGTAGGGTCCTTGGAATAAAAAGTAGTTCCAGTAGAGTTAGAGCCATCCCAGACTGGGGGATCTCTATTTTTTGGTTGGTTTGGTAGGGCTGGGTCGTCTTTTTGGAAGATCCAATTTAGGGAACATCCCCAGAGTAGCGGTCGCCCTTAGGCAGATACTGGACATCTCCAGGCAGTGAATCAGGCACCAGCAGGATTAGATGCGGGATCGTCGATAGTTTGAGGTACTGTTCTTATCACATATTCTATTTCTTTTGTTATTTTTTATACAGGTTCCCAATTTCATTCATTTCTACCCGTTTTGTGGACATGCTTATTTTTTCGACTGATTTTTTGTCTTTTCCAATGGAGTTGGTGACGTCGCTGTCAAAGAAGAAGGAGCAGGGTCTTAGGTTCCCTTCGTGTGCACTCTTCGGGTCAGGGATTGAGATGGAGTAGGGCCTTTTGGTCTTAGATTTGAATATTTTTGATGTGATACTTTGAATGGATTGGATGGTACACTTATAGGGACACATCAATTGCTACATGTGGCAAGTGAGTTTCACAGCACCTGATGAGAGGCGTCATGTTTTTTTGTGGAGAATTTGATCCACGGTCAGGTAGCACAGGATATCCACTCCACGATTAGGGAATTCATATCTTCTAGTTATTTTTGATCGTACTAAAGGATAATGGTTTTTTCCTAAATGGTACACTACCTCATGTAGTGAATGGGTTTCTGGAGGTATTCCTGGATGATTTTTCAGGTTTTCCCCCAGAGCGGGATGTGGAGTTCTATATTGATCTCTTAGTGGGGACACAACCGATATCTCATCCCCCATATCACATATCCCCTACCGAGATAAGGGAATTGATTATATAGCTGGAAGAATTGGAATACAATGGATTCATTCACTTGACTGTCTCTCCTTAGGCCGATCCTATGTTGTTCACGAAAATGGTTGTTGGATCCCTCCGGTTGGGCTTTGATTAACGGAAGATGAATAAGGTAAAAACTAAGAAAAAATAACCTCTTCACAAAATAGATTATTTTTTCAATCAGTTGAAGGGGGAAATTGGTTCTCAATAATAGACTTGCGTTTGGGATACCACCAACTCAATGTGAAAGAGGCAGATATCCCGAAGACATCCATTCAAAATAGGTACAACCACTTTGAGTATTTGTTCATGACCTTTAAATTAACCAATTCTCTAGTAGTCTTTATGGTACTCAAAAATAGGATGTTTCATCAAAATCTTGATTCTGACATTGTGGTGTTCGTGAATGACATTATAGTATACTCTTGCTCTGAGGAGGAACATGATCATCACTTGAGGGTCATTTTGGGCACTTTACGGGATCATATCCTCTATGAAAAGTTTTCAAAGTTCACTTTCTAGATCAGGGAGGGGAAATTTTTGTGGCCTGCGATCTTGGATCATGGGGTTTCAATAAACCCCTAGATGTTTAGTGAAGTTATTTCATGGGAGCAACAGAAGAATGTGTTAAAGATCATGAGTTTCCTTGTCCTGGATGGTTATTACAATCGATTTCATTAGGATTTATCCTGGCTTGCTTCACCGATGTCTACACTCAATCAGAAAGGGATTAATGTTAGATGGGGTCCAATATTTCAGGAATTCTTCGAGGAGCAACAGAGGTGGTTGAATACCAGCACTATGCTATTATTTTAGACGCTAGAAAGAAGTATGTCGTGTATTGTGACACTTTAGGTATGTGTCATGGGGGTGTGCTTATGCAGGATGATCATGTGGTGGTGTATGGAACTCTCCAACTCCAACCACACAAAAATAATTACCTGACCCACGACCTGGAGTTGTCAGTGTTAATGCATGATTTGAATACATGGAATCTCTATCTATTTGGGGAGAAGTTTTTGGTCTGCTCTGATCACAAAAGCATGGCCTATATTTTCTCACTAAAGGACCTCAATTTGAGGCAGCGTCATAGTATCAAGTTCTTGCAGGGGTTAAAATTTGATATTATGTACACCCTAGTAAAGGGTAATGTGGTGGTCGATGCCTTGAGATGAATAATTCTATTGTAAGATTTGAGGAATTATAGTGATGAGTGGCCTTTGCTGGGGAACCTTTCTCAGATGCATGTGGAGACCAAAGAGATGAATGGGGGTGCATTCTTGGTGAGTGTTTATTTGAATCCTTCTCTATTGGAGTTGGTTTAGTTAGAAAAACCCAGTGATGAGATTTTCTAGCAGTCGAGGTAGTTTCTTCATGGTCGGGAGACATCCTTTTATTGTTCATCGTCTCCCGATGGCATCTTGTGGTTCAAGGGATGTTTAGTAATGTATTTATCCCAAAAGAAGGTGGTGAAGCAAGACAACCACAAATCTCTGTGGTCAATCCATTAGACTACCACCAAAATAGATAATGATGTGTGTCAGATGTTCTGGTGGCCAGTTATGCGACATGACATAGCGTACTGTGTGTCGAGATGCTACACATGCCAGCAGGTGAGTAGAGCATCAAAGGCCCTCCAGTTTTCTCCCGTAGTTACCCATTTTTACCCGGATGTGGGATGAGCTTTCCATGGACATTATTTTTTTCTTACCCCATACACCTCAGGGTAACAATTCCATTTGGGTTGTGATTGATCGTCTTACCAAATCATCCAACTTATTTCTGATCAAAGATACAGCTAAAGCTGTTGAGTTGGGTCATTTGTATCCTTAGGAGGTGGTAAGGGTCTATGGTGTTCCATCAGTAGATGACTTAGATAATGACTACCGCGTCACTTTTCGGTTTTGGGAAATCCTCCAGTAGTCCTTACGGTCACAGATCAAAATGACCATGGCATACCACTGTCAAACAGATGGTTAGATAGAGCGGGTAAATCTGATTTTGGAGGACATGCCTAGTGCATGTGTTTTGGACTTTGGTGGTTTATGGGATTTCAATTTGGGATTGGTTGAATTTTCTTATAATAACAGTTACCAATCATCAATTTTAATGGATAGTTTTGAGGTGCTCTATGGTCATCCTTATTGGTCCCCCCTATGTTGGTCTTAGGTAGGTTAGGCCTCATTGTTGGGGCCGAGTCTAGTGCAGGAGTCTTCTGACATGGTCAAGATGATCAGGCAGAGCTTGTGGGAAGCTCTGAGTCGTCATAAATCAAATGCTGATGTAAGATGTTGAGACTATTAGTTTTCTGTGAGTGATAGTGTATTCTTGAAAGTGGTCCCTCGTCTTGGCCATCGTCAATTTGGATTGCAAGGGAAGATGACCATGTGGTATGTCAGAACTTTTGAGATCACCGAGTGTATTGGAAAGGTGGCATATAGTTTGGATTTACATTCTCAGTTGGAATCCATCCATGATTTATTCCAAGTATCCCATTTGAAAAAATATATCTGGATCCATCCCATGTGCTGATTTGAGAAGACCTATAGATAGATACTAACTTGTAAGTATTCAAGCAGCCATTGAAAATAGTGGAATCCCAAGAGAAGGGGCTTCAATGGAAGTCTATTCTACTAGTCTAGGTTCTGTGGTAGCATGGTAGTGATAGACATGAAACCAAGGAGCAGATGTCACGGGTTGAGGATGAGTACCGATTATTTTTTTCCAATCAATCCTCTAGTCATCTTTCTCTGACGGACTATTTTCATGGTGGGTAGAATTTTCAAAGACATGATATTCATTAAAGCTACCTATATTTCATATATTTTTATCTTAACATCCCCCACTTTTTCCCCCTAACCCCCTACAAATTTTGGTTGCCTTTGATGATGTTTTGAGGGGATAAAGGAGGGTTCATAGTTTAGGTGCACAGTTTTCCAAATCGTGATCCTTTGTCCATGTCATTAAAAATGTGTGAAAATGAATTCCTTTACCTCCTAGGATCAATAAAAACTCAGACCATTTATCCTTCATTCGACCCTAACAGCCATTTTACCCTCTTAAAAACCTAAATACTTTTTTGGATCTTCATTTTGAAGGGCGATTCGGTGGAGGAACTTCAAACAATATCTAGTAAGTGTCTCTACCTTTTAGTACCTCCCCTTTACATGATTTTCCTTCCATTTTTCTATAAGTACCAAATGAATAGAGGTTATTATTTAGAACATATGGTTTAACCTTGGGTTTTCGTGCTCCAATATTCAATTTTTACGCTAGATTTACCATCCCTGAAGTGCGGCGATGGTGCCTTAGAGTATTCACACAATTGATTCATGGTTTTATCATTTATTGTAGGTTATTCCATTGTGAATGAATTTTTTTTACTTATTGTTATGTTTTTATGGTATTTTCATGTTTATTTTATTTTAATGTTGATGGAAAAAATTAGTGGTATTTATAATGAAATTGAATTTTCAGTGTCATTTTTATGGGAAATTGGTGGTTTTTTCATAGACATATTTTATTGTCTAATTTGGGGCATCCCTATAACTACCTATTTTATTTTACTGAAGTGTTTTACGGATTAAAATATTGTTTTGAATGTTTATATTTATTGTTTTTTTCTGAAAAAATCAAATTTAATGGTGTTTGTGAAACACATAAATTTTTTAGTGTCAGGCTTGTGTGAAAATGAATGTTTTATAAAGATATTAGTTCATGGTTCATATAGGGATTCCCAAAAAAATATTTGTTGGATTTAGTGAAAGGTATTGGGCTGAAAATTATTTTTTGGTGACTTTTGATTGTGTACATGGTGTGAAAAGTGTGGATTTCAAGAAGTTTTGGGTGTAAAATAAGGAGATATTTTTGAGAAGTTATTTATTGGAAATAAAAATGATTTATTGTGTGTTTTAAGAGTTACAAAGTGTGTATAGATATTGCAATGTTTGGGTGTGACTAGCAGTGGGGTTTTGCATGAAAATTGATTTATGTTGCATGATGGAATTTTTTGAGCACCAAGGGGATGCCTGAGTACCTAAGTTGATGGATATTTACTAGTACGACTAGTGATCCTGATGGGGGTTGTCCATGTATCACTGAGAAAATGGATAATGACAACATTAAATAAACTATGTGGATGATATTTGGGGACCAATAGGCTATGGTTATGTTCCGAACTAGTGTCCTATGCATATGAATCGATTTGTGACAATGTTACTTTACACCGATGTATGAGGTACATAGGGCCCGAGACTCTCTAGTTGCCTTGTGGTTTTCCCTGTTTTGGTGATCATTGGATTTATGGTATTATCCATGTATTATGGTGTTTTGGTTGTACATTATAGTAGCTAACTTTTATTATTTAAATGTGTTAAAATTCTTAAAATCTTAGTTTTAATACTATTTTCAATTGAATGTTTCATTTCGTGGAGTTTATCATCTCTTTACTTTACATACAAAAATGACATTTTTTTCACAGTGTATTGCATACTATTTTTGATATTTGGGTGGTATCCTATTGGGATTAGGCTCACACCCTACTTAAACCCCTTGGGTGTATGTATACTTCACCGAGTTTGACATAGGTAATTGTAACGCCTCAGGTGAAGGCGATTTGGGTTGTTAGTCCCCACCTAGGGTGCGATGTTGTGGAGATGGCTCGGGGGTGATGAACCCTTGTCATGTGGAGTCATTGTGGCTGAATTGATAATGTTTTTATTATTATTTGGACCTCTTGTAATTTATTTAAAACTAGGTATTTATTTCTAGTTTTTTCTGAAGTCTTGTTTGGCAGAAAAATTTCATATTATTATTATTGAATGTTTTTAAATGTTTTTTGCTTTCATACTCAGGTAAATAATTCCCAAACCTAATTTATTGATACCTGATAACTTGTTCCAGCCTTTAGAGATAAGTAATTACCTTCTAGCCTTGTCATGGGATGGATTTGGTACTGGTATTAGTGGCAACCAGATTCGGTACTTGACATTTCCAGTGAATATATCTAGAAATTTTAATGGATGAGTGAAATCATATCTTCCTCAAATGAGTACTCAACCATATCTCAATGTGAGGATTAAAGTGGAATATATGGAAGAAGTGGAGCCGTATAAGAATGTGACAAATCACCATAAGTTTAATATGGAAACGGGTGGAATGATATAATTTGGATTAGTGATTTTTTCCACACAAAAACATTATTTAAGAAGTAGTTGTTGAAAAAAAATCATAGTTCATCATTCCCAAGTCATCCTAAAAGTACACAAATTTATAGGGATTTGAAATAGAATTTATGTTGTGATGGAATAAAGAAAGATATGGTATAATATTTTTCAAGGTTATTTCACTGTCAGATATATAAGTCTTCTAGATATAAATTTATGGAGATTTTATAACCATTACCCATACCAGAATTGAAATGGACAAATATCACGATGGATTTTTTTCATCAGAATCCCCAAAACATTTAAATGGAATAATGATACATGTGTTTTTGTTGATTTCCTTATAAATTCAGAAAACATTATTTCTATCATATAACACTTATCCCTTGATCGTATTTCCATGATTTATATAAAGTATGTGGAATGGTTTCATGGATTATAAAATTATGTTGTTTCTGAATGAGATTAAATGTTCACAAGGCATTGTCTAGAAATCTTCTAAAACATTTGGATAAAGAGTGGTGTTTCAATATTGATAATAATTTTCTGACATATTGTCAGTATAAATAGACCATTAAAACTATATAATACATATTAAGAGATTTTTCCATTTACCTTAAATGGGTTTGGGATCAAAAACTACATTTATTGTAATTTTAATATAATAATACCTTTCACTCTAATATTCATATGGATCCTTATGAAGACATATATGGAAATAAGTGTATAAGTACAATACTCTGTAATGAAGTTGGAGAATGAAATGAATTGGGACCTAACCATTCATGAGAAATGGAAGAGATGTTTAGATGAATTTAATAGTACCCAATATAATTTAAATAATGAAAAAAATTAAAGTGACAATCACAAAAAATATCATTATATTGATGTTTTTGATAAGTTATTCCTATAAATATTTCCATAGAATAGGGTGATGTGATTTTAGAAGTAGGGAAAGTTAATCCCTAGATATATCATTCCCTTAAAATTTATTGATCATATTGAGATAATAGCTAATTGATTGGAACTTCCAATGAACATATCCCAAGAGAATGATGTCTTCCATTTATATTTTATGAGGAAGTACATAATTGATATTTCACATGTACGAACATTAGTGGTCATAACAATGGAATAAGATCTATATTATTAGAAAAAAACTAATGATTCTGGATCATAAAAACATCATTCAATGAAATAAAAATATTCACTTAATAAAATTTTTTATGGTGACACCATAATTTTAAGAATGCCACATGGGAAACATAGGATGTAATAAAAAAGGAATCTTTATTTTTTTGTATTGGAGTAATTTAATTTTAAGATATAAATTAATTTTTATTGAGTATAATGTAATACCATATGAATTTATAATTTCACTTTAATTAATTTTATTTCTTAAATTTCTTAAATTACACAGAACACGAGTTTAAACAAACCCTAATCTTCTATTAAAATATTACTTAATGATATAGTTAATAACTAACTATTTTTTAGAAGTTATAAATAGGTCCAATTAAATTAAAAAGATTATATTTTTTATATATTTATTAAATTAATTCACTTGTTAGAAATTGACTATAAATGTAAATATATTTCATTTGAATGGAAAAGATATGTTTCTCCGAAATAATATTTTTATGAACACAAATATATTTTATATTTTAATAAATCAAATTTATCAATATTAGTGGATAATTTTAATGAAATATATTTAATATATATTAAATCAAGTGATCTAATATTCATCTATTATTTTCATGGAATGATATATAATAAAATCGAGTTTTATTATTAATTTTTTTCATAAAAGGGGGTTCGCCTCATTTTTTACATTTTTAAAAAAATATTATATTCATTTTGAAAAGGTTTTATTCTGTAAAATATATTCCATATTTTTAATTAGGAGGTTGAAATTTGGTAATTATTTCCCTTTTTTCATTATTAATAGTAATAGTGAAAAAACATCTCACCGTGTTAAATGATAAATCATTGTAATCTTGATTATAACTTATTGATAATGACATAATTTTTCATCATAATTATTATTAGATGATATGAGTTCAACCAAAATCAAATTAGGATATAAATATATCTTTTTAATGTAAATTGTTCAAGAAATATGACTTGTTTAATATTTAATGTAATGAAGTATACAAAATGACACTCTCTTAGTCTTAAATTTATCTTATATGTTCATGTATTGAAACAAAAGTTATGAATTAATATAAATTTCTAATTTGAGAATAATGAAATTATTTTCATGATTAAAATTTAGTTATATATTTTATAAATTATTTATTTATATTAATTTTTTTGTAATATTATATGATAACATTTATAAATTTTGAAGAAAAATTAAATAAATGATTTTGAAAATATTAAATGTCGTAATATTTTATTGAGTTATCATGTCTATTGAATTTTTTATATCTATATGACATAATAAATTTTTTTTAAAGATTTATATTCAAATTATTCCTTTTTATTGATGTATTTAAATAAAATATTTTGGAATTATGTTAATAATGAAATTAAAGATATTTTATAACTTAAATTGTTTTATAAAAATCACTAAAACTAATAAAAATGTTAAATTATTCAGAATTAATTTATATTTTATTAAAATAAACCGTGAACCATTTATGGGTTATTTTTCATTTTATAGAAACATTATTAATCTTTAATGTTTATGAGTCTATAGTATTATAATAAATATAGAAATAGTTAATTAAGGTTTCAAAGTATAACGTAAGAGTGAAAACAGACCCAAAACATGTTGAAATTGATTATAATGAGGTAACATAGACTCATAATAATATTAAATTATAATATTTTTAAAATTTTCCCATTTGGACATAAAATTTTATTTATATTAGTTTAATATTTCATGAGATTTCATGCATCCCCCCATTTTATTATAAAAAGAGACCTCTTCTTTCTCATCTATACACAACATTTTGTTTCCTAGATGGATCATCCACAAATAAAATCCCTTCCAAATAAACATATACACATTTTATATGTAATTATATCCCCAAAATAATCTCCATATTATCCTTAAGACGATTTACAAAGGAGTTCTTCCAAAGAAGAGGCAATCTATTTAACTGATGACTTTATTTGTTTACATCATCTTATTCCTCCTCCAAATCTATGGTATTTACCTTAAAATTGTACAATAATTATCCTAGACATTATAGAATATTTTCCTTATTATTAAACCTATATTATACACCAACTTTTCCATCAAAAAGGAAGTGAAATTATCATTTGTGTGTACGTGTGACTTACAATCTCCACACAACGATACATATAATTTTTCATTACCATATTTAATGGATTGTAATTATGATTTATTTAAATATTATAGACTATATTTAAAAAATAATTAAAATAGTATAGTGATAATATCATATATAGACTATTATCTTCCCAAAAATTGGAAAACCATAATATTTCTCATTTTTATGTGTGGACTACCACCTCTACGAAGTGATACGGTTTGTTTTTTCATTTCTATAATACATGTATTGTAATTAGAATGGAACATATGAATATAAATTAAAATTTATATTATTATTATTCATTGAAGGAGAATAGTTATCTATATTTCATTAATTCCATCTATCGAAAAATTTAAATAGTTTTTTCATTTATGTACAAACTTTTATCTCCATGAACTGTGAATTTCATTTTTCTACCTAAAAACATTATTGACTAGCAAAAATTAATATTCAGTTAATAGATATTATTTTTATACCATTATTAATCATTTTAATATTATTGAAACATGATAATATTATAAATACTAAATCTACCAAACTAAAACATTTATGAAAAATGTAGTAGTTATTACTAGAAATAGTGATTTAAACTAATAATTATTAATAAATATGTGATAAAACATTAAATTTTTGTCATATATTGTATGATATATATGATTGTGGTTCTGGAATATGTAAATAATATGTTATTATTTATTATATTAAAATTTTGAAATTGTAAGAGGGAATTTACACCAAATGAAAGAGTAAGTTTCATAATATCATAATTATTTATGATTTTATATGTTTATATCCCTAATGGAAGATTATTCTTCTTCAATATACATAATTTAATTAAAATTATTAAATGAAATTTTTCTATTACTTTTCATAAATTTATTAATAATTTTATTCCTTTACATTTAAAAAAAATATTATATAGGAATATTATTGTTATTATCAAAATAGTGTACTCTTTAACCTATTTAAGATAGTGTAAAATTTATTTTTTTTAACATATAAAATATGAAATTGTTTTAACAACACATAGACAAGTATTTTATTTTATGATTCCTTTAAATTTTTACAATTTTATTTTTAACTAATTTTTATTTAAATTCCTTTTTTTAAACTAGTGTATTCAACGTGAAAAGTGTATTTTGCTTAAGAATTTTCAAATTATTTTTAATTTATTATAATATATGTCAACTAAATTTTTGGAATCATATTATTAACGAGGTAATTATTTTATGATATGATCCATAATATTTTTATAGATCTTTTATGATTATGTTGATTGTGAAAAGTATTGATACACTATATCAATGTTCATCCATAATGATAAATTATTGATTTTTTAAAAATATAGGTTACTTTGTATTATTTTTTCATATGAGGAATGTATTATTATTTCTATGTGATGGGTGGGGCCAGAAATTTTATTTCTATATAATGAATCAGTATTTATCATGAGGCAAACTAGTCTGGTTATTTAGTTAAGGCCTTACCGATATATATAAAATCTCTTGGCTGAGGACTCTATGTTATAGATTTTTTTAGAATGAGGACATTAATATATAGATTTATTTGATAGATAACTCAATGGTTTATTCATATGATCAAAAACATGCATTCCCATATTAAGAATTCAGTTATTGATGTCCATTTGATTATTTTTAACATTCTTTACATCCACGAATATGTTTTTATATAATGTTACCATTTATTTGGAATTATTTATTTATCATTTATTTTATGTCATATTATTAATTCATTTCTTATCTTCTGATATATTCATACCATTACTGATCATATGATCACACCCATTGTATATATTTCATTCCCAAGATATCAGGATGTGTATTATAATTGAAATGAAGGGTTATCTTATTGGAAATAATAATGTTGTTGAAGATAATACTATGTTGTATTTTATGATTTCAAATATAATTCCAAATTATAGTATATATTTTGTTATCCAAGACTAATAAAAAATTTTATCCCTTGGTATGTGAATGCTTGTATCTAGTACCAATGTCATAATGTATCTACTGGCTATGGGATTCTATGGTTGAGTTATTTACACCAGACCATCTCTACTTGGTGGATTTGTAAGGTTTTTAGTAGTTACAGGATATTTTGAATATGACTTAAGGATGGTATGATTTTTTCCTCATGGAATGTATTTATCATTCATGCGGTGCATAAAATATATTTCTCAAGTTGAAAATAAATTTTTTTCTCTGTCCCTGAGCTGAATTGGGGATGGTTGTTGGTTTTGAATGTTCATATAAAGAAGGTTGAATAACTTTTTTGGATGAAATTTTCTTGATTGGGTGAAGGTTATAGTTTATTTATTTCTATTGAATCAGTCATCCTAAATGTTAAGGATTATTGTTATGATGTATAAGGAGAAGATCATATGACTAGTCCGGAAGGGCCATTATTATTTTATTGTACAATGATGGTAGGTTCAACCTATCATGAAAGAAAAATCCCAAAAAACACCCAATATACTCTATTTTATCATAATATTTAAGTAAATATAAAAAAAATTCTATAGAAAAAATTAATAATTAAAAGAAAAAATAAATTCCAAAATTGGGAAACCATTGAATTTCCATGGATGAAAAAATAATTCATGTGTTTATCATTTAATATTAAAAATTATTAAGTGAAATAATTTCCATATATAAAAAATAATTAAATAAATTATAATTAAAATGTTTCATTCTAATGAAAATCAAAATAAGTGTAATTTCATTAAAACTTTTAAGATTTTCAATATCGCATATTTAATGATACATAGGAATCATAATTATAACTATGTAAAAAATGTATCTGGTCCTTCCCATTAATATAATTTTAACTATAGGAAACTCATTATCCTTGGACATATAAAATATCAAATAGATCATTAAATTATATATTATTTGGAAAATAATTTTATACTAAATAGTATGTGGCACCATAAAACTTCAAGGTGTATAGTGAAAAAATAACAAGAATTATTTTTAAAAATTAAAAGTCAAAAACATATTTTATGTTGAATAATTAATAGTATATGAATTTTAACATTATCTCATTTAATATGTTTCAAATGAATTATATATTGAAAAATCATTCAAGATCAACTGAAAAATTTCGATTTTTTTAGATCATATTCATGTAACAATTCTTAATAAATTTTAATGAATAGTATAATAAACAAGAGATTCAAAAATTATTAATCAAGAAATAACCCTAAATTTATATTTTAAATGATTATTCTATTAATATTAAATATATAATTGAATAAATCAAGAACAATGTCAATTAATTGATTAATTATATATATATATGTGTGTGTGTGTGTGTGTGTGTGTTTAGGTGTCTAGATCATTCATCTTCTTATATACCTTCTCCCCTTTCACACTTCCCTTTTATCAATAAATTTATATTAATGTACACTAAAAACCTATTAGACTAGAACCATTTTACATTATTATTTAATGTTCAAATATTTATTGTTTTGATTAATTCTTGAGTGTAAGTATTTTATCACATGCTTTCCATATATAAAACATTTATACAATTGATAATTAAGATAATATCAATCCTAAGGACTTATTATTGGATTATTTTGGTTTTTTATCTAGTATCTAATTACAATGAAATTTAAGGATTTCATACTGAGGTTAAAATATTAATAATATTACACTATATATATTTAACATTGAATGTACCCCACACATTTCTGAATAAGTGCATAAAAAACACCATCCATCCCCTTGTTCTTTATGATGGTTCAAAAATTGTCACATTTAAAATAGTAAATGATTGTGACTCATTATTCCCTATCTCTCTATATGAATTTAATTTAACAAATATTTATACAATTTAATATATAATTTTTATTTTTAAGTGAATAATAAGAATACAATTTTAATGAATGATTGATTTTGTAATTTCAATACACAAAACCAAAGTTTACAATTCACTTTCATCAGCTTTTGAGGTAGAATCCTCCCAAGAGAACACATGAAAAAATCCTACTCCCCTATACTTTGAAAATAACAAATAATGAAACACACTGAGATATGGGAATGAAATTATTTACGGGAATGTTGTGAACATTTTATAAGAGATACTTCTTCTGCTCGAAGGGATTAAGTCCAAGTAATTTGTTATGATAGTATCATTGTATTAGTAGGGAAAATATTTCCCAAATTATATTTAACTAATCTTATTTTATGCAGGTTTTAAAAATAATTGTGGAATATTATATTTTCCTAAATATTGGAAGTATATTATCAATGTGGGTACATGGAAGAGTATATTAAATTTTCATTGAATATATCTCTATAATGGGATATGAAAACATCAAATAAAATTTTTATAGAATTAATTGAAATATATTTTTTATTAACACGTGTTTTAAGATATTTGAATAAGTGAAATGTTTAATATCATAAATCATATACAATCATTATTTTAAAACCATTAATTTATATTTTTTTAGTAGAATTGAAATTTTTTCCAAAATAATATAACTAAAAGTTATATAAAAAATATAAAATAAAAATATCCATATTAAATAACAAAAAATATGGATAAAAAACCAATCAACCAAAAAAGATCCCACATATAAAAAAACCATAAAATAGCAATCATACCTCACCAAATTGAAAATTTATGTTTTATTATGATTTGAAATTCATCTATAAGACAATAATATCAATGAGTTAAAAAACTAGAATTAATTATTAGGATTCTGTTGATACTGAGGTAAGAAATTGTTGCTATAGATATTTGACACATTCATATTTGTAAAAGTTAGTCTCTATTTTAGATGAAGATAATAAAATCAACATTTAGTAATAAGATTATAACTGATAAACATCAATATTTTGACATATAATTTTACCCATGTTGGTATAAAAATTATTCTAAAGTGTCTATGGTGATACAATAAATGGAGGGTTAAATTATAACTCAAATAAAGTTGAATTTGGAAGGAAAAAACATGTTTTTCCACTACCATTACATTATACTGTGAAATATAAAACTAAATTTATTTTTTCCATTTATAATAATTGTAGTTTTAATATGATAAAAAATCATATTAGATTGTACAAAAACTAAAGTAAAACATATCAATACCATGGTGATTGTTTCTACTAGATGTGTTTAGTAAAAATTATTCAATCCATGGGATGTAACTAAAATAAAAAAAGGATGATTATTATAAATTGAAATATATTATAAAATATGACCCCTAAAAATGAAAAAATTAATTAAAACTAAAAATTAATCATAAATAAATATTAGAAATAATGAAGAAAATATAAATAATAAATATAAAAAACCTAAAAACAAATCATAAATTCAAAAATAATATTAACTTTGTAAAAAATGAGTCTAAACAAAATATGGTGAACCAATTGTTGGTGGGAAACATTTTTTATAGTACATCAAATAAAATAGTAATTATAAAAAACATGTTAGGGAATCATAATTTAATTTCAAAGCTATTTCTCCCAATGAGACCACCATACACAATCATTCTATTCAAATAATCTTTTATTGATTTTTTAATATTTTTATTTACTTCGTAAAAAAATAAAATTTTTTAAATGTGATAATAGTTATTACAAAGAATATGTAATGAGATATACTCTAATAAAGATCTTCAAGATTGGGGGTGAAACGAAAATAAAATGGAAAATAATAATTTATTAAATTTTTATAAATAAAAAAGACATAAATGATAAGAAAATTAAATTTTAATTGGGAAATGAATTTTGTTAAAATACAATAAGATGGATAAATGTTAGGATATAAATACAACTGAAAAGAGTATACCATAAAATAATTTCCTGAAACAATATCATTTTGATTCTATGTAATCCATATACTATGAATATATAAAACATGAAAGGGTAGAATAAAATTAAATTATTAAATGACACTCTAGATTATAGTGAGTAAGTAATTTTTGGATTATATATTAGACTTCTCATATCCTTATAATATAATATTTAATTTAATGTGACTTAGGAGATATAACAATGTGAATAAAATAAAATAAATTCAAAAAATCAATTTAGGGATTTAAAAGACACAAAAATGTTAAATATGTTATATACAAGGAAACCCAATGTACCCTATTTTGTATATGTATATGACCCTAACCATATTTACTTTTTACCCAATAAAGTAGGAAAACTTTTCAAAAAAATACCAACAATATAGAGTGTATTAACTACCCACATATATATAAAAAAACATATCTAAATTCTTTTTCCCCCTATAATCAAGTATCAATTTCCGACATGTTTCAATACCCAAAAATATATCGATTAGATAGTTAATGATAGGAATGTCCTCCTCCCTATGATATTTTAAATCTAAGGATCATGGGAATGATGAAGTGAATATAATAAAGGGATTACTAATATCATTTATAAGTGAATTAAAATTTAATAAACAAAAAACAAATTAGGTGACTAAAAAAATATAAATTTATTAAAAAAGGTCATTATCGGTGGAAAATTCATATAAAATAACTAAAGAGAGGTGTCTTTATGTGTAAAATTATTCCCTATAATTCTCAAATATTATTATCCACATTTATATATCTTATTGATTCATTATTTTTTAAAATGAGATGTACCTATGTGTTTTGAAATATTATGAATTTTTAAATAGAGAAATGTATAAATTTCATATTTGAAGGGGTTTTACATCCTACCTTCACATTGGTGACCTTTTCCATTTTCATATATTTCGTTACAGTTTCCTGTTATCCTATCAATTTTTTCCAATATTGTTTATTCTTGATTTATATTTTACTTCATTTTATTTAATTAAAAATGAAAATGAATATTTTTATTTCACAGTTTATTAAATATTTCTATTAAAGGGTGGAATGATATATGGAAAAATATAATCATTGTACTTATTAAATTATGAAATCTATTAATCCTGGTTTTGGATGTAATGAACTTTGATGGATTTTATAAATGTTAATTCCTATAAAAACCAAAATATTATGGTTTGGATAAAGACATTACTAAAAAAAATTAATTAATAAGAAACCAAAGACAGGAATTACAAAGTATTATTAAAATGACGTGTGTTTGTTCCACCATGCATATCTGTATGCACCATTGGAATACAAAAATCAAGAATTTTGAAGAACCACGTCATGTTCATCTCCATGAAAAACTTTTTCAACATGTAATTTGGAACTTGATTTTCCCCTATATGTGCATGTGAGATAATCATGTTGAGTGAAGTGATATTTTTATGTCATTAAACCTAATAAATAAGGATTCTCCATTAATCATTTCCTATTCTTATTTATTGAGTCATGAAAGCAAATTCCAAGTCAGACTCAATCCATAAATAGGTCCATTTATTTTGATTGGTGTACCGGGTTTCATGTTTAGTATCACATAGCTCTACTTTATATGCCACACTATTTATAGTGTAATGGTATAAACACCATTAGAAAAAATGGTGATATGTTCAAAAGACACCTCTAAATCTCAAGGGTTCTAGAATGACAGATGTGGTTCCATCAATATTGAACTTGATCTATGAATTTATATGAGTATTACATCATATTTTCATAGGAACTCTTGGTTTCCTTAGCTAGTATGCCCCACTCAAGAGTTGATGTGTTTTTATATCATCATAACAATTTAATATACCTTAATTTTTCACCATCGAAGTAGTTTATGCCTCCATTTGCATTTACACCATGCCAAGATGAGTGTGTGGATCTTGATTATCGAACAATTTATCATTCCTTGTGATCCTATATCGTAGAAGATTGATACCACTTCATCTTGTCCAATTCTCTACACAAGTTCACTGTGTACAATAGTGATAATCATTTTTGAGAGTCCATGCACCGTCATGTGAACATAAAAATCCATCCTAAACAAGTATTCAACATATTATAATAATTTTAGGGAATACCACAAATTGTAAAATTGCTTTTTAAATCCTCTTTATCATTGAAACAATGCTTACGTACAGTCACAATGTTTTCTACTATTTCATTAATTTCATATTGTGTGCGTAGTTAATTTTTATAGATCCTCCATAGTAGCAGATATCTGGAGGGTTGGGTTTTAGGTTCTATAAAATTAATAATACATGTTTTTGTTGTTTTGGATTCCCTACATTCTATCCTATAGTATTCCTTGGTATTTAATTTCCCAATTTATTGTGCTTCCATATGAGAGCATCACTTTTCGTAATTCCAAAGTTTTGAATGTCCAGACTAGTTTGTGTAGGAATTTGATTCCCATGACATTTATATTTTGTAGTTTTATACGAAATATTCATATATAATTTCTAGAGGTATATTAACTATGCTCTATTTTGGGTTGCCCAGCAATTCAGTGGTCAATCAATTTAGATCGGAGTCTCTTCTTACGAAACACAATGAATCATTCATGATGTTATGAAAATAATGTTTAAAAGCTGACCAAATAGTGGAATCCAGATAAACATTATATCTATTTATAATTCCACCTCTGAATATACTAGATAGAAAATCATTGGTGATGCAATTAGAGATCAAGTTCCATATAAATTTCCTATTGAGAACATCATTAATAATACAGATATCTTTGATATTGAAACCACCCATATCAATAAGTTTAGTAAAATACATCTACATAATAGTGATTAATTTCTTTTCATAGGTTGACCCAATCTATACCAATTTTTAATCATTCCCTGATGTTCCTTGATAGGAACTCGATTCCATCTACAAATAGAGATGGGGTAGATAAACATTGTTGTAATCACAGAGACGAAAAGAAAAACCTTTACAACTATGGACATGGCCTTCCCTTTAAGTTTAGCCATATGATTTATGATTATAGAGCGTATTCCATAAAGATATTGTCTCTTTAACTTGATGAAAAATAGCGAAACATCGATGTAATTGAAAAGATGGGATCTCCAATTGACTCTATGTCTCATCACAATTCTATTATTCATTCCAACGATAATTCCACCACCAAATATGTCAAAATACTTGTCCCATCTTATGTATTGTATATCTATGTATTAATAATGAGTGAAAAGTGTTTTAATGGAGGATATGGTTTTCCAATAAGATTTCCCAAATAGGAGGATTTCAATAACATATAGAAGATGTGATGGAGAAAATTCATGCATTCCCTCAATTAATACCTATCAAAATTGATGTAATTGCATAATATATTGGTTAGATTATATAATTTTATTATATTTTCAATTATTTTAATATTCTTATTTTCCATGGAATTCAATTACAATTTTATTTCTGTGAATAATTTTGATTAATCAATTGACATCTTCACATTGATCTACCTTATCCATTTCATATTGTCATCCATCATCTTTATTATACTAAAATATCCATCATATAGACATTGATTCACTCCTTTATATGTTCCTTTTATTATAAATAAACAACTTAGTCGATTCTAGATCATTGACTACTTTTATCTCTTTCTTTTTCAATTTATTTAATTATCTGTAGGCATTGATCTATTCCAGTTCCACTAAAATTATCTTAATTCTCTATAAAAAACAATTACCATTCCATGAACTAAAATATTATGGAATAAGTAGAAAATAAAAATTTATGTGTCTAATTATCATTCAGATAAGGAATTATAGTAGATGAGAATTGTGGGATCCAAAGGATGACATAATAATCATTGGTTTTGATGACCAATAAAAATTATAAATACATTTATGTAAATAGTAAAAATATTATAGGATTTTATCATTACAAACTATATTTATAAAGGATAGATATGGTAATATCTGAAGGATATCATAAAAATATTCCTCTTCTAGAAGATCACAAGATATGATTCATTAATTCATAATGACCTAAGAAAACATTCATATAATTTAGAATAAGAATTATATTCTAGATTAAAACTAAAATGAAAACATATTATTTGGTTATATATGTACTCTATTTTTAACTAATATACCCAAGTAATACCCATGAAATCAAATGAAATTCATATTTTATTGTTATAAATGATGCAGTAAAGAACACTCATACAAATTTATTAATATTTCTATATCTACAAATGGAAAATTAAAAATTAAAAATGTGAAATAATATACAGGTGTCCTAAATCTTAATCAACAATAAAAATCAATTAATAAATGTGTAATGGATATAAAATTAAAATTAAAAGTCATGTAAAATACAATAAGATAGTATTAGGATGTTTAATTTAAGGGAATTCAATCACAATATATTACTCTAACCATTAAGGACTATGATCATTCATTATTATTAACTTTATATCTATATAAGAATTAGGCCTCAGGTCCATTAACAATTTCATTTTTAGATGTTTCCATTATGATTAATAAATATTATGATGGTGGTAGATCATATCATTTTTTTTAAAAAAAATAAAAAAATGAATCAAAAAGTTTGAACGTTATATATGTGGAACATTTATCAGAGATTTAGAAGGATGTTGAACCAATATGGTATTACATAGACCAAAATCTGGTTAAACTTTAACAATTGTGGTTTAAAAGGAAGTTAATAACATGGGATCCAAGAATATGAAAAAATTAAGAAATCAATGCTAGATATACCACTTATTTAATGTATAAACATTTGATACCATTCCATTAAGGTTTATGTTGGTGTAATAAAGAATTATTTCTTGTAGAGACATGTAGGTATTATATTTGAAATTATTTTCTAAATATGGTAGATTTTATTGAAAATTTTTATTTATTATAAATATTCCATTATTATTTAAAATATGATTTTCACCTTATTGAAATATTAATTGGATTTAATGGATTATATATTTGTAACTAGGATTTTACCATTTGGGGAAGAACCTTATTCCTCTTCCCTCCATTTTTTGTACAAATTAATTTTTAAAAAACATAATTAAATTAATATAAATTAGTAATCAATTCAAGTATTCTAGTCTGTTATTATTATCCTCTTGATGTATATTTCAGGATGGTTTATTCATTTAGTCGCATTATTCATTTTTACTAAGTATTTACAATGCAGATGTAATGAATTCTCAATCCTATTTTATTTATTCAAATTGAAATATATATAAGTTTCAATTAATTTTTTAAAATACTTTATATATCACATCAAGATTATTATTTATGGTTTATTAACATTCCATTAATTATTTATTCATAATATTTCCCCTAATTCATATTTTCATACCATTTTGAAAAGTTATACCATGTCAAAGTAAATTATGATTAATTTTTTGTCATTCATTTCATTGTGTAGTTGTATTTCTAAAAAAGTAAATATTTATTTAAATTTATATAAAATAATACATATGGTATTTAATAATCACTGGGACTAATTTTTTATATAACGTTTCCCACTTCCACTCACGATTCCATATATATAATCCATTACTATTAGGAAATAGTCCAACTATAAAAACTCCACGACCAATGTTCCTATATATATATATGATTGAATATAAATTATATGTATTTAATTATTATAATTCATAAATACCAATATATTACCTTCCCATAAACCATTAATTATTGTAATTTCATTCCAATAGCATTACCTAATTTATTATCAAAAGAAAAAACCCCTGTAATTATAACTCTATTACGTCCACATGAAGCAATGTTGAAGATAGTTAATCAGAAAGGGTAACTCTTGATTATTAAAGGCGTAACTCAACAACTATTTCATTCCACAACAATAAAAAATTTCCTTTTTATTATTCATCGTGGATCTGATAGAATAATGTCATCGACTTCTATAATTTTTGGGATCTATTATAGTGTTTAACTAAAATTCCTTTTATATGACCCTTTGAAAAGCTTTTTATTGAGGTCACTAGTAGAATATCCCCATCCTCATAAATATACAAAACATATTTTTTAAAATTTTATTCAAATAAAAACCCTTAATATCCATTGATATGAGATTTACAAGATTGAAACCAAAAAATTTTACATGAATGATAATGCAGAATGTGGATATGTATATTGAATTTTTTATGTTTATCCGATCAACAAAAAATGACTGGAATTTTTTAATAGAAAAGTTATCTAATGAGATATCCTAGTTATATATCTCTTGAATGCATTTTGTTTTTTATTATAATTACAAATACTACATAAAAGGAATAATTATAATATCATGGTATTGGCAGGTTTTTTACATCATATTGGGAGTTACTAAATTCCCATAGAGAGACAAAATTTAAGTAGTTGATAAAACATTGGAAATAAATATAAAAAATTATTATATAGAAAGGAAATGAATTTAAAAAAAGTATAGTCCATATTTTATAAATTAAGTAATGAAATTGATGTTTTAATTATTTGATTATTTGAAGAATGGGAAGGAAAGTTAAAAAAATATTGTGTTGTATGTCAACAAAAAATACATTTTTGGTTCATTGTTTTTCATGATTGTACGCTAGGGAATCAATTGATTTTGATTTCAATCAAGTTTAGTTTTAGAATTGGGTATGTAGAGATCATTATTTTGGGTAACAAAAACTAATCCTATGAATTCCCCAATGGAATTTTCATCTACTGGGATCAATTAAAAATAATTCTGACCTAAACCCCATTTAAACATAACTATAATAGATTTCATAATGTTCATAAAAAACCATAGAAATAATTGACACAGAATAAGTAAAACTCCAATAAATCAAACACAATATTGATGCAATTGAAAAAACAAGAATAATGTATTTTATAATTAGAGTTTTATAAATCCAAAACATGAATTATAAATAGATATAATATCAAACAACACCTAAACCTACCATAGAATCACCCGAAAAAGAGAATACTACATCCTCATTCTAGAAAGGATGATAATGGAAATCATAGATACCCAAGAAAAAATGGTGGTAAATAATAGTAGAGAATAATGGATTTTTTTAGTATATCTTCATCTATTAGTGGTTTGGAAGTCTCCCTCTATCATCAATTATTCTTTCTATTCGGTCGAATACATTGAAATATAGGGTTTTTTCAAAACACTCATCCTCTAGCATATTTTAATTTTCAAAATACCAAAAGATTCACATCATGTACATTTACGCTACGTTTAATCCATTTATTCATTGAATTATTAATTTTTAGGAATATCCCAATATTCTCACGATGTGTATTATTTACACATCGGGTAATGGATTTTCACAGTTTTTACTCTTTATATACATTCAATGGTTGGAAGTGATGAAACTCACAATGTTTATTATTTAAACAGTTTGTAAATATATTTTTATAGGATATCCATCTCTGTTGTATCATCAAATTTTCATTTTTGTTCCACTTTTCATTTCTCATTGATTAATGTTTTTTTAGATTCTAAATATTCAAAATTTCATAAAATATTAAAATTATTATTATATCCTTCCATAAAAAAAGAAAACAAATCAAACTTTTTAAAAATTGGAAATATTCTAAAAATAAATACAAAAATCGATTTTTTAAATACCAAGAAACGCATGCATGTAATATAGATATCTATATCATTTCAATCAAATCCATTCAGGTATCCTGATTAGGGTTGTTAGAGTTATTATTGATAGACAATGACCACAAGTTATTGATGATCAAGTTTATATTCATTAATTTTATATCATTATTTCCATAGTTATGACAACATCATTATGTATCAGCCTCTTTATCACATATTATAAACATACCATGTTTTTAAGGATTTTTTCTTGAAATTTTTCACTATATTTTATTACCCATACTGGGAATTCATTCCCATTCACATCAAAATATTATTCTAAATTCCAATGAATATAGGAATAATTTGGCAGATATATATACAATGGATTCAAGGATACAAATAGAATTTATTTAAATTAATTAATACTATATTAATTTGGTTTTATGTCTTAGTTCTCAAATAAAATACACCTAAATATTTCAAAGAGTCCATTATATGTAATAAATATCAACTCATATAAGGAATGTGTGGATAGTACTAAATATGCATCTATGGGTATGGAGAATAAATATTTGTATGAGAAAATACATTTCAAATTTTTAGGAATTATTAGGAAAACCATAGGATATGACCATTAAATACTGGGAACTATTGAAAGTCTAAATTATTTTAATTTTATACTCAGTTTTATATTATCCATTTTATACATGTTTACATCTATTAAATTTTTATAACCTCTCATAGAAGTGGACACAAAAAGAAGACTATCCAGGTTATGGACAATGGTTAATGAGATGATTGTCCCTGTACCACCCTGACATGAATCAATGGGTCCGATTTGAAGTTACACATATCCTTATACATGGATCTACATATGAAATATACCATTGACAAGATGTGAGGGTCAATAGTACGATGGGGATTATATACCCATGGAAATAATATATATCACTAGATAATAATAACATAAAATACTCTTCCTACAAAATATCATAGAATATAAAATTAATAAATTCTTTAAAAAAATTCATGTCATTATATGAAAATGTAATTAAATGGTACCCCAATGTTATAGGTCCAATTGTAAATCACTAAAACTAGAAATTATAATAATAAAGGTATTTTTCAAAAAATCTTGAATCCATATTGGTACCGTGCGTATATTTCAAAACTGATCTCCCCATGAACCAGCCACATGACCCTTACCATACTCTGGATCTTTGACCATAAAATCAGCATGCAAAACAAGATGGTGGTGAATGGTCTGAGTAAAAATAATTAGGACACATTAAATTAATCATTAACATAATTTTATGTGTATATAAAATCTTATTCATAATGGAATTGTGAAAACACACACAATCATTAAAAAAAATATGTCGAGTCATCATGCTCTAGCCAAGATTCCTAAAACATAAACTCTATGAGAATCTGTGGCATACTATTGTATATCATATATTTCAATCACATAAAATAGATTATTATAAGTAATCCTTAAACCATTATGTAAAATGAACATCTTAAGGATAAATTATAACCCCATACCAAAAGTTTATGCCATGGTCTTACACTGGACTCATGGTTACTTGCTCATCGGCAATAGTACGATGGCTTGGAACATCCAAAAAAATTACTCTCTCACATAAAAAAGGACACTCCAAATAAATGGATCATACTAGTATACATAGACACTATTCCTATGTAATATTGTGTTCCCTTATTTTAAGAAGATTACATGGTATAGGGATCACCACTCTATGTAAATGCTTCCTAAATGAGTCATGTGATCCATGCTCCCCTCCAAGAGTTGGCAATGTTTGTCAGGTAATCCTATCAACTTGAGCACTGAAATATAAATTCAATAATATATACACAAACCAAATATGAGGAATACCATATAATTAAACAATAAAACAAAATAATAACTTGAAAATGATTCAAAGAATTATGCATGAAATGACGATATATCAAGGAACACATAATCCACAATGTGAAAAAGGGCTCATACGCCACCCTACACATGTCAAACGTTCCTATCACACAACAATATATAAACTGGGTACATACCCACCAAAACAAATTCCCCAAAATTACATATAAAGGTATATGTTTTTATGGAATTCAAACCATTAGAATGATGATTCCAATTTACAAGTTAGCTTGAAGAAGGATAACCAGATAAATCCGACACATAGATATTGACTAGATCAAGGTAAAATCCATAAAAATAGAACCTATATGATTTGAATTCAAGTAAGGAATTATGGGATGGGATGAAATCTATATAAATATTGTAAAAACAGTTCATTATCAATTACAGAACTAGGAGATTCCAATGTGAGGCCCATAATTCATGTGATCTAACATCGATCTATCAATTGAGAATTATTTCTCTATAAAATCTTGTTGGATTTCCATAAATATTGTAAAATTTTTTTATATCTATGATAAATTCCAAATGAGGGTAAAATTGTCTTATAATGGATGGATCATAATTAAAATGATTCCCTTGATAAATCAAGACATTAATCATCCAAGATAAGAGGATGTAGAATCCAAGATCACTAAGGGAGAGCTATCCTAGATGTTATAGTGGCATTTGGGGATGATATGGGTGGTGTTTAAAACAATAATAGAATTCGAGAAAAATGATATAAAACATATTAAATATGAATTACTATAGGTTCTACTATGTATCCAGTGGACCTCCCGAGATGGATAATTCCTAGACATGATTTGGTCGTTGAGACATTCAATCATGAAGGTCCCCCTTCCAATACCACAAGCTAGCCAGTGCACAGAACTAGCAAGTCCATGGTCTTGTTTCAGCCAAAAAGTTTCCAAATAACATTTTAAATCTCGTAAATAATTTTTTGAGGCCCTTATATCAATTTGAAAAAACTTCTATGGATGATTATTTTAGTAGATATGTTGAAATATAGAAACATAAATACCTTTATGTTGAATATATTATAATTATAAGAATATAATGACTTCTCATCCCCAGGAAGAGCCCCTAATAATATTTATAAAAAAACTCTCTTCATTCCACATAGTAATTAGAATAAAACTACCATGCCTCATCCTGAAGTCATCCATGATTTCAAATGACTCTAAAAAGTTGTATTATCATTCCTAGCTACACTTGCTTTCTTTATTCTATGATCCACATTAGGAACTACACAAATGATTCATCAATATCAAGCTTAGCATCTATCTAGTTAATCACATATGTTGGATTGGTAATTTTCCATTGAAGCTGAGAAACATAGAAAAATTCAAGAATACTATTATATCATGAAGGAGGATCTAAATGATACTAAAGTATTATGATATTATTTGATAATTTTTCAATGGTATAATAATTATCGACAACATTTTCCCTTTCATTCACAATCCTTGATGTCTTAGTCATGGAGTCCCCCACAGAAAAATCTAATTCCTCACAATGTACTAAAAATTATGCCTCCCCCAATTAACATAAATATTTTTCCTACTCTGATTAGTGACTAATCACACTTAGATTAAATTAAACCTCACAAAGGTATATTTTAGAAATATAGATCCGACTGAATCTGCATATACTGCCTCATTCCAATAATGTGGTCAGTGACATCACCAAACCAAAAGAGCCTCAAAATAGTCTATATGAATTGATTGTTATAATATTTTATTGAAATTGAACTCATCTAGGGAAAAGTGGTCATAATAAGACACAAATAATTTTATAATTCATTCCCATTGAATATCCTAACATATTTGGATCTTACTCTTTGACATTCGGAAAATCTGTAGATGGAGTGTAGTACTCAATATCAGTCAAGAACCCAGAGCCTTTTATAACCCCTACTAAAACCATGATGGAATGTCTCTTTCCCTATTTAATACATTTCAAAAATTATCTCTATGTAGGAATAATATCTCTCATATATACAGCTTCTTTAATTAATACACAAAAAATGAATCTTGAATAAGTAGGAAATGAGACACTTTCATCAGTCAATCGAAAATCATAAAAAAATAATCAAAACTCCACAAATTCTTGGTTATCCAGATCATGAAATCCATCATCATGTCAACCAAAATGTATGTAGTCCTAAGAAGTGGCGGGTTCCACCCACCAGGAAATTTCTCTTCGATCATTACCCTTTGAAAAATTAGGCATCCTGAAATAAAACCAATGATTTTCCACTTCATATATAGATAATATAATAGGAATCATAATTCATGGTATATATTTTTCAATTTTTATTTCCCTACACAAATTAATTCCTGATATTATATCACTAAATCCCACCTTAATTAAGCTGACACTACTATTATCCCATGAACCTACAACTTCTCATTATCCTCATGGGACCCCCCAAGGACTAGGTAACTCCTTGCAATACTATTCTTCATCACTATGCACTTAAGATCAATAAAAATTTATTTCCTTTTCATGGGAAACTAAATAATAAATTATACCCAAAGATACAAAATGATAGTACTACATGATCCTCCAATGCATCCTCTAGGCACTCATCCATGAAACTCATTAGTTTAAATCCCCCCTATGAAGGCCAGTCTCGAAGATCTTATTTTTATGGGTTTTTATTAATATGATCATATCTATTGATATTAAATATTTCCTATTGAATTGGTTGTAATGATATTTAAATAATATATATACTCCATCCAATTCCTCTTTCTAATACTACAACAATATTGAGAGAATTTATTTCAAAATATCTTATGGTATGTGTGTATGGTAGTCCAAACACTGAGTATATAATGTTTCCAACAATTCAGATCATTGAGAAAAACATTAAAATTAATTTCATGAATTAGGTTTTCCACTCATGGGGAAACACTTGACATGACCCATAAGTGACTACATTCTCTCTCTACATCAACGAAACACCCAATATGACACTCGATGCATCAATGTACACTTATTATCCAATAATAGTCTTTAGAAAATTAAAATCCAAATATTTCATCAATATCCTCTTCAATAATAGAAATTCCAATACATAGTGATTAAACTCTATTTTTTCATCTAGGTTATTGGTGCATCCAAATTGGAAAATGTAGGGATGAATATTAAGAAGTACCCTAAAATCGTGATTAATATCATTATGTTGAATACATTCATGATAAATGACCAAGAGACTATTTTATTTACCATCTTCGATCCATTTAAATCTCATCCAAAAAAATCTCAGGCCAAGGGAAATTAAACTATAATGTCAAAAGATGGGACATAGACATTTTGGAAGAAAGATAATTTTCTCAAAGTGTAATCAGTATAATCTATTGGGTGATAGAATTCCTATATTATTTCATGGAATATAATAGGATATTTCCTATGAATATAATTATTAATGATTCAAGGTATTGATGAAAAATATTGTTAATGTAGTCCATGTAAAGCATTGAGGAATTTTTCAACACAAAATGATGAAAATATACTCATAACAACTAGATGTACCCATAAATTTTGTCATGAGTATATCCTATTCTATGAACTAGATATAATGGAATCCTTTTTAAACCTCAATATTTTAAAATAATATTATGTTTGTTATTGTACACAATACGCAACAAAGAGCTTAAATAAACAAACAAATATTGTCATAAAAATATAACTGTTATAATCTAGCCATTGGTTTGGAGGGATTGAATAGGATAAGAACCATTATAAGATAAATATATGTATTATATATATAGTATCTACTAAATAAAATGGTATTGATTAATTCATAAGAAATATGAACTCAATATTTTATAATTTTATTCTATTTCTCAATACACTTTCCATCAAAAATGACTTTTATTATATTTTTTGAGTGAATAATATAATTAATTTTTGGAAATATAAATTTTTTAATTTTGTTAAAATAATATTTTTATTTAATAATAATGATAAAATTATTTTAATGTGATTTTTTATGATTTTTTTAATTATTTATTTTCCAATAAAACGTAAAAAATACATTTTTTTTGAAAATTGTATTATTGATTCAAGAATTTACAAAGTTATATTTTGTTTGAAGATGATTTAAAAGTAAAATTTGATAAATTATATTATTAATAATATAATTGTGTTCATTTTAATCAGTTTTATCGTTGAATTTTGTATGAAATAATTTTTTCACATAAATGTATTCCTTTTGGAAATCAGTGTTTGTCTCATTTGGTGTTTTTTCCTTAATTAATTTTTTTCACTTATAAAAATTGATGCATGAAAATTTTATTATACATATTTAATAATGATGATGTAATTTTTTTAATTTTTTTGTTTTTGTCATTTTTAATTGTAACGTTGGAATATTTTTTATCCTAGGTAAGGGAAAAATTGGCAACATATGGTAAAAATGATGAGATAAGGTCTCAAAATCAACCCAAATCCTTTTTTATCATAATGTATAAGTGGAGTTTGGCCATTTACATCTATATATTGAATATATATCCACATTTCCATAATTTATTTTTTTATGAATATTTTATTAATTTTAAAAATGAATAAATACAAAATTCTACTCTATTAAATTTAATTGCATTGAATTTTTGTTATAATGATAAATATATTACATGATTAGTTATAAATTTATATTTTAACTACAAACTAATTTTTTTATGGAAATATGTCTATAATTTTTAGTAATTAAATAATTAGCATAAATGCTCACCCAACACAGATATTATATTTATTAAATTAATAGAAAAATAAAAAAATGACATTAAAAATAAAATAAGTAATCCAATCTAGATGAAATATTATGTTAAATTAATTTTTAAGATAAATACAACATATTTTTTCGATGATAATGGTTTATATTAGAATTACAAATTTTTTATAATTATATAAACCTAAAATTAAATGAATTCTATAAAAAATATCATTATTGGTCTTTTAAGAAGAAAAAATATTATTAAATTATTTAAAATTCATGAAAATATTTAAAAATTATAGTTATGTTATAATATGTTGAAAAATAATAATCTATTTTATAATTATTGGATAAATTTTATATTGTATGTATTATTATAACCTTGTAGGAGTGAAAATGTAGTTATTAGAGTTATGATAAAATTGGTTAATTAAGGGGTTAGACCAAATCATAAGGATTAAAAAACCACTTGAACATGTAATTTTTTTTCTGTGAATATATTTAAACTGTATCCAATTTTATAATCTAAATTATGGCCATATTGATCTACTTTAATAGGATAATTAATTTATTATACTTTAATAGTTTTATTAATTCAATGTTTTCCATTTCATTCACTATAAAATGTCCCCACATCTATTCTATTATTTAAACTACGTAGAGTCTCTTTACTAGACCAAATACTATAACACCATTTTATAAAATCTATACACATATTATAGATGGGTCACTTTTCCTAAAAGAAAAACCTTAGTTCCATTGATAGAATATATATATATATATATATGAGATCTTTCGAAGAAGATGTTATCGTCATTAGTGACTCTTACAAAATTAATTCCTCTTCGACTACATATCAATATTTTATAACCATCATAAAATAATACAACAAGTATCGTAAATACATTAATATGTTTTAATGATTGTGTCACATATATTTTACATCTCATTTTATCATATGAAAAGAGAAAACATTAATCGTTCTTATGTATGACTTACTGTCTCCACATAGCGATGTAATTCATTTCCCAACACAACATTACATGAATAGTTATAAGTATGTAACTAATGAATATATATGATATTTATTATGTAAATATTATTTTTTAATTATAATATCATATATAACTTTTTACCTTCCAATCCATTTGAAAATGATAACTTCGCTCAAGCATATATGTTGAGTACCACCTCCATAAAGCAATGTGATATTTTTATTCATTTATGTTTTTCATGGATGGTAATAATTAAATATTTAATAATATATATTATAATTATAAAATTATTAAAAGTATGGATATTACGGATTCATGAACCACTTATAACGACCAAAACTACTAAACCAAAACTTACATGAAAAAAGACGTTGTTATCACCCATAATAGAGATTTTCATAAAGAATGGAAAATAAATATGTAATGAATGGTTATAATTCAATCATATGATATAATATATAAATTATTGTGATTTTGGAATAGATGAATTATAACACTATATTTACTATGATGGATTTTTGAACATTTATAATAGCTTTCAGACTTGTGGAAAGGGTTTATTTATCAATTTCATCTATATTTGTCATGACTCATCCACTAGGGTCTAATCCATGGAAACCCCAAGACTGCCTCCCAATGGCCAAGGACTTGTGACTAGCGCCACGTAGGCATATCCCAAAAAATGGGAGGAATTTAATTAAGTACCTTTACACATGCACCCAACTCAAAGCCACATATGCTAGAAGGTGAAAACATTAAGTAAAAAACAAAAGATATGATACTATAAAACTATTGGTTAACGGGGTTCGAATACAAGACTATTTTAATAAGGAAAGTAAAAGGACAAGTATTTGGAACACCTCCATAGTAAACCCTACCTGATGTGTAGGTGTAGAAACAGATAGCTGATGTTGTAGAAGCACATCTCACCTATCAGGTCACGCTTAGAAACACTTCGTCATGGTCTACCAAGGACTCTGTCAAAGAATATTTCATCTTCACAATACATAAAACGTGTGGGTGAAGCCTGTGCAAGGGTGAGTAAATCATTACTTACTAGGGACCCCAAACAACAAAGAGAAGTCCAAAAAATAAAACTACACATGTAGTAGTTGATATATCACCCATTTAATATCTAAATTATAGAACGAAAGGTTATCAATCGTAATATTGAAAATCTTGTACTAATAATGGTGTCATCCTCGATGAGTCACTGAGGCATGATGGGCCACATAGGTCTGCTTGTCTCTGAGATCTGTAGGGACACTGAGGTCCACTCCGCACTTAGGCCTGATAGGCCACTGTGGCCCGCTCGCGAGTGAGGGATGTTGGGCCACTAGGGTCTGCTCATAACTGAGGCATGATGGGCCCCTGATGTATGCTCGTCTATGGGGAATTATGGGCCACTAAGGTCCTTTCTCCATTGAGGTATGTTGGGCCACTATGGTCTACTCTCCACTGAGACCTTCTAGGCCACTTAGGTCTGCTCGTCATTGAGGCCTGTTGGGACACTTAGGTCTAGTTTTTGCAGAGTTTTACTTTCCCACTCAGTTCTTCTCTTCGATGAGGACTACTGGACCACAAACGTCTACTCGTGAAATCCTTTTCATCATAGCCATTCTTAGAATTATAACTCATTGAATTATTGAATCTAGGAGAATCTACTCCCAAAGAAATCAGTCATATTTCAACATCCACTAAAACTCACTTGGAATAAGTCAAAAGGATTGTTTCATCATTAGGGTCCCAACTCTATAGATGGCTTGTCAATCAGACACAATATTCGAATGTTATGAGTCTTTTAGTGAAAAGGAGTCGGTTAGGTCCAGGTCCGATCTGACCGAACTCAAACTAACTCAATTTTTCCGACCTGACATGATCATGTAGGGTCTGGTCTATCTTGGTCTGGCCAGTCCAAAGCTCTAGTCCCATTAGGCCGACGATATAACCCTCCAGGCCACGTAGGGGCCCAGTACCCTTCCTATTTACAATTTCTATCCTACTGTGATGCCCATTGGCCCAGTTACTCCATCTATCCTGGTCCACACTAGCGGTATGGTTTAGTCCATCCTAATAGTGTCAAGCTTCGCGACTGATTCACATCACATGACTGGCTTGGCCTGCTGCCCCCCCAAAAGAAATACATTGACTGAGTGTCATTTCCTTATTGTGGGGCTCCTCTATTATCGTTGGTGTTTGTTAGCTCTCGCACGCAGACACCATGTGTTGCAGCCTACCGAAAGCCCTGTTCCACCACCCACAGTAGTTACTGTGGGTTCCGCTACTATATCACTCAGGGTGGTGAACTTTTATCTCCATTATAAACCCCTTAGTTGTGGCTATACCTCCACCACCTCTATCTCCCATATTGGAAGTTGTTCACTCGGTGCCACTGTCTCCATTGGGGTCATTCTTGGGTAGTTCCACTATTTCTATCTGGCGCGGATCACAGTTTCCTTCATGTCACGAAGTACAGATTAAAAGGGAGGAGTATAAGGACACACAAGGAACACACGAAGGATTGACCACAACCTTTAATCATGTTTCCATGATTCATCATTGATAAGAGTTTATGTAATGATAAATAAAACTTGATTCCAACTTCCCATAACTCCCCAAATGAAAATCCCATTCTCAGATAAACGATCTAACTGTGGGTCAATTTTTTAGTGAATTGAACCACATTATTCAATTAGAAAGGAATAATGGGGAACGATAAACACTTTGATATAAAACCATACTTGGGTTTAGACTGATCTCTGATAAATGGTGGATCTTTCATTCGTCGTTCATCAATCCTTCGATGTTTTATCTAAATCCATTCATTTATTATTCAATGTTTTCACTTCACCAATGAATTTTCTCCAATGATTCAAAGAAAACTCCAGCATCCTCTCATAATCTTGTATCTCTATTAGTCAAATCAATGCAAGAAATGTGTTTCCGAATCAATATTACACTGAGTCAACTCTTCATTATGCCTTTTCAATTATGAAATGAAATAGCTGGCTCGACATTGTGTTGTATTGAATAATTTTAGAATAAAACAATTTTTCTTAAATTTTTTTATTTTTCATTAAAATGGTCAAAAATTAACTTTTCCACATGACCTGCGCCGTTCGATATTAGGCCTCACCAAAGAAAAGAACTCCATCACGACCTCAATAGCGGTCTTATATTTTTAATAAATGTCACCATGCAGGAATTTTAGTTATTTGAAATGTAAAATAAAATAAAATATTTTTATTTATTTACAATTATTCAATTTTGAGGTTTTCTCATTGGAGGCCCATGCTGACTAAAATTAAGTCTTTCCTAGTGTTATCATTCCATCCTGAATGCAATGGTGCCCTCATATTTTTAAGTCTAAATACCATTTATGAGTTAGTCCAATTTTTTTAAATAATTTCTCACATGCACTATCTAAAACATAAAATTTTTCAACGGATCATTTCGGGCACACCAGGCCTCAAAATCAGACATTCTCTCAGTGATTGGTCACAGAAATCTCATTGAAATTATATAAAAAATAAAATCTGGAATAAAATATTCATTACATTCTCCCCACAATAAGAATCTACATCCTTGAAATCCAATACAAGGGATTACCAAATAGATGAGGGTACAAGAACGAACAAGATCTTCCTGCTCCCATATTCTCTCTTAGATATTCATGTGCTTCCATCGAACATGCACTTAATAATTTATCACCCATGGGGTGTTATCTAATATTGGTCTTCAATATCTACTAGAAACTCCACTAAATTCACCATGTTGTCAATGTCCATATTTACCCGTTCAATGTCATGTGATGATTAATGTATGTATCTCTTTTTCTAGGATACATGGAAGTCGTTGTGCACCCGATCTTACTATGTAGGTTGATCCAATAGGCAAGCCACCTCACCAACTCTACACATTATTAACTAAAGTTTGATGAATTGCAGAGATAACTTATTGCTCGTTCGAAATCTCTATATCCCACATTGAGGAGAGAAACCAAGAAAAACATAGTCCCCCTATTTGAAATCCATGTGTCTCCATTGCCTACCAAAACTGGACTTCTAACGGCTCACTGTAGTCTTCATCCTCTCTTGGATGACCCGTACCTTCTCTATAGTAACTCGCACTATCTTTAGGCCCATGATCACAGACTCTCTAGGGTAAGTCTAGAAAACTTTTAACCTACGAGGTCGCTTGTACAACGAATCCAATGAAGCCATAAAAATCTAGTAGTGTTATCTGTTTTGTTAAGAAAACTCCACAAGAGGTAGGTGATTATCCCAACTGCAGAAAAAATCAATGATCTAAGCATGTAACCTAACCTATTAGAATTGAATGTTCTGATCTAACTAGATGTATGTATACAGGTGGAAAGCTATGCTCAAATGCAGCTGAGTCCCAATCACCTCCTGCAATCCTATCCACAACTTGGATGCCAAGAGTGCACCGTGATCAGAGAGTATCATTGATTGGACTCCATTGAGTCGAAGTATCTATTTCATTTAGAGGTATCTCAAGATATCTATGTGACTATATTCCCAAAAAGAGAAAAATTTATTGGCATGGTGAGTTGTTCAATGAACACTTAGAGGGTACCACATCCCATGTACGTATGCTATCATATCTTCATGAATCCCATTGATATCCTTACTTACTCTCTTATTGGACCCCATGGAAGAAAAGAGGATCCCCTTCCAAGAACAGGGCTCAACACGGTGTGTTGAAAAAACACAAAATTTATTAAACAAGAGGTCGTCTTTATATAAATATATAAGCCCATATTTAACCTATTCCATCTTTCCCAGTGTCTACCCTCACACCCACATGCACATACCAATGCATCTCATCACTCATGTCATCCATTGCCACTGTTGTGCATACTATGAAAGAAATAACATGCTAACCACCTTTCTAATATCTATCAGCTTTTTTCCTCATGGGAACCTGAGCACTTACAGACTCACAGTTGGTATCATAGAGTTATGCCTCCCTAATACACTTTAATAGTGGATGGGTAACCACCACTAATTGGAGTTAAGTTTTATCATCCCTTTCTATGAAGGATAACTATTATGAGTCAAACTGCTCAATTTCCTTGTTCATAAATTACAAACATGATCTTTCGTTGGGAGAATATGCTACCGTGGTTTCCTTACCAAGAGTATAGACAACTTTGAAGTCATAATTCTGGAGGAAGTCCAACCATCGTCTTTGCATCATGTTCAAATCCTTCTGACATAAGATAAACATGAGACTCGTATGATTAGAGTATAGGGTAAATGGTTCTTCCATAAGTTAGTGCCTCTAAATCTTCAATGCGATGATAACCACTGCCAACTCAAGATCATGGGTTTCATTGTTCAACTCATGTGGTCTCAACTGACGCTAACCATAGACAATTACTGCTTGCATTATAATTAGAAAACAACAATGTTTTTCCCCTGAAACATCGTATAAAAGTATGTACATGAATACCACCTATAGAAAACTCATGATCAGGATGTTCATTATTATCTTCTTGAATTGCTAAAATGCCTACATGCACCATTCAATCCCGTCAAAAGGCTGCCCATTTCAACTGATTGATGTGTTAATCAACACTCTAATAGTCGATACTTGTACTTCGTGGACACTTGGTTAAAGTGTTGTAAATCCAAATATATCCCCAAACATTATGCATTAATAATCCCTTCCATTTAATGTCTTCCACCTACACCCTCATCCAGTGAAGCTCTATGAAATCCATCCAATATAATGATGCTGATATTGGTACCATATTGTGGTTTAAAATGATGGAGAAGTATGTATCCCTGTGGGGAGGTAAACATGGAAACATTATATTTGAAAGATGTTACCATACTCCACCACTACTACTAGGAACTAATAACTCCAAACATCAATTTTCATGAGGGTAATGTTGGAGGACTTATGAGTGGTCAGCTTTTCTACCTACACAAGAGTGTTTCCGGTGATACCTAGGTTTCCGTTTTCACCGACCAAGGAAAACCCCATTCCAATGCTTCTGTCAAACCACGTACTTTTTCAAAAATAGTAAATATGAAAATGACCTATAAATGACCATTCCATACCCAATATAGCTTCATAAACCCTCAATTATACCACCAAGAGGTTCCAAAAGAAACTCTAGCCTGAAGGGTCAGATCACACCATTGGCATATGTGTGATCATCAAGTCTCCTTCCATAGATATCACCATACATAAGGGTTAATTAAATGGTATAATCAGAAAATATATTTTGTAAACAAGATTTGTGACAATAAAGATTGATTACCACATGTTTCTATTAATATGGTATCTAAGAGTAGATATAGATCACACCTCGAATCATTCCTGGAGACCTTGGGTCATATTTTTTCACCACATGCCGCTACACCATTACCCTATTCTCTATCCCTAAGAGCCTAGTTTAGACCACATTAGAGTGGTGGTTTTAACATTTCTATGTGTATACCACATCCTACAGCACTCCCAGATCCTCTACCACATCTACTACCCTACAAATTCATCTTTTGCTGTCATTGGCTCTACCCTGATAGCCCATCCACCATTTCACTGACAACATGAATGGATGAAAAATCTATAAGGATATGTCCCCAACCATATTATGATTATCATTACCTAATATTAGGCCTAATAGACCCACCCAATGAACCTCGAGTTGTAGATCCCCTATCTTGGGACCTCTTCTTGGAACATATCACACGACCAAGTCTCTAAGACTAACGTCGGCTTCTAGCATGCCTACTACTGACATCCATTGGTTGTATCTGATAAGCCTATGGATATTCAACCTCAAATATTCTCTATAAAACCAATTCATTATTAGGAATTCATATAGTAATAGTAATGGATTTCATGTCCCTAAATACACATCACTCGAAGGTATGATCCCTGATTTAGTAGACATATTGTATTCATCGAGTGCTAGTAATGTTCTGTATGCCTCGATGAGTACTCATTTACCATTATGTTATCATGTCGATGATTTACAAGTTCATGATAATGCATATCCCTTAGATTTTATAGATATATCCCCTTATCAGAGAAAGATTATCAAGCTCTATCCACAGAAGAGTCACCTTATCATGTGATCGGGTAAAATAAACCCTGCCATCACCCTGATGAGCCACATAGATGGATCACTACCCAGACTACCATTTGATATAATGGTGTCCTAAATAGGAAAAAAACCCAGTCACTGCCTCAAAACCGTCCTTAGACACCTCTGAGTTGTTCTCACCTCGGATCCTGAGGTGTCTTTGTCGTTGGAACTCTTGAAGTGAACTATTTCCACAAATATATTCTGATGGTACTACGAGTACCCTGTTCTACTAAATTGGTGGTGGTATAGCTGGTACACCACTAGGTGGTGCTGTCTTTAGAACAAAGCCTTGTACCCATCTCGTCACCCCGCATATCCTTCTCGCGATCATGCAGTGGAATCCTGACTGGTTGTCTACATTAAAGCATATTGAAACAAAACAAGATATTCCATGATCAATAGAGTATACATGGTGCGATACCTCCAGGACAAGGAAAACTCAACCCATTTCTATACAATTCATGCACCATATTTTTTCCCATACAACTAGTTTTTTCATGTACCATGTCAAAAAGAATAATTTAGGGACATGGTGCATGGATACGTCATCCACCGCCCCAACGCTAGATTCCCTAGACTGAAATCCAAACTCCAAACACTAAACACTATTTCCCCTAACCAAACTCATAGACTATATATTATTAAGGTAGAAATAACCTACTCTAATATTACTTTTTCATGACCCATCTCCCTAGGCCCATTCCATGACTACTACTAGCCCACCTCTCAAAGGCCAGCAGCTGGTGACTTCCAATGAGTAAGCGTATGCCAAAAAAATTTGAGGTCATTTCCTATGTACCTATACACACACACACAACCCCAAGCCATATATGGATGAAGGTGAAACTCAATGTAAACAATACATGGTATGATAGTAGAAAACTAAATGTAAAAGGGGGAAGAATAAAAGCCAAACTGAAGTATGAAAGTAACTGTACATGTCTTTGGAACACCTCAACAGTAAACCCTAACTGAAGGGTAGGCACCGAAACAAATTTCTAATGTTGTATAAGAATACCACATCTATTGGGTTCTTCTATGAACCACATAGCCTTGGTACACCAAGGACTCTGTCAAAGCATCGATAATATACACAAGAGACGATACGTGTGGGTGATGCATGTTTAATGATGAGTAAAACAATACTCAGTAGGGACCTCAAACTATAATGAAAATCCCAGAAGGAAAATCACATATAATGTAATGGACAGATTACACACGTATAATCTAATTCATAGAAATAAATACTATCAATAATAATTCTGAACATCTTTTACTATAGATGGGATCATCCGCAATGAGTCACTAAGGTCTGTTTGACTACTATGGTCCAATCATCACTGAGGTCTACTGATCCACAGAGGTCTTCTCATCATAGAGGTCTGATGGGACATCGATTTCCACTCATCACAATGGTTTGTTGGGCTATTGAGTTCCTCTCATCATTGAGGCCTACTAGGCTACAATGGTCCACTCTTCACTAAGTCTTGTGGGAGAACTAAGGTCCCCTCATCATTGAGGTCTACTAGGCCACTCAAGTCTGCTCATTACTAAGGCCTGCTGGTCCATTGAGGATCGGTTGTCACTAAGGCCTGTTGGACCACTAAGGTCCGCTCATCACTATGGTCAGGTAGGAATATATGGTCTTCATGTAAATGATGCCTTCTGGGTCACTGAGGTCAGCTCGTCTTTTCCTTATCATCACATTCATCCAAAAGATTCCCACTCATAGCATGTTTTATTCCGAGAGAATCTAATCCTCATGATGTTGGTTTTAAATCAACTTCCACAAAAACTCATTTGGAGTAATTTAAAAATAATTAATCACCACAAGGTTCACAATACCAAAAATGGAACATCAATTGGATGCATAGTTTTATTGTAATGAGTCTTTTCGTGAAAATGGGTTGGTCGGGTCTGGGCTAACCCGGTCTCTGTTGGGAAGACCCTATCCATCCTGGAAAAAGGGTTGAGGATCCATCCTACTGGACTACCCAGATACCAAGTCCCCATCTTCCAACCCTATCCGTAATAGAGGTAATGTTTCTATCAATCCACGATTCCTAGATTCCAGGTTCCCCCTCGGGCTCAACCCGCACTGGCGGACTAGTTCGGTCTGGCACGGACGCGGCAGGCACCGCATCCACTCTATGTCAAGTGGCCAACTTAGTCATCTACCTCCCAGTATGCGGTCTACTGAAAAAGTGTCATCCCCATGTTACGACCCTCTATGGTTGTGTCAGACTGTCATCACCTGTAGCTATAAATCAAGCAACCTATACTATTGTGGAATGCCACATTTTTGTGCCACATCCCACACGCAGCTGCCACCGCATTTCTAAGAACATGGTCCACCCCCACAATGGCTGCTACAGGTTCCCCTTTTGTCGGCCTTTGATCCGGCCACCATCCTGGCCACAACCTTCTTTCCCTACTATGTCCTTCCTGGACAAAACTCTCCCTCTCACACTACGGGCTCCAATGTCGGCAGGCGTTCACCCAATGTCTCATTATCCCTTGGCCTCATGCCCTAGTTGATCCACTACCGCGGTCTGGCTTGGAAAGTGGTTTCCATCATGTCACGAAGAATAGATGGAAAGGGTGGTTTTGAAGGACGCACAAGGAACACATGAAGGATGGACCACATACTTTGTTCATGTTGGTGTGATTCATCCTTGTAAGCAGTTTAATGAAATAGAAATTAAAACATGAATCCCACTTCCATAACTCCCCTTATTAAAAATACCATTCTTGCATATATGACCAAATTGCATGCTAATTTTTTAGATAATTAACCCGTGTTCTTTGTTTACGAAGATATAATAGGGGAAAAGTAAACACATTAAAATAAATTGCTACCGTGGTTTGGATTGATGAATGGAAATGGTTGGATCTTAAATTCGTCATTATTCAATCCGCCAACGTCTAATTGGAATCCATTTGTTGATCATTCATTGTTCGTTATTCACCATATAAATTCCTCCAAGGAATAATCTAAAACTCTATCATCCTCCCATTATATTGTATCTCTATTAATAGACATATTGAAGGAAAATAATTTCATAGCTTCCCTTACACTGAGTAATAATGTTGTTAATCTATTTCATTTATAAAATGAAACAGTGGGATCGATGTGTCTTTACAGCGAAACAATTTTGAATAAAAAAAAATTCTTAAGTTTGTTAAATAATTTTTAAAACAAATAAAGATTAAATTTTACTCTGTACATGAACAGATCGAGGTTAGGAACCTCCGAAGTATTGAATTCCCACATGAGCTCAATGGTGGTTTCATATTTTCCATTTGATTCACCATTCGTGAGTTATAGGGATTAGAAAAATAAAATAATTTTATTTGATAATTTTATTTACAGTTATGAAATTTTTAGGTTTTCTAACTAGAGTACGACACTAACTAAAACTATGTTGCTCCCAGGGTAAGCACTCTATCCTAAATACAGTGGTGCCCTTGTATTTTTGATCCGAGAAACTTTTTAAGAGTTATTCAAAATTTTCAGGAATACATCTCATGTGTGATTTTTAAAACATTACAATTTTTGACAAAGTATTTAGGGAACACTGGGCTCAATATTTCCTGCTGTCTCAGCACCTGGTTTTGGAATTATCCTAAAAAATTTATAAAAATAAAACCCAGAAAATCCAGGATGCTAAATTATTTGGTATTGATTATGATAAAGTATCCAGTGGGGGAATTATTTCTACATTAAATCATAAAAACAATATATTTTTTTCACTGTTTTTATTTCTTGAAATTATATCTTTTATTTTATCCAATTGTTTTAGTACTCTTGATACTTATATCATTTTTAAGTAAAATTGTCTTTTTTCTACTTAGTCTAGGGTCTTTTCTTCCAAACCCATAGAATCCTTTAAAATGATTGAATAATATTTTTAATATTTCCCAATGATTTATCAATGATATTTTATCCATGTTTGACTTTTAAAAATTCTTTAAATTAGATCTTCATGTCATTTTCACAATGAGGTACTTTTTGATTTTTAGAAAATATTGACGGAAATGTTCTTCTTAAAAATAATAAATCCTGAAAAAATAACCACTAAAATGAATCATAAATATTTTTTGATACATATTTTATATTATCACAATCTTCATTTTAGGGAATAAAATTTCAATTGTATTTGGGATATTTTTATAGTTTAAAAAAGAGATTTTAATGTGACATGAGTTATTTTCCTGAAGAAATTTTCCAGTGATCAATTTAAATTTTTTTAATCTATATTGAAATCCTTTATATAATCTTATTATTTCCCATGGATATACCCATATGATACCATCCAGAATGGATTTATTGATGTTTTATTTTTATTATTTCTCGAGAATGTATTGAAATTAGATATTCTTGTTCTTTTAATATGTTTTATTATATAGGATTCAATATTATGTTTTTAATTTTATGGAATCAATTTATCTTCATTTACTCCTACTATATTATTCTTCATTTTTATGTTATTGATAAATATAGCAGATATTCAGTAAATTTCTTTTCCACTTTGATTTTTACTTTTTTTCAAATGATAGCTTCTATTATATATAATACATACAGATAATCAAATCTCACCAATATTTTATTTCTTATACCATCAATATGCGGATGGAATATCTGAAATTAAGTAATGGATTTGGACTATTTACATTCACTATGTTTTTGATTTTATGATTTTAAATATATTGTGAGATTTAAGTGTGAATCTATTTTACGAGAAATAAAAAACTATTATATCAATTTGGATGTGATTTCTTGTATCTAGTGCCACTATAATAATATAGCTACTGGATCTAGGATACTAGGGTTAGTGTCATTACAATTAGCATGAGATAATGGTAAGTATACACCCTAAGAACAATATTAAGGAACATAACCCTATAAATTAATTTATTAATATTTGTAAATATAAGATAAAATCCTTTTTATGGTATAAATTATATAGGATTACTTACAGTTAATCTATGTCCATATAATAATTCGTTATGTGGTTTTGGAATAGATCCACCAAGGGGTAATACCCCAAAAATATGTAGGTTGAATATATCATGGAAAAGCATTATGGTTCTGGGTGAGTGTACCCATACTATTTAACTCATTTAACACTATCAGTGTATATGATTTGGATAATTCACATTTTATTTATTAACCATTATTAATGATCTTATTAAATGTTGAATATGAATGACCCATGTTAATATTAATTAAATTATAGATTTAAATGAAGGTTGAAAGATTCAGACATCATAAAAGATATTTTCATGGTTATTTGGTCTCCCATTATTATTATTGTTACTTATTCTATATCTTTTGTGTCAAAAAAATGGATTGAACTAGATAGAACATCGTTAACATTGAATGTGAAGGAAATTGTACGATTTATAATATTCCAAATGGGACAATTATTGAAGTGAATGATATTTTGATTATACATAATTATTTATAAGGATATAAAATTAATTAATTCCAAAATAAAAAACTCTCAGAATCACCAAAGAATACAATGATAGAGTTTTCATATAGTTCAAGTTGGGGAGAACATGGAGGATTGATGGTAAATTTTATTTTTGATAGATAGGTGTAATGTTATTCCCGGAGGAATGGCTAAGTGGGAGGTGAATATATTTTCTATACGGAAATAAATTTCTTAAAGTAACAAATTTATGAGGAGTTCAATGTCATATGTGTGGGGGAACTTGGAAAATATCAATCTATATTCCTAAATATATTTGTTAACACCTATACTAAGGAAGAACCTATTATATTCCAATCATTAAAGATGAAGTATTGAATTTTATTTGTATTAGGATTAGAGAATTATGTTAGTGTCATATCAGTGATATTTTGGTTATAAGAATTATCAACCATATAATTATTGTTTTGACGTAGTTTTAAATTATGAATTTGAATCATAGTTTTAATATTACTGATACATTGAAAAGTTTTTTTTCATATTTTCAAATACAACGTGAATAAGGGAATGATAACCCTTAATATTTTCTAGATGTTGAGTTAATAATTTTTTGTTCAGATAAATAGATAATTAGCATTGATATAATAGTATTGGTGTCCTTAAAATGATTAGTAACATGATATGAAATTTGTTTATTGTGGATTTTAATTCATATTTTTATTCAAATGATATATTTTATAAAGTTTTATTTAATTTATGGAACACAAGTATATTAATTTTTTAGGTTCATTTACCATTATGCTGGGGGTTTATAGATATCATGTTATTCAAATATCTATTATGGGAAATTAAGAGATACATTATATTGTTTATGGTAATAATGTAATGTTGGTTTTTCAAATTTATTGACATTATTTCTAAATTTTTGGGATTATGAATTTTTCATGATATATTACTACTGGGATTTAAGGATAAATACTTTTTTAATGGATTATGCAAAACATTGGGTGTTTCTATTGAGTTTTTTAAGATTAATTTGTTAAACTGCATTACTTGTGCTAACCATTTTCGTTTTGGAAGATTATTTTTTATATACTAAAAGAGTATTCACTATTTTATGGATATTATGATACATTAATTTTTAATTTTAGCGCTTTATGAAAAAATAATCTTCAATATTCATTTCATAGAGTAATAGATGATTTGGAAGTAGATCAGAGAAAATACATAATATTAAATTGTGCTTAATAATTAAAATGATAACAAGAATTTATATTTTATAGAGTCCTTAAAAATTAAGAAAAATGTTCTTGAAATTAAAATTTTATACTTTTACATAAATTTCTAATAATTCAATGGTATTTTTACCCATAAAAAATTTATGAATTTGCGGTCATTAAAATTTGCATGACCATGTTCTATATCAATCTCTATTAGTCCTTGGGCTTTAGTATTCTCCTCCATGTCAATATTCTCTTTTCTCACAAATTTTATCCTATTTTTTTTAAATGATTGTTTTATTCTATAGGACATTAATATTTCTCCTTCCATATTTTAAGTGGATTTTTTATAAACCAAATTTACAATAATTTTTTTCAAGAGATATATTTTAAAAACTAAAACCCTAAATTACTTAGAAAAAGTTATTATTTGTATGTAAAAATTAATCAATGTGGGAGAAATATTGTGAGAACCCATGATTTTAAATTAAAAATAATTTCATAGTGTATACAACATGCAACCATGAGCTTTAATGTAACAAGAAATTATATTATTTAAATATAAACATTATAACCTAGCCACTGAATTAGTCGGTATTAATAAGACTAAACATATAATGAAATATATATATATATATATATATGAAAAAATAAATAAAAATTTATTGTATTATTCTTAGGAAATGAGCAATCGATTTTTATAAAATATATTTTATTTGTACGAACAAGTTTTCATCAAAAAGTTTTTAAATTTCATATTGATATCGAATATTATAATAAATTTATGGAGAATTTAGAAATATTTTTTCCTAATGTGGATATAATAATTGTAATAATCATGGAAAAATTATCTTATATTGAATTTTTTATAATTTTCATAAAATCTATATTTTCTAGTTAATATAAAAAAAATACTATTTTTATTTAAAATTGAGTTTTCTCGAATTATATAAAATTATTAACTATTTTAAAATTATTTAAATCTAAAATTTGTATCCTTTTATCATTAATAATATAATTTTGTTCATTTAAATCAATTTTATCATTAAATTCGGCTTAAAAAAATTTTATATTTAAAATGAAATTTTTGAAAAAACTATTTTAAATTATGTTTTGGGATTTGTTATTTAGTTATTATATTTCACATATAAAATTAAATCAATAAATGATGATTCTATATTGTAATTATTATTAATTACAAATTTTATCAATATGACCCTCATATTTTTAGCGATGATGTCTATTAACTTTTAAAACTATTAAATGGATAAAATTGGGTTAAAACATGATTTATGTTCTCCAAATCAACCCAAAACATTCATTTATCACATTGGATTATAGGATTTCATCTATTTATGACCATGTATCAAATATATGGCCACATTGTCAAACCATTATTTTTTATCTACTTTTTATATATTTAAGAAATGAATATGTAAAAAATGTCACCCACATCACTTCGATGACAATAATTTTTTTATGGATTAAAATATGAATAGTTTTCATATAAATAATTATATTAATGATAAAATAATTTTTATCGTGGTTATTTATTTATAATTTTTATTTATTAAATAATTAAGTAAAATTCTCACACAAAGCTGATATAATATTTATTTTAATAATTATAAAATATAATAAATTTTTTAAAAATATTGAAACTAATAAAATTCAAATTAATTATTTTTATACATGAAAATATTAGCTAAATAAAAATTATGGATTTTTTATTGACTTATATTTATATTCCACATTTTTTTGATTTATTTAAAGTCAAATTAAATGAATCTAGTACAAAATGATGTTATTAAAGTAATTAATGAGAACTAGTATTTCCTTAAATAGTATTAAAATCATAAAAATATATCATTAAGATATGTTGATATTATATGGTTTGATATTTCCTCCCTTGGCTATTTAGGGGAAAATATTTATCTTATATGAAAAATTATAACCCTTTGAGAGTGAAGAAGATGTTACCGTGGATAAAGATAAAATAGCTTATCTAAGAGTTTAAACAAAACTATTAGGTGTAAAAATCAACGTAAAAATATAAAAAAAAATTTGGATTATTTTATTCCATACTTATACAACTATAGATTCTAAATTATGTCCAAATTAATCTACTCTCACTTGAAAATTCATTTATTATATTTAATTCAGGTTATTAAATCCATGTGTGTCCTTTCATCCACTAAAAAACGGATACTAAAATCTCACCATATATTCACCACCAATAACATATTAAATAAAAAACACTAAAAACTATTAAAAACATTCTTATCCATGTTCTGTTGGTATTATTCATCCAAAAATACCATCCCTTAGTTCTTTATGAAATGATCTAATTGGTCTCTTTAGAAGAAGAGGTAATATTACTTACGAAATCATTCAAAATATTTTCTTCTAAAACCACATATTATATTGTAAAAATCATGTAATAGTATATATAGTATCATAAATATATTAATATGTTAAAATTATTTTTGTACAACCATTTTCAATCACTTTTCCATCTCATGAAAATTGAAAACATTTCTTCTGCATACGAATGGATTACCAACCCCACATAGCTGTGTGATAGATTAAAGGATGTTTCATATGACAATAATGTGACTCAAAACAACCCATATAATAATTTCTGTTATGATATATCATCATATAATTATATACTCACACATAGGGATAAATGGTTCATGATAGTGAAGGATTCACATCTAATCCCCTAAATAGGTGGTTGAGAAAGGACAACTCCAATATGGGAAGAATAATATCTACCAGATCCACCTTTACGGTTTCATGAAGGATCGATGGTGGTATTCTTTTGATATTCAATCATGTTGAATATTTACTACAATGGGGAATTGATTATGAGTATGGTTATCAATATGATTTGTTTTATAATGACATATAGTCTTTCTTCTACTTGATGTGGGAGAGTTGTTAGTCCTGTATACTTTTCTTATATGCTATTTATTTATTTATTTTAAATGGTCAGAATACATTTCTAATGACTAAAGTATTTTGGTATAAATAATGAATATATAGTTTATTTTTAATATTAAAATGATTACAGAACTATAATATCCTATACAATTTCTAACCATCTAATCCATTTCAATATAATAACTTTGCTTGTGGGTACGTATGGACTACCTCATCTATAAAGTGTTGTGACCCATTATTCATTTATTCTTTACCTAGATGGAAATAATTATATGTTAAATAAACTTTTTTTATATTTATATCATGATTAACTTTTTATTGATGATGGAACCATGGCCAAATTACATGGACAAAAACTATTGTACCAAATCATATATGAAAATAGAACATGTTTTCACTTGTAACAGTGATTTTAATAATAAATTGTAAATAACATTGGGGAAAGAAGGTTATAAGTAATTGTTTTATGGTATAATATATAATTTTTATTTAATATAAAAGTATTTTTTATAAATATTTTTTATAAAGGATGCTTAAATATATATAAAGGAATTCAGAGGTTACTTAAGGGTTTAGATCACAATCTCATCAATATTTGGGATCATATATATTAATTTATATTCTAGAGGAAATATTTTAACATTATATCAGATAAAATATGTTTTATTCCCTCATAGTTATTTTTTCTAAACTAAATGTTTTCTTTAAATTTTATCTTTTTAAGTACTAAAGACCCCAAATTATTTTTTTTATGGAATATCAAGTTTTTTACCTTGTTTGGAATAATTTATTCAACATCCATATTATCCTTAAAATTATTTAAGTAATATTTTTTATTTTCTAGTAATTTATTAAATACATTTTAAACCCATTTTCACTATAATAAAATGGTCAAAAATGAATCCTTACTTCATTTTTGGAACAATGTACTTTTGGTTTTTCATAAATAATTATGAAATATGTTTTTTAACATATAAATGATGAATGGAATTTTCAACCATCATGACCACTCAATGTTTTGAATATTACATTAAAATTTTACATTTTTTATTTAGTAGAATTCTTTCCTGTTATAGTTGTTAAATTTTTTTATATTTTAAATTCGTCAATTGAAATTGAAATGTGGTATTTTCATCATGAAATTTTCCAAAGATCTTTTTTATTTATTTTAATCAATGAAAATTTCAGGTGTTTAATATAATGTTTTGCTGTTCAAATAATAAAAATATATCACCCACCATATTTTTATAGAATTTTTATATTTTGGTTTAATAGGGATTGTATTGACATTCCATATGACAATTCTTAAAATACTTATAGTTATTTATTTTTAAGTTATAATTATTATGTTGTGCTTTTTTATATGATGAATATATTGGAATTATTACGAAATTTGTGGGGCTTGAAATTACATATCCCTTTAATAAATAGGTAATTCTCCTGAGATATAATGGTTGGATAGTTGTAAAAAAATTATTTTTTTTGTTTATACCGCCTTATAGTTTAAACAATCATTTTATTAGAACTCGGTAGAAGGTTTTAGATATGTAAAATTATGAATTTGATAAATATGAAGTATATTATTTTTTTCATGGGAATATTTTAAAAAATAATCATGGATAATTTTGAATCTCAGATTTTTTATTTACATGGAATCATGTAATATTCTTTTACAACTGCAATCTTATTATTTATGCTCTAGTTATTGATAAAATATTACAATTTTTCAGATATTTATATTTCCATAAGGATTATTCCATATTTTCACATGGGAAATATCACTCTATGTATCCATTATTAAGAATCTATTCTATTAATTATTTTTATTCCTTTCACTAGAAAATGAAAAATTTATTTTTTAAATGATTTCAAATATTAAAAATATTTTAAGTCACAACATTTTTGATTTATGTTTTTAAATAAAATGTGTGATTAATGTATGTATATAGTTTAAAAATACTACTTCAATATTCATTCCATTAGGATAGGATTACTTTTATAATGTTCTATTTTAATAAATTAACAACTTTCTCTTAGAAACTATCTGATCAGACATTATAATTATGAAGGAAGATCAATCTTATAAAACCACAAGGACCAACATAAATATTTAAATATATCATCAATCCTAGGTAATGTGTATTTTTTATTCACCTTTACCAGATTATGGTTCCTTTGGCCCACACAAAACCCTATTTTATAGCATTATTTATTAGAATAATTCACTATATAACCCTAAGGATACATTCTAAAATACATAATCCCTTAACAAATAAACCCATTAACTAAACCACAAACTCTCACAACTCTGTTGGTGCTCCATGATAAGGAGGAATTGATATACATTTCACCCCAATTATAATCTAAATATCAAAACAAATTACCTATTTTTATTGAATACCACATAATTCATCTGAAAAGGAATCCTAATATTTATCCACCACTAGAGATAATGTGGAGTGGGAAATTACTAAATATACTATAAGAATGAAGAATGCTTCTTGTGTTGTGATACCTCCAACCTAACATGGGTCAATTCCCATCGTTTATTCTATATGATCCCACTCACTGGTAAATTAATACCAATATCCTCTTTTTTTTTGTGGAAGATACATGTATTTGATATCAATTTATATGATCTTGAAAACTTTTCATCATGTCTATTAAGAATTCTACAATGATTCTAGTCACCTCTGTGATCATGAATTCCCGCATATGTCCATATCTAGTATCAACAATGAGAAATTTTGGGATTCACTAGAGATTTTATACCCTCTTTCTTATTGGGTTGTGAAGAACGATAATATCATGCGATAAAAAAATTAGTAATACTAGGCTAGAATCCATTTCAGAGAATATAAAAAAGTAGAATCTCATTTATCAATAAAATTATTAAATTTTGTATAGTAAATGATGATTGTAACACTAATTACAAATATACCCTATCCAAAATCATATAGAGAATCATACATTTCAATAATCTTACATGAAAATGTATTAATACCCAACCTCTATGAGGGGTGATTCACTTGAGTCACCGATATCTATTGTCCCAAGGTCTAGTACTGAGGACCCATGCATAAACCCTATTATGTGATATTCTAATCGAGACATGGAATATACTTAAAAATTGAAGAATATGTCACATCAATCCACATCAGTGACATTTCATAGGTTATATCAATCAATATTTAATAAAATGTATCATCATTACAAAGTTATAGTACATGGGGAACCTCTTCCTTGAGATAGTAGTTGATGATTTCCTATTCAGCTCCACTAGTTTCTAACTCTACTATACATAGATACAATTATTATTCCTATGATCAGAAGAGGCACATACTACTACACTAGTAATTCTAATATTTAGTGTACTATTATCTAAAGGAACACCATTGATCATATCCTCTATTTTCTAATTAACTAAATATAGTTCCTTGTAAAGAACTGTATCATACATCATCAAGTAAAATCCCTTAACATAACATATAATCTCAGATGAATTCTATGATATACACTTATATCATTTTCACCTCATTTCCATCCAATAGTGAATAAAATAATATATACTCCATAAAAAAAACAACTAATAAAAATCCATCATCGTTATGTAATGAAAATATAAAAACTCTTGATATTGGTATATCTTTTTCATGTCAATAAAGAACCCATCAATACATATCTCTACTAATTTCTCCCTTGTTTCACCCCCAAACCTTCATTCATTTCCCATAACAACACACTAATTCTTGGAGTTTCGATGAAGCATAATAGAATCATAACTCACTCTCTTATCCCCATGTGTCTCTACAGGGTTTAATGTCATTATTATTTTCAATATAGTCCCCAACATCTCGAGAACCACTGGCAGACTAGAATTCCATTGGATCCTAGATATGAATAATAGGGGTATTCTCGACCATACCCCTTTGTTACTCTCTTATTAGAGCATGAATAATATTTAAATCACCAAGAGGTTATATTTACTACATAACCACCATAGTATGAATAATAAAAAGATAAGGTGAATTCTCCAACATAGCCTCTAGTGTATGTGTGTGTCATCACTATAATGAAAATTTTGTCTTCTCTAAGGTAGAATTTTTTTGAAATATCAAATGAAAAGTTTGAATTATTATAAAAATTTAATTATGATAATATCTTCTACTGGTATAAGGTATACATTAGTATGTTATATCGGAATTTAGGATACCCAAAAACAGGGAATAAAACTAATTATTCTTTCAAAGGCTCAAGAATAGTTATCTGTATTTACACATTTTTTATAGCCATATATATATATAATATGAAATGAATATTTTCACCTAACTAATTCTATAAAAAATATATCCCAAAACCTAAGAACCGGGTTACATAACTAATAAATTAAACAAAATAATATAATATAATTTACTAGATACAATATTGGATATAATAGGTATATATATATATATTATATAGGGAATGATATCCTACATTTCAATTCATATTCCATGAAATAATCCAAATCCCATAAAACTATAATGGAAATCCCAACACTCGTAACTTAGAGTTCTGTTATTCATGAGCTAACTAAGAACATGGAAACTCCCATAACCAAGATCCACAAAACATATTTCCCTTCTACTATAACCCAAAATGGAAATAAATGAATCGTCACTAATTTTATACCACATTGTAACATACTAATAGAAATCATCTTGTCTTAGATGATGTACATCATTACCTATTGAATTCCTACCATTATAAAAGAGGTTGTCAACTAGTTTTGAGGGTCAATAATAGCATGGTTAGACTGTGTCCTATTAAAATATATCAATCACTAGATAATAATAATATATAAGATAATTTAAAAATTTAGAACAAGATAATATTTATTAATGACATGACATCTGTCTTTCAATGTCATACTGTTGAAATAAAAAAGAACCAAAATGTGTATGGTAAACAAATTAATGATATAACTGGAAATAATAATAATGGGTTTTTTGTGAATCCTTTTAGAGTCTATCTCAATTCCAATCCTATCTACCTAGACCATTCTTTTCCACAGCCAATCCTAGGGCCCCTTCCATTATCTATATCCCGGATCATGAATCATACATACACACCATGTTTCCCACAGAGGTGTGAGTATAACCCTCTAGAAACCACCAATGACTCATTAACATAACCAAACATGTATATATTTGTTTATTTCATGATATAATGGTAAATTCATACATAATCATATATCCAATCCCTTTTTGTTAAATTTTTGACCAAAAAATCTATAGCACACCCCAACCATACTAACATCGGTGTTGGGAAGATGTATATCCTATGTGAAAAATAACATGAACTAGATCATATTATGTAACTTCGTAATACTTTAAAGGAAATAAATTCCACACATTTAATTAAAAACATGATGCTCTCCATTGAGGGAATGTTTTACCAACAATTCATGGTGACCTTCTCCACGGTGATCAAACACATCTTTTCCATGCCCAAGGAATGGACACTCTTTCACAAACAATGATTTTCATCATTGATAAAACATGCCATTATATAAGGACATGATTCAAAGGACAATTGGTGTTATGAAGGTCTAATTATATACAGATAATCGGCTCTAACCATCATATAAAAAGCGATCACCAAAGTGTGAAGTAACCCATGCTCCCTAACTAAGGAGTTGGATAAGTCCAATAGGACCACCTATCTACCAAAAAACTAAAATACAAATTTAAACTACATTAAACATACCATATATAATGAATATAGTAGAATGGAAAAAAATATACCCATAATTAATTCCACATGCTATAAAACATGATAGTAGTAATAATGATGTAGAAATGAACCCATAACCCATAACCCTGAAATGGTCTTAATAGACACTAAATAAAAATCATCCAATCCTATCACAAAATTTTATCAATTCTAGGAACATAAATAGAAATTGTACATGAATAAAATTCCACATAATGACCCATGATGGTATTGACATCCTACAATTATAGAAACAAGGCCACTTTTTTCATCAACCATAGAATGTAAACAATATCTATCCGGAGCACAAACCTTTACTAAAACATATTATAACCCATCAATACAATTCCTTCTAGATTTTAATTCAATTACATAACTACACAATTGGATAAAATCCACATCAACATAAAAAAGGTTTTTTCATCAATGGTAACACTTGGATCAATCGATGAGAAGCCACTCTATATTATCAACCAACACCCATATATCAATTATTAATGAAATATAAAACATACCATGGTAGATAGACATATATTTATCTAACATTGATCATATTTATGATCATTTATAAATGAAGAGGGAGAAAAAATGATTCAAATGGAAGGATATAGATTGTAATAATAACATAGAATAATATAGAATTCCAAGATCCATGAGGATAAGAATATGAATAATAAGTCACCAAGGGAGATATATCATGAAATTTCAGATCACATTAGTGTCATATTTGGTTGAGTATTAATAAAATAATAAAATTGATGTTAATAGAATAAATGCACTTAGTGATACCAGAATCATGTTGCCATAGAATGGATGATGTTAATGGTTAGAATGTAAGTATTATGAATCATCCATGAGGGTGTATATTGGATATCAATAGCTATATATTTTAATCTTTATAAATACATGTCACACTTCTAAACCCAATACATGGAAGGTGAAAACACCGGTTAGTTGGTTCGCTTATTTTAGACACTAAAATGCCAACTACAGATATAAAACTCTATAACACATTTTTGAGGACCTCATTCCAATAATAAATACCTCAGTGGACTGAAAAAAAATAAATGATACATTATATTATATAAAAAAACCTACCATGATGGATGGGGATATTATATATCCAATTTAAAAAAAATTATTATAGGCCCTAATTTGCAAAACTACGTTTATATAATTTGAACGAATATCCCACGTTATGGTGAATAATAAAAATTATATTGGGAAGAATTAATAAAAATGATATGTACCTTTTTCTATTGTGAAAATAATGAGGATAATTACTTTATCATTTTTTGGGTTTAAAATCCCACTTTCACTAGAACCATGGATGTCAACAATAGAGAATGTATTTTTCTGCGGTTGAATAAAATAAATTGTAAAAAATGATAATTTTTATTTATCATATTGAATGATAAGCTGAAGAATGGTGGGAATAAATAAATAATAAAATGAATTAATATTGTATTTAATCCATATTATGTGGTATTTTCAAGGGTTTATTCATTGATAAATATTTCAACCATAGTCTATGAATGATGATAGTGAAATAATTTCTTAAGGAAAGGAAAAAGGTTAATTATTCCATTGCAACATATAAATCCAACATCAATCGAATAACAAGGTATGCTTATGAATTTATTATTGATCTTGAATTTTGTATTTAAATATTTTATAATATATTAATTCCATTGTTTTTAATAAAAATATTATTCCCATATTTTTAATGTTTTGAAGAACATTTGAATTATTATAGTAAGGAAGGAATGGAGTTATCAAATAGTCATATTTATAATGGAGTCATTGATTATAATTATATATGATAGAATAATACTAGAATACCATTTCATAAAGGGAGAGTAGATTCAAATTTTTTATTTACACATGCTGAAAATGATGAAAAAAAACTCAAAAAATTATCTAAAAGAGAGAAAAAGTTATTTTAAATATGGAATGTGTTTTCCTCAAGATTTTGATTATAGGAAAGGAATTATTTTTTTAATATAATTTTTTTATTCGTTGATAAATAATGAAAAGTTAATATTTTCTAGAATGAATAAATTTATATTAAATTCTTCACTTTTATTAAGAAAACAATGTTGGTAATTTTTTAATGTAATGGAGAAGGAAAATGAATTATTATCTTAAACCCCGAAATCCTTTCACTATTGATCAAAAATTTGTATCCAAAAAAAATGAGTTATAAAAAACCCAAAGAGTCATCACTTATACCATATCAAATTTCCCAAAAGAGTATTTTACACTATGTGATTTAGGAAAAATTCAATTATTCAGATCTTGAAACAACTTTGTGAAAATGTTTTCTATAATGAAAAGTATTGATGTTTATTTTTTATAAAAAAAATATAATGATAGATAAATTTCTATCAATATATTATTATACTACCCTATATTGTTTATTAGGTAAGAATTAAATAATAATCATGTATTAGATTCACAGTGTTTAATTTTATACTATTCTAATTATATTTTGGGTTTAATTTAATAAGACATTTTAAGGTGTTGAGATATAGTTTATACATTTAATATCTTAAATAAAATTATAATTATATTAATTTAAATTAATGTGAATAAAACTCAATATTATATAAACGTTTTTCACTAAATTAAAATATAAAAGTGATGGTTATGGTTTTTTTCTAAATAAAAAAGTTTAATCAGGTAATAATGATGAATGATATTCTCGTTTTGTAAATATTTTTGAATGCATTCCCATAAGATTTTTCTTGATGCCCCCATGATAAAAATGAGAGTTTTTTTGTCGATTCCATAGATATCAACTTATTTTACATCCAATATATATAATAGTTCCATTGAGTTGGGTGATTTAAGTAAGATGATACATGATTTTCTAGAAGATGGGTTTCAATCCATGTGTGTCTCCATGAATTAATTAAATGTTATTTATATAGAAGATTGATCGATCTATATTATTTTGTATTGATTATTGAGAACTAAAAAGAATAATGGTTGAGAATAAATATCAATTATAGAGAATTTATTAGCTTTTTAATGAAATTCTTAAAACTATATTTTTTTCTTAGACTGGACTACGATCAAGAAATTTTGATGTTAATGTGAAAAATGTGCCTTATTTCTAATAATCAATTTTTTACTAGAAATAAAATCTTTTATTTTATTAATTAAAATTGGTTTGAAAAATTCCAAAACCCTGTTAAAGGATTTAAAAATTTCATTCACCCAGGAATACATTGAAAATATTATTCTAGTATTTATTCAGCATATTATTATTTATTAAAGAAATTGTGAGGAACATAAAGGGCACATGGAATTTGGCGAAAAAAAATTCATTAATTATTTAAGATAACAATCTATATAGGGAATTGTGTGATATATATAAAGACCATTAAAGTCATAAAAACAAATTACTACAAAATAATTTAGACTTGATTCATAAAATATTGTATGATTTAATTATGTATTGTGATTTCATCATCCATTATATCCCATAATAGGGAAACTGGGTTGTTTATTCTATTAGTTGAATTAATTTTGAAAATACTATAGATCAAAGGTTAAAAAATTACATGAATAGTAATATTGTGATATTGGATTTGAATATCATAAATATTAGAATGGCCTTATATTATTCTCATAATGTTTCCAAATTATAATTTCTAGTGAAAATAAAGCGACGTTAGTGTGATGATACTATATTTCTTAGTAGAATTGAATATTTTCATGAAGGGTTGTTTCTTGAGTGAAAATATTATAGGGGTGTCCTAATAATTTATAATTGATTATTTGTTACATAAAATCCCTTTAATATAAATGAATTATAATAAATCATTTCTAACTAAACTTTTAGTATACATCATTGGATGACCAATATGTATATTGATGCTTTGGAGAACTATTTGTAGAACAACATAAAGGAAACAAGTTTTTGACTATAAATCATGATGTATTTCATGCCAAATGTCAATGTTGAACAAATAAATCACAAAGGGATTCTGAAAAATAAAATTCAACACCAAAATGATAGTGGCATGATAAAATAATGAATTTTATCCGAAGTCTTCTAAAAATATAATTTGGGATAAATGATATTTTATTGGTGGTAAATTTTTTGACATAATAAATTAATCTCATAAAAATAAGTGATAACACATCTATTGAACATATATAAAAAATATATACAATATAAGTTGTGATGTTTCATGGTACAAATCACATTATTGTCACTCATCATGATCTAGGGTTCAACTTAAAATTTTTAATGATTCAATAACGTGTTTTATGTATAGAGATATATTTTATTACATCCCACCACCCTGAAACTAGTTAACAATAAATTTTAAATATCTAAACAATATAAGACATGTAAATTTCATGATATATATATTTATTTTAAAAAAATACACAACATGGAGGAATAATCATAAAGTAAAAGTGGTTATTCCACGATTATGATGGAATCATTTAAGGATCACTATGGGATGTAATTTTAAACACTATCATACAATAAAACATTTTGATAGAAGAAATTTTATGGTATAGATTAAAATCAAAAGATTGAAAAAATGATTTAGGTTATCTAATAAAACATCAATGCATCCAAATGTATTCAAAATATATATGTAGAGAATAAATATCATGAATTAGAGTTTTTAGCTTCTAATATATCTATATAAAGGAATCATGAGAATTTTGTGAATGGGAAAATAAATATCAAGATATATTGGGACTTTTAAAATATGCGAATGAATCCAACTAATGGAATACCATTTGAGTTTTCCAATAAATCATTCCTAGGTTCTTGACATATTTTATGAAAATATATTTGAAAAGTATATACTATACCCATTAGATATAATAACTTTATAATAAGTTCAACTAGAATGTTATTTATCATACAATGATTATCCCATTACGAAAAAACCCAAATTATTTAATGAGATTTAGAGGATTTATATGTTTTAGGTTGAAATATTGGAATATGTGACTAAAATGAAGAAGATACCCGAGGATTTTTTCATTGAATCATGTATGATTTAATAATTAAGGGATTGAATTTTTATAATGGTAAGAGAATATAATACCTAAAATATCAATACAAATAAATATTTCATTACTAGTAATGATGAAATAAAAATCAATGATGTGGATTTATTAATACTGGGATATCTATCCATCGATAATATATAAAATAAAATAATGTAAAATAGTAAATTAAATTGAATATTAATTTATTGAAAGCATAGTAGTATAATTAAAATAAAAGTATTTATTGGATTTTATATTCACCATTGATCTTTATTATAGTTGATAATTATGGTCGTTGATGAATTCTAAATATTAAGACTCATGAAAATTGATAAAGATAGTAGTTAGACATAACATTTTCTATTATTTTATATTATATGTATATTTAATCAAATCATTTAGAGGATAAATTAGAAACCATGGTACTAAATAGTAGTAACATGATGTAGATGTAATATTTATTTGGAATCATGAAGGATTTATCATCCCGTGGTTTTCCAATGAAAAAGATCAAACTAAACATTAATAATTGAGGTTAGAGTGGAATTTACAATAGGATAAGTTCATGTTAATTTAAATCATAATGATATCAATATTTTCTAAATTACCACATGAAACACCACAATTTCACACCTTTACCATAGAGATTAGGTAATAATGGGATATTTATATAGGTGTTATAGTGGTGTTATTATGTAAATTCATTAACTGTTATAATGGGTTTTATTTAGATATTATATTTATAACTAAGGAATTTATTCTTATTTAGAAGATAGATTATTTCTATCAAGAATATTAATATGGAAATAGTATTATAGATTTGATATTGGGATATTGAAATTTGGTAGGTGGTGACATTTTCAATTTTTTGTTAAAAAATTAAAATATGATGAACTTTTTTAAATGTGATAAAATACTATAAATACGACATAATATATATTTATGAATAAAAAACACAATGAATTATTTACTCATAGATAAATATTTCTAAAAAAAATTAGTAGATAATTAAGGGAGATTTTATGGCACTGCGGGTGTAGTAGAGAATATGGGATTGACAAATAATAAAATATTGAATAATTTGTTCACTGGAATTCCACGGATAATGACTATAAATGCATACATCTAGCTCCGTGTACTCTAAAAAATATTGAATTACTTTTAGAGACCCATTTTTTTCTTGTGAGACTTTGATAGTGTGAAATTCTAACACAGAGTGTGCAAAGAATTAATATTATAAAAATAGAAAACATAATTTATATTGTGTGTGTGAACCTTCATAAATACAATGGGATAATTCTTAAAACCATGCTCAAATAAAAAATATGTGACCATGGTTATGTATGGAACGTGGTGTTTACCCTAAGTGTGACATAAAATGAGTATGTGGGAGGTTTTTTGACTCATTGCTAATTGGGGGTACCTTTAGTGAGTTAATTTGTTATTAAAATAATTTATTCATTCATTTTTAATATGGAATAATTTTTATAAATATATGGTCATGGAATATTTTCTTGGTTTAGCATCATATTCTAAGAATCAACAAAAATCTCCCATTCCTACATCTGATGGAGTATCACCTTGAATGATGAATAAACATAGGATAAGATTTGATCTGGATGCAAAAAAAAGCGACGAAATATTTCTATAATTGGTGGATGTGTTCTTAATAAAATAAAAATCCATATTTGGGGTAGGAATCATCAATAGGTGTTCTTACATGCTAATGATTTAATTGATTGGGAAACAATTCCATCATTATTTAATTTTTATTCTTTTGGAGGATTTTCATGAGGCCAATTATTGAAATCTTTTTTAATTTTAAATTTTATTATAACACTAGAACTCAATAAATGATTGTTGACTAGGAACTCCTTCTCAAAGATGATTATAAAAAATTTGGTGCCTTTCTCCTAAATTTCTCTTCACATTTTTTGCCAGTATTGACCCATGGTTCTATTTTAAACATGAAAGATGGTAAAAATAACAATTGAACCCCTGAAACCATGATAGATCGTCAATAGAGGCATGCATTAGTGAACAAAGACAAGATTAGTTGTTTTTTGAGTCGAAGATTTTTAATTGGATGACATGTTTCCGATTAATTGATTGAGGAAGGATTCAGGACATGTGATGGTTTATGGGTTCACAAAAACTCAAAATAGAGACAAATTATAGAGAGAGGTGACTGAAATCCATGACCTACAACTAGATTAGACGTTTTGGGTTGGAGATTGGATATAATCAATAGAAGAAAAATTAGATTTATGGATGAGATTCTAATACTAAAAGCTGGTGAAAACATGACTACAGACCATCTTGAAGGAAGAGCAGAGAACGAGTAGCCCCCTTACCCATACAATATCCCATGTGATGCATCACATGGGTTTGAAACCCTGTGGAGTACATGGCCAGGTACACTGCTATGTACCCAAGTACGCAGACTTTTCCAGGTCACATGAGCAGTGCCCCATGGGAGGAAAAACAACACGTATAAAGTACATGGGGTCTAGTACACCAACACAGTGAGTAAGACATGTCTTGGTATTAGTTATACTTGTTACACAGAGTATTCCACCAACATTGTTTGTACTACAACATGGTATAGAGTCGCGTTCCATCCAGGAACATGGTCGGGTGGTGGAGCGGTACCACACACCTTCTGGGTCCCCTCACATATTGTGTGTTGGGTCCATTAGGCTAGATAACCTGAGAGGGGGGTGAATCAAGGTATGACAAATTAAAGAAACTTCCCCCTTTGATCTTATTTTGTTATTAGATGAAACCATATTCTCTCTCTCCTTCTTATTGCAGAGTATGAATGAATCTTAAATCATGCACATGACACATCAATTTTACTTGGTTCACCCTCACTGGGCTACATCCAAGGAGCATACACTAGAGATGTTTCGATGTAACAAATCTACTATAAGTGCTCTGTTGTTTACAAGTTTAGAGAAGACACACTATCCCTCTTGGTTTACAACCACTCACAACATGAATGCTCATTGATCTCTCAACTAAATTATTCTCACTTCATCTTCAGAATATCCACTCAGAGTTTATTGACTTATAGGTCTCTTCATTATCTTTAATAAAATCTGCATCCTTAACTGTTAATAGATTCTCTGTTGATGACACACTTTCACCCATAGATGAATCTCTCTTTTCACAAGGTGTACTGGGAAAACTCAAATATTTTGCGCAACCCTTACTACATCATGCACACAACAGTAATGCACTGCGTGCATGTTAACACTTTTTTCATGAAAACATTTTTTACATGCATCTTCAATCTTTTGCGCAACTCAACTCTTACGCGCAACATTCTTATCTTGCACACAACTCAAATTCTTTCACTCAACTCCCTTTGGGAAAAATTATTATGCAATCTAGTGCTTGGATTTTCTTTAGGTGTTGATCTCTTCTTAATAAAGGGTTTAATTTGTATTTATAGTCATTCTTGACCTATGCATGGAAGATTCAACTTTTATCGGGCAATTTCCCCTTCGAGCATCTAAAACCCTATTTGACGTCGCATTGGGAGTGCATGTTTTTTTCAGGCAACCTCATCTTTCATTCCATTTCGAAATATTTATCACACATCATGTATTTTCCATTTTTCAGCATTCTCCTCCTGAAACCCTCCATGTACAAAAGATTCTTTCACGCAAGTCCATCTTTCACGTACACCTTCTAATCATTTGCGCGCCACACGCCTTTTATATTTTTCAACATTCTAATCCCGAAAAAAGCCTTGCACTCATGTTTCAAAACCAGCATATATATTTCATAAAACTTCCTTTTCCAAAAAATTTTTTCCTTAATTTCCGATTTTGAGACCCAAAAATTTGGCAAACACTAATAAATTGTGCCACCTTAGATCTGTTCATTTTATAAGGAGTACATATCATCCATTCCTTTTCCATCGTTCTATGTCAACATAGGTTGTCAATATTATCTATGGACCTTGAAATATCACTATGAAACCCCCATTTGTCAACAAAATTAACAAAGTGGTTTTACATTTCAACAAGAACAACATGGATGTCCACATTTTCAACAAACACAATCACCACATAAATGATTTAACAATGCCTTGAGGGATTTTTTCCCAACATCGTGCACACATTGAAATATTTTGAGGAAAAAAAATAATATTTATATTATTCCTCTAAACTTAGATTTTGGAAAATTATTTTCCTATCATGATTGTCTTTATTTATAATATACGATGAATCCCTAGGGTTTGGACTACAATAAACTATGTGAAATATTCCTAGAATAATGTCTGATAAGGAAAATATCAATGAAATTTTTTATCTCACTGGATCACCAAGTCCTTTTTGAGTGTTACCTTCTAGTATGGAAAGGCAACGAAGTTCCTTTATGACCTACTTAGTTGACCCTCTAGAATACATGTGTTGTGGAAACCTCAGTAGATATCAAGTTATCCCTTGATAATTGCTAGGTAGTTTCATCCTTAATAGATGCAGATTTGACCATCCAACATTATTGTGCAGTGGCATCCTTGACAGATACCTAGCTGACCCTCTAGCAAGGATGGGTAGTGGAATCCTTGATGTATACTGAGTTGAACCTCCAACATATCTAGGTAGTGGTTTCCATAAATCATAACATGTTGAACATCCAATATATCTAGGTAGTTCCATCCATGAAGGATATCAGGATGACCCTCTAGTATAACCGTGTAGTGGATTCTTTGACAAATACTGAGTTGCCCCTCCAGCATCGATTGGAAGTGGAATCTTATAAATATTATATTGTGGAACCCCCTAATGTAATTGGGAGCAGGTCCTCTACATCAATTTTTTGATACTAATACTTTAAGTAATAATGATGAGGCCTAGTTATAATTGGACAGTTACTTATAGGAAGATGTATGAGATATTGGGCATCATTGATGGTCTTTGGGAACTATTAGATACTCTTATTATGGGGATGGAATGTGATATGGAAATCCCATTACTCTATTATTTGAGCTTCTTTAGATTGAGAATATATTAATATATCCTTCTATATCCACACCTCAGATTTTGTTACTCATATTCTAGAAGATGAGAATACATTTAAGGTATGCCACATGATTTTCATGTCTGGATTCTCATGGTTTTATGAGTCTTGTCACCGGCTATGGGGGAGAAAACTCGATGGGTAGTTCATTTACTTACCTTTTCAATCCCCTTATTCTTGGATGAGATTACATTCATTGTTGGTCTGTGTTGAGTTTAACTCATTCATTATACATTTTGTTATCTTCTTTCTTTTCCATCATATTTATTTTTTACTTCTCCCACCTTCATCTTTCGGTGTGTATTACTTGTGTATACACTCACCCCTACATTGGAATTTCCCACACATATCCTTTCTTATATATAAAATAGACATGTTGATCGTGACGTCAGAGGAGCTTAGGGATATGGGTTTCTTGGACCGCGTACGGTGCTCATAGATTCAGATTTTAGATTTGGTCTATCATAGATTTTATACATTTATAGTTTTGTCAAGTTGGGATATATTTTGGGTTGGTCAGGTATTTTTTCCCATTAATTTTCAATTTACATCACAATACTTTTGTTTTTTCAATAGGTTCATGAATGGTTGGTTTAAAGTATAGTTGTGTTAAATATTTTAATATTTCCCTATCTAATTTTTCATCGATATGGTTCTGTGTCTTCCTTCATGTACTTAGGAAATTCCCTCCAAGTGTTAGTTATTCCTTCAGTATCAGTTTCCATCCCCTATGTTATGGAGGCAGGCTGGGGTTTGTTTTGGCTTGAGTCCCAACTTGGGCCGTGCTGTGAAATATTCGTATTAGATCTATTTTGATCCTTGGGATTTTATTTGGCTAGTTCCCTTACAAATATTTTGTTGGGTTTAGGGAAATAGTATTGATGCATCTTGAGTTTGGCTATCAAGAACCAGAATCCAATGATGGTGTAGCGGCCGAGGTATGCTTTCCCTTGGACCTTGACTACCTGCCTTTTGACTTAACATGATTAGAAATTTATTTTAGTTATTAATTATACATGAATGAGATAGTACTGAGTCTATAACATTCCTTCCTGAGTCAGATTCCCTTTTTGTTGATATATATAAATATATATGAAAATATGATCATGGTATATCTTGATATATCATAGAATGCATCCACTACACCATCCAGGCATGATACGAGTTATAGTTTTTAATGTCAATTTGATGATTGATGATGCCTTTGTTCAGGATCCATCCCCTGACCCCTTTCTATGGGTGGGTAGGTAGTAGCACCTCCACCTATCGAGTAGAATATCATTCTAATAGAGTCTTCTGGGGATGTGTGTAGGCTTAACATGTTCTATGAGTTCTAGCATCAGAGACTATTGAGGTTCTATAGTGGGAAACTCTATAGGAAGATGAGTATGGGTAAGAGTTATAGGTTTGTATCTTTAGTCTTGTTCATACCCTCAATTATATGGTTGTTTTATGAGCATATTTTTTTCAATGGAGTAATTTTGTAATATAAGAGACTTTTTATATTGATTCATGATGATTTTACACTCACATGGAACAAAATTCATCAATTTTTCTATGAGGAAAACTACACATCCAACTTGTTCTCAATTTAGATTTATGAACTTGTGGAGCTGTATTAGGTATGGATAACAATAACAAAGTAAAAAATGAGGATAAAAATCACTAATTACTCCCTTGAAATGATCTGTTATGGATACTCTGATGATCATATGTTGATTAGGGAATCTTTATAGGGATCTATGATAGTGTAGTTACCTTTTAAATCAACACCTATGCTGGGGAAATTGAAAGAAAACCAGGGAAAAATAATTTCTGGTTAGAGGGATCTATAGAAGATGAAGCTCACAATGTGCATCAATGAGTTGTGTCATCTATTGCAACTAGCAGACTCCATTCGGTGAGATCTTAGTAAAGGAAGACCTTTAGTGATAATGATCAGGTATGTGGTCTTGTGGTATAGGGGAAACACTAAGCACCACAGTATCCTGGAAAGGGGTGGTCTTTTAATTGTGATGGGAGAGGCTGCACAGTGTAAGACTGCCCGACTATATGTGATAAGAAGTATAGGTAGATAGCTGATGTACTGACACGACATATGCAGCACCATGATTAGGGATATCCAAGGTGAGGACATGGTGGTCCGTAGGGAGGTGGATCTATAAGTGGAGTAGTATGAGCTATGGGTGGTGGATTACTCTATGATATCCTTCCACAACCACCACCTGGAATCCCATTTCAGGATTTTGGAACTGGAGGCCAGTGCTGTAGACAGCAATAGGCTTTGGATGTTTATGATTCTGCATCGCAGAAGATGTTAGGAGGGATCATTTATATGTTTTCTAAATTTTCTTCAATTTAAGTTGACATAGGTTCCATTAATTCCTACATATCTATATTTTGAGTGCTAGAGCTAGGTCTCCCAGTTGAGGTTCTATCCGATTAGCTTCATTTTGAGGATCGTAAAGGGAACAATTCTTCTATCTATTTTATCTACAAGTAGTGAGTGTTATCGCTTGTTGGAGAGAGGCTCTCATTTGAACTTATGGTTCTCAATATGTAAACCTATAATTTCATCATGGGTATCATTTTTTTTCTTGGTCCAATCCTAGATTAATTACCACCATAGAGAATTTAGATTCCAATGCACTAATGGGATGAGATTTTCACTTTATGGAAGGAGAGATCCCATGACATGGAGAGTGGGTTCAATTAGTAGGAGGCTAAGTCCCATCCCACAACAATTAGTGATTATATCCATTAGTGAAACAATTTCTTCAGGTTTCTAGGTTCATTCAGCTATGGAGGACTACATGTAAGTCATCCTTGATTATATTTTGGGACTGCATCTGAGGTTCAGGATGGTTTTTTTCAATAACATTCATCACAAGACCACCAATATATCTAATAAAGAATATTCTATGGCCCATAAAAATATCCAATAACAACAATTGGAGTTAGAGGACCTTCTACCAAAATGTATCATCTGAATTATTGTTTCCCTATAAGCATCTCTAGTGTTGTTCATGAAAAAGTTGGATTCGAACTTATGGATTAGCGTACATTATCATTTCTAGAAACATGCCTTGATAATGAATAATTAACCATTTCCAAGAATTTACATCATCCTTGACTAGTTGTGAGGGGTGAGATGGTTCTAGAAGATATATATCAAGCCTTTTTTTAACTAGTTGAGGGATTGTAAGGATTATATTCCATAGTTGGAATTCATATGTCACTATGGACACATGAATTCATAGTGATTCCCTTTAGTGTGTATAATACCCTTACCGTGTTTAAGGATTTTATGAACTTGGTCTTACAGCCATACATGGACCCATTTTTTGTTGTCTTCATTGATGATATACTCTTTTAATTTTCATAAGAGTTGGAACATGAAAAGAAATTGAGGATGGATCTATATTTGATTTGAGATCCCCAGCTTTATTAAAATTAATCGAAGTGTCAATTTTGGATTCATGACATTCACATTATGGGGATTTTCATTTCTGAGCATGTCTTATATATAGGCCCAGAAAATAATGAAGTGATGCATGATAGAGAGAAATCAAAGAGTGTGTTGGAGCTGTGGAGATATCATTATTTTGTAGGGTACTAAAAGATGTTTTTGGTAGACTGCTCCATAATTTAATCCCCTTTGACCACCCTAACATGGAAATTTCATCTTTTTACCAATTCTATGATGTTCCAGCGAGCCTTTGTGAGTTGAGGCTTAGATTGGTGAGTTCTCCAATGTCGATACTATAAGAGGAAGGTATGGAGTTCATAGTGTATTAACAGTCCTTAGTATATAAGCTCTACTACATGTTCGTATAGTGGCAGCCAGTAATCTCATACTTGTCAAGGAAGTTGAGACCCCACTACTAGAACTATAGAAATCAGGACCTATATCTATTTTATATTGTATTTTCCCTAATAATTTTGATGACATACCTTCTAGAGTAGTTCATTATGTCCTACTCAGACCAGTAGAGTCTCATGTACATCTTCATATAGAATTACCTAAACATGAGAATGTGATTATGGTTGTAATTCCTACAAGAGTATGACTTTGAGATAGTCTATACCCCAGGGATATGAAATAGTGTATAATATTACCATAGTAGGTAGTATTGGGATATCTTAGAGAAGGTGGATTTAGAGTATATGGCCTCTTTGTAGGTGACCCTAGTGGATCATGAGGGTACAACATTTCTTAATTAAAGGTGTTGAAAAATCTATTTATCAAGTATATAATAAATTCCAAGCTATGAGACATCGAATGTGAGTTCGTATGTGATCATATAACCACAAGAGACTCACTATATGTATATTATGAAGGAGGTAATTTTGGAATCTTATCCTATGGTAGGACAATGGTTCTAGTCACTTTGTTGGAGGATGTGATGAAAAGAATCCACAATTCTCCCCTAGTTGTACATCCTGGTGTGGGGAAGATGTACAAAGACCATCCATAGATGTTCTGGTGGTCTGACATGAGAGGTAGCGTAGCTGATATTTTCTCCTAGTATCTTACTTCTCAGCAGGTGAAGGATGAAGAACATGTTCAGGCATGATTCATTGATCCCATTTCAAACCTAAATTGGAAATAGGAAAACATATCCATGGATTATTTCATATGGATTCCATGCATAGTGAATGGACATGAAACCATCTAGATGATAGGTGACCAACTCATGAAGTCGTAAAACTTACAATATATTAGGGAGAAATGTTCAGTGGAGATTTTGGGGAAGTTCTATGTACATGAGATCGTTTTACTTCCCGGGGTTCCTTGGGGACGGTCTTCATCTTTAATGTGATATTGAAATCACGATTTTGGAGTGACCTACAAGAGGAATTGGAGATCTAGATGGGAATTAGTAGAGCCCTTCACCCCACAATGATGGGAATATTGAGTGCATGACATGTGTGTTAGAGAATATGTTTAGGCAATCATGTTAGACTTCAGCCAGTGTTTCGAAGATCATATCCCATGGTGGTGTTTTCATACAACAATACATATCACAATACCATTGGCATGTCACCTTTTGGGTAACTATATAAGAGACTGATTTGGTTACCCTTATGCTTGATAGAGAATGGAGATACATCACTAGTGGGTCCAGATATGGTTAAGGTGACAACAGAGAAAGTCCAAGTCACATGTGAGTGGATGAGGATGGAACATGGAAGATATAAGTCATATGTAGATCATCATTGTAATCCCTTCAAGTTAGATCCTAGAGACCACACATTCTAGAGGGTCTACCCACTATAAAGATTGTGGAGGTTCCACCTAGAAGGAAATCTATCCTTGAGTTTCATCATGATATTCGAGATCATGGAGAGGGTTGGTGAGGTTTATTACCACCTCACCCTACCCCCATAGTGAGATCAGGAGCACAACATCATTCACATGTTTCACCTGAGGCATTATGTGCATGAACCCATGCACATCATTTATGGAGGTGATAGAAAAATCAAGGATGGATCCACATTTGAAAAGAACTAGGTAGCGATCAAGGATCGACAAAAGAGGACCCTGCATGGATTGACCATCCCCATGTTCCTAGTTTTTTGTAAACACATGAATGTAAAAGTGAGTTTCCTGAAGTGGGAGATCCATGATCAAGATCAGTATCATGAGTTTTTTCTTTTTTTCTTTTAGGGATGAAAATATTGATGGAGGGAATGTTATAGAGACTCATTTTATTCTTCTTATTAATTTTTAATATTATACAATATATTTCCATGAATAGGAATTGAGACGAAATGTGATTCTGAGGCTTGGTATGCCAAGAAGTTATTTTATAAAAATATAAATATATTTCATATTGTATGAAAATAATTTAATAAGGAAATTAGATTTCTATTAAATGGAATATCATATCAGAAATATGAGACCATGACTTTGTCTATGATGCATTTTTACCCTAGGTACGATAGAAAATGAGATAGTGTGGGGTATTCAGACTCCTCTCTCATTTTCAGTATGTTCAATGTGTAAAATAATTAATTTATTAATTAATATTTTTTACATTCAAAATTTTTCATAAATAAATCATAATTCAAATGTTTTTAGCATTATCCTTATAATCCTAAAATCTCCAATGAAACTTTATTTCCTCCATCCATTGAAATATCACCTCAGATGTTGACAAAACACTAGATCAGATAAAATCTGTATGATGAGAATGCAACAACTCCCGTAAATCAATGGATGATGTGTTCTTCATCAATGAATGTTCCATAATAAAGGTTGGATTTTTCTATTGTAAATTTTATACCCATTTGATTTAAAATATTTAGTATATTTATCGTAATTATTCAATATGTATCCTTTCAAAACCTTTGCATGTGACCATGTATTGAAATCCTATTTATGTTTAGTTGGATTATAAATCCCAATCCAATTTCTTGATTTTTGTAAAATAATTCTTATCCAATGGTGTATAAAAATTTGTTTTGGTACCATTAACCCCAATTAGTACTGTTTGTCACTGGTAGGACCCCATAGTACCATTTCGACCATGATGATCTGTACCAATCCCGAACAGACTATCAAAATTTGGATGGATCGACCAAAGAGGTATGTATTGGTGAATTAGGACAATATATGGGTTTTTTTGTAGGTAATGGATGATCGTTTGGATGATCAGTTGTCCATTAATTGATTACGTATGGCTTCAAGACATGAGGCTAAATACAGGGTCACACGAACTAAAACCCAATAATATTTCCAATATTCTCCAAAACGAAAGGCATAATGAGTAATTCAAGTGGGGGAAGATGATATGAAAACTATAAAAAAAACTAGCTACACACCATGTACCAAGATGAAAATACATCATATATCCCCCAAGGTAGAGGTGGCTAGTGTTTTGGAGATGTTAAGGATAAAATGACATGGGCTCATCCTAATAACCATATACCACTTCAATAAATGGGAACCCATGTGATTGATAAAACTAGTGGGAAACCATTTAGAGTACATATCTAGGTAGAGGGTTGTTGATCCGACTACAAGAATATGGCCAACTCATTTGGATATAACCCCATGTGAAAAAGTATTCCATGTATAGAGTACACATGGTCTGATACACAAACATGATGATTAGAGCATTACCATGTCTCAGTTATCCAGGCCATGTCATGTATTCCACCTACACGGAGTGTACTAATATATGAGTTGGAGACATGTTCTATCTAGAGATGAAGTCATGTTGTTGACTGGGACCACAAACCTTATATGTCCCCTCCAACGTTGTGTACCTCATGTACCATTATGAAGAAACTTAAATCCTCTATATCTATTTTTTTTAAATTTTATTTTGGCTTGTGAGTTGCATAACCTAGGAATTTCACATTTATAAGGTGATGCTTCCCTCGGTGATGGACTATGAGATACATTGTGAAATGTTCCGAGAATGGCACCTTATAGTTAGAGTAGGACACTAAAGGGGGTGCTGAATTGAGTTCCTATAATAATTTCTATCTACAATGATTATTTAAAAGATCCCAAATTTGAAATAAAAAATTGTCCACTTACGAAAATTAAATGATTTATAAATGTTATGATATTTTAATCGACATCTCAAAGAGTGATTAGATCATAGTTAAAACAATATGGATTAATATTTAAACTTTTAAAATCAATCTACTATATAAAATTATAATATAAATAGTACATTAGAATAAATAGAAAATTAAATTAATGTTTATTTTTTGAATAAACAATGAAGAGAAAACTAAACTTGCAATAATACAGTAGAAATAAAATAAGAAGGTCAGTCTCAAGCAGAGACTTAATCCTCCCCACATGGTAATCACCTGCCACTAAGAAGTTTATATATATATGATTTGACCCACAACCTGTATCAGGTAAAACAACAATATAACGATATTTATAGGCCAATTTTAGATCTTCCATAGTTTGTAGGAAGTTTTAAAACAAACAGGCCATGTAGGGACCTCTTCAACTGTTTTTTGTGGGAGTGTAGGGTGTAAAAATAAGGTTTGTGAAGATATCAGTGTATCATTGGCTTTTTCACAGGATTCAATGTGTGTTCATATAATAAAGGAAAAAACACTAATCATAATGTAAAAATAATAAATAAGATGATAAAAATATAGATAATATAGTTTATAAGGCTCTCTATGATTGGAAATGCAGTGAGAGGATTCTTGATTTATGTTGAAATATAGCTCTACTGGAATTTTTGATGTAGACCAAAAAATAGAGTGTTGTGAGTGCTTTTGTCTTCCCATTCTAGTGAGGTATATTGATTAATTTTCGATAAAATATCCTTTATTAGTTTTTCATAGTGAAACAATCATCAGTTTAAATTATTAGTTGTTTCATTATGTTTCTATTGTTAGAGTTCTCGAATTTATCAACCACATGATTTTTTCATCTAAACCAATTTCCTTGCTTTGATATCTTAACTTTTAAATACACTTTAGCAGACAATATTCATGATCTTAATCACATCCTGGTACCTCATACCTCATACTATAGACTGTAATTGATTAAATATTTTCTACAAAATATTGAAAAAGATATTAATATAAATGGATGTATGAAGTTTCATAAATGTGAATGTTAGAAGTAAATTTGAATTTAAATGGAAAAGTAGGACTTCACGATGTCTCTACATTGTAGGTTAAAAATGGTGTCTTGGACTTAATGCATCCTGCAATTAGGAATGGTGAGACATGTGTCAGTGACTCAAGATTAGTAGGTCTTTATGGAGGTAGTTCGACTTCATTGTGACTCATGTTATCAGTATCTCATATAGTAAACTCATACAGAGTGAAAATTATAATTCCATCTATAATTAAATATTTTTTTAGGTAGATTTAATGTTGACTCATCAATCAGTAGCTAAATGCAATGGTTTTTTGTCCTTTTTAATAAAATTTGAGTAGATTTGTTGGTAGTTTAAACAATAATGACTCAATTCATTGCTATCTTGAGTGAAGTTGTCTCATCCTTTGTAAGAATTCATAATTTTTTATTATGGTGAGAAAACTGATAGTGATACATATTATAGGTAAGTCTGTGTCAAAGGTACCTCATAATTAGCCATTTTTATGTCATCAATAAGATTTCCAATAGTGATTCCACCTTAACGGTGACTTATAATTAGTCAAATTTTGGAAACCATTATTATTATGTGAAATAATAGTAGAATCAATTAACAATATTGGTAAAAATGACTAAACAATATATAAAATAATTGTAATTAATTAATAATAATTTGTGAGAACTAAAACTAGAGGAGGCCAAAGATTTTGAATTAGGAAATACCTGATGAATAAAATGATCGGACTAGATCATTGGGACCTATCTGAGTTGTACCCTCTAGTGGGGTTATCCAGTGGAATTACTCAATATCCAGACCATGTAGACCCTATATCATGGATTGGAAGTGGAATCCTTAATAGATATTTGGGTGACCCTCTATCTTAGCTAGGATTTGGAATCCTCGGTAGATACTGAGTTGTCCCTCAAGCATATCTGGGAAGTGGCGTCCTCAACAGATATTGATTTGACCCTCCAACATAGTTGGGTAGTTTCTTCCCTGACCAATACCTAGTAGGCCCTCTAGTATATCTAGGAATTTGAATTCTTGATGGATAATATGTTTACCTTCCATCATAGATAGGTAGTGGATTCCTCAATATATACTATGTTTACCCAATTGAATAGCTAGGCAGTGGAATCCTCAATGAATTCTTAGTTAAACCTCCACTATTATTAGGTGACGGAATCCTTGACATCTTATAGAGTGGAACCCATGGCTTACTGGGGTCTGGGTACTCTACTTCGAGTTTGTGTCCCCATAACTATGTGTAACAATGTAAAGGCATGGTTATCATTTGATTGTTACGTTTGGTTAAATAGGTTAGATGATGGGAATCACTGACTATCATTTTGAAGTATTAGCTTATCTTCTTCATGTCTAGAACTGTGTTATTGGGATGCACTTTCTCTCTAAATTGGGATTATTTTGACATATTATATATATATATCCTTCTATATCCAAACCTTTTATTTGGTTACTCTCCTTCTAGGGGAGGCGAATATGCAAGGGGTATGTCATGTGCTTTCTGTTTCTAGCCTCTCTGGGTTGGATGAGTATACTCTCCTGCCATAGGTGGGGAAGACTCTAAGGGGTAGTTCATCTACTCTTATTGTCTAAACCCTTGAGTTAGGAAAAAATTTCATTTATTATTCAATGGTGATGAGATGTAATATTTCACTATAACATGTTATATCTGTTGTCCTTCTCCCCATATTGTATCTCATACTACACCCCCTTTACCATTCATGGTGTCTTAATGGGAATATATATACTCACCCTTGCATGGTATTTTCCCACACATGTTGTGTCCTTTATGGATGATGGATAAGTCAACCGTAACATTTTAGTATCTTAGGGATATAGGGTTCTTGGACTTCTTTTGGTGTTCATAGCTTAGGATTCAGGATCTAGGCCCTATCAACATTTCACTTTTCTAGTTTTCTCGGGTTTAGACATATTTGTGGTTGGTCTTGTATTTTTTCCATCACATTTTAGATTGCACTACAATACTTGCATACTATCTATAGGATCATGAAATCTTGGTTTACTTTATAGCAGTGTTACCTATTCTACTATTTCCCTATTCACTATTTCTATAATATGATTTTTTTGTGCGTGTTCCAGTACATAGTCAATTACCTACCCATGCTAGTTATTCCTTCGATGATAGTTGATATCCCCTGGACTATGGATGTGGTCTTGTGTTAGTTTCTACTCAATACCTTACATGGGTTAGGTCATGAAATTTTTACTTCATAGTTCCATCAATTTTACTCTCCCATATATTTATCTGTTCTGAGGCGTTTTTGCAGTTTTTAGGGGTGACTCATAGAATATATGTTCATATAATGTGATAGTTCCCCTTTCACCTACATAATTATTCAATAACATTTTATAATAACCTTCAATATATAATGTATTATGATTCCATTATATTAATATAAATTGAAAACACACCTTTCAGGTTTTTTTTATTAAAATTTTATTTATCTACTCTAATTACTTCTTTATATTTACTCATTATGATATAGAATTAATGTCTTTGTAATTTTATTCTATTATTTCTAATATTTTTTTTAAATATTTTCATATCAACCTTTATTTGAAAAAAATATTAATATTTTTGGCTATGATAATTCATTATTCCTTTTATAGTTGAAATATTTCCAATTCATTTTTTACCCTTTTCAATTCTATACCATGATAATGTAAATGATTTTTTTTCATTTCATTTCTATTTCCTTTTGTGACTCTTTTTTTATCCATTTTATAACCTATATTTTAATGATTATTATATCATATATATAGTATATTATAATCCATTTTACATATTATCTTTATTATATTACCCATTTCATTACATTTTTTACCTCTTCAAAGTTTTTTAATATGTTTGTATGGTCCAATTAACCGAATACATTATGCATGTTCTTTTATATATGCGATGTTGTTGAAATGAAATCCATATTAAGGGATTTATCCATAATTACTTTTTCCTTTCCATATTATAAACAATTCAACATTATAATTTTTTTTATTAGTACCTATCCATCAACATTCTACCATGAGAATAATCCTCGACCACAAAACCATCCCATGTGTCTAGGAAGGAATAATTATAACTTGTATTTTTAAACATTAATTTAAGGATAATGAAGGGGATACACAATAATTTTTTCTTTTCAAAGATATATCATGTGTTATGTTCATTTTATATTAGGGTACTAATAGAATCATTTCATTGGATTATCATATTTTGAGAATATATATCAATGTTACATTAAAAATATATTCATAAAACCATTTTAAAACATTATTATAGTTGTTACACTTATTGTATACCTTATATAATTAATATATTAAACATTTATATTTTCATTAAATTTTATTCCCCAAAAAAGCCTAATTCTCCATTTACTTTGGAATTACTTGATTGAAACTCACAGTCATACTCATAAGTTATTGGTAAATACGGTGATACATTATGAATTTTTTATGTTTATGCTCTTTGGGATATGTGTTAAAAATTGTATTATGGGAACATTTTCAGAAAAGATGTACTAGAAATATAACTATCCAATATATGGTCAATGTTTTATCTCTAGTGATACAGTGTATGTGGAATGATTATGATACCATGGTATAGGAAGATAACCTTTTCACTAAATCCATTTGGACACTAGGAAATTTGTTTTTATCCTCATCATTAGAGGTCTTTGACCACATTCTTATGATTTTATAGATTACATGAATTAAATATGTGAGATGATTTAATTATGAATCATATATTACATATTAATCATTACCATTATCCCTCTTATGATTATTCGATCTCTTTTGAGAAATCATTCTCAACACATTAATATTATTTTTATTACACGTAATGATTATCTAAGATCATAATTTTTCTTATGAATTCTAAAATTACTAGGAAATAACTAATAATATAGAGAATATAAAAAAATGGAATCTTGATTATATCATTATGTTGTTTTAAATAATTAGTGATATATTATTTTATGAATTTTTTTTTTATTTAAAAAAGATATTAATAATAAAAAATTTAGGGATTCTTTTGTATATTAAATAATTATTAACACATAATGAAAACATGTAATTATAGAACCATATTTGGGAGTGTGGGTCCAGGGAATATCAATCAACATTTATGATTACATAAAAGAATTGTAAAATGTAAAAACATTATACATCCTTTGAATATATTTCATGTAATTGAGGAAACTTTTATAAATTAAATTCTATTTTTAATGAATAAATTAATTGTTATGAAATGTATTTATAGAATAAAAATTCATTATATACCATATTTTTATTCTGTAACATTATATAACATGGAAGTTATTTTTCTATCAAAATCAAATGACCAAATATCTTGATAATTGTAATAGCCCGAGATTTAATGAAAAATATTATTTATAATTTTATTAATGTCTTGTGTTGTACGCTACATAAAAAGGAGCTTGCACAACATGCATCTTTGACTTACCTTGCATTACACGCAATCACAACTTTCCTCGATAGCGTGTGTAGTACGCAATATTGAGTTTCACGAAACAACGATATGCTATTAAAATATTATTAAAACTAGCCGTTATGAATAATAATAACCACTTTTTGAAATTTTATAAATTTTATTTTTCAAAATGGACTTCATTTTTGGATTCGGAATACCGAAATTAGCCTAGGGTGAAATTTTGGTATTTTTCTGAAAACTTTCAATTTTTGATGAATAGTGAAACCACTAAGTGGTAGGTTAAAAACTGAATTTTGCATAAAACATAATTTTACCGCTTCTGTGAATGGAATTTAGAAAATCCGACAGACACGGTTGATATCAGTAAGTAAAATGTGGTTCAATGAGACAAAAAATTTTTTTGGTGAATAGTAACTTTTTACTTTTTTTTACCACGGTTAATAGTAAATAGGGTAACTAAGGGTAAATATGATATTAATATTACCCTAACACATGTTCTAATTCTATTGGATAAGTGTAATTCGACCAAAAACAACCTTATGAATATAATATGACCATTTATGTCCACTTGGATTAGATTATGACATTTAATATTATTTTATTTAATGAATAGTTAAAATAGTTAATATCAAAGTTTAATAACTAAAACATTTTTAATATGGGGTTATACATAAGATAAATTCGACTATAAATATTCATTAGAAAGCTAAAAATATTTCCTACATAATTATATTTTATTTATAATTTTTAGACTTTTATAAATTAATTTATTTATGACACAACGATGATGCAGTAATTACCCTTTTTAAGGAAATATTAACATAATTGATGTTATAAATGCTCAAATGAATGTAATTTGAGACTTTCTATGAGTTCCACTAATTTTTTAGGTTACTATGATATATTAGTGTTTATTTAATCAACTTGTTTCGAACATATAATTCTTTTATGACTTTCACAAAAATCATATATCAAATAGTGTCAAAATTGACACAAAATAGTTTTTAAATAAAATATTATATTATTAATTGTTATTTTATTCCTAAAAATCTACGGTTCGGACAAATGACTTAGATAAGGATATATATATTAATAATAAACAATTTGGAGTTCGTTTGGCATGTTATAGTAAGTGTATTAACCATACAGTGAAAGAAAACAAAAAGACACGGTAAAAGTTAAATTATTTAACTTAGAGTTAAATCTAATTGATAAGGTTAAAATAATACCCTAAACTTGTATAAATCCTATTGGATGATAGGATTTCGACCCATCCCCACTTTAGCTTCAAAATAAGACCCTTTGGAACCATTATAAACCGATTTTGACTTTAATATAAAATAATATTTTGAGATATTCCTTAGGTGCCCCTCTCCTCCCTTATAAAAGGACACCTCCTCCCCCTCCTCCTCACAACACTTTGAGAACTCAATATCGTCCAAACCCTGCCAAAATCTCTTCTCCACTTCCCTAGAAACATCCTAGAGGTTCTGGTCTTCCTCAAAGACCAATTTTTGTGCCCTAAGAGGAGGTCTCAAAGAGGCGCTTCAAAGAAGAGGTAATTACCGTTACCAATTCTTTCATCTTTATTTCTTCTTCCACTTCTTCTTCTTAGGATGTTTCATTATGAAGTAATAACATCAGTATCACTCATATACTGATATGTTATTATAAGTATGAAACAACCCTATTTCACCATCTATCCATCCTACGGAAAAAGAAATCACCACGCGTGCGTACGTACGGAATACCGTCTCCACGCCGTGGTGTAATCTATTTTCCACCACCACCTTACATTGATGGGTATAGTGGTGTAAAGAATATCTATAGATAGTTATTACAACATCATATTGATTCTGATATATTGTATAATCCACTCCAATTCAATTCAATATTTATGGAAATGATATCATCGCTCGTGCGTACGTACGGACTACCGTCTCCACGACGCGATGAGATTCATTCTCCATGTTAACCATTTAAGAATTATTATAAAGTATATATAAGAAATAATAATGAAATATATGACATTATAAAGCTACTGGATTTATGTATATATATATATATGTATGTCATCTACTTACTTCCATTCGAGACAACAAGGAAACGAAAACAGCGTTCATGCGTACGTACGGACTACCGTCTCCATGAACGGTGTTTTTCATTTCATTTATCTATCTATTATATATATATATACTGAATATATATGATATATAAATCATATTTTATATTCTGGAAGTAAGTAAATCATGATATAAGTAATAATAATGTCAAGAACAACAAGTCAAAACACCTACGATAAATGAAACGATTTTACCCAAAACGCTTCTTTAACATGGAATTTACAAAGGAACGGGTAATATAATGTCATAAGTGAACCATATATGATATCATAACAGTGAATATGATTCTGGAATAAGTCAATAACATGATTTAAATCATTATACAGGAGGTTCGGACACTTACAAAGCAAGTCGGACCTAAGGTAAGGTAAATATCACAATCTCACTTTTATCCGAGATTGTTTTTACTTTGGTAATTACTGGGGTGTATTTTATCATCCAAATCCATGTTTCATCAATATGTAATCCAACTACAATTGTTTAAATCCAATTTTACCCTTCGGTGAGTTTTTAGTAAAAGATATGAAAGAAATCTTTTGTCATTTTTCGTACGAGGTACTTTTTTAACTTTTCCGACAAAAGTACGAGAATAGTGTTTTTTTTAACTTATACGGCATGAATGGATTTTTAATACATTATTTCCAAGAAGCTTCCTTTACAAGTTTTCAAGTTTATTTTTAATCAACTTATATTAGTTTTTAATTGTATGACATGTTAAGAAAGGAAAATGTTTATGAAGTAAAAAGGATATTTTCCTCAAGAATAGATTTCAAGTGTTTTATCAAAATTATTTTCCATCTAAGATAATAAAGGGTTCTGTTTCTATCCCTATTATTACATGGTTTTGATTATGTTGTGATGGAAATATTTTTATGAATTCCTTTATCTTATATGAATTTTTTTATGATGTCATGTTGTTTAAGAATCCCATTTTTATTACATGGGTTATGCAATGATGTATGATTTATGATTTTGTGGAACACATAAGAATAGTATCATTATGAGATGGGTGGGACCTATATCTCCCTCCAATGCATTGGGTAAGGATTTTATATCTCATGAGATAGACATGGCTGAAATGGTAGGTTATACCGGTTCAGTGAAACAGGACTGAAACGAGGGTTACTCGATTCAGAAAGGGACTTTGTCCACTAAGATAATCTTGGAAATGAGTCTTGACTAACAAGAAATGATTCTATATGATTATGTGTGTATGCCACAAAGTTTCATGTTTTATGTTATGATTATTGTGATTAGATTTCACTGCCATGATTTACCCCATGTTATGAAATTATGATCTCTTTTGCAGGTTAAGATTTCCAAAAGTTATGTGCTTATGTATATGATGTGATTGATATTTCTGTTGTTTACCCTTACTGAGCATTTGAGCTCACCCTTTTATGTTTTCTTTTTTCCCAGGATATAAAGAAAGGTTTTAGGTAAAAAAAAGGAAGATCTTTAAGGGAGATGTTGAAGATCTTTCACCACGATTAGAAGATTTTATTCCGAGTTTCCAAAGACACTAAACTATTACGATCCTTGTGTGTGTGTTTTTGTTATATACTAAGTATTCTGCAAAAGTAATGTAATGTCCATGTACGTCAGGCTTCGGGTCTCTACAGTTGGTATCAGAGGAAAGGTTTAGTCAACCTTTGGAAACTAGGATGCGAAAACGTTAGTGAGATCCCTAGAGATATTTCTACAGTATGTCTAGGGATGTCCCAAAGGATAAGTATACATATAGGATATAGTCCTAGAACTACAGTAACGATCTTATAATTTAACCTAAGATGTTAGATATTGAAGGTACTCCCCCTTTATTATGTTGTTTTCCCTAGCATGATTTTTTCCTCTCACACTATTCTTTTTGGGTTTTAGACGATGGCTGGAACCTGAAGGAACCGTGTTGATCAATGCAATGGACAATGCAATGATTGTCCTCCTGAACAAACAAATGTTATGGGAGATGGAGTGAAAAATCTTATTGCTATACTTACACAAGCTATGAATCATTCTGGACTACCAAATGAGCAGAGAAGGGAACAATATTCTATTGAGTCCTTCATGAGGCAACGCCCACCTTCTTTTAGTGGGTATTCCGATCCACTTGTTGCTGAACAATGGATCAGTACTACTGAAAAGATATTTTCAGTTCTTCAATGTTCTGAACATGATAAAGTCATCTTAGCAGTATATCGTTTGGAAGGTGAAGCTGATCAATGGTGGAATCTTATCAAGAATACGAATCCAAGAGATGAAATTGAGTCCATGTAATGGGACGAGTTCAAGAACTTATTTTTCAATATGTACTTCCCTCTTATTCTTTGAACAAAGATGGAGAAGGAGTTTCTTGAACTAAAGCAAAAGGATGATGAATCTGTTGGTATATACGAAGCGAATTTTACAAGACTTGCAAGGTATGCATCTGGCATTATCATCCAACCTGAAAGTAAAGTTGATCGATTTTTCAGTGGCTTAAAACCAAGTCTTAGAAGGGCATTAGCTATAAGAGACATTAGTAGCTATGAAGAAATTGTGCGTTGTGCTATCAAGGTAGAAATGGAAGTTGGTGTTACATATCCATCTCATGGTTTTGACAAGAAACGAAAGATGGAGTTCAAGGAGAAATCTCAAAATAATGGTGAAAAGAAGATGAGTGTTTCCTTATGCACAAAGTGTGGAAAGAAGCATGGTGGAGATTGTCTTAAAGGGACTTGAAAATGTTTTAAGTGTGGAAAAGAAGGTCATCGAGCAGCTGAGTGTCGAAGTAATGGAAAAAGGGTTTCTAATGATGTGAATAAAGTAAACACTACAGAGAACGCACCACCAACACTTCAATGCTTCAAGTGCAAGGAAATGGGGTATTATGCTAATAAATTCCCTAATCCAAGGGTTAGTGATGATCAACATGAGCAACCACTGAAGGCAAAGGACAAAGGGAAGTCACATGCGATCACTATTGGCAATGTTGAATGTGACAACGATGTGGTGGAATGATTAAGTGTTTATGTAATGGGATTCCAAAATAATGTTGTATCATGGAGTATGGGAATATTTATGTATTGGTCTAATGTGGTATTCAAAGTGATTGAGATATTATGCGCATAATGAAGGGAAAACGAGAAAATGAAATGTTTAACAGTATTCATGAGCTCATGATTGATATAAGGACTAAGTGATATCATGGTTTGAGTATATAGAATTTTGAGGATTTTGGTATGTGGAAAGTGTTAAATTTTAATTGCATTCATGTTTTCACTAAGGTATTCAAGAGAATACATGATTAAGAACTTTGAATGTTTGGAATGTGACCAACAAAACATATCTTATGATATATGGGGATCAATGATGGTATTAAATCTCTGGTAATCGTTTTCACTATGTTATGAGAGTGGACTACAGTATTATGGATAAGCCTAAAGATTGGAATGGATTATGTTGGACATAAGTTAGTATTGTTTAAGAAGTTTTTTCTATATTATTGATGGGATGTTATAGTAATATAGTTTTAGAAAAAGGACAACCTGCAGGACGGGCGACAGCCCATCGCGTCGGACAAGGATGTGGGAATCGAACCCACAACAAAAGTGCGACTGGCCTTTATCGCCTGCCACTGGCCTACAGGAAGTCCCTGTTTAGTAGAAGCTAGTTTTATTATATTAAGAAGTATGATATATGAAGTATAAGTCCATTTTAGGGACCATATATTATTAATCTCACTATAGAACGACTTATGTATATTTAATAACTTTTTGCTAATCTTTTGTTTGAGACAGATGGAATGACCCGTCATTCCCTCACAAGATCTGCTAACACTTCACGAATAACAAATTCAACTTCATTTATTTAGGAGATGAAGTGGAAATTGTTAAAGGCACGAACAACAGTGAGATTGTACCAAAATAAAGTAAGTATTTATTCTAATTCAAACTCTTCAACTTTAGGGAAACGATCTTGAAAACCAAAAATGTTGTCCTAGTGCTCTTATATCTGATGAATCAGATGGTACCTTAGATTGTCACAAATTTATGGCTTTGTGATTGCTGGCTTTTCCATAGCCATGTTCTATACCACTCTCCATCAGAACATGATGGTTAGATTTCTCTTCCATATCCATATTTTCACCTATGTGGAAACCTAGTGATTAGTTTATTTGGTTAACCGTTACATTTCATACATTTGTTTTTAAAGATTGTTTTTGATATTCCTTTTTACGATGTGGGTTTCTATTAAAGAAACTTTCGATTAGTAAACCATTTATAACCCCGACGAATTTCGAGGGCGAAATTCATTTTAAGGGCGGTAGAATGTAACAGCCCGAATTTAATGGAAAATATTCTTTATAATTTTATTAATGTCTTGTGTTGTACGCTACACAAAAAGGATCTTGCACAACATGCATCTTTGACTTACCTTGCATTACACGCAATCGAAACCTTCCTTGATAGCGTGTGTAGTACGCAATATTGAGTTTCACAAAACAACGATATGCTATTAAAATATTATTAAAACTAGCCGTTATGAATAATAATAACCACTTTTTGAAATTTTATAAATTTTATTTTTCAAAATGGACTTCATTTTTGGATTCGGGATACCGAAATTAGCGTAGGGTGAAATTTTGGTATTTTTCTGAAAACTTTCAATTTTTGATGAATTGTGAAACCACTAAGTGGTAGGTTAAAAACTGAATTTTGCATAAAACTTAATTTTACCACTTCTGTGAATGGAATCTCGAAAATCCGAAAGGCACGGTTGATATCAGCAAGTGTAAAGTGGTTCAATGAGATAAAAATAATTTTTTGGTGAATAGTAACTTTTTACTTTTTTTACCACGGTTAATAGTAAATAGGGTAACTAAGGGTAAATATGATATTACTATTACCCTAACACATGTACTAATTCTATTTGATAAGTGTAATTCGACCAAAAACAACCTTATGAATATAATATGACCATTTAGGTCCACTTGGATTAGATTATGACATTTAATATTATTTTATTTAATGAATAGTTAAAATAGTTAAAATCAAAGTTTAATAACTAAAACATTTTTAATATGGGGTTATACATAAGATAAATTCGACTATAAGTATTCATTAGAAAGCTAAAAATATTTCCTACATAATTATATTTTATTTATAATTTTTAGACTTTAAATCAATTAATTTATTTATGACACAACGATGATGCAGTAATTACCCTTTTTAAGGAAATATTAACATAATTGATGTTATAAATGCTCAAATTAATGTAATTTGAGACTTTTTATGAGTTCCACTAATTATTTAGGTTACTATGATATATTAGTGTTTATTCAATCAACTTGGTTCGAACATATAATTCTGTTATAACTTTCACAAAAATCATATATCAAATAGTGTCAAAATTGACACAAAATAGTTTTTAAATCAAATATTATATTATTAATTGTTATTTTATTCCTAGAAATCTAAGGTTCGGTAAAATGACATAGATAATGATATATATATTAATAATAATCAATTTGGGGTTCTTTTGGCATGTTATAGTAAGTGTATTAACCATATAGTGAAAGAAAACAAAAAGACACGGTAAAAGTTAAATTATTTAACTTAGAGTTAAATCTAATTGATAAGATTAAAATATTACCCTAAACTTGTCTAAATCCTATTGTATGATAGTATTTCTTCCCATCCCCACTTTAGCTTCGAAATAAGACCCTTTGGAACCATTATAAACCGATTTTGACTTTAATATAAAATAATTTTTTGAGATATTCCTAAGGTGCCCCTCTCCTCCCTTATAAAAGGACACCTCCTCCCCTTCCTCCACACAACACTTTGAGCACTCAAGCTCGGCCAACCCATGCCAAAATCTCTTCTCCACTTCCCTAGAAACATCCTAGAGGTTCTGGTATTCCTCAAAGACCAATTTTAGTGCCCTAAGAGGAGGTCTTAAAGAGGTGCTTCAAAGAAGAGGTAATTACCGTTACCAATTCTTTCATCTTTATTTCTTCTTCCACTTATTCTTCTTAGGTTGTTTCATTATGAAGTAATAACATCAGTATCACTCATATACTGATATGTTATTATAAGTATGAAACAACCCTATTTCACCATCTATCCATCCTACGGAAAAAGAAATCACCGCGCGTGCGTACGTACGGAATACCGTCTCCACGCCGTGGTGTAATCTATTTTCCACCACCACCTTACATGGATGGGTATAGTGGTGTAAAGAATAACTATACATAGTTATTACAACATAATATTGATTCTGATATATTGTATAATCCACTCCAATTCAATTCAATATTTATGGAAATTATATCATCGCTCGTGCGTACGTACGGACTACCGTCTCCACGACGCGATGAGATTCATTCTCCATGTTAACCATTTAAGAATGATTATAAAGTATATATAAGAAATAATAATGAAATATATGACATTATAAAGCTACTGGATTTATGTATATATATATATATATTTATGTCATCTACTTACTTCCATTCGAGACAATAAGGAAATGAAAACAACGTTCATGCGTACGTACGGACTACCGTCTCCATGAACGGTGTTTTTCATTTCATTTATCTATCTATTATATATATATATATACTGAATATATATGATATATAAATCATATTTTATATTCTGGAAGTAATTAAATCATGATATAAGTAATAATAATGTCAAAAAAAACAAGTCAAAACACCTACGATAAATGAAACGATTTTACCCAAAACGCTTCTTTAACATGGAATTTACAAAAGAACGGGTAATATAATGTCATAAGTTAACCATATATGATATCATAACAATGAATATGATTCTGGAATAAGTCAATAACATGATTTAAATCATTATACAAGAGGTTCGGACACTTACAAAGCAAGTCGGACTTAAGGTAAGGGAAATATCACAATCTCACTTTTATCCGAGATTGTTTTTACTTTGGTAATTACTGGGTTGTATTTTATCATCCACATCCATGTTTCCTCAATATTTAATCCAACTACAATTGTTTAAATCCAATTTTACCCTTCGGTGAGTTTTTAGTAAAAGATATTAAAGGAATCTTTTGTCGTTTTTCGTACGAGGTACTTTTTTAACTTTTCTGACAAAAGTACGAGAAGAATGTTTTTTAACTTATACGACATGAATGGATTTTTAAAACATTATTTCCAAGAAGCTTACTTTACAAGTTTTCAAGATTATTTTTAATCAAATTATTTTAGTTTTAAATTGTAAGACATGTTAAGAAAGGAAAATGTTTTTGAAGTAAAACGGATATTTTCCTCAAGAATGGATTTCAAGTGTTTTATCAAAATTATTTTCCATCTAAGATAATAAAGGGTTCTGTTTCTATCCCTATTATTACATGGATTTGATTATGTTGTGATGGAAATATTTTTATGAATTACTTTATCTTATATGAATTGTTTTATGATGTCATGTTGTTTAAGAATCCCATTTTTAAAACATGGGTTATGCAATGATGTATGATTTATGATTTTGTGGAACACATAAGAATGGTATCATTATGAGGTGGGTGGGACCTATATCTCCCTCCAATGCATTGGGTAAAGATTTTATATCTCATGAGATAGACATGGCTGAAATGGTAGGTTATACCGGTTCAGTGAAACAGGACTGAAACGAGGGTTACTCGATTCAGAAAGCGACTTTGTCCACTAAGATAGTCTTGGAAATGAGTCTTGACTAACAAGAAATGATTCTCTATGATTATGTGTGTATTCCACAAAGTTTCATGTTTTATGTTATGATTATTGTGATTACATTTCACTGCCATGATTTACCCCATGTTATGAAATTATGATCTCTTTTGCAGGTTAAGATTTCCAAAAGTTATGTGCTTATGTATATGATGTGATTGATATTTCTTTTGTTTACCCTTACTGAGCATTTGAGCTCACCCTTTTATGTTTTCTTTTCCCCAGGATATAAAGAAAGGTTTTAGGTAAAAAAAAGGAAGATCTTTAAGGGAGATGTTGAAGATCTTTCACCACGATTAGAAGATTTTATTCCGAGTTTCCAAAGACACTAAACTATTACGATCCTTGTGTGTGTGTTTTTGTTATATACTAAGTATTCCGCAAAACTAATGTAATGTCCATGTACATCAGGCTTCGGGTCTCTACAATAATAAATCAAAATATTGTGGTTCTGTAGTGACCAATAAGATTACAATATGTCAATGGTTTCATAAAGAAGAATTGACATAGATGAAAGTAGAAATAGGGTCAAATAGTAGAATTGAACCATATCAAGCCTATTACCTAGAGATTACTGTGGAATACAATCAGTAAGATTTTACCTTGATAAAGAAATAAATGTGTTTGAAAAGCGGAATCGTGTAAAAAACTATTTATGGGAATAATTCATTATTTACCAAAATCATGACCAAAACCAAGTTAACTAAACCACCCTGAGAACATTAAACAATAAAAAACATTACTATTAGGGTGTACATTTTTTTAATAAGGGGTCATGTATCTAGACCATTTTATTTTGTATTTTTTTTTCTTTTTAAGAATATAAAAATTATATTTATCCTATTTTTATTATTACATCATATATATATGATTAAATATTGGGTTCAGAAAAATATATTCTTATATAAAGAAACTAAAATTTTAATTTTTTGAAATATGAAAATTAAATTATAAAACTTTATTTGATAAATTCACATTTTTTAAAATAAATTTTATTTTTAGGAAATATTCGTTTAAATTTTTATTTATATAAAAATAGTTGAATATGTAATTTAATGACGTCCAATGTAATCAATATAACGGTTAGAAAATGGTTACTATCCTAAAAATAGTTATTTCCAATAAATATATATATTATATTATAAGTGTAATTTTTTATATTTAGAACATTATTTTGGTAAAATAAATTCTATTTTTTTGAATTAATGACATTGTAATTATCCAATAAGGATTTATTTTTATATTTTTATTAGATTATAGATTTTTTTGTTAAAAAATAATATAAATATTATAGTATTAAAATTAAAAAAATGATATTTAATAAACACAATAATATGAGTCCATGAACAAAAAATATTTCCCATATTAAAATCAATTGTTTTTTAAGTAAACCTATAATGAAACCTCCAAAACCTATAATATATTTAGACATATTAAAAATAAATTTTTATAAACACAACTTACATCCACCTCTTTAATAGTTTAAATTTAAATATTTTAGTACTTTTCATAATATAAAATTTTAATCTCCTTCTATTTTGGGGAAACCATGGGAGAAAACCATGGGATTGTTTTTGGTTATGGTTATTTTATCACATAAAGTACAAAATAATTGTTTATAAATTGATAATGAATTCCAATCCCCTTTGTTATTAATACCCTCCTATAATCTATTTATTATTCTCTAAAATTCTCTTTATCTTAAAGTTCCTCCTCTCCCCCCATTTTAATTCCCACATATGTTTTTACTAAGATCTTTTGAAACTCAAACAATTATTTTGGAAGTTCCCTCTAATGGTAAGGGATGACCTCCTCTTTATTTTTAATAACATTAATTCTTTTTACTAGGTCCTATAATTTATATTTTTCCAGGTTATAATGTGATATTACACATCCCTATTCTTTATTTTTGATTCCCTTGTAATTATAGACCACCATTCAATATCATTAAACCTTTCCACAAACTATTATATACACCAGTAATGTTGTATAAATTATGCAAGGATGTTCCATTATAATCTTAGTTATTGTGATAACCCATAACCATTCATACTCAATGGTATTTATTTATATGTACTAATAAATAATTTTTTGGGTAATCCGCTGTGTGTATACCCACACCAAATAATGGGATTAAAATTATTGAGAGACATAATTATATAGTTTTGTATGTGTGGCACTCTAATGGATATACATGATATGAATGTGATAGGTGGGAACAAATGGACATAACCCTATAATGTATTTGGTAACATTTTCATCTCATGAGGTACCATGTATGGTTCAGGAGTTTTTAACATAAGAACACAATGTTTGGATGAATCATCCATTTTCCATTACTTAATATTATGATGTAAAATTTTACGATGTTTCCAAATTATTATACATTCATGATGTTATCATCAGACACCACACTTTAATGTTTACTTTTATGATTTTAATAATTTTAAGTAACATTGATATGCCTCATAATATTTTTTAATTAAATTATTCTTTTTATTTATTTATTATTACATAACTAGTCTTTATAGTTCACCCATTTCTTATGTACATCCCTAGGTTATCTAGTGGTATTTTATAACATCAAAGTAATTATAATAACATCATATATAGCTTTCATTACTTTCATTACATCCATGTTAAAATTTATTGTGGTATGTATATAATTTCCTAAAGACATCAGGAATCTAAATCTTGTGGTATATTATTATTAGTGGAATTATGTAATAAATCATGAAATTGAATTAATAAAAGATATGGGTAATCATATTTGTTTTCATGGAATGGTCTATTAATTTTAGGGGATTAGAATTAGAAAAGCATAGTAAAATTTTATGATATAATAACAATCATTGGAAAATATTCGTATATTTTTTTAAATTATATAGTGAGTGGTTTCTTTTTGACCAAATCCATTTCTAGAAACTGGAAGTTCAATAAGATCTAGTAAAATTTCTCTTAGGTTTTATAACCATAAAATGGAATTTTGGGTATTAAATCAATAATAACCTACTACATAATATATGAATAGAAGTACATATTGGTTCACACTCTTATGGTAAATTTACTTCTAAATTCACATTCTTTTTAGGAAAATATATAAAGGAAACATGACAATAAAATAATATTTTCGGAAAAATAACATGGATAACATAGATTCAAACCTATAAAATCAAAGGATAAGAAAGATGTTTAATTTATTAGTTATCCCTTATATTTTCATGGTTCTTATTTCATGTGTTAAATAGTTTAAAAATTATCATCCATAATTTTCAATTTATTTTTTAAATGTCTACAAATAGAAGGAACCATTTCGGCAACTAGTGTGATTATCAATGCGATGAGTTCCCAAATGAGATTACAATCCTAATGGGAGCAAGAGTAAAGAACCTCATGAAAATAATTAGTCTTTTAACTTATGTTTTTAATTGAATCATTAAATAATGGGAAACCCCATATCCCTCCTAAGAAATATTATGTTTTTATTGATACCTTTATGTGAAAAAGTACTCCAACATATAATTTATTTTCCAATCCCTTACTCATAGAATATTGATTGAAGCCCAATGAAATGACATTATATATCCTTCAACGTTATGATAATGAGAAGATTATTCCATTTTTTATCACAAGGAGGTAGAATCAGATCAATGGGTAAAACCAATGAATACAAAAATTGAGGAAAAAGATGAATTGTTGGAGTGGATTGAATTTAACAAAAAAATTAAAAAATATTTTCCTCATACTCTATGACATAATATGGACATTCAGCTCCTTTTCCTTATCAAATAAGATGTATAATCTAATGGGTCACATAATAAGAACATCAAAATACATGCATGATACACCATTAGTAATTTCAATGACCCTAATAGTATATATAAAAAATTCAATAGTAATAATATTCTAAAACAATGAGAGGATTTTTCATTATGAAAACATTGAAAATTGTGATGAAATATTCCGATATTCCATTAACATTGAAATATAAATCATTTAACTTTAATTGTCTTTATTTTTTGGATATATGAAACTAGGAAGGGTATTTAATTATGTGATATCTATGGAGAAATATCTTGCTTTTATGAATTTCCAAAATACCAATTTTTAAATGTAATAGAAGAAGAATTATGTAAATTTTTTAATGGTAAAATAAAATTATTTATATGTGGGAAGGAGGAGTAAAACTATAGTGAATGATGATGGAAAAAACCCTCCAATATGATGGAAAAATGGAATACACTAGTAACAATCAGCTTACTATCCATTGATTTAATTGTAATGAACAATAAAACAATGAAAATTAATGATCTAAGGCAATGGGTGTTATTGGTAATTAGTGAGAAAAACCTACATGGCCTTGGGAAAGATAAATATTATTCAACCAAACCTAGTGAGGTAGATCTTGAAAACATTGTTTTGATTGTCATTGTAGTTATTCAATTAATGATATAATACATACTATTTGATTAGGATTCAATTTTTTTTAATTTTAGTAGAAATATTGAAATTCCACCTCCAAACATGTGTGTTGATATATCCATTAATGTTGAATATGGGTAAATTATTTTATCCCATGTATATAACTTCATATTTGATAATATTTGAGGGATTAATTTACCAGTGTACCTTATGAAACTCCCTTTAGGGGAAATTGATTCTATTTATTGCATGGATTGGATTTCAATGTATAGATCTAATAAAAATTGTTGAGAAAAGAAAATCACTATCTGTATTATGAATCCCCCTAAAAATATAAATGTGTGTAAGGAGGATCATGGATCTCTTTCTGAATAATCATCTCAAGACTGGAAATTTTTTCATTATGAGAATGAGTATATATATCAAATGATTGTGGAAAATGGAAATATCACCCACTATTACATTATTTTTTAATGTAAAATATTAATATATATTTTCCATAGAATTTCATGATCTTCTTCTTAGACAAGAGTTTGTATTCATAATTAAATAAATACTAATATATTTTCCTATATTCAAGAATTTACATAAAATGGAAAATGTTGAACATGAGTAATAGAATAAAAAACTATAACAGAATCTATGTAATGTGTTTAACATCACCAGTGCATCTTCATGTGAAACATTGGTCATTTTGTGAAAATAAGGGTGGGTCAATACACATATTCATTGAAAATCATGAGACTAAAAAGATATCAATAATGAATACTAATCCTCTTCCAAAGAATAATGAATTTTTCAATCATCTATGTAGATACTAGTTCCACTTTTCGATGGATCTTTATTTATGATATAATCATATAAATGTAAAGAATGAGGATACAACAAAAACTACATATCGTATAATGTATAGAAAATACAAATTCATACTGATTCTATTTGGAATCAGTTATTCTTCAACTAAATTCAGGGAATTGTTTGATTGAGTCTCAAAGAATTACGATAATAAATTTTGGGAAGTATTTATATAATATATTCTTATATACTCCCAATTAATTGAGTAAAATGATGAGATTTTTAGTGTTGTACTAACATCCATGGAAATGTAAATGATTTATGAAATGTATCACATTTTTGATGGAGAATGGAGAATTCATGGGGCATGTTATCACGAACATAGGGATATATGGGTATCATTTGATGAAATGAAAATTTATGGATGGTCGAGACCATCATCTATAGTTGAGATCTACAGATTCCTAAAAATACCAAGGTATTAACATCTATTTATGGGAACATAATATGACATCCCAACCTAGGTTCCACTAAATGGTGCCATGAGCTAGTTAACCACTTGCCCTAAAGCACGCATCCCCATACTCCAAAGGGTGCTGACTTGTAGTGAGGGTCTGGTAAGTCGGTCTTGGGGAGACAATACCCTATATTATCAGAATAAAAAACCAACAGAAGAAATCCAAAATAACCAAGTGTGGAAGCATATAAATGACCAGAACAATACCATGTCAAATGATAGTCAAAAGTAGAAAATAAAACACACAACTTAATAGTAAAACACTCTATTGCAAAGAAAGTGTCTAAAATGAAACTAAAATTAAATAAACAAAGAATCCAAAGAGGGTCATGAACCACATCTGGTTACAACTTCCATGCACTAATCCCAAACAACAACCTATCTGAAGTCCATTCCCTTATCCTGTCTAGAAAAAACCAATTCTACATGAGTGCCAACACGGCTGACTGAATATGGTGTGAGTAAAAATCCGTAGGCCACCACAAATGATGTCTAAAACAAGTCCATTCCAAAGTTAGTGTATGAAATTTTGTGAAGAAATAAATACAATTCATAATAAAACAGTTTTCACATTGTCATTTAATCTTTAATCATCACATTAGGCCCAGTTTCAATTCATTTTTCCCATTTAAATCTTCATACACTACTATAATACATTCAATGTTGAACGTCATCTCAAGCAACCTAAATATCATTCAATATAGGTCTCTATGCCTAACACCACAAATCTCATTCAGTTTATGTAATTATTCTTAACACCCCAAAATCTGAAGCATGGATAACTATTGGAGAGGAACTCCATGTCCAAGACCCAACATCTAATCGATCTATAAATATATGTATAGAACCAAAAAAATCTCATCCAATTAATCATTCCATAATTCATAATAATTTTCCACATCATTCCACTATTAATCCAACAATTGGTTAAACACTTCAGGAAATTATTTAACTCAACAATTATATAATCATGTAACCCATTAATTAATTCATCAAGTAATTAATCAATCACCACAATTCTCATTCCATAATTAATTCTTCACAATTAATTATACATAAAAAATCCCTACTTGTAATAATTAATTCTAACAACTAATTATCTATGATCAACATCTTGGAACACAAATAATTATCACAATTAATTATCTTACATAGCCGAAAATCATTTCAAAATTTATTTCCCCCAATTAGTTATAATAAAAAAAACCATTTCAATATCTCAATTACTATATATCAACCCATAAAAAATCCCCTAAAAATTATCTATTTGGGCTACTCCCTTCATTTTTTCGATGATAAAATTATCAATTAATCACCAAGGAAATAAAAAGCTAATTCCACATTCCTAATTACTCTAATTTATGAAATCAATTACCAAGGGAAGCTAAATAGTCTAAAAAACACATACACATATCAAATCCATGACTATGGGTGTTAAATTTAGACAGACTACCTTAGTTTATTTATAGATATTATCCCAATAGAAATCCACAAAATCCAGGCAACACAACATCATTGATCATGCTCTAGATCTAAATCCCTAAACACAAAATTAAGATCAAAGGAATCAAGATCGTTAAAATCTTGATCTAGATCCACAATCCAAGATCTAGATCTCAACTCATAGGTTTAGATCCTTGGAAATAGTGGAAATATTCTATGAAAAGATAAATGAAATATAGTATAATGAATGGTAGAAGGAGTGGGATTAAATCCACTTAACAGAAAGATAAAATATCTTCAATTTGGGTTTTCAATCTTAAAGAATAGTGCTTGAATCCCCTTATAATCCCTAAAGTAGGATTTTGGATTACCTATAATTTATCAAGCCCAAGACGAGGTTGAAATAAGGGAGTCTCAACGGTTTTTTTTGTTTTAAAATAAAATTTAGTATAATTAAACCCCCATGCATGGTTTCCTGGGAAAGTTCACACTGTTTTGAAAAAACCTGTGCCAACCATGCAGACCTCTCCATCCAGGATTGAACTATTTAGGCGCACAGTTTTTTAAAAAGTGTGTAAGCCGTACATAGACAATTATCCCATTTTTTATTCATAAAAACTCCCCAAAACTCTCCCTAAGAAAAAACTCCAGAACAATGGTACCTAAAACCATCAATAGGTACCCGAAAATTCACCCAAGAAGACTCAAGAAATGGTTGGGATCATATAATCTTCCCACCTTATAATAGCTCATCCTCGAGCTGCACTCCCAAACATCTATAAACTTTTGATCCAAAACGAATGTACCACTGATCCATTATTTATTATTCCCATCAAATGGTTTCATATTGAACACTTTCATGTTTTCAAAACACACAAATTAATGGAATATTCTTTCCCCACAACACATTCTCATTTCAATCATGCACACCTATCTGATGCACCTCGAAGGACTCATCTATCTCGATGTCAACCACTTCCAGTTTGATTACATGTGAAGGTTCGGGGTGATACCATTGTAGTTATGACACATGGAAAATATAATTCATAGTGCTTAATTATTGTGGAAGGGAAAATAGGTAATCCACTAACCTGATTCTCTCCAGCACCTCAAATGTTCATACAAATATGGTTGCCAACATGCCATGCCTATTTATCCTGTGGTGACCCATCCTAGGAAACACCAAAAGGAAAACACGATAAACCCTATAAACTATAGGGGTCATATATGTCTAGAATCATATAATTTCTACCTACTTTGAGCTGTAACCATTCATGTTTGAATCAAATGAACTTGTTCGGATGTATCCTAAACGATACTCAGTCCCAACAAATCTGACTCACCTACCTCTAACCAGCATAGAAGTGAACTAAATGTTTTAACTTAAAGATCCTCATGTGGTGTCATCTGTATAGTTTTCTAATATATTTTTTTATAGGAGAACACCAATCACGCCAAGTGCTTCTCCCAAGAACCACCATAGTCAATAACACATACCCACAAAATATCATCTAACACCTATATGGTACACTCCAAATTTCCATCTATCTATGGGAGGAAGGTTATACATAACAAAACCTATGTACCAAGATCCTTCTGTAATCCCTATGTAACGTCCCTGACCAAGAATCCACTAAACTGGTTCTCTGATCTGGGTCCTCACATGACCTCAAGAGCGCATCCTTGTATGCCAAAGGTTGTAGACTTGTGGTGAGGGTCTAATGAGTCATGAGAGGATACTACACCCTTATTACTAGTGTAATACACAAAAGAAAATAATTTTAACAATGGAACAATAGACAACAATCAACAACATGCATAAATGACCTATTCCTAAAAAACAGGGTACAATCATATACAATAGAAAATATGCCATGTCATGCTAAAGTGCAATTTATGAAACCCAAAATAATGTAAATGGAAAAAACTCCCAAGAGGTCCAAAAACATTTTCTGATCCTTTCCTATGTAAATCTTGAGCCCAACTCAACATCTTAGTGCATGGCCCTTTCCATTGCCCTGACATGCAAACCAGAAATTTGTTTAGGTACCCAACGGTGGCCCGACCATGGTGTGAGTAAAAAACTTAGTAGGCCACCACCAACGGTGTCTACAAAATATAAAGTCTAATAAATTGTGCATTAAAGCAAAAAATAAATGGTAAGTGAACAAGGTACAATTTGGGTTCATTAAGTTAACAAGTTCATTTATTTTATCCCTAGCATTTGTATCATCTTCTTTCCTTAATCCTTTTAATTTCATGTTCCTAGGGTTAGGAAAAATTATCATATACACAGGGGTCGAAGGCAATAAATAACAATGCATAGGAGAAAAAATCAAGTGCCTATCTCACAAGGGATAAAAATATCACATCAATCCATTATCATCACCTCGAAGCCTCAGTCTTGGTGCAATGAAACCGTTAGGGGAATATAGCCTCCATCCATTTCCCTAACCAGTGCATTTTGGGGTGGCGTTTAGAACCTCAGTCTAACATGAACCATGGGTTTACAACCTCATGTCAATACCCCACTCTACCAATCCATGTTCTCATTTTTATTTATAAAATCACAACAAACATAACATAAAAAAACCATGAATATTCAATTTCATTGGATATCAAAATTCATAACAACAACATGAGAAATAATACAATGCCATAAACCATTAATACATTTACCATTTACAATTCATATCCATTTAACCAGATTCTCATTCTCTTGCCTTAACCCATTAGGTGTATTCAAATAACCCTATTCCAAAGAAAAATTCATCATTGAACACTCATTAACCCATTTATTCCATTTATCATTTTACAAAATCTTACCCATTGATGCATTTCAACTACAATTTTCGTATCGCATAGCACAATCACTTTATTACATTCAATCATTTAGGTTTACCACCTAATTCTCATGTGTTAACCCAACCCACAGGTTCATCCATTAAATTATCACATCCCATTACTCAGTCCACCTTTCCTATTCTATTACCAAATTTCATGTTCACAATTTAATATACACAAAGCCCCTTAGGGAAATCGAAATAAATTTCATAAAATAATCCACATAATCTCATTCAACCCAATTACCCATTTTCATGTCATTAGAACAACACCTTATCCCTCTAGAAACCCAGTCATATTTATCATTATTCCATTTATAACATAAAAATCATTAAGACATATTCTACATGGGTTCCATATTTTTACTCGGGACCCTTCACATAACCCTACAACACACTTGGTCTGGGTCTTTTGGTGCACCCAATGGGTTCCCCTAAAATGGACATGTACTCCTCCATGTGACCCATGAGGATCGTGAGGGCATCAATTAGTAACTTAGACACCCTTTTTTATCAAACACCTCAATGTAACAATGAACACAAAAGGGGATGACAATTATACAAACATCCATGCACAAATTTAACATAAAACTATGGGATAATACTTTATAGACCACTTCCCATGAATACAATGATGAATGCACTCTTAATCATTGACTTAGATCTTGATTCATCCATCCCTTCAAGCGCAAACCTAGGTTCGACTAGAAAATGAGGGTTTTAGGGTTTTTGAAGAATATAGGAGAAACCACAAGCCCCAATATGAAAAAGTGATTCAAGAGGAGCATTAGACATACATGGTGCTCCGATCCGCAACGGACATCTCTCCAAATAGAAAATAATCGATGGAAAATAAAAAATTTCAATATTGGTTCATCCAATTTTTTTACTAGGGTTGCAGGGGTGAACCTGAGGATAATCCCATGTTGAGGTTAAATATCCTAGAGTGACAATTTTATAAATTTTTCAACTTTTTTGGGCCACACTGTTTTCCAAACCGTGAACTAACCGTGTGGAAGATACTTCACAAAAATCACCCCATAAAACTGTTTCCTTGTAATTAAGAACATCTTTCCAAATCAAGTGAAAACCATGTACATTGCTACTGCCCTCACGGTCTACCCTCGCACAGTTTTTCAGACCGTGTGCAAACCTTGCGGATTTCCCAAAGAACTTCATTTTCCCATTTTTCATGTCCCGAACTTCCAGAACACACCTAATCCTTCTCATGAACATGGTGAAACACATATCATTCGAAAACGAAGTGTCCCAAACCAAAACATAGACAAAATCATACTTTAAGAAAATATGGGACCTTACAACCACCCCACCATATAACAGCTCATCCCCATGCTTCTCTTTTAGACATCACTAGGATACCATAACAAAAGTCATTCCACTAGATCTGCATATCCATTCCCCTATCTGATTTTCTCATTGCACATCAAAAATACCATCAAACATGAAACAATGGCATAGAAATGCCCGAAAATCCTTTCTTACTACTACCAAAACATGAGTGAAAAACTCTTCAATGAAGCATCCACTTCAATCATTCCCACCATGAGAACTTCATGGGGGAAACATAGGTGACAACACCTAACTCACAAAACAAGGAACACAACCTAATGCATCACATCATCATGATGGAACCAATCAACACCTCATCAGCTTGATCCTCTATACAACTCATGGACCAATTCACTTGGAATCATTTTCATCTATTTTTCAAACTATAACGGTGAACCAAAACCTGATATTACCCAATGGAAAACACATGATCCATCGTAACACATTTCCTGAAGATTACATTCCACAATTATACATCCAAAAAAATCTCAAAACTATAGGCTACTCGACCAGTTAAACCATGCACATGCTCTCTACCAGGGCCAAATCACCCAAATGGTGACCACATGAGTCCTTCTAACCCAAAACTCGGATCATGTCATCAACCATACATTTATCCAGTATGGTTCTATCGACTATTTCCAATCACTTGGAACCCCCCCCCCCCCCCCCGATGAAGGATCACTAGAACACAACCCAACTTCCCCATCTCTGAACATGTTCCAACTCATTGTGCCTAAGCATCCATAGGGAATTACCCAACATTGGCAGCCAGCAACACTGTCGAAACGATTCAGGAGGACATTCCTCCACTATAAATCCATGAAATAAGATAAACATGACCTCACTCATGAACATACTAATTTAAAAAGGTGCTTTAGACTACAACATGAACCCGAAGGTGGGACACTCTCACTACACCCATTCATGTTTACCATTTAGGTCCAGACCACCTTTGACTGGATTATCCCAGAACACCCACCTCCCAATAATGGTACACTACCCCTTTATCACATTCCCAAGGTGATTAATGACTTGAAGCCTATCATTATCATCCCACACACCTACTAGGGTCATTTCTAGAATTCTGGTAGATTTACATCATCATGGAATTACTGCCCTCCAGACTGTAATCAGGCATCACCCTTGGCATTACGCCACATCACATTGCCACGGTCTGCTAACCTTCATGATGTTCCAGAACAACCTAAGGGAATATCACCCGATTTTAACCCCAATATTTTTTGGAGTTATAGGACCCCAAAATCTATTTCCACAACCTATTTTCATGTCCACCCACACCCTCTAATGACACATCACATACATCACAAGCATCCCTTAGAACCACACTAAGATCATGCCAAACTTTGTCTCTTTAGTCTCCACCTTCAAGTACCACAATCCCTTCCTGGGGGACTTAACATACACCTTACAATTTCCTAATTGAAATTTTAGTTCCACCACATCAGCTGGATATTCTCCTCTCCACATCAAGGACTGATTCATCACTCCCCACATTAAATGTATTGTCACCACTTCACTAAAGAGGGATTTCAACAACCTAATCTTATATCCTATCAAAAACAAAACCACAAACATAGACATGGCCAACCAGCCATTCCCAAAACAAGAAAACAATCACCACTCAGCGCCTGTCACTGGATTCGATGAACGACACCCATGAAATTTGTCAACATCTGGTCCATTTTAAGGACCTCACCTGAACCCATTAAGGGTGTACATCCCATCATCAGGATTCACAGTTACTGCTCCCATACGTGTAAACTCCATGATTTCACTCATCCAACCAAACACCTTCATGTCTCGTATCATGATCCAAAGACTCTCAATGTACCTGGGAAAATGTCTAGATGTTGGGCATGCTCATCACAAGTTGATGTACACTAAGAAGTTGTCGAAGAACACCACCACCAACATATCCATTACTGATGTCAAGCTATAAGAAACCATGACCAGTTAGGGATTTGGGGCTTCTCTATCGAACATGTCTCATCAACACTTAACCACAATCACTAAGGTATTACTTCCATCCATATTAAACCATCTCCCCTAAACCAATTGACCAAGAAGTCTTGAACAAACATTTCATATGGCTCTACATGAACCTCATCTCTTGTGTTCTTATGATTCATCCTTTCTAGCTAAAAACTAAAACACAACTATCTATCTCACCATTCCAAACATCAGTTTCTTACAAAAAAACCTTAACATGCATACAACACATCTCTAGCTTACTTTGTTAACCATGCCTACTGGTTAGTCTGTATCATCAACCCTGAGGCAGCCTCGACATCTCACCCAAAAACCAAACCATTCACACTAACAAGTTTTTCCACGTGACCACCCTCACCTCAGATGTCATCATAATGCGAAATAATATAACCACAGTTCTGTCACTCTTTTCTTTTCTACTCGAAAATAACTCCCAGACCTCTATTAATCATCATCCAATATGTTAGTCACGCATCCCTATGATACGATCCTTCAAAAAAAACCCACATCCTATAAAAAAATTTGGTTACCCTCATGAAGAAATAGGGAAAAACTATACCATTCACTAAAACATGGGGTACTTAGTATTCACTGAAACCATCTCTCAAGAATATCTCATGCTTCATATTCCATGGAACTAGCACTTCAAGGATAACTTCCCACGTGGTCACCCTTGATTTTCAAAAACTATCATCATGCAACCACATATCGAGTGGCACAACCAACCATCAACCTTCCCACATAGCCCATTAGGATGATCCCCTACCATAGGACACATTGAGTCCCAATATCGACGTCCAAAACATCTACATGTGTGGCACACATCAAAAAGCAATAAATACCATGTCTGACCTCTATCATAGCTCAATCTGAAGGTGGAATGATATGAAACCCCTAGACTAGAGTCACAACTAGGATAATCCATTGGTCCAATTTCCAAACCATACATATCATGTCATGAACAAATAAATGCTCGTGCATGAAACTCTAAACCCAGTTTCAATTCACACTATGCCTAGTGCATGAAACAACCATTTAATCCAGACTACACACCAATGGTGTACACATTTGTTGGAACTACATGAAAAACATCCTCTCTCGGATTGAAGACACAAATCACATGGTCTCAACTAGTAATGTCATCTAGTCCCAGGCACCATCTTTAGGGTCCATCATGCACTCAAAATAGTCACAAACCATGAGAGTTTCCTCACCCTTGTTACCTAAAAATGCCTCACAAATCTAAGGCCATAACCCCGCCAAGGGTTCCCAAAACACACCACCTAGGCCATATCACAGCTGGGAAGGATTCAAAATCCAACCCAAAGCCTCTAAAAGGGAACTACCACTGCCCCAACCCACACATACATGGTTCAAACCAATAACACAAAGGATACCCACCATTGAACCAAATCATTCTCATTTGAAACATATCATTTACTCAAAAACTATACGAATTATTGACATGATGTAATCATAGGTGGAAAAGGTCTCACGCTATCAACCTTAAACAAATCATTCTTCATACTCTATCTCAACAGTCATCACCACACATTGATCACTACCCTCTACCATACCTACCGTGGGTCATGGTCAGCATGGGGTGTCAAATTTACATAATCACATGTCTTATGTCAACACATCTTCATACCTATTTCTCTTTTACATCATGCCCCTTTCCTCTTGGGCATATTTCCAATTTCCTAACATGTTAACATAATCATTTTACCCCATGTATGCCTTCCATTTGGAAGCATTTCATTAACAATTTTACTGTCATTGTGAAATCCTTTTTTAATTAGACACCAAAAAAACCTTTACCATTTATCACAACCCAAAATTATATCCTGGTAGCAACATCTCTTTATACATAATATTACATCACTATTTAGTTGTATTCTTTTCCTTAACCCACTTTTAATACCATTATTAAGCATCATTTTCTTCATATTTATCAAGGAAGTAAAATGTATTCATCTTACTATTCCCCTCACACCCACCATGTGTGTGATCCTATAATGATTCATGCCACATATATCCTTATGTTCCTAAAATGATGCATGAATGAACAACCTCATGTCAATCTAAAAAATGAGAAAAATATCATAAATCAGCCAAATCACACAACATTTGCATCACCCAAGGGTGAAATATCATTCAACTATAATAACACACATAAAGAAATACAATTCTCATCCATGGTGACTTGGGTTTCCCCTCATACATGCGTTAGACACTCCCAAGAACGAGCACATTACCAAGGCCCGAAAAATCCTAATATCCTGTCTATAATCCCCAAATAGTAAGGAGGAGAAACTAACACATTTTATACCACATTGTAACGTATGCGAATAGGAATCCACTAAACCAATGCTTTGAGCCAGGTAGTCACATGATCTCAATCGTGCCTCCTCATATGCTAGAGGTTGTCGACTAGTGCTGAGGGTCTAATGAGTCTTAAAAAGATACTATTACCACTTTACCAGAGTAATCCAAAGTAGATAATAATTTTAATAATGGAATAATAATCAATAATCTTCAACTTTCATAAATGACACATTCCCAAAAAAAATTGGGTACAATCAAATACAATAGCAAATATGCCATGTCATGTTACAATGAAAGTTAAAGAAACCCAAAATAAAGTAAATGACCAAAACTCCCAATGGGTTATGACGCTATGTCCGAATAATTCTCCAAGTAAATCCTGGGCAAACTCATCATCTTATTGTATGGACCATTCCATTATCCTGGTATGTGACCGAGAAATCTTCTTAGGTACCCAACAGAAGCCCGAACAGGGTGTGAATACAAAAATCAATAGGCCACCACGAACAGTGTCTACAAAATATCCAATTTAATAGATAGTACATTAAAGATCAAAATAAATGTCTAGTGAAAAAGGGACAATTTGGGTGCCATAAGTAAACAACTTCATTTAATTTATCCCTATCATTTAGACCAAATTCATTCCTAAATCTGTTTAATCACATGTTCCAAGGGATATGCATAATTATTATCCACACAAGGGTCTAAGGAAATCAATCACAATGCATTAGAGAAAAAAATCAAGTCCCTATCTCACTAGGGATACACATATCACAAAAATCCATTATCCTCACCTCGTAGCCTCAATCCGGGTAGAATGAAACAGTTTGGGGAGTATCTATTTTCCTATTTCATAACCCATGCATTTTGGGGTGGATATTAGAGACTTAGTCTAACTCGACTTGTGTGTGTAGAACCTCAAGTCAATACCCCAATCTACCAATCCATGTTCACATGCTTATATATTAAATCCCCACAACCATTCCATAACATATCCAAGAATATTCATTGTCATTGGATATCACAATTCATAATAATAAAATGGGAATTAATACTATGGAATAACCAATTAATACATTTACCATATACAATTCATATCCATTTAATCAAATACTCATTATCATTCCTTAACCCATTAGGTATCTTTAGAAAACCCAATTCCTTAGCCAAATTCATCATTGACCATTCATTAACCCATTTAGCACATTTATCATTTCAAAATCACTTACCCACTAATGCATTTCATGTACTATTTTCATATCAAATAACACAATCCCTTTATTACAATCAATTATTTTGTTGTACCACCTAATTCTCATGTATTAACCCATCCCACTTGTTCATACATTCATTTATTACATCCTATTAACAGATTCTCCATTTCCCGTTCCATTACAAAATTGAATGTTCACTATTGGTTATGCACGTATCCCCTTAGGAAAATATAACCAAATTTTGTTAAACAATCGAGATAATCACATTCAAACCAATTACCCATTTTCATGTAATTCCAACAACACCTTATTCCTTAATCACCCTAGGAGGATTTATCATTATTAATTTTATAACTTAAACAAACATTGAAAAATATTATACATGGGTTTCATATTATTATCCGAAACCCTTCACTTAACCCCACCACACTCCAGGTTTGGGTTTGCCGACACACCCCATGGGTGGCCCTAAAATGGTAACGTCCACCTCCATGCATCCCATGGGGATCGCAAAGGTTTCAATTGGTCAAATATACACCAATTTTTATCATACACCTCAATGAAACCAACAACACACAATAAAAAGATAATAACACAAGCTTCAATGCACAAATCTAACATAAAAATATGGGATAATACTTGTAGACCACCTACCTAGAACTTGATGATGAACACGCTCTTAATCATGGCCAAAAATCCATATTAAATAATCCATAAAATCCCCAACCTAAGTTCCACAAAAAAATAGGATTTTCATATTTCAGAAGAAGATGGGAGAAAAAATAATCCTTAATATGAAAAAGATAAGCATGAGGATATTTATACATACCTAAGGATTTGATCTAAAAACAATGGCACTCAAAATGGCCATGAATCGAAGGAGAAACACATCTTGGAAGCTTATGTCATCCATGTTTTTCAATAGGGTTGCAGGGGGTGAACGGGAGTAGAAACCTGAGTTGGGGTTAAAAATCATGAAGTGTAAATTTTGTAAATTTTCCAAATTTTTTGGGCCACATGGACTACCTACATAGTTTTCCAAAAAAGGCACAGAATGTACAGATGCTACTACCTGAAAATCATCCCTTTTTCATGGTTTCCAACGAATTCTTCGCGGTTTTCCAAATCTTGTGCAAACCATGTGGACAGGTTCTACCCACACTGTCTCTCTTCACACAGTTTTCAAAACCATGCGCTAACCGTTGGGATTTTCCAAACAGACCCCCTTTTACCATTTTTCATGTCCCAAAACACTGGAACACCCCTGAGCCTTCGCAATGACTTGGGAAAACACTTATCTAGCCAAAAACAAGGGGCCCAAGAAAAAACCTAAACCAAAACATTATTTAAGAAAATATGGGACCTTACACCATACCAAAAGCGTAATGTAAAGTGTGAATGAGGATATAAAACTATATTTTGTGGCACCCCATGAAAATGAAATATCTCCATAGATATATTTAACCCCACTATTCTATTATAAATATTTATCTAATATTCCAGAATTTTGATACCTTCCTTAGTGGATCCACGACAACCCAAATAGAATAATTCTTCATAAGTTACCTTCTAAGACCTACCACGAAATCCATAGTCATGTCATCCCACTTCCATTCTATAATATACAGTAGCCACAATAAGCCTCCAGGTCATTGATGCTCTGCCTTCACTTATGGAGAGGTGAAACATATTGTGATAACCCTACTATATACTTTTTCATGCACGTCTAGAAAAATTATTTCCATAGTTCATGATAGGTTTTGTCACCCCAAGCTATATTTTCCACTGTGAGGCATGAAATTATCACATGAGATCATCTCACAAACTCATAGGCACAACAACCCAATTTTTCCCATATGTGATCTCATCCTAATCTATTATCATTTATGAAAGTATCTCCCCACCTTCAAAGATTTACCTTAAGGCTAAACACTTAAGATCCTCATACATAATGTCCCTGATCTGTCTAAAGAGTGTTGAATCCACTACTAAATAAACTAGATTCATCATCTCCTAACTCTCCAGAACCACCACATGCATTTCCACCAGCAAATTCATCATCTTGCACTCTGCACTCGACTCATATACCAACTAAGTGTGAGTTTTCTAGATCAAGGAATCATACACACTATTCCCCTTTCTAGGTGTATATGCCAGTTCAAAATGAAATCACTACATATACTCTAACAATAATCAATGAAGAAGATTCAGGTTGCGTTGTGAGATGATAAACACGATGCTTTTGTGATCCATAAAAACTATATTCTTTTAACCCAAAATATAGTTTCCCCAACACTTAACATCATAAACCACTACTACCGACTTGAGGTCATGTGTACGGTAATCCTGTTCATGTCGCCTAAAATACCAAGACCTGTAAGTAATGAATCGATCCCCTTGCTTCAACGCAACTCTGATTTCGATCCAAGAAGCTTCACAATACACCATGTACACCTCACCTGAATCATGTAAGATTAAAATCGGTGTAGATTTTCAAGTACTTCTTCAACTTTTGGAAAGAATTATTTAATGTTTCTATCTAATCATACAATATCCCATATTTTTTCAAACCCAAAATTAGTGCTACCAATTGGGAAAAGTCTTGGATGATCCTATTGTAATATACAGCCAAACCCAAAAAGCATTGGATTTCAAAAATAATTCATGGCAATCTCCCACAAATCCCTATACCACACATTTTCTAGTTCAACTACCACACCTTCTTCCATTATGGTGTGCCCCAACAAGTGTACCATATCTATCAAAACTGACACATAGATAACATGGTGTATAGATGATTCTCTCTCATTGTACCTTGTACTATGTCAAGATGTTGCAAATGATCATCATGAGTCTTTCAGTACACCAAGATATCTTCCTTAGACACCACCACTAACTGATCTATGTATTTATGGAAGTTCCCATAAATCAAGTACATTAATATTGGTGGAGAATTTGTCAACCAAATTGGAATTAAAACAAACACAGAAAGGCCATACCTACTTCTAAAAGCAGTTCATGGTATACCAAAATTTGGAACCCTCACCCGATGATACCCTGATATCAACTCGATATTTGAGAACACAGAACCCCACTTTAGCTAGTCAAACAGATCATTTATATGATGAAAATGATGTCCATTCTTCATGACCATTTTATTAAACATTCAGTAATCAACACACAAATGTAAAATCCTGTTGGACTTCTTTCCAAACAAGATAGGTGATCCCTAAGGATTCTTACATGAATGGATACACCATTTATCCTCCAACTCCTCCAACCATGTTTCGAGATCTTGAACCTTAGTCTGTTCCATTCTGTAAGGTGGAATAGATACCAGCTCAACCCTCGAAATGAGCTCAATAGTAAATTCTACATCTCTATCCGGTGGAAACCCTAGGAAGTCTTATGGAAAGACATCTAGAAATAGTTCTGATAATTGTGGAAGGACGTCTTTCAAACCACTCCCATCATCCCACAAAATACTAGAAACATGGTATGTGATCTCTCCCAGTTCCTGTGTAATTGGCCCAGCTCAGCCTGCAAGGATATCCTATTCTCCAAGATGAACATAATGGTCTCCCATTGGAGATACAAAGGTCACTCTCCTACGGTAGAAATCTATGTGGGCTCTATATGCGATTAACAAGTCAATACCCATAATCTAGTTGAAGCCCATTATATCAAGGACATATATATCCCAAATAAAATGATAATCTATGATATGTTATAAACATACCTTGTATAAACAGATATCACTTGACCATGTTCCCAAATGTCTATCAATATTAATCACCTCACTTACGGATTCCACCTATAGGCTCAAACAATTTACATGATTTGAAGATATAAAGTAATGGGAGGCACTAGTATGAAAAAGTCACCAGCTAAAGTAAAATAAACTAGAATAGTACCTCTATGTTTTGATGTACTAGCCTCACTCTCCACAATTTTAGTCTTCACTGCATTTAAATTTATTTTCCCCCTTCCCTGTAGTGTTTTATTACTCCCCAGAGTATCACCATTCTACTGATACAGGTGCTCATACCATAAATCACCACATCCACTAACTCTACTGCATCTTCCTATAAAACTCCAGCTGCCAGAACTATATTATGTAGAAGACACCCTTCCCACACTCTGACTATAAGGTGCTACTCCCTCAACACCAGCTTGTCATTGTTTATTTCAGAAAATTTTTAGGTGCCCCATTTTTTAAAAAAAACTAATTCTCCACTGGTTGTTGAGGACAATGTTTATAATTGTGTCCCTACCTAACACACTATTGGAAAAGCACATGATTGAGATCCTATGCAATTTTTCCTCTTCAAAGTCCACCATGCCTTCCACTATCATAACTAAGGTTCTCATAATAGTGATTCCCACTCTAAGAAGTAACACTCCCTGATTGTTCTGTGACATCCATTTTCCCTGTATAGGAAGCCTCCTTTAGGTTCCCCTCTCAAATTGAGATCCTAATTAACTACTAATGAGAAATTCTTCTACCTAAATATATTCACCAAGTACATAATTAAACATCTATGTCTGTCCTGAAATCATTTTTCTGAAGAAGCCTCAAATTCCATTGGAGGTGGATAAAAACACTATAAATCTGTGAAATGTTCATCATAATCTATTATGTACATGCTTCCTTGTGTCATATGCATAAATTCTGAAACCTTCTCTCATCCCATTATCTCTGGATATAAGTTCTCTAATAACTTCTCTAGAATATCCTTATATAACATATAATCAATCTATTTAGATCATACGTAAAAATCCCAACAGAACATCACTAACACCCATAGCATATAAGCATCCAACTTGACCAAACTATCAGCTAGAGTATCCAAATGTTCACGAATCATCACTTTAGATTCAATCCAAAATTAAGCTCCATCACGTCCACTCTCTCTATTTAATGTAGGTGGGTGCTTCAACTAAAACTCCCTCATAAACTTAGACATGCTTTACACAACCCACCATGGGCCTCTCTCAATGAATTTGACTAAATGAGAAAAGTTCTCTTATAACTACTCTGATTATTCCCTAGCATACACCAATGGTTCCCCACGTTCCTTTTCTGGAATATCATTCTATGCCATACCCCTCAGTCACCCCCTCAACAAGCATCATGTGGGAATATCTCTACAAATCAAAACACACATCTTTGGTCATATAACACAACCTTATAACATTTACATAAGAGGGGAAATTAGCACAACATGTCCTTTCCCCCTTGGCTCACCACGCTGTCAACAACGATGTCTTATCAATATGCTCAACCATCCTACTCCTAGGTCTTGGTTAACAGGGGTACATACATTAAGATTAATTAATTAAAATATTAAATAATCACATTATATCAAATTAATTAATTCCAAAATTGATTTATTAATTATACACATTTGATCAATCATGGATTTCATTATACACCCATTTTTTCTCATTTTGAATCGTTATTTTAGTCTCACAACAAGGAAAAATAGTTCATGTTCAAAAACATACCCATAACCCATTTTCTAGTGAATTCCAAGAATTATCCATTCCACCAAAACACTTAGTTCATAGAATGATGCCTGCAGACTCAATTGTCTTGACTCATTAGGAAAATAATTAAAATTCAACAATTGATAAAACAAATATCATATCACACCACAAGTGCATCACCCATGTTGAAATAATATCCATGTGTAATAATAAACAAAAACAATAATAATCCCACCCTAAGTACTTGAATTTTCCCAAGTACATGTGTTTGAAACTCCCATGCCTGAGCTCCTTACCAAACCTTGACTCTTCCTAGTTTCCTATTAATATTTACAAAAATGGTAAGATAAAATAATAAGAAAGAAAAGATAATGCCTTTGATACTGATTTGTGATGTCCTAACCTGGGTGTCATTAAACGGTTCTCTATGCCAGTTGGCCACATGCCCTCAAGCATTCACCGTGTGTGCGATATGGTTCCAACTAGGAACGAGTGTATGCTATGTTAGTCCTGGGGAGACTATAACTTCTATTATTCTAATAAAACACCAATAGATGCAAATAAAATTTACAAATTTTGGAAGAGTATAAATGACCAGAAAAACACCATGTCATATGATAGTCAAACAATAAAATACATTACTCAACTAAAAGTTAAAATATGCCATCAAAATGAAAGTATCAAATATCTACAATGAAACTAAAATTAATGGTACAATGACTCAAAATAGGGTCTTGAACCATTTCTGGTACCCTATCCCATTCTCTAATCCCAAATAGTGACCTATCATAGTGCCTTGTCCTTATCATGTCCTACAAAAACAATGTCTACACAAGTGCCAATCTGGTGGCCCAAATAGGGTGTGAGTACAACTCGGTAGGACACCGCTAATGGTGTCTAAAACAATTCATGTAAAAATGTAGGGTGTGAAATTTTATGAAGAAATAAGTAAAATGAATAATTATATAGTTATCACATTTTCATTTAATCTTTAATCATCACATTAGGCTTAGATTGAATTCATGATTCCCATTTGAATCATCAATCATTATTATCATTTAGTATGTGCTGACGGATTGCTTTGATGAACCATCGCTGACTGGACTGTTACCCTCCGAGACGGTCTTCCATCTTGGCTGGAAAAGGCTCCTTCCCCGACTGGGGCTCTACCTCTAGGTAGTGACCCCTTCATGGGGGAGGGGGTGACCATGTGTGGATGGTTCTAAAAGGCCACACATGGGAGTTCCCTTTTGGAAAAGAAAAATTTCATGTCGAGTAACCACAAATCTCATTCTTTGTAGGTCATCATGCCTAACACCCCAAATCTCATTTGGTGTAGGTAATCATTACTAGCACCCCATAATCTCAAGATTGGATAAATATTGGGGAGGAATGTCATATCCATGTTCCAACTACTAATAATTATATGATTCCATGCCTAGTACCACAAAACTCTAATCCATTTTATGAGACTTTAATTCACAATAATTATCCACATCATTCCATTACTAATCCAATGATTAGTTAATCATTTCCATTTGTAAATAAAAAATTAATAAATCACATAACCTGTTAGTTAAATTATCATTTAATTAATCAATCAACACAATTCTCAATCCATAATTAATTCTTCACAATTAATTATCCATATCAAATATCAACTTGTTATTATTAATTTTCATAATTAATTATTTTTTATCAACATCATGGCGCATAATTAATTATCACAATTAATTATATTACATAGAAAAACATTATTTCATAATTTATTTCCTCAATTAATTATCTCAAAACAACCAATTCAATATCTCAATTAAATATATCAACCCATAAATAATCTCTAAAACTAATATAAATTTTTGATACCCACTTCATTTCTCCATGATTCAATTATAAATTAACCACCAAGGAAATCACAAGTCAATCCCATATTTCTAATTACACTAAATTAGGAAATAAATTATCAATGGAAGCTAGAAACTCTATAAACACTCATACACATATCAAATTCATGACTATAGGTGTTCAATTTAGACCACCAACATCGGTTTATTGATGGATGTTATCCCACTAGAAATACCCAAAATCATAGTGTCACAATGTCATCGATCCAGCTCCATATTAAAATCCCTAAACCCAAAATTAAGATCAAAGGCATCAAGATCTAGAAAATCTAGATCTAGATCCAAAATACTAGATCTATATCTCAGCGCATTGGTTTATATACATGTAAATGTTGGATATTTTCCATGAAAAGATCAAGCAAAGATAGAGGAATGAACGAGTGATGAAATGGGATGAAATAAACTTATTGGGAAGAGACTAAATCTTCAATCTGAGCTTTAGATCTCAAAGAATGGTGTTTCAATCATCTTTTAATCCCTGCATAAGGCTATGGGATGATCTATAATTTTTCAATCCTTAGACATGGTTTAAATAAGGGATTCATAAGGGGTTCGTGTGGTTTTAAAATAAAATTTTGTATAATTAAACCCCAGTGCATGATATCCTAGGAAGGGGCACACAGTTAGGGAAAACTGTGCGCCAACCGTATGAAACTCTCTATCCAAGGATTCACAGTTGTCAATATTTAGGGGAACAGTTTTCCAAACCATGTGAAAACCATTCATATCCCATTGTCCTTTACGTTTTCTTAAAAACATTCCCAAATTCTCCCCAAACCAAAACTCCAATGCAATGTTACATAAAAACCTGAAAAGGCACCTAAAAACGTCTCAGAGATGACTTCAGAAAAGGCCGAGTACATACACATTATCTTGATGATCAATCCCACTATCCATTCCAACATAAAAGGGGTTCATGGTTATCTATACTAATAAATTTTATGAGTTCTTTACAAAGATAATTAAAATTCTAATCATTACACTTGTTCCCACATTACCGACCTCTAAGAAGTATTTGAGATCTATAATGTTGTATCAAAAATGATATTGAGTTGTGAAGTAATCTAAGATGATAAATTTAAATCATATGTCCACACTAATTATAGATCAAGGGAAAAAACATCCCAACCAATCATCTAGAAATGACTGCATTGTTATTTGGATTGCATATTTTGTGACACAATGTTAATGGGGAGAAGTGTGACACATATACATGTCATTAAATCATCAGGTATATATTGTAAGAAAAGAAAATAAATTAGTTCCAATGAAGAATTTTAGTTTTGAATAAATATTATGATTATTCATTCGATTACAATCATGGGAGGTGAATAAAGTGGTAGACACTCTGGGTAGAATGGATCTTGAAACCCTATCCATTATAAGGATTCAAAGGGAATCAATATTATGGTACAAGCAAGGGAATAATATGGGAATATTAAAATTAATTTCCACTTACATTTTATGAATAATAGCTTAACGACCCATTCTAAAGGGGATCATATAGGTCCAATAATATGATTAGGATTTGTTGAGAAAGGAAAATAAAATTCCAAAGAAAAACATTGAATATGATTGAATCATAAGTTATGGAACCTACATTTGTGTACAACAATAAACATAATTGATTATGGAAATTCTAGATGATTTGCATATCCCATCATTCTCTATTCATCTGGGAACCCCTATGATGTATAATATTCTAATGAAATTATTCTGGTGGGATAACAAAAATATTGTGTTTATAGAATTAGTACCTCTATGCATGGTATGTTAGAATTTTAAAGATAAAAATAGAATACAATGGATATGATACAACCATTTCCCATACTAGAATAAAAAATGTCAAAACATAAATATTTATTTTTTAACAGGACTCCCTTAGACATCTAATAGTAATAATTCTATTTGGGTGGTAGTTGACCACTCTACAAAGACAATTCACATCATTTTTTTTATTCATGATTTACCTCTTGACCAAATCATCATTATATACATAGTATATGTGGAAAGAATCTATAGATTACAAATATCAATTATATATGGTTGATATACGAGGATTACTGAAAAAATTTAGAGAAACCATCAATAGTAATTGGATATAAAGTTGGGTTATAGTACTTCAAACTACCCTAAAATGGATGGTCAGCCCTAAAGATCCATCGAAAATCTTGTGGATATAATGATATAATCTTAAATGTAATTCTGAGGATATTTCGGTCAATATCATCTCCATGTGGAGTTCTCATATAACATAAATTTACATTCTAGAATTCCAATAGAACCTTATGAGTCAATATGTGGGATGAAGTGTTAGAATAAAATAAGCTCAAATGATATTGGAGAGCGGAAGATGATTATAATAGATCTTCTCCTTGAGATGATTTAGAAGTATAAAACCATACAGTGTCATGTGAAATATATTCCATGTCAATATAAATTCTATACACAAAATCATCAATGATACTTTGAATTTTAGGTTGGTGATATAGTGTTCCTTCATATATCACTGTAGAATTAAGTAATGAGGTTTGGGAATTTGGGGAATCATAATACAATATATAGCATCCCCTTTAGGATCTATGATCACATTTGAGCTATGTCCAATCAACATATACTCCCACCTAACCTATCTCATGTACGTTAAGTGTTCCATGTATCACTGTCAAGTAAGTTCATACTAGACCCCTTACTTATACAAAATATAGAGGTGGTACCCTTACATAATGATCTTTCATACGTGGAGGATTCAATGATATCCATATTTCATAGAAACAATGTTCTATAAAACAACACATCTCACCTTGTAGTGTAATGTGAAAATACTATATGTTTGAGTAGGTTAAATGGGAACTAGAATAATAGATGAAAAAGAAGTTCCTACATTTGTTTTAATGTATGAAATGAAATTTTTTTGGTGAAATTTTAAAACTGTGAATAATATAATGACCCAAGAATTTTTAAAGAACATTATGTTTTAAATGCATAGAATTTCTTATTAATTAATAAATATATTTAATGAACACAAAAGCATGAAATTAAATTTTATATTATTGGAATATATAAAACATGGTCAAGAATTGTGTGTCGAGATTAAAATAATATTCAACATCAGAACAATTCATTATTATTTTTCTTTAAATACCCTTAAGATTATTATATATAAAGGGTTATAAAAATTTAGTTCCCCATACCAGCTCTCTCAAATCCGATTCAAAAATATATAACATATGGCCGTGGAATTTAAACACAACTATCCCTAAAATAGAATAATATAATTTTCAGAAAGGACCATTTTAATTAGAGGTTACATAATTAGGACATATAACGAAATAAAAATTCTCAAATTTTTTCCTCAAATATAAAACTTTTCTTCCACTATAGAATAACATAAACAAATCCATAATGATTCTTCAATGTTTCCAACAAATTTTCATATAATATACTCTTATGGGCTATGAATACATAATACATTCTTTTATAACCTAGGGATAGTGAAATATAACATATTTATAGTAAAAATGCTCAATTCAAGTAAAAATAATAATACATTATAACCGGAGATATGTGAATAAAAAAACAATATCATAATAAAGAGGATTATAATCATAGAATCTTGAAAAAAATGCAATAATATCATATTTTATGGGATTAACAAACGATCATAACATAATATCATAGAATCAAAAGTATGTGGATTTATTGTAAACATTATATCCTATGAATAATTCAAGGATCTATACCATGTTTTTATATCATATTTTGATAGTATAACTTCCCACACACCATAGTCGGGTTGGTTCAACTCACAAGCACCATAGTTTCCTAGGATCACTGCTCACACACCATGTTATTTCATGAGCTTCCCAATAAATTCACATGATATATAATTATTGAACAACCCATAACATAATGGAAATAATACATATATGTGGAACAAAATTTCAATCTATGTATCAGAAAAATCCAAGGAAATAAAATTTGTTTTAGTTTCGTTTCAAGTGCCTCCCAAAGGAATCATTAATGATTTCATCAGTAAATATGACATGATACATCTATGGAAGATGAATTGGATTAAAATGTGTTTAATTATCATTCTAGGTAAACAAAACATAACAACTAAGATGAAACATATAGTATTAATATAGTATGGAACATAGATATACAATTTATAAAACAATTCCACAAACTAATAAATATATTGGGAATATTGTTGAATAAACTTTAGTCATGTAATAAATCATGGGACATTCATAATGAAATGGAAATGGAAGTAAATAATTATAATACATTTCTATTATTTCCCAATTAAAAAACATTATAGTTTCAGAAAATATATTTATAATTGAATTAGAAAAGCTAATAGAATAATGAAGATAGATTTCATCATTTGAAGAAAATCCTTCCTAAATCATATTTGATAGATAAGAACCCCTTTTATAAGCATTTGGAACGTTTCTTTGAAAAAAATCACTTATCCTTTGAAAACATATTAAAATGAATGTTTTTTAAACCATTAGAATATTAATTTTTATTTTCGAGAACATGAATGGATAGGGAGAATGTGTCTTAAAAAATAAAAAAAATGTGGTATAAATTTATGTTCGTAAGGAAACACGTAAAAGAGATTACATTTGGTTCAGAATGACCCACATATAAATGATTGGAATATAAATTATTAATTTTTATTAAATTAAATGTATTTTAAAATTCAAATATTAAAACATTTTTGATATAATTATTTTTTAAAACAATTCAAAATATTACTTTAGAAGGAAATAGTTATGAAAAATAATTATGTAGAAATTTTTTGAATTCCTTTAGAACTGTTTAATAAAACCCAAATAGTAAAAAGGATGAAAACCATTTTCATTGGTAAGAGTTTTATAAAAGTATTTATATCACTTTTAGAATCATAGAAAAATATTTTCGATAGTTAAAACATGTATATGGAAGAAAAAAATTATTTAGAAATTAAATGAGTAATTGTTTATAAAATTATGAATTTATTTGAGGATCTGTTTTATAAAATGGGTGTATATTAAAACATATAAGTCATATTAATAGAGAAAAAAATAAATTATACCATTAAAAATATAATTTTAAGAAATCCATATGGAAAATTAAAATCTTGAAGAGATTTGATAACTTCATAAGAAAATGATATTAGTCGAGAAGATAATTATGACATCAATATCCCTTTTATAAAAAAATTATGTGAAATAACATGAAAATAAACTATAAATACCATGTTTAAATGATATTTTATAATAACATAACAATTGGTTAGTTTATACACCATATAAAAGTAAATTGGTGCAAAAGGTAAAATGTGTCTTAATGGATGGATTAGAGACAAAATTACACAGGTTTATATTTAATAGAATTCAAAAAATATAATTAACAAAATATATAATTAAATTAATATTATTAAAAACATAAAAAAGAAATTATATAGTCTATTTATTGTTAGAATATGTTCATTTATTAAATGTTTCACAATATTTTAGGTTTCCTATGTTAATTAGGAATATTTTCATATGATTCCCATGAAATGTTTAAAATGGTTACGATTATAATTAAAATAAATTCGAAAACTATATAATTTCAATGGAGTTATAAATATCAATTTATTATAAGTTTATTTTTTAATATAATCAATGTTATGAAATAATGGAAAATGATATGTTTCTTGATATGGACGTGGTAGTCTGCAAGTTCACATAGAAAACACTTTCTATTTTCATAAAATAATATGGATGTAAAAAAGAAAATTATAAATAATTTAATAGTTATAATGTTGTAATAGAAATAATATTTATTAAATATTATTGTCATTATTAATATCCTTGAACGATAGTGATTAAAAAATGAACGACATCACTTTGTAGAGCTTGTACTCTGTCAAAACACACAATCAAGGCTTCTATTTTGTTTAGTGGATGCATGAGGATAAATAATTATTGATAAATATATTTAAATAATTTTTATTATATAAATGATACTAAATATATTTTTTTACTGGGTTTTTAGAAGATAATGATATGAAAAATTAAAAATAATTAAAAGGAAGATGTTACCCTCGTGTTTGGGAATTAGATTCTCATTGGAATTATCCTTGGAAATAAATGGATTAATCTAATTAAAGAATAAAATAATACATTAGTTCTTGGGATAATGTTCTTAAATGATTAAAATGGTAGTTTATTTTGTACATTTATTGATAATGTTTTCATTTAAGGGTTGGGATGCTCCTATTAATAAGTGAAGGAAATGTATATTTTTGTAATCACAATAACATGATACCTTATTTAATAAAACTAATCTACATCAAAGACACATAAGCATTGAAAATATGGATTATGGGCCTTGTTACATCTGAAACTCCAACCATTATCTTATTTTGGGTCATATTTGAGTGATTTAATGTTTCCTACATTCACGTTTCACACTAACCTTGTGTAACTTTTCCATGGTAAATTTTACAATCACTCGTGTTAATTAATTAAATGATATTCAATAAAATTAATATTAAAACACAAATTGGTTATTATAATACTAGATATGATATTAGTTTTATCAATTAAATTTTCTATTGTAATGAAATATTAATTTAAAAATAAATGTTCTTAATAACTTAGTACATTTTTTAAGATAATCAATTATATATGAATGAAAATTATGTGGAAACATAAAAGTATTAATATCAACTATGATTAAAAAATAAATTGATTTGTTATAAATTATATTATGGGTATTTGAAATTGAAATTAACCCATAGCTGAATAATAATAAAAATTAATTGAGTGAAAATATATTAAACTAGTTTCTTTATTAACGTAAAATGTTTCTTATTTATGAAAATGTGGTCAATGGATTTAATAAGATCAAATAATATCTACAATTCATAATTTTTTCAAATAATTTAATATTTTATGACATAATATTTATGTTTCCATTTAAGTTATTTCCTATATATTGATAATGTAATTAAAATTATAATTTTTGTCAAATAACATTTTCAAATAAAAATTGATAGTTTACAAAAATATCAAAAAAGAAAAGTAATTAATTTATGATATTATAAATACATAAATAATGTTAATTTAATATTATTGTATTTCTAGAAATATTTTTTTTTCATATCATCAAATATAAAATAAAAAATACTATGATAAACAATGATTTTTTTCAATAATAAAACCTTAAAAAATTAAGTGTTTAAAATATTATTTTACTCAAACATTCTATTTTAAGGTTTTTTAAAATTAATATCACATAGAGATATGTTATTTGTTACCATGAAAATCCTTTAAAGTTAATTAATTTAAATTATTGATATTTGAAAGCCTTTATTTTAATTTGTGTTAAGAATGATATTGAACTCAATATTATTTAAATGAATATATATATACTAAAATATCAAGTTGTTACATTATCCCCTATTTCATCATATTTGATTGTAAATATATTTTACACTAACAATAATCAGGAATGTAAAAAGATAGATACAAGACATAAGATAAAAATATAAATTAAATTTTACCACTAAAATATTATATTAAAATAGAATAAAAATATTCTTCCCCTATTGACTTTTCAGAAACATTAATTTTAACCTAGAAGCTTGATGATTTATTTCATCTTATAAATAACATAAAAAAGTTTTCTATTTCCTTTTAGATATCCTCCTATGCATTTCTTTCTATATTTTTTACATTAAGGAAAAGTTTTTCCTTTATCATCATCATCACAAGAATTTGTATGAGAATTCATACTTATATTATTTTTAAATTTTAATAATTCATATATGTTTAACTTTTTAATAACTTTTTTAGACACTTTAGTTGAAAAAATATAATGGTTTTTAACAATAGTTGTTTTCCTAATAGATTTTAGGTTAGGAAAATTACTTTATTTTTCATTACATCTATTATTAGTAAAGTTACTTCTTTCTCAAGCCACTAAATTAAAATAATGTTTAGATATGACAATACTAAAATTATTAAATGTTCAATGGGAAACCTATGATAACAGAAGTAATAATTCATAAAAATTGTTTGAAACCTAACACATGGTTATTTATCATTAATCTAGGTTATCCAAATTCATTTTAGAATTAGGTTCTCAAATATAGTTAAATTCTATAAAATCGTAATTTTAAATAATTTATAATGGGTTTCAAAGAGAATTTTAATTAACACAATAATATTCTACAGGAGTTTCGTGTTAGTTTGAATGTTATATCCCATTCACCACGCAATTGAATTATAAGGGACTTTTACCCAACCAACTCCTTTCATTATTATTACCACTAGATGAATCAATGCCAAAGTCAATTCAACATTCAATTATCCGAATATGGTGATAATTACTAGTAAAACCATAGAAAATTAAATTGGTACTTAATGAATAATATTTCTCAATGAAAGAAGTTACAGACAAAAATCAATTACCTTAATGTTTGAAAGTGTTATAGGATTTTGCATAAAAATTTATAAAATTAAATTATGTTCATTAAAATACATAGTAATAAACATAAATATTTAAAATTAGTTTTATGGGATATATATTTTCCAATGATGTTCATTTATTAAAACATTTCATCCATTATTAGTTACCTTAAGTGGTTTTGCCTTTTATGTCATTATATCGACATTCTAGATATAGTAAAATTTATCATAAAAAATAGTTAAAAATATAATATATCTATATAGTTAAAAATTTAATATTTATGCATATAATTTCATAATGTCTTTCATATTAAGGGATAATAAAAAAATGAAACGTGACATTTATGTGGAGGCAGTCATCCCCATTTACAAAAAAAACCCCACTCTACTTTTCCATTATACAAGAGGGGTAGAAAATAAAGATTAATCAATTGATATATATAATTTATTCATAAAAACATATTTATTCATCCTGTTCATCTGTGATATCATACACGAAAGGTGGTGGTGAAAAAATAAATTATTTAACTCTAAGGAGGTGGTAGTCTGCAAAAATATATGTTTGATGTTTATTTTTTCACAATGGAATCATATCGATGAATAATTATTTTCAAATAAATATAATAAAAATCATGTGTATAAATTTTACAAAATACATTATATTAATTGGTTTAGTAAATAAAGTTATAATAAAAACTAGAAATAATGACTAAGAAAAAGAAAAATTCACATTGAGGAAGATCTCATTATATATTAGTCATACATGGAACACAATATCATTGTGTGTCAGGCCCTACATGGAGACTTCATGAGGTCCACATTGAGAAAAATCCCAAAGGTAGAGAGAGACTGTGAGAGGGATCTGGTTCCCATCATCTTCCTAGTCTAATCATATTTTCCACGCATGTAGAAAACACATTTTAACATCATGAGATGTGGATTGTAGTGCTTGGATGTTTAACATCTTAATGCTCAAACAATGAATAAAATCTCCTCACCAATATGACTTATGTGGTCAATAGCCACCCACACATGGGTAAGGGAAGTCATCCACAATATTAAGATATAATGTGGTAGTGGAGTGGTCAATCGTGGGATCCACATATGTGTATGTATGAGAATAATTAATAGCTATTAGTCTACCTATGAAGATAATCATTATGTAGAGCTTCACAACATGTTACCCCGCACAAGGAATAAGTATATCACTATACACAAGCCTAAAGTACACATATAAGAGATGCACGTAATATATGTGTGTTTCATGCAAAAGGGGTTCGAATATGTGGTCTCGGATTAAAGACAACCCATAGAGCCTAAAGTAAGAGATTTGTGCGAGATTAAGGCTTGCGCAAAAATTAGACGTATATAAGAGAAAGTGGTACTACACACATTCACATTTTTCATTCAATAAGGTACTTTTTTCATGTAATTTCCATAGGAGAAAAAGAAAATGGGTGAGGGTCCAGCCTATATGGTCCAACCTAAAGGGGTCCAATGGGGAGAATGTGGTGAAAGATCCTATAGCTTGCTATCATGACATGTGTGTAGTCATGGAAGAGGATATATTTCATTCATGATAGAAATTATTCAACTACCATATAGTTACCCCAAAAATGGAATGGTTCTCCGCTATTTATAGGTGAAAATCATGGCGGTAGTGCTGAAGAAGGATGAAATAAAAGAGAAAGTTTATGTCGCATTGGGAACGTATAAATATTATGCGTAGAATGGAATCATGCACAAAATATCTTCTAATAACATGAACCTTCCATAGCTACATTCAGGGAGTATGTGGTGAAATAAAGGATTTGATATTGCATTGGGTATATAAGAACCTTTAGTGAATATTAATGTCTTGTATACAGGAAACAAAACTTATGTGTGAATCCCTTAGGATTCCCATAATTGTCCACAATTTCATATTTGGGTCTATTCTTATCAAATAATCCTATTTGCGGCCTCAATTAGATGTGGGTGCCAAAAAAATAACCCCCTCCCTCTAAATATGAGCTGAATGGGGGCCCTACGTTTGAGTTTTGTGGGAAACGCCAAAGAGGACGATGTTTTTAGAGTGATGCATGCCAAACTCAATGAACAGAGTGTAAGGTGCCTTGTGAATGTTATTAAGAATTGGTCCATTCCAATAAATACATGGAGGTGCCTGATTCATATTACCATGACATTCTATAGACGAAATGATCTCTTTTGTGCTTGTAATTTGCTGATTAATGTGAAAAAGTCCTGAGGATTGGTCACTAAATTACGTGGAACATATGATTCTTAATCACTTCATACAAAAATAATGTTTTTTCCAAAATTCAGTTTTTCATGAAACCATCTGTTTTTCATGTTGAACCTTGATATTTCGCACCTTTACCTTTGGGATTTTACATCCTGGCTGACATGGCTAGTGAATAGACCGTTTCTGAGAGGGAGTATTCTTTTGATGCACAGAGGGTCATGATGATCGAAAATAAAAATATTATTCAAGCTAGAAGGTTACTATTATAAAATCAATTTATCTTAGTCACGATGATGCCAAATCACAAGGATTATTTTATAAGTGATAACCTACCATTATGAACTTCGATATTCTTTAGGATGTGGATCTTTTGGGCATTGAGACTGACTCCCCGCCATCATGTGATGCACAGGGTGATATTATTCATCATAAAAATATTAAAAACTATGTCAACTATTATGTGGAGTTTCAAGAGATGGGTGTCTATGTCTTGAGTCAAAAAGGAAGGATAGTCCTTGGGGCCGAACTAGTGGTTGGATAATTCTCCTCCCACTAGTCAATAACCTTCTAGAGTAGCATCACTAATGAGTTAAATGGATTGATGATGGACTGAGAAATGAGGTCCAAGGGTAATTTCACGAGTGAATGGGATGGGGAGTACTAGGTGTTCTAAAAATGTGAGGAATTTGGGGAAGATATTTAACACTTTGGGATATTTGAAACTCTGTGGACATTGTAGTTTTATTTCTACATTCAACAAGTACTGGGGTCACAAATATTCAGCCAATGGTCCCCTACAACAAATGCATTCCACCTTCATCATGGGGTGGTCAGTATCATTCTTTGGTACATGTATCTCATCCGGTTAATTCCCTTGGAGTGACCCCAGTATGATGAATTCATGTCGATGGAGAATATATTGGGAGACAGAGCACTAACCCCACTTTCACAGAGCATGCATTGGACAAGGAGATGGAGAGGTTGGTGTACAAATAAATCATGAAGGGAATACCTTACCAAGAATGGATCAAAATATTAATTAATTAGGAATAATGTGTGAGGATTCTAGGTCGGGGGTGTCAGTGCCCAACCTCACTGAAACCGGGGAAGGTCAAATCTTGTTTTTTGATTCAAGAAGAGTTCCACTATCAATCATCATGATTCATTCGGAATGAGAGTTAGGATCCATATTTGTGATATGACACATTCCTTTATACCTTTCTATGCTGGTGGATGATACCAGTGAGCAACACAAGGATGTGAGTCCATCCCGGGATGCTGGTAATGGTGGGGATCATGGCTTCCCAGAACAATGTTAACCTTATTGTACCATTCTTGTCATGGTTGTACATAATCCTAAGGAACATTTCATGGGGAGGCATGAAAAGGAATTTTTTTTACTATTTTAGATCCTCCATGGTTGGATCAATGTTCATTTCAGTCGATACCACTTTCTAAATGCCATCTATCCTCACGGAAATGGTCTACGACCATCTCTTTTAAAAATCTATAAGGTCCAGCTGATGAAGCACAATAATGAGGGGGTAATCCTGCATATTATAAATCATGAAAAATTAAATTAACACCTTTTTAATAACACAGTCGTCTAGATGGTAGATGACCTACAAGATTTACTATAACATATGTAATACCTGTATAACATTAAGGGTGTCTTTCTAATAACCTTTATTGATGGACATATCTTTTCTAAAACATACATGTCATTAGGATTAACCAAAGAGTTTAGGGTCCTTCAGCAGATACCAAAGATAGTTTATATATAGATCTAGGAGGTGGAGCAACAATATATGCTTCTCTAGTTGGGGATCATGTTCACAACTGACAGCATTGATGAAACTATCTCACTACCCCCACCCCCCAAATGATGGTGTTGCTGACCTGGTAATGGAATATAACGATCCATGGGTGGAAGAATATTTAAAACCAATCTTGTGAAAGTTCATTTGAAAAATAAATTCAGTGAGTGTAGTGTATGGGTGGCGAGACATCAAGATAGCTTATGATTGGGAAACAAGACTATAAGCAAGCTAGGTAGGTGGGGCAGAATGAGATGGATTTGTGAGGGCAAGAACGTCATAAAGTTTGTCTACACCCCTACCTTCTAAGGAGGGGTGGACTTGATGGATGCCTCGTGGGCCTGTTAGAGAAGTCCATAGGAAGAAATTAAGATCCCTGATTCAACACTCCTTGGATGAAATATTTCCCATGCCTTGGTCAGCTTTGACAACATGACAACAATCAGTAAGTCTAAAAGTCATAACGAAAAAATGACATGAAATTAGATTTAGATTCCAAAAAATGTTCTTATCCGTGTTGCAGACTGAGTGTATTTTCATTCCCAACAAGAATATTTAATGTTCATGGATGTGTATGAATTCCATAGGGGGGATATTAAGAGTCTCTTATTTTGGTAAAAGTTATTCTAGACTAAGAGCATGACCTAGAGGAACTGTCACCCGAGAATCATAGGGACGATGAGGAATAGGAAGAATAGGAATATGATGTGGATGTAGTAGAAGAGGAGGATGAGGTTGAGGATGAAGAGCCTGCAGGTGAGGAAATTCAGGGGACATCATCTAATCAAGGGACCCACATAATAGTGGAAAAATAATAATATCATATGATGAACATTTGAAATGTAATGAAGTAAGTCTCGTTCCATATTTATAGAGGTCTCTTATTTGTCTATAACCCGGATTTGATAACCAAATCATGTCTAGTTTAGTAACATATTGGTGATGTCCAAGGAGCTCCCATTTTTGAGGGTTAGAAAATGTCTATTGTCGTGGGAGGATGTGTCTCTAAGCCTGCATCTGGGGCCAAGCATGATGGTGCACCTTTTGCGGATGAAGTAGACAAAGGTGATCCATAAGGGGTAAAAGTAAAGAGTATAAAATCCAAGGCATCCCATGTTGTTCATAAGGATTCCAGGTCAATCGTCGAGAGAACATGGGATGAAGGGTCTCTAGTTGTAGAATATAATATGGTGATTCAGGCACATGATTTGGTTGTAGTTAGCTTTTGTAGGAATCTATTTTCCATAGGCCCAAATGTTTTATCTAAGAATCTGGATGACCATGGTGAGAATTCCATGCAGTTCACATAATACTACAAGCCTAAAAAAACCATGGAATCTGGGACATCTGAGGGGTCTCTCTTAAAAATTGTACCCTGCTGTGATGATCTAGTCAATATTGTTTATACTTCCATAGATCCTTAAGATAATGATGTCATTTCTATGGGCGATTCCACTTCCAATGCAGATCCTGAAGCTGGAAAGGGTGAGGATACTAAGGAATAAACGATTTAATATGGTCATCCCTATGCTGAAGATCCCAATACCTCTGATATGATACCATAATAAGATATTACAGCTTACCTTTGGCTATCTTTAGAAAATATTGAACTGCAGACCATAAAAAGCTGGAAGATTATGATCCCTATGTAGCCACGTAAACTCATATGAAATGAAGTAGAGAGTGGAATAGTATAAAATGTTTTATTTTTTTATCTTTAAGGAATAATGGATGAGTCTAATGTGGTCACTCCACACCTAGCAACACTTTCTCTTTTTCGGAGGTGTGGATACCCACCATCTTCATGTGATGATCTAACACTATCTCGTTGGGAAGATGAGAGTGATCAGTTAACACCAAGATTCTACCAAGTTCTTGATGAACAATGAATGTTTCCAAGATCTCTAATAAGTAGAGAATGATATCTGGTTCCTGGTAGCACATGGAAGAGAGTGTTATAATTTCGTTAGGAATCAATCTATACTCATTGAAAAATTGAAATTTTAGTTGGCTTAGTCCCAAGAGCAGCTAAAGTATGAGAGCTTAAATGTTGACAACCTCCTAGACATATATGCTGGAGTGAAAATATTGGAAACGAAGATTCTCCATGTGTCCATTGACAATGAGATGGAGATGAAGAAGAAGTAGAAGAATCTATAATCCCCACATAAGAATTTTTCATTATTGAGGTGCTTCATCAAGGTGGAACATCCATAAGGGTCGTGTTTTGGACAAACATATGAAGCATACATTGACTCATTATTGTCGATCTTGAACTTCCTGGATGGATGTATTTCTAAATTTATTTAATTGGTCAATATCAATCATTTATGTGATGTAATAATGATCAGTCCCTATGATCTTGTGGGTCTTACTCAGTGTCAGAAACAAGGGACAACCACATAATCCTTAACATTGAATGAGAGTATCATGTGATCATCGAATACTAGGGGTCTTATTTTTTCGAATGACCACCCATAGTGTTCAAGGTGTGAAATAAAATGTATAGAGAATAGAGCTCTATTAACACCCAATGTGCCTCTCCCAACGTGCTCTAGTGCATGATCGGGGTAATTCCAGTGGTGATAGAATCAATCTGAACTAAGGGGAAATGGGACATTTGAATCATGATGACCAATATTTGGAATTATAAAGAGAATTACATGGACGTTCTAGATAACTTCTGACCATATTCCAATGATATTATTGGTCATGCCAACTAGAAATATGGAAAATATAGGGAAAAATGTTGGTCATATTTGAAATGTTAGATGAAACTAATAATGTTGTCAGACTCATCCATGGTGTTGGCCCATAACGGTAGGTGAGGAAAATAGGTACAGGACCAGACCATCAGAGGGTCCTTTTAGACATGAATGAGAATTAGAATCCACATAAATGGCGCCCAATTCATGGAGGTGGAGTGATGGAGTGTTCAAAATAATTCCAAATCTCTTGAAATTATGCCACCAGGACTTGGAGCACATCAGTGTAGGTGTATCAGTCTGATCAAAGATCAAACATATATTCTTAGGGGTACATCATCTTAGATGGCAACCCATAGCTGTTGATGTGAACAATGTGGTTGATATCCAGCACTATGGGAGACAACCTCTTAGATGATGGTCTGGGATGATTTGTAGTTTCATTTTAGGCAAGTGGGGATGATGAACATGTAATTTAACATCATATAGTATAGATGATACATGGAATAGTTTAACGTCATATGACCCATATGTCACACATTGTTTAAAGTCATATTACACAGACCATGAATTCTTTTCCTATAATGTTTTCATGGAATCTATGAAATGAACCAAACATGAATGATCCAAAGGTGGTTTCTTCAACATAAAAATTCCATGATAAAGATGGTAAGGACGCATACACAATGTTTTGAGGGAGAAAATCATTATCAGTAAGGACCAAGAAGCTCATGTCACACCACAAATTCTATATTGTGATGTTAGTTTAAGTTCATAGAGTTTGGACCAAAGACCACTTGTGTGGCTCAACTATATCAATATCCAAAATACCAAAACTCCTAAGACTACATAACCTAATCTCAGTGTCTAAAAAAAAGAATGGTACATGGGGTTTACCAGATATATGGGAGTTGACATCGAAGGTGAAACCGAGGATAGAATCCAACCATGACACCAAAATGTGAAAAAGAGGGTATGTTATGACTTTAATGGTTTTGATGAAACACATTCTAGTATGTAAAGGATGACTGCTGACCTTGTTTGAAACCCAAAGGCCATATCCGCACCAGAAAAATACGGGGCAAGAAAATTTTGGATCAACTATTTATTTGGAACACACTACTCACTACTTGTTGCTAATGATCCATTAGGATGTTGGCCCATAATAAGAAGGTGAGCCAAATATTTCATGAGTCTACCACTATTAGGGGGTCCTTCTGGATTTGATAGATGATGGATATCCCAAAACATGAGGGACTCAAAGTGTGAGATGGGCATATTAGAGATCCAGATTCAGTCATATGCATGAAAATAGTTTAAGGTCATATTAAATAGACCTTGGAGAATAGTTTAAAGTCATGCTGCTCATACTATAAATAGAAACACTCATCCCAACGGTACACATGAGACACACAAGTGGTTTAAACGAAAATGAATGGGGACAAAATAGATCCAAACAACACCACTCACTCCTGAGAATAATTATGAAGAAAATATTAGTTTAAAATGTCAGAGATTTTAGACCATGTATGCCGAGTTTACCATCATGTATGTGAGATAGACTTTTGAAATGTAACACCATACAGTAAGGATGAATACGACACATTTTTTTTTTGTTTTGTGAAAAGGAAATTATAGGAAAATATGTTTCCCAGAGAGGATGTGAAGTATGGAAAAATGTGGTAACACGATTTGAATGGGGACCAAAGAGACAAAGAGATCCACACATCACAAAAAAAATTCTTGGGAGAACCCTGAAGAGGCTCTAAGTTTATGGTCATAGAGTTCATACCTGAGAGTCATATGGGAACATTATGTGCGTACAAACCCAACCAAGACTCATAATCAAACATGATACATGCTCGGTGTGGGAAATAAGGAGTAATGTTGTGATTTATCCATGATGTGGGAGCACACAGGGGTGGGAAGGAAATGTTGTGAGGGAAATTCACCACTACACTAACATTCCCACTCAATGTGCATGAATGCATAGAGGGACAAAACCTGGGGTGTTTGGGATCTATCAGAACAAAGTTGTAACACCCCATGAATTTCCAATATTATCATTTATGTGTAATTTTTTTCTTGTTTTATTTTTACGCATCACCATGTTAATCTTACACTACACACAACAAGGAGTTGTCTTGTGTTATAAAAATGGCCCAGTTATACCAAACAATAATAGATTAATAAAATATTATTATTTAAAATAGTATATAACATAATAGTTAAATTAGTATTTATGAATATTATTTTCCAAATTCTGAATTTAATTATTACATATAATTTTTACATTCATCTTCATTATTATCTTGACATGATATATGAAAAAATTATAATTTTAAGATAAAATATTTATTTTTTAGAAATATACAGTTTTTATGAAATTCAATAGTCAACATATTTTAAATATAGAATTTGAAACTTTTATATATTTAATTTTACAAAATAAACATCTTTGAAAAAAAAATTTAATCTCTAAATTTACTTTGGTTCAATTTTTGGTATTTTCTAATAAGATTAATGTTTTGATGAATACTAGAAATTTCTTATTTTTAATTGATTTTTTCCTTGAAAATAATTTATAGTGTTAAATTGTATGTTTTTGTGGTTTTAAAGTATAATTAGAATATATTATTATCATTTAATATAATTATTTCCATTGGAATAATTTTGACAATAAAATTGGATATAAAAACATGTCAATATTTTTATGGTTTTTAATTTAATAAAACACGTTTTCTCATTCCATCAATGAGATTAATATTAATTTAATTACTCAAACATGTATGTTTAAAATATTGAAAAATGGATTCCATATTTGGAATCAATGGTCCAAGTTATTTTACTATATATCCCTTATATATTTTGATATTAAGAATAATAAATACGGTTAATTTCATTTTACATGGTTAATGGTAAAACGGATAATTAAAGGTAAAATAATATTATAAAATTACCCTAACACCTATAAAAATCCTATTGGATTATTAAATTTTTCCCTTATCAGATATTATTATAAATGGAATCATTTAATGGAATGCATTCTATAGATATGACATGGATATTATTAAAATCAATTAATGTGGAAAAATTCCACACTCCCATTTCTTATAAGTATAATAATTTTAATTTATAGATTATGAGTAGATAACTTCGATTATAAATATATATGGAAATATAAAAATATTTCCTACATAATATTAGTTTATTTATAATGTTTAGTGATTAAATAACAACCCTTAATTATGACCCAATTGTGATGTATAAATTATTTTATTAATAGAAATATCATATAAATGGTTTCAAATCTATTAAAAAATATAATTTGAATTAATTAAGGTGATCCATAAATTTTATATATGAATATGACATGATAGGAGTATATTCAATAATGTGCCTCGAATTTATCTTTATGTTTTTAATTTTAATTAACGTCAAAGTTATGAAAAGTGTCAAAATTGACACTGTTGATATTTTATAATAATAATACATTATTAAAATTAATAAAAAACATGAAAATTGCTAAAATATAAAAAATAACTACTATATGGTCTAAAATATAATGAAATGTCTATTTATGGACAATTTACACCATATATGTAAACCTTTATAAACTTTTAATATTTGAAATGTTATTAAAATAATTAAAATTAAATAGATTGGTTATGGGTAAAGGAAAACTATAATGTTTAAAATAAAACCAAAAGAAGTCCAAAAAAATATTCGATGATGAATATTCGATCATTATCACAGTAATTTCTTATTTTATTTATTAATAGTCCCTTTTTCTTAAAAATAAATTATATATTATGTAAATTATATATAGTTACAAAATATCAATGTCTTGTATTTTAATATCTTTTATGTGTCCACATAGAGCCAAAATGAAGCACCAAATGTATCTAAATGTATATTTCTATATTAATTAAATATGTTTCAATAATTAAATTTATATTGAATTTTTATAATTTTTAAAATTACCATAAATTTATTTTCTATTCTAAAAAATATTTATTTAATTATTAGAAAAATATAATAAATGATTTTAATAATATAAATTTCGATATATTTTAAATTAATAAATGGGTCTATGGAATTTTTTATATCTATAAGATATTTTATAGATTTTTTAAATAATTATATTATAATTTCATACTTTTCTAAATTTATTTTACGTCACATTAAATGAATAGTGTTAAATTTGGCTATAATGATATCGTATTGAATTAATTTATTATTATATTATATAAAAATAAAAAAAATGTTAAATAATCACACAAATATTGGATATGGTCTAAAATGTATATTAATTTTAATTTTTTGTGTAACGCCCTGACCCCAGTTTCCTAGAGTCGGTGCATTATTACATAATATTGGCATGATATAAGGAAATTGTGTCCCGAAAGACCGATCAGTTTAGTAGCCTTGGAAATACTAGATACATTCATGAGTTTTACATTACATTATAAAATTAAAAACTACAACAATATTATTTCCATATACCACACTCATATCCACTCATACTATCCATACAGGTCAGTCATAAAATACTTGTTCACATCCTGGAAAAAATAAAACATAGAAAGGGGTGAGCTCTGATGCTCAGTAAAGATAACAATATAGTGGAAACATTCATAAATAAGCATACACATTTAAGGCAGTGTATAAGACTAAAACAAAAGCATATTAAACTTGAACTTCAGCATCATATGGAAAAGATAAAATCAAATAATTCCATTTACTTATTTACACGGATATTCTACTAGTCGAATAATCACATGCAATATCAATAGCCACTTTAATAATGATGCAATGCATAATTCCAGACTTTATAACCACATAGTCAAGGACTTGTGCCAAGACTAAAAATAATATTTCGTCAAGGCCATGTTATAAGACACTAGTTTGTCTCATGAGACCTACCGATTCATCAAGGAGCTGTAGAGGGCTCCACTAATCACTTACTAAGTCTAATGCATTCCTCATATGAAAAGGTTTAAACATAACATAAACATTAGTATTAAAACTAGCATATGAAATATCAATACTTTATCCATAAACCATGAATGGTGTAAGAATAAAACATCCATAGTCAAACAAATCACAAAACCATCAATACAATTTGGAAGTTTTGTATCATAATAAATCTACTTCAAATAGGCTTAAAATCCATCAAAGGATGTTGAAATAGAAGAAATAAAAACCTTTTTACTGAAATATCTCTTTCTATTTTGAAATATTTTAAAATTCATATAATTTTAAAAGAAATCAATTATTTTGGAAATATTTTTATAATCTTTTAAGGGAATCTTTTATGTTGTTATAATAGTAGAAAATATCTGCACCCACTGTATAAGTTAAATAAACATTCTTACCTTCATTTTTTCAAAGAGGTCATAAAGTACCTTATTTGTAAAACGAGTGAAAAGTTTTTTTTCAAAACATATAAGGTCAAATAAGGGTATAAATTACCTTAAACCATTTTCTAGTAAATATTAAAAATGTTTTTAAATACATTTTCAAGAAGAATGGATGTGGATGATAAGGAGGTCTCATTAGATAATTACATAAAACACCCTCAGATAATATAGAGATTGTGAAATTAACCCTTACCTTTTTCTTTTCCTTGGTCGAGGGTAGGTTAGAATCTTGTATAATGGTGAAATAATTGTTATTAAATTATAAAAGAATCATTAACATTAATATGATATCATATATGATCTTCTAATATTGCATTGTTTATGATATTGCAGTAGTATCATCGTTTCAGGTGTTAACTGATTTGTTTTCCATTATATGGTTTGTTACGTAAGTAATGTTTTTTGTGGATATAATGTATATTATTCATATTCAGAATTATATTATGTCTTTAAACATTATATATAATCATCAAAAAAAATTATTCTTGAATGGATATGATGGGGAATGAATCTCATCGCATTCATGGAGACGGTAATCCGTACGTACGCACGAGCGACAATATCATTATTATGATATTACAATAATATATAATTGGATGGTATATCATATATAAAGAATAATTATCATGTTATATTTATTATTCACATCAATTATACATCATTATTATAACCATACAAATAATAATGTACTGAATCACAACTACAACATGACGTGGAGACAATAAGCCATACATACGCATGTATGTTGACATGTCATTAAAAGTATGGATAGAATAATTAATATGGTTGTACCATATTTTTAATAACATCAAAGTATATATAAGATACTGGATTTATTATTTTATAATGGAAACAACAAATAAAGAGGTTGTGGAAGAAGGAATGAACTTGAAAGAGGTGATAGAATATTTACCTCTTCTTCGGGTTCATCCTTTTGATTTGATCAAAATGGCACATTAGGTTGTCTTTGTGAATAAAGTAAGTCCTATAGGATGAAGTTAAGACATTTGAGAGGATATTTGGGAAGGTGTTGGTAGAGCCAAATGGCTTTGATGGTGTAAATTTCAGAGAAGTGTAAGTGCCCATTTATAAGAGGTGTGAGGGGCATCTTATGAAAAGATCAAAATATTATTTTATAATAAAATAATTTTCTGTTTATAATACTCCAAAATGATTTATATAGAGTCTAAGGTGGGTATAGGTCTAAAACCACTCAACCAATATGTTTTAGATAAGTTTGAGCCACTATATTAACCTTATCTTCTAGATTTAACTCTTAGTTAATTAGTTTGACATTTACGATGTCTCTTTGTATTTTTATATTATATGGTTAATAAACATACTATAAACATCCAAGTGAACATAAAGTGGTTCATTAATGACATATATAATATTTTTTAAGACCTTTGTCCGAACCTTAGATTTTTAGGAATAGAATATAAAGTAATAATATAATATTTGTTGTAAAAACTCTTTTATGTCAATTTTGACACTATTTACTATTTTGTTTTTGTTAAATTCCAAACAGAATTATTACATTGAAAAAAATTTATTTAATCAATCAAAACATGTCACGTTAAAATAGAAAATTCTTGGATGGCATAAAAAAATTTCAAATTATATTTATTGTAACATCAATAATTCCATTTATTTTATTCTTTCATTAATAAGGAAAATATCGCATCATCATTGTGTCATAAATAAATTTAATTATTAAATTTATAATATTATAAATAAAATACCATTATGTAGGAAATATTTTTATATTTATAATTAATATTTATATTTGATGATATAACATATATAACCCTATGTAAAAATTCTTTTACTAAAAGATATATGCTTATGTAATTTTTGTAATTACTTTTACATAAATAATATAAAGTGTCATTATCACTTACAAGTGGCTCCATGGGGTCCCAAAATCGACCCAAGGATTCATATGGTCAGAAATGTATCATCCAATATGGTTAGGACATGTGTTAGGGTAATTTAATATTATTATAATATTATTTTTTTACCCTTATTTACCGGATTTACCCTTTAAACATGCTAAATAAAATATATACGAAGTAATTATTCAAAATGTCTAAAAATAAAAGTTGTCTATTTACACAATTGGGACCTCCTGATACTAAATATTGAATCTATTTTTCTAAATTCAATACATAAAAGTGGCAGAAATTAATTTAAAATTAATTCCCGTTGTCAAAATAAAAAGGGTGTTTTTAAGAAATAATAACTATCAAAAGATTGACACATGCTTATGTCAAGTTTAAATGTGAAATTATGTCCAATGACCAAAATTGGATTAAATGGTAAAAATATAATCTAATTATACTTAAAAACTAATCAATATTATAATTTTGAATTATAAATTATTTTGATAAAAAAGTTGTTTTTAATTAAAATTTAGTATTTTTCACTATTCATAAAAAACTGAATGGTTTCAGAAAAATACCAAAATTTCACACTAAGATAATTTCGATATTCCAGAACCAAAAATGAAGTCCATTTTGATAGATAAAATGGATTAAATTTCAAAAAGTGGGTATTACTATTCGTAAAGGCTAGTTTGATTGGTCGTGATGTGTTATAATCTCGAAGTTGCGTACAACGCAAGCTATTGAATTATTCAAAGAGAAACTTACTGCGGAAGATTGGGGTGTTAAATTATCCCCTACTTAAAATAATTTAATCCTAGAAATTTCTAGAATATTACTGCATAAAAATATTTGGGTGGTTCTTCATCATAAGTTCCCAGGGTTCCCACGTTGCCTCTTCCATTTTTTGGTTTCTCCATATAACTTTTACCAAACGAGTCGTCCGGTTTCTCAAAACTTGTTCTCTTATATCATGAAACTTGACAGAATCTTCGCAATAAGACAAATCTGGATTCAATTCTAATTCCTCATAGGTAATTACATGCGTTGGGTCAGGCATGTATTTTCTCAACAGTGATTTGTGGAACACATCATGAACTTTGGAGAGACTTGGCGGCATTTCCAAATAGAAATCTATAGCCCCAATTCATTATAGAATTACGAAGGGTTTGATTTACCAGGGACTCAATTTACCATTATTACCAAATCATATAATTCCCTTCCCTAGAGATATATTCAACAAAACATAATCTCAAACCTGAAATTCCAGATCCTTCTTTCGGTTATCAGCATAGCTCTTCTTCCAACTTTGAGCTGCTTTGATGTGGGTTTGGATTAGCTTCACCTTTACCATCATTTCCTCAATAAGTTCAGGGCCTACGAATTTTCTTTCACCAACATCATAACAAAAAGTTAGTGTGCGACATCTCTTTCCATATAACACTTTAAAAGGTGCCATCAAAATACATGAATGGAATCTATTGTTATAGTAAAATTCCAATAGAGGTAAATATTGATCTCACATACCTCGAAAATCAAGTGGGTAAGGTCTCAATATGTCTTATATGGAATGAATAGTCCATTATAATTGTCCATCAGTTTGGGGGTGGTACGCAGTGCTCAAAGAAAGTTCAGTATCTAGGGATTTCTGAAGACTTTTCTAGAATCGTGATGTAAAACAGGGATGACGATTAGAAACAATCGATAGGGGTACTACATGAAGTTTTACAACTTCATTTATATATAGTCTTGTTAAACGTTAAAGTGGTAAATCTTCTCTTATAGAAAGAAAATGTGATGACTTGGTATGATGATCAATAATGACCCATATTGCATCATTCCTTCTAGGAGTCCTTGGTAGCCCCATGAAAAAGTCCATTGTAATATTATTCCATTTTCATTCAGGTGTGGGTAGAGGTTGCATGAATCCTCTAGGATATTTCCTTCCATCATTCACTTGTTGATAAACCATATATCATGACACAAAATCTTCAATCTCCCTCTTCATATTTTCCCACAAAAAATGTTCCTTCAAATCTCTATACATTTTGGTGATCCCAGGGTGTATAGAAAAATTGGAGCTATGAGCATCATCCAATAATTCTCATTTTTGATCAGGTATATAGGGAACACAAAGTCTATTCCCAAATTTTAAAATCCCATATTCATATAAGAAGTCACTCAATCTCCCATCATTCAAAACATTAATCTTCATTAGAAACTCATCATCATAAGCCTGAGAACTTTTTATCCTTTCTAGTAAATATGGTTTGGAAACCATTTGAAAAAGCATTGATATTTCACCTTCTATGGTTATTCCCATATCCATATTTAGTAGATCCACGTATATAAGATCCTTTTCAACTCTCATCTTGTTCAAAACTCTATGATCCTTTCTACTCAAATAATTTTCAACCTTATTTTCCTTCCCTGGGTGGAAGTGTATAGTGCAATCATAATATATGAGAAGTTCAATCCATCACCTTTTCCTCATGTTGAGTTCTTTTTGTGAGAAAATATAATTCAAACTCTTTTAATCAGTAAAAATCTCACATTTTTCACCATAGAGATAATTTCTCCTTATATTGAAGGTAAAGATTACACCTGCTAACTCAAGATCATGAGTAGGATAGTTTTGATCATGAAATTTTTAGCTGTCGTGATGCATAGGCAATAACCCTATCATTCTACATAAAGACACAACCAAGTCCTTTCTTTGAAGCATAACAGTAAATAAAAAACCCATAATTACCTGATGGTAGAGTCAATATAAAAGCATTAACAAATATTCTCTTCAGTTTCTCAAAATATTCTTCACACTATTTTGTCCAAACAAATTTAACCCCTTTACATGTGAGCTTTGTTAATGGGTTAACCAATCGGGAAAAGTTTTGGACAAAATGTCAATAATAACCTGCTAAACCAGTAAAACTGCATACCTCAGTTATACTTGTCGGTGCTGGCCATTCTTGGATTGCCTTGGTATTTGAAGGATCAACAGATATTCCATCCTTAGACACAATATGGCCAAGAAAAGAAATCTCTTGAAGCCAGATTCACACATGCTAAACTTCACATATAATTCATATCTTCTAATAGTCTTCATGATAATGTGCAAGTGATTTTCATGATCTTCATAGATTTTGGAGTATACCAAGATATCATCAATAAATACCACTACAAATTCATCATGATATTCCTTAAAAAACATATTCATTAGATCCAAGAAGATAGAGGGTTCATTATTCAATCCAAAAGGAATTACTGTGAACTCGTAATTCATGTACCTGGTTTAAAATGTTGTCTTCAGAATGTCTTCCTTCTTCACGCACAACTAATGCTATCCAGATCAAAGATCAATATTTAAAAAATATTGAGATCTATGAAGTTTTTCAAATAAATCATCAATGCGAGGTAGGGGATACATGTTCTTTATTGTTATAGCATTGATCTACCTATAGTCAATGCACAGCCTCATAGATCCATCATTCTTCTTAAAAAAGGACAGGGGATCCCTATAAAGAAACACTAGGGAGAATAAATCCCCTATTACTCAAATCATCTAGTTGTTCATTAGTTTCACTCATTCCATAGTGTCCATTCTATAAGGGGTCTTCGATATGGGCCTTGAACTAGGAATTAAATCAATGGAAAACTCAATTTCACGTTCAGGAGGATGTCTAGGTAAATCATTTGGAAATACATCAACATAATCATTCACAATAAGTACATCCTCTATTTGAACATTGTTTTCCTCAACCAGAGTTATTTCATTCTCTTCCTCCCCAATAATTGAATTTAGTTGAGCTACTGAGAGTGGATTTAGATTAGAATCAGGTGGTGATGTTTCTTCTCTAAAGATACGGTGTTCTTTATCATCATCATCAAAATTAGTAACCTCCTTCTTCTTACAATAAATGTTTTCATCATGCTCTGAAATCCAATCCATACCGAGGATTATATCAAATTCAATCATGGGATTGACGATGAGATCAGCAGATAAAGAACATTTATATGCCCTAATGGGGACTGATTCACAAAACATTGTTATAATGATACTTCCCTTAGGATTTTTGACTGACAAATCCCTTGTTAAATCAAATTGGAAATGTCTAATTTTCTTAGAAAATTAGGAATATATGAAATAATGGGATGATATAGATTCAAATAAAGCATTTTCTAAACATGAGGAAACCATTAAATTACCTAGCACCACATCTTTCAGAGCTTCAACCTCAGCAGTAGTGATAACATATGCTTGGCCTTGATGCCTTGGACTTTTTTGAGGTAAGTTTCCTTGGTGATAAGGACATTCATTTGCATAATTCCCCCTTTCTCTACAATTTTATCATTCAACATTGACAGCCTCTTTCTTCCCCTTGAAATCACAAGTTTGGTGTCCTTTTTCATTACACTTTTAATAGACTCTCATTCCCTTCAAAAAAGTACTAGGGTGTTTCTTCCCACATTTACTATAGGATGGATATTAAACTTTTCCATTTTCCCCTTATTTCTATTTCTAGAGTGTTCAACAGATCTCTTCTTCTCTTGCTTTTCTTTAAAGTCATCAGACTTAGAGAATTCATTTTCTGTCTTGATAGCACATGAGACAATATCTTTGTATGAAGAGAAGGATTGCGAGACTAATGCTCGATGGAGAAATGGTTTTAACCCATCAAATAAATGATCAATATTACTTCTTGTGTTATGTATATAATCTATATCATTCCTCCATAACCATGTAATGTTAGCTACATACACTGTGACATTTGCATCCCCTTTTTGCCTCAGACTCAGAAATTGTCTTTTCATATCCACTTGATGGTCATGAGGAAGGTATATTTCTAAGAAATACTTTTTAAACTCCCACCATTCCATACTTGATACTTCATCATCTTCCTTTGTGTTTCGAATCAATGACCACCATTGATCAACATCTCCTATGAGGTGGTAAACTGCCATGAGAACTTTTTCCCTTTCAATGCTCCCAAAGGTGTGGAATATTTTCTCTAAGGAATTTATCCATTTCACTGCTAATAATGTATTTTTACTCCCATTGAATGTTGGTGGTTGTTTCCTCATGATGAGATCTAATATTGATCCTCCACACTGTGGATCGGGGTGCTTCATACGGGTAAGGTTATTATTCATAACCAGAGTGAGTTGTCCCAGTATGGTGATAAGTTGATCAGCACCAGCTGCTTTACCAGCTCCATTATAATTATCTTGAGTAGTAGGGAAATCTCTACATGGATTACGTGCTTTGATACAGTTTCCATTCCTTCCACTGGGCACAATTTCTAAACAATGGCATAAACTAGATTAGTTTATGAATCGAAATACATAATTCCAAACATTTAAAACACTTAACATAAACTAAACAGTTTAAGGATATAATCCATAAACATTAAAATGTTTTCTTTGAGAAAGTATATTCTCATAAAGCCTTCATAATGATTTGTAAATAAAATGAGAATTTTCCTAAGCACATCCCCCGGGAGTGTCGTAACCAAGAATACAGCAAGGAATGTTGGCGTGCACCAGTTCATGTTACAGTCTAGCTCAAAGCGGTGTTTTTGGGTTTTACCCCTAGGTAAATCTATTCCAGAGCCACCTCTAGTAGCTTGTATCTATATAGGGATGTATTTCTTGGAAAACTCACAAGATATCTAAAATACCAAAATTCTAGGAAGTTATTCTATACTAATCCACAAAGTCTATCTTAGGGTAATGTGGTCTAATCTGAGTTTATCTAAATCTAGATTCCAAGGTTTGTACTAAACTTCCTCTTATACCAATTGTAACGCACCAACCCTAGTTACCTAGAGTTGGTGAATTATTAGATAACATTGGATTGATACAAGGATATATTGTCCCAAAATACCGATCAGTTCAATAGCCTTGGAAATACTAGATACATTCACGAATTTTACATTACATTATAAAATGAAAAACTACAACAACATTATTTCCATAGACCACACTAATATCCCCTCAGACTATCCCTACAGGTCAGTCATAAAATATTTTTTCCAATCCAGGGAAAATGAATCATAGAAAGTGGTGGGCTTAGATGCTCAGTAAGGATAAAAATATAGTGGAAAATTTCATAAATAAGAATAAACATTTAAGGCAATGTATAATACTAAAACAAAAGCCTTTTAAACATGAAATTCAGAATAAAATGGAAAAGATAAAATAAAATAATACCATTTATTTATTCACATGGATATTATACTAGTCCAATAATCACATGCAATATCAATAGCCACTTTCATAATGATGTAATTAATAAGGCCAGACTTTATAACCACATAGTCAAGGCCTTATTCCAAGAATACAAATAAGATTTCATTAAGGCCTTATGCCAAGACACTAGTTTGTCTCATGAGACCTATCGATGAATCGAGGATCTATAGCAAGCTCCACCCATCACTTACTAAGTCCAATGCATTCCTCATATGAAAAGGTTTAAACATTACATAAACATTCTTGTTAAAACTAGCATACGAAATTTCAATACTTTATATATAAACCATGAATGGTGTAAAAATAACACATCCACAGTCAAAAATATCACCAAATATTAAATACAATATGGATGTTTGGTCTCATAATAAATCAACTTCAAGTAAGATTAAAATAAATCAAAGGATGTTGAAATAGATGAAATCAAAACCTTTTTTTAGAGAAATATATCTTTATATTTTTAAATAATTTAAAATTAATTTAATTAAAAAAGAAAACATTTATTTTGTAAATATTATTATAAGATTTTAATTGAATCTTTGATGATGTTATAATGACAGAAAATAGCCACACCCACCGTATAAGTTAATAAAACATTATTACCATAATTTTTTCAAAAAGATCATAAAGTACCTTGTTTGGAAAATGACGGAAAGATTCCTTTAAAAAAATATGAGGTAAAATAAAGGTATAAATGACTTAACCCATTGTATAGTAAATAGTAAAAATGGTTTTAAATACATTTTTAATAAGCATGGATGTGGATGATAATGAGGTATGAGTAGATAATTAAATATAAACATCTCGAATAATGAAGAGATTGGGAAATTAAACCTTACCTTGTTCTTTTCCTTGGTATAGGGTAGGTTAAACTCTTATATAATGGTTAAATAATTGTTATTAAATTATAAAATAACCATATAAATTATTATGATATCATATATGATCTTTTAATATTGCTTTGTTAATGATATTTCAGTAGTATCATTGTTTCAAGTGTTAACTGATTCATTTTCCTTTATATGCTTTGTTACGTAAGTAATGTTTGTTGTGGATATGATGTATCTTATTCATATTCAGAATTATATTAAGTCTTTAAACATTATTTTTAATCATCAAATGAAAATTATTCTTGAATGGATACGATGGGGAAGGAATCGCATCGCGTTCGTGGAGAGGGTAATCCGTACGTACGCATGAGTGACAATATCATTCTTTTGATATGAAAATAATATATAATTGTATGGTATATAATATATACATAATAATTATCATGTTATATTTATTATTTACATAAATTATACATCATTATTGTACCCATCCAAATAATAATGTATTGAATAACAACTACACCATGATATAGAGACGGTAAGCCATACGTACGCATGTATGGTGACATGTCATTAAAATGATGGATAGAATAATTAATAAAGTTTTACCATATTTATAATAACATCACAGTATATAGAAGATACTGGATATATTATTTTATAATGGAAAAAACAAATAAAGATGAAGTGGAAGAAGAAAGGAACTTGAAAGAGGTGATGAAATATTTACCTCTTCTTCGGGTTCTTCCTTTTGATTTAATAAAAAAGGATCATTAGGTTGGATTTATAAATAAAGTAAGGCCTCTAGGATGAATTGAGGACAGTAGAGAAGATATTTGGGCAGGGGTTGGCTGAGCCAAATGGCTTTGAAGGTGTCAATGATAGATAAGGGGAAGTTCCCTTTTATAATAGTGGTAAGGGGAACCATAGGAATTGATTGAAATATTATTTTATAATAAAATAATTTTTATTTTCTAATGTCTCAAAAAGGAATTATTTAGAGGATAAGGTGGGTATGGGTCTCAAACCACTCAAACAATAGGTTTTAGATAGGTTTGGGTCACTATATTAACATTATCTTCTATATTTAACTCTTAGATAATTAATTTGACATTTACCATGTCTCTTTGTATTTTTATATTATATAGTTAATAATCTTACTATAGACTTCAAAAAGAATTTCAAGTGGTTAATTAATGACATATATAATATTATGTAAGATCTTTGTCCAAATATTATATTTTTAGTAATATAATATTATTTAATAATATAATATTCGTTTTAAAAACTCATTTATGTCAATTTTGAAACTATTTGCTATTTTGTTTTTGTTAAATTCCTAAAAGTATTATTACATCGAAAAAACATTTAATCAATCCTAAAATGTCACATTAAACTATAAAATTATTTTATGGCTTCAAAACATTCAAATTATATTTATTTTAAAATCCATAATACCATTTATTTAATTCATTCCTTAATATGGAAAATACTGCATCATCATTGTGTCATAAATAAATTTAATTATTCCATGTCTAAAAATTATAAATAAATTACCATTATGTAGGAAATATTTTTATCTCTCTAATGAATATTTATAGTCTAAGATATAAAATATATAACCCTATGTAAAAATTGTTTTACTAAAAGATATATGTTTATGTCATTTTTGTATTTACATTATCTTAAATAATATATAGTGTCATTATCTCTTACAAGTGCCTCCATGGGGTCACAAAATCGACCCAAGGATTACCATGATCAGACATGTATCATCAAATAGGGTTATAACACATGTTAGGGTAAATTAATATTATTATAATATTCTTATTTTTACCCTTATTTACCAGATTTACCCTTTAACCATGGTAAATAAAATATTTACTGAAATAATTATTCAAAATTTCTAAAAATAAAAGTTTCCTATTTACACAATTTAGACCTCTTGATTAGAAATATAGAATCCATTTTCTAAATTCAAAACACAAAAGTGTCAAAAAATAATTTAAAATTAATTTCCATTATCAAAACAAAAAGTGTGTTTTAATGAAATAATAACTATCAAAAGATTGAAACTTTTTTATATCCATTTTAAATGTGAAATGATGTCCAATGACCAAAATTAGATTAAATGGTAAAAATATAATCTAATTATACTTAAAAACCACTCAATAGTATAATTTAACACTATAAATTATTTTTATTTGAAGAGCTGTTTTAAATTAAAATTTAGTATTTTTCACTATTCATCAAAAACTGAATGTCTTCAAAAAAATTCCAAAAATTCACCCTAAGATAATTTCGATATTCTGACCAAAAAAATTAAGTCCATTTTGAAATTTAAAATTGAAAAAAATTAAATAAGTGGGTATTGCTATTCATAATGGCTAGTTTGATTGGTCGAGATGTGTTATAATCTCAAAGTTGCGTACGACGCAAGTTACTGCATTATTCAAAGGGGAACATACCGTGGAAGCTTGGGGTGTTACATATGGTGCATTTTTATGTATATGAATCTTCATTAGTATTATTGTAGATTAATATTTTTTGATTTCCAAAAAATGTTCCCCTCTCTTAGAAAAGGGAACATATCGTTCTCATTTATTCACACCTATAAATCTATTTGGCTGATGTAAAACCTATAAATTATCCTAAAAAATTTCATCACTTCATCCTATAGTCCATAAATTTTTAAAAAAACCCACATATATAGTCTCTTTGTGAAAATAAGATGGAGACACTCGAAGGAGAGCTAATTGTTTTACCAAATCAAATCAATTTATTATCTTTTTATACATCATATTCTGATGTTCTTTCCATAAAAAAGTAATAAATCTAGTATTATATATATAATTATATGTTTTTACGATTATGGGAAAACTATATTCCACCTTTATCCATCCTATGAATAAAAATATCATCATGTGTTCATGCATATGGCTTATTGTCTCCACATCATGGTGTAATTTTTTATTCAAAACAACCTTAATTTAATTGTCATAATGATCAATATAAAGGATATAAATTTTAAATTTTAAATTTTTATAATTCTTTATTGTTAATATACCATCAAATTTTATAACATTTAACAATCAAGTGAATGATATCATCTCCCGTGTGTACGTACGAATGACAGTTTCCATGATGTGGTGATATTTATTCTCCATATTAACCATTCAATAATGATTATAAAATTTATACGATGACTAAAAATAATAATTATGGACTCAATATAATTATGTATATGAATATAATACATCATATTCATAAAAAACATGACTTAAATGACAAAATAGGAATGGGGAAATGAATTCGTTAAAACCTGAAACAATGGTAATAGTGAAATATTATTAACAAATTGATATAATAGGATCATATATGATATCTTAAATTTTGATTTGGTTCTGGTATAATTTAATAACATAATTTAACCATTATACCTGAGGTTAAATCAACCTTGAAAACAGAAAGTACAGGGTAAGGGTTAATTTCACAATCTCATTATTATCCAAGGTTGTTTGTACGTAAGTATCTTTGGGGACATATTTATCATCCATGTCTATGTTTCTTAAAATATATTTCAAAATATTATCAAATATTGTTTAAAGAAATTTTTACACATGTTTTAATTTTTGTAAATTATTTTGAAATGAATCATTCCATTATTTTCCAAATGAGGTACATTATGACCATTTCAAATAATTAATGAAAAAAATGTTTTTTAATATTATACAATGTGAGTGGATATTTTCCGCCATTATTATACAATAAAATTTTTAATCTTCCCTTAAAATATTATAAGTTAATTTTCAAAAGAAATGTTTTATTTTATAATTTTCTACCTTTTAAATTATTTCAATGTGAAAAGGTATATTTATCTAAAATAATTTTAATGATTTTTATATTATATTCATCTATGTCAACATGATTTATTGGATTTTATTCATAATTTAGGATGATTTAGTATGATACAATATTACATATTATATTAAATTTTTTATGATATGGTTGACTATGGATGTGATATTCTCATACCATTTATGGTGTATAGTGAAGGTATTAACATTTTGTAAGATTGTTTTAATACAAATCTTTATGTTATGTTTCACATTTTTCATATGAGGATTGATTTGGACATAGTATGTGATGGGTGGGGTCCGATATATCCCATCGATGCATCGATAGGTCTCATGATACAAACTAGTGTCTTAGAATGAGGCCTTAATGGTATTTTTATGTATTGTCTAGGCACGAGGCCTTGGTGGTATGGTTATTTGTCCAACATTATGCACTTTCTCTTTATGAGATTATTTATTCATATTACATGTTATTATTCACCAATCAAAATATCCATGATAATGATTAAATTGAATTATTTGATTTATACTTTCCATATTATGTTCAATTTTATGTTTAAATGGATTTTGATTCATTTTTATACTTTCATTAAATTTCATGCTTATTTTTTAAAGGCTTCTATTGTATTTTTTCCCTTACTAGGCATCTGATCTCACAAATTTCTTATTTTTTATATTCCTGGGAAGCCAATATGTGTTTTATTATGGATATACAGAGCTATACTACTAGAATAATGGGTTTCTTAAAGAATTATCTATTTTACCTATTATTTTTTGAATTGTAATGTAAATTTATTGTATGTAATCTATTTCCCAATACTACTAAACTTATTGGGCCCTTAGGACATGATTCATTATAATCATCCCAATATGTTACAATAATACATTGAATTTTTGCTTCTAGGTTTGGTTTTTTACTGTTGGTATCCGAGTATGTTTAGAAACATCCAGGAAAATTACAATTAAAAATCTTGTATTTGAAAAAATAACCATATGAATGAATTTTAGGATAACTATAGGTATATGTTATAATTATTTATATATGGTAATGAATAAACATTTTTAATACAATGTATATATATATGGATAAAAATTTGTAATAATTTCGAGATCCTATAAACTATTATTCATTATAACATCACTATGATTTGTGTTTCTCACTATGTGATTTTAGTTTTTGTCTATGGTTAGAATGACCAACATTATACATGAAATGATTATAAAATAGCTGATGAAGAGATTAAAATGGGAAATAAAATGAAGGAGGTATTAAGGAAATTTTTTTTAAGAATAGTTAAGGGTTTAAGAGTGTAGTTGAATGAAAATGGTTATTTTGTATTTGGATTCAATAATTATATCATTATTGATGCTCTTGTTATAGGAATAATGAAATATGTAAGGATTTCACAACAATACTTATTTATCTAGGATTTGGAAGTATGAATTATTTCATTATATTGTTTATAATGATTTTATTTGAAAATAAGAGCTACATTATGATGTTTGGAGAATATAACGTCTTTCGAGAATGTAGATACCCTTTTCGGTAGTGAATTTGAAAGCACGTAATTTGGTAGAGTCTTAAGGCTAAAATGGGTTTATTTGAACATTGGATATTATTTTTTGAGGTTTATGTATGATTTATTGGACATTATGTTCATCCCATTCTAATTTGAGTAAAAATTAAATGGTTCAATGAAATATCCATGGACAATAATATTTTTAAAATGGATTTATGTACAATAATTCATCATGGATATCCATCTCCATATGAATGAAAAAAGTGAAAATAGATCCAATAACAACCGAATGTTAACAATGATAAAATCATGTAACATTTCATGAGTTTTCCAATGGATAAAAAAATAATCCCCCAACTATAAGAAAGATAACAAAGAAATAATGTGTTATCTAAATACATTATTTTTTGAATCGATGGTATTTTAAATCATCATAGATTTATAGATTGGAGGCCCTCAATTTTCCATTTATCATTCCATTGTTTGTGATTGATCACCTTAATTACAACATAAAATATTTTTGTTTCCCAAAAAGTACGTATCATTACTGGCCACAAATATTCTCAAATTCAAAAACCTTATTTGGTAGTGACCTTTGCATTTCCTTTTCAATCTTATTATGAGTAAATTTTATTATTTATATTTCATATGTGGATTTTCCAAAAAGGTATGTTTTATTATCAACCATTTATTTTCAATGTGAAATTAAAAAATGTGAGGACCAAATTTATTTAAAGAGGGGAGAGTGTAACACCATGAAAATTTGCAATATTGTCATTTCAGAATTTTTTTTATTTTTTCTACATTATTTTTTTACGCAACACCATGGTAAGATTATACAACACACAACATTGATTTGGCATGCGTTACATGCAAGTTCATGTTTAAACAAAAAACAATATATTAAAAATGTTATTATTTAATCGAATATATAACAAAGCCATTAAATTAACAGTTACGAATATTATTAAAATAATAATAATCTTACATATTTATTATCATTTTAAACTTAATATTATGTAGTTTTTATATAGGACTTATGAAAATTTCATTATTTATTATAAAAGAATTAATTTTCAAAAAAAAAGCATTTTTACCACATTTAATGGAGAACCCATTATAAATCCAATATTTGACACTTTTATATATTAAATTTGATGAAATTAACATCTTATTTGTAATAATAATGTCAAAATTTACTTTGATTCAATTTTTGGTATTTTTTTGATATGTTTCATGTTTTGGTTAATACTGAAAAATACTTAATTTTTATTGAAAACAATATTTTTCATCAAAATAATTTATAGTGGTGAATTGTAAATTTTATTAGTTGTAAATTATAATTAGATTATATTTTTTTTCTTTTAATGTAATTATGTTCATTGGAATTATTTTCACATTAAAATTGGAAATAAACACATGTTAATTTATTAATATTTTTTAATTTTGAATAACTCGTCTTCCCATTCCATCAACGAGATAAATTTCAAAATAATTACTGAAACAAATGTGTTTTAAATTTTTAAAAATGGATTCCAAGTTAGGAATCAATGGGTCCAAATTATGTTAATAGATTATGTTTTTTTGATATTATGAATAATATCCATTGCTATATTTATTTAATGCAAGTAAGGGAAAATTAGTTCATTAAAGGTAAACATATTATTATAAAATCACTCTAACACCGGTAAAAATTAAATTGGATGATTAATTTAGACCCTTATAAACTACAGTTTGAAATGAAATCATTTAATTGGAACTTGTTCTCGAATATGACAAGAATATTATTAAAATCAATGAATCTGAAAAAATGCCACACTATCGTTTCTTATAAGTTTACTAATTTTAATATAGAGATAAATATAAGTAAACATAAATTATAAATAGTCTATGTAAAAATGAAATAATTATATTTATCATAATAATATATTTATAATTTTTAGAGATTAAATAATTACACTTAATGATGACACAATACTAATGAAGAAATTATTTTATTAATGGATATATAAAATAAATGGTTTTAAAACTATTAAAATACATATAATATAATTTAAGTAAGTTTCAACATGAATGTTATAGAAGAATGTTAAATTTTGGTAGTATATTAAATGGTTTGGTTAGAATTTATCTTGAGGTTGGATTTTTAATTATTGTCAATGTTATGAATAGTGTCAAAATTCACACTATTTATATTTTATAAAACTAATACTTGATTAAATTGAATAAAAACCTAAAAATCCTTAATTCATAAAATATTTTTATAATATGGTCTGAAATATCATCATATTTATAATTATTGAAAATTGGCACCAGATAAGTAAAAATTTATAACCTTTCAATATTTGAAAAGTTGTTATGAAAATTAAAAATAAATAGATTAATTAAGTGTAAATCAAAATTGTAGTGTTTTAAATAAAACGAAAACATGTTAAAAATTATTTGATAAATAATATTCATTCCTAATCAAATTAACATCTATTTTGATTTTTTTAATGGAAAAAGTTTCATGAAAATAAATTATATATTATTTAAATCAAATATACTTACAAAATATGACTATCTTGAATTTTCATGTCTTTTATGTGTCCACATAAGGCCAAAACAAAGTAATAAATGAATACAAATGTCTATTTTAATATAAAGGAAATATGATTCATTAAATAGATTGATTTTGAATTTTTAGAATTTATATAATTACCTTAAAAGTCCTTCAAATTCAAAAAACATTATTTATTTAATTAATATAAAAATTGAATAATTAAATTTAATAATATTACATTTGATATATATTGAATTAATAAATGTTTATAATGAATTTAATAGATATATAACGTTTTTATATATTTTTTAATGTTTTATTTTTCAACTTCATCACTTTTTCCTAATGTATTTTAAGTCAAATTAAATGAATTTTATTAAATTTGGAAAAATGATATCTTTCTGAATTAATTTATTATTAAATTTTTTAAAAATCTAAACATTGTTAAAGAAAGATAATGGGTTAGGATATGGTCTAAAATTTATTTTAATCTTTATTTTGAAGCTGTTTTTAGGTATTTGGATCTTGAATAGTTTTATTGTCCTTTAATATTTTGAGGCTTCCAAAAGAATTCCCCACTTATATCTTATAAAAGAGAATATTTCCTTCACTTTTATTAATAAATATAAATCCATTTGTATCGGACAAAACGTGCCCTATTCTCCGACCCAAAATCCCTCACTTTATCCTAGATTCTATTATATGGTTATAAATCCATCTTCTGGATTCCTTTGGTGAAAATCAAAATTAGACACTCGAAGAAGAGGTAATTGTTTTCGGATTCCATTCAGTATCTTTTCTTATTCTACTTTATGTTCCTATGTTATTTGTAACACCTCGAGATTTTATGAAAAATATTCTTTTAATTTCATTAATGTCTTGGGTTGTATTCTACACCAAGATTACCTTGCGCTATACGCAACACCGTATTAGCTTGCAGTATACGCAGCACTATTCTTGGATCGTGTTACACACAATTTTGATAATAGTTTTTCTATGAAACATTGAGTATATATATATATATATATATTCAATGTATAAATGAAATATAGTTGGATTATGTTATACGAAATAACAAAGGATTCTTGCACAGCACACAACCCTGACTTGGCTTGTATTACACCTAATCGAGGCCTTCCTCGATAGCGTGTGTTGTACGCAATATCGGGTTTTACTAAACAGTGATATATTATTATAATATTATTATGAACTAGCCATTATGAATAGTATTAACTAAATTTTGAATCTTATAACATTATTATTCATCTTGCACATTTTCTAAAACATGGTATAAGAACAAAATAAATTTTTCGGGTAAAATAAGTATTTTTAAAAAAATGCAGTTTTGCTGCCTTTTGATGGCGCACCAACATTAAATCTAGTTTTTGAAATTTTTATAAGTTTAATTTGAAAAAATAAAATTCTTCTTTGGAATCATGAAATAAAAATTGACTTTGGATAAATTTTCATATCATTCTGGTAACTTTCATATTTTGATGAATATTAAAAACACGCTATATTTTAATTAAAAACAACTTTTTTCATCGCAATAATTTATATAGTTAGATTATAATATTGAATGATTTTAAAGTATAAATAGAATATATTTTTATCATTTAATATAATGTATGTCATTAGCATTGATTCTACCTTGAATTCGTAGGATAAATCAATTCAATCTTTTGCAATGTTTTAAAGAAAAACCCGTTTTCTTTCGACAACGGGATTAATTTAAATTTAATTTTTCCAACTTTTTTGTATTGAATTTGGAAAAATGGATTTCATATTTGGAATCAGTGGATCCAAATTTTGTTAATAATCTACTTTTTATTTTTGGGAATTATGAATAGTAACTATGGTAAATTTTATTTACCATAGTTAAAGGTAAATCGGGTAATTAAGGGTAAATATAATATTATAAAATTACCCTAACATGTGTCAAAATCCTATTGGATGACTGAGAGTAGACCCATATCACCTAAGGGTCGGATTAGATTCATTTAATGGACTTTGTTCCCTGAATATAATTTAATTATTATTAAAACCAAAGAATGTGACAATATGTCACTTTCTTAAATATTATAAGTATAATAATTTTAATTTAGTGATACACTTCATGAAACTTTGAAAATGAATAGTTTCCATAAATCTAATACAATTATATACATCATAGAAATTTATTTAGAATTTTTAGGGATTAAATAATTATCATTTATTATGACACAAACATGATGCAGTAATTGTCTTATTAATGAAATATTGACATAATTGATGTTATAAATACCCAAATAAATGTAATTTAAGACTTTTTATGAATTAAACTAATTATATAGGTTAATAGGACATGTTATTATTTATTTAAGTAACTTTTTTCTAACTAATAATTCTTTTATGATTTTCACAAAAATCAATTACTAAATAGTGTCAAAATTGACCTAAAATAGTTTTTAAAACAAATATTATATTATTAATTGTTATTTTATTCCTAAAAATCTATGTTTCTTCCAAATGACTTATATAAGGTTATATATATTAATAATAAACAACTTGGGGTTCTTTTGGATTGATAGAGTAAGTTTAATAACCTTATAGTGTAAGAAAACAAGAAGACACGGTAAAAGTAAAATTATCTAACTTAAAGTTAAATATAAATGATAAGGTTAAAATAGGAACCTAAACTTGTCTAAATTCTATTGGATGAGAGGATTTCGACCCATCACCACCTTATCTAAGAAATAAATCAATTTGGATCTATTTAAAACTGAATTTGTCTTTATAATAAAATAATATTTTTAGTTATTCCAAAGGTTCCCCTCTCCTCCCTTATAAAAGGGAACCCCCTCCCTCTCTTCCTCACAACACTTTGAGCCTTCAAGCTCGGCCAACCTTGGGAAAATTGTCTTCTCCACTTCCGTAGAAACATACTAGAGGTTCTGGTCTTCCTCAAAGACCAATTTTAGTTCCCTAAGAGGAGGTCTCAAAGAGGCGCTTCAAAGAAGAGGTAATTTCCGTTACCGATTCTTTCATCTTTATTTCTTCTTCTGCTTATTATTATTTAGTTGTTTCATTATTAAGTAATGACATCAGTATCAATAATATACTGATATGCTATTATAAGTATGAAACATCCCAATTTCACAATCTATCTATCCTACGGAAAACGAAATCACCGCGCATGCGTAAGTACGGAATACCGTCTCCACGCCGTGGTGAAATATATTTTCCACCACCACCTTACTTGGATGGGTATAGTGGTGTATATAATAACTATATATGATTATTTTAAAGTTATATTGATTCTGAAATAGTATACATACACTCCAATACAGTCCCACGATCATGAGAATGATATCATCGCTCGTGCGTACGTACGGACTACCATCTCCACGACGTGATGAGATTCATTCTCCACTTTAACCATTCATGAATTATTATAAAGTATATATAATAACTAATCATGAAATATATGACATAATAATGATACTGGATTTATGTGTATATATATGTATGTAATCTACTTAATTCCAATCAACACAATAAGGAAACGAAAACAGCGTTCATGCGTACGTACGGCCAACCGTCTCTATGTACGGTGTATTTCTTTCCATTTACTGATTTATTATATATATGTATATTCTAAATATATATTATATATAAACCATGTTTTATATTCTTTAATTAAGTAATCATGATCTAAGTAATCATATGAATAATTACAAGTCAAAACACGGACGACAAATGAAACAATTTTACCCAAAACGCTCTTTAACATGGAATTTACAAAAGAACGGGTAATATAAAGTCATAACTGAACCATATATGATATCATAAAAATTAATATGATTCTTTAATAAGTCAATCTCATTATTTAAATCATTATACAGGAGGTTCGGACACTTACGAAGCAAATCGGACCTAAGGTAAGGGAAATATCAAAATCTCATTTTTATCCGAGATTGTTTATACTTTGAAATTTATTGGGGTGTATTTTATCATCCACATCCATGTTCCCTCAATATGTAATATTATTTCCATCCACCTACATTTTTTTTAAACCCATTTTACCCTTCGGCGAGTTTTAGTAAATGATATGAAAGGAATCTTTTGTCGTTTTTCGTATGAGGTACTTTTTGACTTTTTCGACAAAAGTACGAGAAGAATGTTTTTTTAACTTATACGGCATGAATGGAATTTTAAAACATTATTTCCCAGAATCTTCCTTTACAAGTTTTCATGTTTATTTTTAATCAATTTCTTTAGTTTAAAATTTTATGACATAAAGGAAAATGTTTTTGAAGTAGAAAGCATATTTTCCTCAAGAATGGAGTTCAAGTGTTTTATCAAAATTATTTTCCATCTAAGATAATAAAGGGTCCTGTTTATATCCCTATTATTACATGGATTTGATTATGTTGTGATGGAAATATTTTTATGAATTCCTTTATCCTATATGAATTGTTTTATGATGTCATGATGATTAAGATTTCCATTTTTATTACATGGGTTATGCAATGATGTATGATTTATGATTTTGTGGCACACATAAGAATGGTATCATTATGAGATGGGTGGGACCTATATCTCCCTCCAATGCATTGGGTAAAGATTTTATATCTCATGAGATAGACATGGCTGGAATGGTAGGTTATACCGGTTCAGTGAAACAGGATTGAAACGAGGAATGAACTCGGTTCAGAAATGGACTTTGTCAACTAAGATAGTCTTGGCAATGAGTCTGGACTAACAAGAAATGATTCTCTATGATTATGTGTGTATGACACAAAGTTTCATGTTTTATGTTATGATTATTGGGATTACATTTCACTACTATGATTTATCCCATGTTATGAAATTATGATCTCTTTTGCAGGTTAATATTTCCAAAAGATATGTTCTTATGAATATGATGAGATTGATATTTATTTTGTTTACCCTTACTGAGCATTTGAGCTCACCCTTTTATGTTTTCTTTTCCCCAGGATAAAAAGAAAGTTTTTAGGTAATAAAAAAAAGGAAGATCTTTATGGGAGATGTTGAAGATCTTTCACCACGATTAGAAGATTATATTCCGAGTTTCCAAAGACACTAAACTATTACGGTCCTTGTGTGTGTGTTTTTGTTATGTACTATGTATTCCGAAAAAGTAATGTAATGTCCATGTACGTCAAGCTTCAGGTCTCTACAGTTGGTATCAGAGGAAAAGTTTAGTCAACCTTTGGAAACAAGGATGCGAAAACGTTAGTGAGATCCCTAGAGATATTTCTAAGGTATGTCTAGGGATGTCCCTAAGGATAAGTATACGTATAGGATATAGTCCTAGAACTATGGTAATGATATTAGATTAAACCAAAGTTGTTAGATATTGAGGTTACTCCCCCTTTATATTTATTTTTTCCACTCACACTCTTCTTTTTGGGTTTTAGAAAATGGCTGGAAACAAGATGATTCACAATAATGGAGGATATGATGGACAATGGAATGATATTCTTCATGAGCAACCAAATGAAATGGGATTTGGAAGTACAAACATCATTATTATACCGAATCAGCAATCTCATAATATGATCAATAAAGTAAAATTTTGTTAGTTTCCCGACTCGGCTAATAAGAGAAAGATGGAGTTTCATGATGATCATAGTGGAAAGAAAGTTCAATTTCCCCTATGTAAATCATGTGGGAAGAGGCATAAAGGAGAATGTTTCAAAGGAACTGGAAGATACTTTGGGTGTGGAAAAGAAGGACACAAAGCTAGTAAGTGCAAAGGAAAAGGTTCAGTTAACACCAGGGTGAGGATAATGGTATTACTACGACATCAACAATGGTTAAATGTTTTAAATGTGGAATGTACGGGCATTATGCAAACCAACGCCCTAAGAGAAAGTCTCATGAAGAGAATCAGTATGTTTGTATGGGTAGTATTTATGTAGATGATGATGATGAGACTACATATGATATGTGAGATGAAAGAATTGTTGAAGCTCGGTCAATGGTTTAAGAATGTAGTAGAATGATTACATGTTTATCATGTGTAATGTTGTATAAGTAATCTCATGGTAATATGGAATAAAGAGACATATAAGGATTGTTACACTGTTGTCTTTCCTTGAGTTTTGAAAGTGTATGATTAATGGTACCAGTATCCATGAAAGGTTATTCAGATATTTTTGGAATGTATATGATATGTGCAAAATGAAGGGATAAGGAGAAAATTAAATGTTTGATAGTATTCATGAGCTCATGACTAATATAAGGAGAAGGTTATATCATGGTTTGAGAATAAAGAATTTTGAGGATTTTGGTTTGTGGAAAGTGTTAACTTTTAACTGTATTCATGTTTTCACTATGGTTCAATGGGTATTCATTCTTCAAGAGAATACATGATTAAGGTATTCACATGTTTGTAATTTGACCAACAAGATATATCTTATGATATATGGGGGAGAAATGATGGCATTCACGTGATCATTTTCATTATACTATGAGCTTGGACTGAAGTATTTTAGATAAGCCTAATGATTGTAATGGATTATGCTGGACATAAGTTGTATTGTTTAAGGATAAATCTTTTTTGATATTGTTGATGGGATGTTATAGTAATATAGCTTTAGAAAAAGGACAACCTGCAGGACGGGTGACAGCCCATCGCGTCAGACAAGGCTATGGGAATCGAACCCAAAACCGAAGTGCGACTGGCCTTTATCTCCTACCACTGGCCTACAGAAAGTCCCTGTTTAGTAGAAGCTAGTTTTATTATATTAAGAAGTATGATATATGAATTATAAGTCCATTTTAGGAACCATACATGATTAATCTCACTATAGATGGGCTTATGTATTTTTTGATAACTTTTCTAACCTTTTGATTGAGACTGATGGAATGACCCATCATTCTATCACATGATTTGCTAACACATCACGAATGAAAAATTCAACTTCATTTCTTTAAGAGATAAAGTGGAAATTGTCCAAAGAACAACAAACGGTGAGACTATACCAAAATCACGAAAGTATTTCTTCTAATTCCAATTTCATCAACTTTAGGGAAATGATCTTGAAAACCAAAAATGTTGTCATAGTAATCTTATATCTGATGAATCATATGGTACCATAGATCATCACAAATTTATGGCTTTGTGATTTCTGGCTTTTCCATAGCCATGTTCTCTACCACTCTTCATCAGAACATGATGGTTAGATTTCTCTTCCATATCCATATTTTCACCTATGTGGAAACCCAGTGATTAGTTTATTTGGGTAACCATTACGTTTCATACTTCTGTTTTTAAAGATTGGTTTTGATATTCCTTTTTACAATGTGGGTTTCTATTAAACAAACTTTCGAGTAGTAAACCATTTATAACCCCGACAAATTTCGAGGGTGAAATTCATTTTAAGGGGGGTAGAATGTAACACCCCTATATTTTATGGAAAATATTCTTTTAATTTCATTAATGTCTTGTGTTGTATTTTACACCAAGATTACCTTGCGCTATACGCAACACCGTATTAGCTTGCAGTATACGCAGCACTATTCAGGGATCGTGTTACACACAATTTTGATAAAAGTTATTCTACGCAACATTGAGTTTATATATATATATTGAATGTATAAATGAAATATGGTTGGATTATGTTATACGAAACAACGAAGGATTCTTGCACAGCATGCAACCTTGACTTGGCTTGCATTACACACAATCGCGACCTTCCTCGATAGCGTGTGATGTACGCAATACCGGGTTTTACTAAACAACGATATATTATTATAATATTATTATGAACTAGACGTTATGAATAGTATTAACTAAATTTTGAATCTTATTACATTATTATTCGTATTGCACATTTTCTAAAACATGGTATAAGAACAAAATAAATTTTTTGGGTAAAATAAGTATTTTTCAAAAAATGCAGTTTTTCCGCCTTTTGATGGCGCACCCACATTAAATCTAGTTTTTGACATGTTTATAAGTTCAATTTGACAAAAGAAAATTCTTATTTGGAATCATGAAATAAAAATTTACTTTGGATATATTTTCATATCATTCTGGTAACTTTCATATTTTGATGAATAGTAAAAACACGCTATATTTTAATTAAAAACAACTTTTTTCATCGCAATAATTTATATAGTTAAATTATAATATTGAATTATTTTAAAGTATAAATATAATATATTTTTACCATTTAATATAATGTATGTCATTATCATTTATTCTACCTTGAATTCGTAGGATAAATCAATTCAATCTTTTGCAATGTTTTAAAGAAAAACCCATTTTCTTTCCACAACGGGATTAACTTAAATTTAATTTCTGCAACTTTTTTGTATTGAATTTGTAAAAATGGATTCCATATTTGGAATCAGTGGATCCAAATTATGTTAATAAGCTACTTTTTATTGTTGGGAATTATGAATAGTAACTATGTTAAATTTTATTTACCATAGTTAAAGGTAAATCGGGTAATTAAGGGTAAATATAATATTATAAAATTACCCTAACACATATCAAAATCCTATTGCATGACTAAAAGTACACCCATATCACCTAAGGGTAATATTATATTTATTTAATGGACTTTTTTCCATGAAAATAATTTAATTATTATTAAAACCAAAGAATGTGACAACATGTCACTTTCTTAAATCTTATAAGTATAATAATTTTAATTTTGTGATTCACTTCATGAAACTTCGAACATGAATAGTCTCAAGAAATAAAAAACAATTATCTACATCATAGTAATTTATTTATAATTTTTAGGGATTAAATAATTATCATTTATTTTGACACAAAGATGATGCAGTAATTGTCTTATTAATGAAATATTGACATAATTGATATTATAAATACCAAAATAAATGTAATTTAAGACTTTTTATGAATTAAAATAATTTTATAGGTTAATTTGACATGTTGGTATTTATTTAATTAACTTTTTTAGAACAAATCATTCTGTTATGATTTTCACAAAAATCAATTACTAAATAGTGTCAAAATTGACATAAAATAGTTTTTAAAACAAATATTATATTATTAATTGTTATTTTATTCCCAAAAATCTATGTTTCTGCCAAATGACTTATATAAGTTTATATATATTAATAATAAACAACATGGGGTTCGTTTGGATTTATATAGTAAGTTTATTAACCTTATAGTGTAATAAAACAAGAAGACACGGAAAAAGTAAAATTATCTAACTTAAAGTTAAATATAAATGATAAGGTTAAAATAGGAACCTAAACTTGTCTAAATTCTATTGGATGAGAGTATTTAGACCCATCCCCACCTTAGCTACGAAATAAATCAATTTGGAGCTATTTAAAACCGAATTTGGCTTTATAATAAATTAATAGTTTTTGTTATTCCAAAGGTGCCCCTCTCCTCCCTTATAAAAGGGCACCCCCTCCCTCTCTTCCTCACAACACTTAGAGCCTTCAATCTTGGACAAACTCTGCCAAATTCTCTTCTCCACTTCCCTAGTAACATCCTAGAGGTTCTGGTCTTCCTCAAAGACCAATTTTAGTGCCCTAAGAGGAGGTCTCAAATAGGCGCTTCAAAGAAGAGGTAATTTCCGTTACCGATTCTTTCATCTGTATTTATTCTTCCGCTTCTTCTTCTTTAGTTGTTTCATTATGAAGTAATAACATCATTATCACTCATATACTGATATGTTATTATAAGTATGAAAAAACCCTATTTCACAATCTATCCATCCTATGGAAAATGAAATCACCGAGCGTGCGTACGTACGGAATACCGTCTCCACGCCGTGGTGAAATCTATTTTCCACCACCACCTTACTTGGATGGGTATAATGGTATAAATAATAACTATATATGATTATTAGAAAGTTATATTGATTCTGAAATAGTATACATACACTCCAATACCTTCCCACGATCATGAGAACAATATCATCGCTCGTGCGTACGTACGGACTACCGTCTCCACGACGCGATGAGATTAATTCTCCACTTTAACCATTCATGAATGATTATAAAGTATATATAATAATTAATCATTAAATATATTACATAATAATGATACTTTATTTATGTGTATATATATGTATGTCATCTACTTAATTCCATTCAACTCAATAAGGAAACGAAAACAGCGTTCATGCGTACGTACGGCCTACCGTCTCCATGAACGGTGTATTTCTTTCCATTTTTTGATTTGTTATATATATGTATATTATGAATTTATATTATATATAAACCATGTTTTATATTCTTTAATTAAGTAATCATGATCTAAGTAATCATATGAATAATTACAAGTCAAAACACAGACGACAAATGAAACAATTTTACCCAAAACGCTCTTTAACATGGAATTTACAAAAGAACGAGTAATATAAAGTCATAAATGAACCATATATGATATCATAACAATTAATATGATTCTGTAATAAGTCAATGACATTATTTAAATCATTATACAGGAGTTTCGGACACTTATGAAGCAAATTGGACCTAAGGTAAGGGAAATATCATAATCTAATTTTTATCCGAGATTGTTTATACTTTGAAATTTTTTGGGGTGTATTTTATCATCCACATCCATGTTCCCTCAATATGTAATATTATTTCCATCCACCTACATTTTTTTAAAAACCTATTTTACCCTTCGGTGAGTTTTAGTAAAAGATATGAAAGGAATCTTTTTTCATTTTTCGTATGAGGTACTTTTTGACTTTTCCGACAAAAGTATGAGAAGAATGTTTTTTTAACTTATACGGCATGAATGGATTTTTAAAACATTTTTTCCATGAATTTTCCTTTACAAGTTTTCAAGTTTATTTTTAATCAACTTCTTTAGTTTAAAATTGTATGACATAAAGGAAAATGTTTTTGAAGTAGAAAGCATATTTTCCTCAAGAATGGAGTTCAAGTGTTTTATCAAAATTATTTTCCATCTAAGATAATAAAGGGTTCGGTTTCTATCCCTATTATTACTTGGATTTGATTATGTTGTGATGGAAATAATTTTATGAATTCCTTTATCCTATATTAATTGTTTTATGATGTCATGATGTTTATGATTCCCATTTTTATTACATGGGTTATGCAATGATGTATGATTTATGATTTTGTGGCACACATAAGAATGGTATCATTATGAGATGGGTGGGACCTATATCTCCCTCCAATGTATTGGGTAAAGATTTTATATCTCATGAAATAGACATGGCTGGAATGGTAGGTCATACCGGTTCAGTGAAACAGGACTGAAACGAGGAATGAACTCGGTTTAGAAATGGACTTTGTCCACTAAGATAGTCTTGGCAATGAGTCTGGACTAACAAGAAATGATTCTCTATGATTATGTGTGTATGCCACAAATTTTCATGTTTTAATTTATGATTATTGGGATTATAGTTCACTACTATGATGTATCCCATGTTATTAAATTATGATATCTTTTGCAGGTTAAGATTTCCAAAAGATATGTTCTTATGAATATGGTGTGATTGATACTTATTTTGTTTACCCTTACTAAGCATTTAGGCTCACCCTTTTATGTTTTCATTTCCCCAGGATATAAAGAAATGTTTTAGGTAAGAAAAAAAAGGAAGATCCTTATGGGAGATGTTGAAGATCTTTCACCACGATTAGAAGATTATATTCCGAGTTTCCAAAGACACTAAACTATTACTGTCCTTGTGTGTGTGTTTTTGTTATGTACTAAGTATTCCGTAAAATTAATGTAATGTCCATGTACGTCAGGCTTCGGGTCTCTACATTATTTCTATACTAAATTAATAACACCGACATAATATATATTATTATATGTCATTATGATTATTTTACAATCATTTTCTTCTTTTTATCCATCCTAAAAATAACAACATCACCATGTGTGCGTACATATGACTTACAATCTCCACGTCATGGTGTAATTTTTTATTCAACACTATATTATTTTCTGGGGTATAATGATGATTAAATGGATATAAATAATGAATTTTACATGATTATTATCATTTATAATTTAAATACTATGAAATTTTATACTATGTAACCATTAAAGAATGATATTGTCACTTGTGCATACGTACGACTTATCATCTCCACAATGCGGTGAGATTCATTCTCCATGTTAGACATTAAATAATTATTATAAAATTTATATGATGAGTAAAAATAATTATTATGAACTTAATATCATTTTGGATATAAATCAAACACATACTATTCATAACAAACATGACTTACAAGACAACACAAGAATGGGAAAACAATGATGTTAACACCCAAAACAATGGTAATACTGAAATATTTTTAACAAAAAAATACAAGAGAATCATATATGATATCATAACTCATATTTGGTTCTAGTAAATTTTAATAACGTACTCTAACCATTATATAGAAGGATAAAAAACCATATATTAACGTAAAGTACAATGTAAGGGTTAATTTCACAATCTCATTATTATTTATAGTTGTTTGTATGTAAATATCTACTAGGACATCTTTATCATCAATGTATAAGTTTTATGAAATGTGTTTCAAAATATTATCATATATTTTTTAATGTCTTTTTTACCCATGTTTGACTTTTTATTTTATGTTTTTAAAGTAATCTTTTAGTCATTTTCTTGTCAGGGTACTTCATGATCTTTTTGAAAAATTTAGCAAAGAATGTTTTTTAACTTATATGGCATGAGTTTCTATTTTATGAAAGTATAACACCTTAAAATATTTAATATTCTATTACTATATTAAAATTTTATTTTCAAATTAATTTTTTTCTATTATAATTTCACAATTTTTTTTTGATTTTATCATAAAAAGGGATAATTCAATAAAATAATTTTAATAATTTTGTTAGATTATTTTCAATTAAATCAACATCATTTTTGGATATTATGAACAATTGATGTTGATTGATTATGATACAATATTCCATATTGTATTAAATATTTTATTATATTTTTGAATTTTGATGTTCTATTTTGATACCAACCATGATTTATAGTTACGTTATTGTTATTTCATTGGCTAGTTTTAATATGAATGTTTATGTTTTGTTTCACCCTTTTTATATGAGGAATTGTTTGAACATAGTAAATGATGGTAGGGGCGTACTATAGCTCCTTGATTGATCGGTAGGTCTTATGAAACAAAATAATTTTTGGAAATGAGGCCTTGATGGTATGGTTATTTATGGTCTTGGAATGAGGGCTTGACGGTTTGGTTATGATGTCTGACATTATGCATTTCCTCATTATGAGATTAATTATTGAAATTACATTTGATTATTCGACATGTAGAATTTCCATGTTAATGTTTCAATGGTATTATTTGATTTATTAAGGCCACATTATATCCATGTATATGTTTTGAAGGATTTTGTTTTAGTTTGATATTATCCTTAATGTTCAAGCTTAATCATGAAAGATTCTGATGTATTGTTTACCATTACTATGCACCTGAGTTCAATTATTTCATATGTGTTATTTTACAAGGATTCTAATATGAGTTTTATTATTGTTATAAAGTATTTTTCTTATAGAATAATGGAATTCAAAAATAATTAATTCATTTCATATTCTATTTTAAATTTTAATGTAATTTTTTTATATGTCATCTATTTTCTAATAATGATAATCCAATAAAGCCTTCGAGAATTGATTCCTTATAATTATTTCAATATATTAAAATACTTCACTGACTCTATGATTATATGGTTGGGGTGTTACAATAGGTAGGTAGAAAATGTGAATCACATTACCTGATATCTAGAACACAATAATTTTGGCATAACAATGGAGGATAATTGCTGACCTTATTCAAAACAAAGCATCTGTATTGTGTAATCAGGGATGGGGAATGAAAAATGAGGGTTGACAACTGAAAATATATGAAATTATGGAATATATGACCAAATCCCTCTTCGGTGTTGGCCTAGAATGGTGGATGAGCCAAAGCAACATGAGACCATTATGTCATGGGGGTCACTTCAGAATTGGAAGGGGATGGAGAAATAGAAAAAGGGACACATGATGCACAGAAATGGATTGGGGGAATGTTCATGTGTAATCCAATACATCAAGACTCATAATACCAACCATTCAATCATGTCAGTGAGGAACACGCATAGGTGGGATCAGATCAACCTACGAGGATATCTTTCCTAGTTAAGGTATTGAAAACAGTTTAAAGGGTCATATCCATGCAGTTTAACATAATGTATTAAGGGAAAATATGTAACACATTTTAATTTCATCTAAATAGGATATATCACCCCAAGAGAAATTTGTGTAGTTCATATAATAACCCAACATGAATTTGGACTAAAAAAATTCTACATCACACCACACATTCCCAAGGATGTAATCTAGAATAAGAAAAATTAAATGGGGTTTATGATTATATAGAGGTGTTGAATAAAAACTATCAAATAATCAATACATATCCCATAATAGTGGGAATCAATCCACACATATTTTTAGAGAATGGAATGGCAAATATCAAATGCCAAGATGTTTGGGGAAAATATTATCTCAGACGAGAACATCATGGTTATGAAGTTTATTATCACGAAACAATGATATATCTTAGTTTATGTTCATAATTTTTAGACCAAATATAATTGGGATGTGAAATATGGAACCATAAGGAAACCATATGAGAATGCGTACAAATTTTGTCTCATCATCTCCCCCACAAAATCCTAGATAACACCCAAGCCTAGGGTCCAAAGGGGTAAGAATGAGATTTTGGGGCTGGGCATGGGGATAGGATGTCTAGGAATCACAATTCATCCCACGTGGATGTGAATCAAGCCACATATAGTTTTATAAGATGCCATGGTAGAGAATCGATGTCAAAGGGAAACATCTTCTCAGGTGAAGACATCATAATGATGAGAAGCTTAACATCATACATCCATGATGTAAAATATGTAGTTTAACAACAGATGATAATGATGTGGGTTGTTATGTAGTTTATCTTCATGAAACAAGGATGATTGGTATCTTAGTTTAGGTCATAGTGCTCATAACTCGGATGGTTATGCATCCAAAATGGGAATGTGTAGTGTGGTGCCATGAAGTAACCTGATGTGAATGAGAACCAAAGAGGCATCCACACCATACCACACATTCCTAAAAGAAAAACTGCACATAGTTGGAATTCATAAGGCATAGACTTGGATTCCTTGATTAACGTCATTTTCTTGTGATGTAAACTCTTATTTTATGGTCAAAGAGTTTAGACCATAAGGAAAAATTATTCTTCCATGTGGTGAAAACCCATCCAAGACCCATATGACCAAATGATCCATTCTCGGTATGCGAAACAAGGGGAGGAGAGGATTCCCCTGACACGTGGATAAACAAAGTAGGGAAATGGAGAATTCCTTGTTGAGGATATCCCAATAATAATGATCATCCTACTCAATGTGAAAATGTTTATTGAGGGGTAACATCACTGGTGTTTAAGTTCCATATGCACATAAGGATATGAAAGGGATATGAATTGATATGTCTAATATTTGGGAAATAACTATGGTTGTTTGATGATGGATGATAACTGCTAATATTATTCGAAACACATCACACATATCACATTTCCAAAAAGGGTGACAAACAAATGAGGGTTGGTGGCTGATAATATTCAAAATGAGATAACAATCTGAAAGTGTCTTCGAATGTATTTTGGGGAGTTAGTCCATAATGATAGTTGAACCAAAGCGGAATGAGACCATTCTGTTAGGGGGTTCCCTCTTTACTAGAAAAATGACGGTGATCCAAATAATGAGACACATGAAGCATATAGATGGAATGAGAATATGTCCATGAGTAATTCAATAATTTGGTTCCTACATCACAATATATCTGAACTCTTTATGGAGGAATATCACATGGGTGGATTGAAACTACTCTATAAGGGATGAAGCCTTGATAGGGATCTCATATATGGCATGGAAATGGACCAATGGAAAATGAAGGGAAAAAATATAGATAATGTAGATATTAAAAATCAAAGGATAGACCCATAAACAAATTGTATGGAACATACTACATATCCCATAAGTATGGGAATCTAACAACTCATAGTTCTAATAATGTCAGGATGAGTGATCAGTGCCCAAGGTGATGCCCCCTCAGTTGAGCAAATCTAGGTTCTCTGTAGTTTGCCATTACACAACTCACAAAAAAGTAGTATAACATCATGTTGGATGTGTAGTTTAATGCCATGTATAACAAGGGGTGATTTCCTTTTATTTTCATCAAGAAAGTACCAAAATTGTTGTAATTTTAATGTCTTTAAGGTTGTAAATATAATTTTATTTTTATATAGAATGGGGAAGCATAGTTTAAAATCATGTTTTTTGGATTAATGGGATCTTAGTTTATGATCATAGAACTCAGACCACTGGATAAAGAAGCTAACATACAGATGTTTAGTGTCGTTACATGAAGCTTCCTAATGTGAAATAGGGACAAGGTGGTCTCAATAGTAAACCACATACTCCCTCAAAAACTCAAGCCGTAGTGCTGAAAAGTTGAATATATGTTTGGGCCAAAATAAAAAATTTCATGATGCTTTTATGTATCCCATAAGGATGGGAATCATGTTATAAGTAATTCTAAGACTCCTTGCAGATTAATATTATATAGTAAAGACATAATAGATCTATGATTAGGCTCACAGAGATTAGAAAATGAAAAGGGAGAATATGTATAGTTTAATATCATTTTTCGTGGATGGATGAGTAGTCAGGATGAAACAATTTATCATTAATTAGGACAAATAATCTTAACATCATGTAGGATGAGAAAACCTAGTTTAATGTCATTTTTATATAATGGAAAGTATCTTAGTTAAATTTCAAGGAAATTAGACCATTGGATAAAGCTACTAACATGGGGATGTGTTGTGCGCTTCCATGAAGCAACATGATGTGAATGGGGACCAAGAAGGTCCCAAAACTTCACCAAACATTCCCCAAAAAACTCATTCCATATGTCCGAAAAGATGAATCTAATGATAATACCAAATACAAAATGTATTGACACTCCTACATATACCATAAGAATGAGAATAAATCTATATATAGTTCTAGGATTTTATGTAGTTTAGTGACACGTGGTAAGGATGAAGAAGATCTTCATTTTGGGTTATAGATCATGGACAATTAAAAGGGTGAATATGTTCAGTTTAACATAATATTGCTTGGATGGATGAGAAATAAGGATGAAACAGTTTAACATCATTTAGGAAAAAACATTTTAACATTGTGAATGATGAGGCAGTATAGTTTAGGGTAACAATTCTTGTACGGTGGTGCTTTTTACTTTAACGTCCTACAATTCAGATGATAGAGATCTATACAATGTGAAGTAATTTTTAAGTAACTTGGATGTAGTGTGTGGAGTAATATTATTTCAATCCCTGGCGACCTTGGAGTATTCCCTCTTTTGGATAAAACTTTTGAATGATGTAATTTCCTTACCATTTGGTCCCCAATAGTATAATTTTCCTACAGGGAGTAATTAGTGCTCAAAGATCCAAAACTGTTTCACATTGAATGAAGAAGTAGAGAAGAAGTCTTCATTGAAAGCCCTAACTATCTTATTCTAGTTCCTCTCTATACTGTGCAAGGCCTACAACGTGTTCTCATTGAGGGACTCTAGTTCATCTAGATGGATTTATACTACCCTTTCTTATTTCTGATAATCATAATAAGATGAATGAAGTGATGGGAACTTTACCTCGATGGGGAAGTCTCCCTCTCTTCTCTATACCATGGAATATAGAGTCTTGTGGGTTGAATTATGACTCATCATCTCCTAATCCAGTAGAGGTTTGGGTATATTTCCCGACCATATTCTCTTATTGAAAACCACTATCTTATAAAAAGTTTTACCAAGGATCTTATTTAATTCCAAAATGGTCCCATTTTCTTGTTCATGGTAGTGAGTTATTTTTGTAGACCAGATGTAGTACTTCACATTCAATTTCTTCCACTCAAACGCTCAAAATTTGGTTCCATTTTTAGTAAGAATTGAGTGATATATTTTGAATCGATAAATGATGTTGAAACACATGAACTAAATAATATAATGTTCCTTGACCTCCTCGAGTGAGAATGCCTCTACACGCATGGAAATAAAATCTATTACACTCAAAATGATCATGCACAAATGAGATATTTTTGGAAGATAATGCCCTACTAGAGAAACGGCCTATACCCACGGTTCAAAACTATGGGTATTGCCCCCAAAAATGTGGGTATAGGACATACCCACGGTTATGGAAACTGTGGGATGGAAAGGCATCAATATAGGTACCCAGCCTATACCCATGGTTTTCCAAAACCATGGGTATAGGTGTTCTGCCACCGTGTCAACGATACATACCCAATTGCCACGGTGTCAAAGGCTTTTACCCATGGTTTCAAAACCGTGGGTATAGATCCTAAAATAATGCAGGTGGCGGGTTTCGATCCCGTAACCACTTCACTGAAAACACTGCATCTAACCACTACCCTAACATCACCTATGTGTATATATATTTATATTTAATTAAATATAGTTATATAAACCGTGGGTATAGAGGGAAGAACCATGGGTATCAGACTCCCACAAAAAACAATTCCTTCCCACAAAAAAAAATCCCGCGCACACACGGGAAGCCTATACCCACGGTTTTTCATAACCATGGGTATATGTATTTTATCCTAGACCTATTCCCATGGTTTTGGGGAAAATCATGGGGATAGGTACCCCTATACCAACGGTTTTGGAAAACCGAGGGTATTGGTGACTTTTCAAGACCTATCCACACGATTTTGGAAAACTGTGGTGATAGACCACCCTATACCGACGGTTTTGTAAAATTGCGGTTATAGGTCTTGAAAATATAACAATGCCCACTGTTTTCAAAAATCGTGGGTATAGGGGTACTGATCCCCACAGTTTTGGGAAAAACCTTGGGGATAGGTACATTTTCCAGTAGTGAGGACCCACGATGTCGAGTCCCAAGATCGAAAATGTCCAAGAATATATGGTAGTATAGAGGTTCTAGTGGTCGATACGTAATTTTGGCATGAATCTAAAGGCATTGAATCTAATGGTAAACTCAATTCACTCACAGAACATGGTGAAAAAAAAACTAGTACCACCTTCAGATCTGGTGGGGGAGTTTCATCACTACCTAGTGAGCACTGCATGACCTAGAATAGAATTCCAGCATGACATGGGGAATCTCATCTCTCAAAATGATGTAGAGGATTATTCCATCAATCCCGCTTCTGTAGAGAGTCTTCTCTAGGCTAGGACCGATTTGGAGGGTGAACAATACTACATGCGGATGGACTTATTCACACTCAACTCCATCTATTAGAAAATATCTATGCTACAGATACTCAATGAATGGGTTTGTCAAATTAGATGCCTTCTCTACTATAGTAGGGGGATCTGAAGGACTTGATGTGGAAGCATCGATGGTAAGGTTGTTTATATATTGATTTTCATTTTCTTATGAACTGACATTGGTGATGAACCTTCCTGACACCACATTATTGGGTAGATTTTCCTGGTTAGGATCAATGACAATGTAACTAAACTGGATAAGGAATCGGCTCATCCATTCGGGGACTGGGGAACATGAGTCTCCTATGGTTGAGAAGGGATATGGGCCATCATTTCAAACGTGAGTTCTCGAAGGGAAATGGTCTCGGGCTTCCTGATAATATAGTCACCATTAATCTATTTGATGACTAGTTCAGAGTCCCCCTTCACATTTAGGTGGAAAACATCAAGAGTTAGAGACATCATGGGACTAGTATTGTGAACCTGATACTCTACCTCATTATTGGTGAATACTTATGCCCTCAATAGTGAAAAGGTATGGATAGCCTATGAAGGGATGAAGAAGAAAATATGATGTCATATTATATTGAGTTGGGAATCATTAAGACTCCTTCTTTATTATCTTTGGGACGCAACATCAAAATTAATCTTCCAAGAATGTGTATCTTGATCTAAAGACGGAATGTCCTTGTCTGTAAAATCAAGATCCATGGAATGCTCTTCAAGGGCTGGATGAGCGGCAAGAAATTTTTCCAGCACCTATGCCTTGACATTCTTCTGAGAGATGAACATGATGTCGAACTACTGAAGGATATATTCCCAATGTTCTAGATGGTTGGTCAACAAAGGGTCTTTAAGAATATACAATATAAGTTCCATGAAAAACGCCATCTATATCTTGTGGTGCTGCAAATAATGCCACAACATTTGCACTGTGAAATACAGTGCAAGGTAACCTTTATTGATAGAAGAATACCTGGTATTTGTGTCGAGGAGCATGTAACTGATAGAGTACAAATAGTTCTCCATTCCTTCGTTTTTCTTCTAGAAGATAAGGGATCTGTGGGATTCTTCCCGAGTAGTCACATAAATTAATAATGACTTTATATAAATGAGTGGAATCAAAACCAGAGGCTACAAGAAATTTTTTTTGATCTCGATAAAAGTGGTCTAGAACCCTCTATCCCATCGATATATGACACCATTATTCATAAGATAAGAAAATGGATTAAACATTCTGTTGATATTCAAATTAAATAAAAATATATGGGAAATGTTCCATTGAAATAATTTGAGATCTCGAAGGATTATCAGAGGGGTAATATAGCTAATAGCCTTGATCTTATCTAGAGCAATCCTAATTCCACAGTATTTGACAATGAAACCATGAATCTTAATAGAGGTAACCCCAATGGATCACGTCAATTGGTTCATATTCCGTTAATGAGAGTGGAGGAAGACGAACACATTCTCAAGGTCCTTAAGATGGTCCGGATGCTAGCGGGACTTGACCACCAAATCTTCCACATAACATTCCTCTATCATCCTAAGGATCTATATGAATTTTGATACATAGAGCACTGATTGGAAGTGTAATGACCCAAACATTTAAAAAATATTTGTTTCCTATATATGTGTGTTATTTCATTTTATACACCACAAAACTATATCTATTAATTAATGAAGTAATATTGTTGGGTTTATACTGTTATATGATCACTGGTTAATATGACCATTGGATACTAAACTCCTAATTTTACGATTATTGTTTATACATACAAGTGATCTTGGTTAATTAATAAAGAAATAAGAGTATATGGCCTTATCCAGTAGACTCGGGACATACGAAGACCATATTTTGGAGCATGGGACTCTGGACCAAGCACAAGTTGAGCTTCAACATGTGAAGCTTGAACGGAATCGCTTAAGAGAGATGTTCAAGCTGATTGAAATCGCCACTCGGACAATGTTGTCCAAGATTACCCAATATTATATCACTATAGAACATCTTTAACATAGGTCCTATATATGTTTTATAAGGGGATATGTAACGAGACCATTGTTATGTAGTGTAATCCTATTTTATAAATAAAAGTATTATTTCTTATTATGTTAAATTTTGAATTCTAAATATCTGGATAAATGTACGATAAAGTTCCATATTATTGATAAATTTTGGAAAAATGATATTTTAAAATTCTTTTTTATAATTTAAATAATTAATAATATAAAATGATTTTCAAAAAAATGGTCTTCTACTGTTGTGACTAGTAAAAAAATTTAGAATCTAATATGTTCAATATAATTTTTTATTGAATAGTAAATTACAAATAGAAATATTATCCTTATGAATAGTAATATGACCAATGGAATAGTAACCCCACTTAAGAATGTATAGATTTAATTTAGGCATCTTGAACTGTGAAGTGATATAATAGCATAAGTAAATAACTATTATAGAAATTATAAGTTATGTATTAATATTTTTTCTGGTAAATAATGTTTTTACTTAAAAAATTAAATATATTATAATTAAAAAATTATTTTCATAAAATGGTTTTCATTTTTATTTTTAGAGCATAGACATTATCTTAGGGTGAATTTATGATATTTTTATAAAATGTTTTGATTTTTGTGAATAGTAAAAATATAGTTTTGAGTTTCGGTGTGATTAATGACATCATTAACGATGTAATAATGATGTAATAATTCTGGTTGACTTGTGAATAGTATGATATGTTATGAGTCGTCCCATGTGTCCAATACCATGGGAAAATACTATGGGGAATTCCATGGTTTTTCAAATACCATTGATAAGGTGTCTCTAAGAAATTAATTAAATATTCGGTCACTTTTTCTCTAAATACAAAGACATTCCATCATTCCTTTCATTACAAAATCCTCATCAATGAATCTCTGGTCCTTTACCTTCCAAATGTGTCCTCCCATGTTTCCCTCAATCCTCCCAAGGTCCCAACCTTTGAGATTTCAAAGTCACTCTTCAAGGTAAGAGAACCTTTCACCCTCCTCTTTTATATTGTGACTTCCATTATGTTATGTATTCTAGTTTCCATTTCATTATGTGAGGGTATTTTATTGTATATCATTATTTTTTTACATTTTATTTCTAAATTATAAGTGACCATTTCTTCTCTCATCAATTGATTTTCTTGATTTTTATGTGACATAGTTAAGCTGCCAAATTTTTCATAAAAGAGATTACATTTTTTCATTTCTTTATTGTTTTATTTTTATTAGTTATGTCATTAAAATTTCCACATCAATATATTATTTATATTTTATTTTTCCCCTATACTTAAAAATGATCCATTTATGGATGGGAGACCCTTTTCCCCTTTTTGTTATTTTCTAAAACCATGCTATATAACCATTATGCACTAGAAATTTAGTCTCAAAATTTATCTCTCTTTCTCTTAAGAAGTTCTCTTAACATAATTATGTGAATACCCAGACCAATATCATTTCTATGGGTGTTCATAATGTCATAAAAATTATATTATTGATTCTGTAATTGACATATATATAACCCTTATTCCCTTCCATGGGATATAAATGAAATAATGATCATGTATTTAAACACTTTATAATATGTAATGATGTTGATATGAAACCCATTTCTTTTATTCACTTTGGTTTGTTTATAAAATTTAGGATTATGATCTATGTGGGTCACATGAAAATAAAAACATATTAAGGTTGCACCCTGATAGCTCTCCTATGCATTGGGTAATGAATTTAATATCTATAGATGAAAACTTTCCTGATACCTTGGTGAATAACCTTTGTAATTTTTATAACACCTTAGGGATGAACCATGGTGATATGTTCATGAATGTCTAAATTAAATTTTGTAGCCACATATTCATGTTATGGTTCATGTTATTTACATTACGATATGCCTCTACCTCCATTTCCAATATGTTTTTCATCATGTTCTTATTGATATCAAAAGTAAACTGATTCCCATGTTTTCCTTACTGTGCCTTCTACTCACCCTTTTCATTGATGTATGTCTCCAGGTTATGAGATGCAGTTGGTGTAAATTGTATGAAGATTTCAAGAGGTTTTTCAATAGGATTTAAAAGAGTGTTTTAATTTTTCATGTATTTTGTTCTTGTTTTCAAAGACACCAGTCTTTAAAGTCCTCTGTTTGTAAAATGTAATGGAATGATATGTAATAAAAAGGAATAATGCCATAGGAAGGTCTTTAAATCTTCAAATCCAATGGAATTATCTGATAACTGAATTTACCATATAGTTCTATAAATATAGTAGACTCTACATCTTTAGTGGCCTTCTGTAACTAATTATTCCTAGAATACCCATCCATAAATGAGAGGTATTGGAATCTAGTTGTAGCATAAATCAATAATTCCTTCTCCGGAAGGGGAAAATAATCCATCGGGCCTTGGGATTTAAGGTCACAGATATCGATGATGAATCAAGTCTATCTATTATTCATTTTTATGGGGGAGGTGTTGGGTAAAAATAAATGGTAGTGAAATAATTTAATGATGTTTCCTTGATGAGATTTACAACTTCATCCTTGACCATAGCATCGTGACATGCGTGAATAATCCTAGGAGTCATTCTGAACCTATGATGACACATCAGGAGACATATATGATGGATGAAGACCTGAGGGTCTAACACTGGAATCTCAAATATAATTAGGAAAACACATCATAATGTTTATCTATGAAGTCCTCGCACTATTTTTGTTCCTATACAAGAATGGATAAACTATTTACCATTAGAATCAAGTCTCAATTTTTTCAAAGATTCATATTTACCAACATATCAAGGGTGGTGGTGACACCCTCTTCTAATACGAGAGGATTATATTCCAAATCCTATTCATTAATTGAGATTAAATGAGCTTCAATAGGGGAAAAAAATTTTCTGTTAACTGACCCTAAAAGAACACTAGTTCTAGCTTCAGTAGTGGTGGACCCTTTATCAAGAGACTCCTTCATCATTGAACCCATAAAAACATAGGATTTACACCTGATTAGATCAGGACTCTGACCTGGGGCCCACACTTGTTAATGTCAACATAGTGGTGGTGGGTCATTCTTTGTCAACTCATCCTTTCCCGAAGAAACAAGAAGGTATGGTGAACTAGTATAACCATAGGGTGGACATCCCAATGCATCACATGGGAAAGAGTTTTTATTATCATGATAGAATTTCCTATATGTTAGTATGAGGTAATCTTCCTATGTTCTGTATACTTGGGAATCTGTCACCCAATCATATTAGAGATGAAGAATAAATGTCTCATGTCGTGATTTATGGCCTCCAAGTGGAAAATCGGGAATATAAAATCATCACCCATGTCCATCTATGGTCTAGAAACAGTAGTAATTTGATCAATCTCGTTGATCTGAACCCATTTTTCCTTGATCTTGTTATAATCAAAAATCATGTAGTGGATTTCAGAAGAGGAAAAAAGAGAAGCCTCACCCTGTAGAATTTCTAATTGAACATTTAGGGAGTACTAGAGGAATTGATGATATGATAATGAAACTGCTACATCAAGATGGACCCAGAGTCTACTCATCAACACATTTTAGTCATTGTCCCATGAGAGGACCATGAACTCAATGTTTAAAATCAGGCCACAGAAGTGTGTCTTCAGGGGAATATTTCCACATGACCTCTTCTCTGTCCTGTCATAAACCTAAAAAATTATGTTAGAGGGATTTATATATATATCAGTTAGTCCTAGCTTGTGGATCATCCAGTCCGTGATGAGAATGATCCTAGAACCCATGTTGAAGATAAAATTACAAACCTCCACACCATTGAGATGGCATGTGATGTATAGCGGGAAAATTTCGCATGCATTAGAAAAACATCATCTTCAACTAAAAAACGAGATGAAGTCGTGGAATTATACCGTTTCTATTCCATCGGCATAGAAGGACTCTAAAAATTATACATTGTTTCAAACTAGAGTGGACTCTAAAATCCTCTATGAGGGATTCCAAAACTTATTCTAATAGATAGAGGGAATTGAGAATCAAGAGAATTGATGGAATTCTGGAATGATTTTTGAGAATGTCGTACTTCTACGTTAGACCCACATTTATACCAGAATGAGGATTCTCTCTGGAATGTGCTGCGACTGGTGTTTTAGGCTGAACTAGTTGATTATGGCTACTGATGGGAATATACCATTGCTAAATATCTAAACCATGAATTTTTTTCCATATGAATATCATTTGATAGGGACATTACCATAACTAGATGTGAAAAATCAAGATGTGGTTTCTACTGCTCTTCCAGGACGAGTAGAATGAACGACGGTAGTAATAAATTTGAAAATATGGTATGAGAGGCCTGTTGCTTCTGGGTTCTGTGCTAAACATTCTATCTGGTCTCAGTATCATGCATATTTTGTCTAGGAGTGTTTGACTTATCCTCATATTGAATCGCATGTGAATGAATTTGTTGATTATGGTGCTGATTGGGAACATTGGGAGGATCTACCCAACACTCATAGTTTTCGGGAACAACATAGGGTTCCACCACCTCATTGGTATTCATGGGGGCATTCTCTTTCTAATTGTCTGAGGAATATTCTATTACTGGTCTGATTTTTGGGTGAAATTGAAATTAATGGGGGAATGAAATATCCAAGAGTGTGATATTGGTTCGTAAGTAGTAGAGGGATTTTCTTTCCCTCACAATGTCAACACATACTCTTATGAGAGGTATAAGGATATGATGTTGATGTAGAAGTGGCCTCCTTAGGAGATGTTGTAGCCTCAGATTGCTTAGACTAATTCTAACGGCCATGAATGATACCATGGGTGTGAATAAATTTCCATCGAACAAGAAAATCATCATACTTCTTCATCCCATTGCTGGAGACCTCTTGCCAAACATATTCGATGTTGATATTTTTATTTGAATAAATGCATGTTACCTGCACTGAGGTAGGGCCCAAAAATTCAATATATTTATCATTCTGGTCCTGGATTCAGTCCTTGAATGCATCAAAATGTTATATGTCATGTCCACGGAACCAGTGATTGGGTTAGTAGTTAGGGTGATCAATGAAATCGACCTCCTCGTGTTTCCTGCATTCGGGAAACTATAGAATCTCTTGACCCATGGCACTAATGAAATAACTAATAACCTAGTCCTAATTATATGATATGGTCTGGTTTCTTCTGTTTGTTAAGGTAACTAATTTAACATTTCCTAGATGATGGGATGGAGCCTGATGAGAGTCTAGATCCTAACTGTCACCCCAAGGTAGCAGCAGTGCCTTCCATTGAAGCACATGCCGGTTCTACGTCGAGTGATGATGAGATTGACACATAACCTGATGCTAATCCCCATAACAAGGAAGTGGATGAGGCTCTACTAGTACAAAATCTACCAGCATGGGGACCTCTATTTGCAAGACCACATCAATCTCAACATTAGAGGCTCTTTTTAAAGGAAATAGAGGAAAAAAGGAATCTTCTTATCCTCCTTCAAGGAATCCTCTAGGTGATAGGACATGTCAAAAAATTATTGAAATCAGTCGTGGAATATATGAGTGATGAGGGAGAGGGACAATTCATTCTTAACATCCCATGCACAAATCGACAGTACATGTTCGTGGGTTAGTGGCATGTTGAGTAAATTGGTGAATCCCTTCCACCTAGAGAAAAACCAGCGACTCCCTCATCATACCATTTCTTTCACATAAATAGCTCATTAATATTGGTCTTGAGAGTGGTGGAGATGAACTAATAATGAAGCATCCTGTGATGATCTTACAACTAGATATGGGCCAAAAAGGTAATTTTCTGTACCATGAAAATGTAGGCCCTCACAATTTCTGTACAAAACACCAGAGGTTATAGGCTTCAAATTTTTATAGACTTCCTAACATGGGTATACACCTTGAAATAAAATCGTTCAAATGTTAGAGCGGGTTTCCTAACCCGTTGAAGGGGGGGAAGGTGGGATTCCCAAAATTTGGTGGTGCTAGAACAACATCAAACCATACCAGATAATTCATTCTATTAAGTTAGATCACAACCTTCTGTGTCTCAAGGGTCTCAAACTAGGAGATTAGTGCATCCATCAGGTCCTCGTTTTAAGGATCCCTTTTGGGTGAGGATCCTAGACCACCAATGCATCTTTAGGCTTATAAACATGGTAGGTATACTTAATAGCTCATGGAATGACTGGTGACATTACTGAAAAAATGGCATGAAGACCTACTAGGGGATCGAACTTAGTCCGGTCTTGATGAGGATTCTTACATAACATGGGAAAATTAGATGATAAATACTATGGTCTCTTTCAATAAGTTCAAATCACCACCCTTTTGGGATGCACATGAATATTGAGATTGCCTTGATGGATTTAGGCATGGAAGACATGTAGCTACCCCTACTGCCCTGGTGGAGGTGGAATGGGATCATATAGATGATCACAAATGTCTAGATAATACAGAGCAATGAGCACGTCATTGAGTAACATATATTCATCCTGTTGTCAGATCAAGTCATCCAAAGGGAGATCAACCTCCTTCTTCTACACTAGACCCAATGGGTTAAAAGAATTAGATTTATAGGTAGGTCATTTACCCTTGTTAGAGTTTTTACTTGAGTTGAATGAATTGGAAGGCTATACAAGGACAAGAACCTACCTTCACTAATGAGTAAAAACATCTAGGGGACAACAGATGTCATGTTTCCCCAAGGGTTGGTTCATCTTCCTTGTAACCTCAATCTGTGTATATGTCCTTGTGTGTGCTGATCTCATCCATACTCACTGTGACTATTCCCAGAGGCACATCTTTAATGTCACCAGGAAGATCTGTCTGGAATGGGATTGGACTAACGTGAAATGTGGCATATGGCCCCCATCCAAGAATTTACATGTGCGGGGATGCTTCCACAATAATTTTGAAAAGCATAAAAAAAATACCTTCATTATTTATAAAGAGAATGGTAAAAGCCGTTTGACCTAGGGTGTTGAACCATGGGGAGAATTTTCCACTCAACCATGTGACACTGCTGGCCGATTACATAGAAGTACTCCTAGCTCTTCTGATAAGCCAACCGATAATTCTATAGGCAGAAATACATCGACCTGATGGTTTGGTACAAGACCATAATTGCATCTTTGTTGAACAACTTCAGAGTATCAAAATCAGGAGTATCCATCAGCAAAAACATCTCAAAAAGGAATCAGTGGCTACAGTTTTCCACAAGTATCTCTGCTCATAAGTGGTGTCTCACTCGGAAACTCCCCATTATATGACTAGGGTAAGTTGAAGAACTAGAAATGAAAATAATTCATAATGATTTTTTGGTGAACTTGACAGTATAGAGAATGGTATGTGAGCTGATAGGATACTACTTACCAAGCCATCTATTGGTAGTTGTACCAATTGCGCCATCATATCCCTATAGGATGTAGTATCTAACACCTATTTAAGAACCATGATGATAGTCATTGGTGGGGAATCAGGATGGTTCTCATCATCTAAAAAACCCCAATATAACTCTATGTGATAATTTTTTAGGTAGAGAATGTGTCTGGTGATGGTAAAGAGGATTGCACAACAAGATTCTAGAAGGAAGCAAGATATTATTCAACTTCCATGTACCTGCAAAGTTATTCAGGGATCTGGTACATATAACCTTATATAATTACAAAACTCAAATACCGGGTCCCTTCCCAAGACTTTTATGTAGAGGATCGGGGTGAAGGCTCCATCAGTGGGACCCACTTCACTTCAGAATCTGAGAAGCAGACGAGACTGAAGGAAATCTAGAACTTCTTGAAGTTACTCATTTAGTGGTGATGGTTCTCCCTTTTGGCATGGTACGGTTCATCGAGATATGAATATTTTGTGGTGTGGTTAGAACCTCTATGCGGGTTGGAGTTGGAGTATGGAGGACCTCTGCTTGAGATATATATGGAAAGAGTAGGTCAATCATATCAATTTAAATTAGAGTGGGATGACATACGCTTTGGTGAGACAACGTGTGAGGATCACCCAGACAAATGTTGAATATATCAAAGGGAATACCTCCATGTTTATTGATGGACGTGTTGAGAGGAACACTATGTGATATAAAGAGATCCTGGGGAGGACCTCCATGCTGGATGCTGGTGTCACCGAGAGAACTTCAATTCTTTTTGGCAGTTATAGCATGAGGAGTACCTTGTACCAATTGAACTAAACATGGGGAGTACCTCTATGATAATCGTTGATGAAGCAGGTAAGACATCCTCTTGGATGATCACTTGAGAGGGGAGGACCTCTGCTAATGTTGGTGGAAACATGGGTAGGACCTCCATGCTATGTGTGAGAGTGGGGGGACCTCCACTTTAAATGGTTATGATATGGGGAAGACCTCGGTATTTGATCTCATCATCATGGGTCCGCCCATGATGCATTCTTATTGTAACGATGATCGAAAAAGAAAACCCAGCCTTCTCATAGGGAGGCTGAGGTATTGATCCTGATTAGTTATTGGAGTGACACTACTCTTATGTTGTAGGGAACTGGTATTCTATGTCAGTGGTGGTGCAGGCCACTGGAGCTGTTGAAGATGATTCCCTATGACAGGTGTCTTGTTGAGCTTCTTCCTGACACTAGTGTCAGCTTTTATAGATAGGGGTCGGATGAGAAGGAACAAAAATCAACATATTCTTCAATATGATGAACCTATTTTTGTCATTGGCATGGCCTAGTGAGAGCCATCCTTGGAGACCCCATAGAGGTTTTCATAGCCAAGAAGACTTAGATATCACATACCTCATCCGTATGGGGGTGTGAGTCACTAGATCACTCTACATGGAAACTTCCAAATCAATTGAACATGGGAGTGGGGTATATATTCTCTTTACATGGCCCTTGGGGGTGGTGGGGACAGGGAACATAAGCCTGTAAATTCTGGCAGTCCATGTTCATCATAGTAATTACCCACTCCTTCTCATATCGATGAACAAGGTGTTCTAAAACAATTCTATGTATGTTTTCATACGGTGATATGGGGCGTTGGATCCTGGTATCCATTGTCATGGATGAATTCTTGAGAGTGGTGGAGTCAGTTGGGATTGTGGAATTGATATTACTTCTTCCCTAATGTTTTCATGCCAATGGGAATTGGTTTCCTATAGATATGATCTTGAAAAGTATGAATATTTAGATATCAATATGGATACAAATAAATAAATTCTTAATTCCCCAGAATTGTCCAATCTTCCATGACAAGATAGAGATCCATGTTTATGATTTCATAGTCCCAAATCGCCAATGTTTAATAGCCCCAAATTCTGATGAGTTTCATGCAATTCCCACTATTTTCTTGGCAGGACCTAGCACTGGATAACTAGATTCATTGACCTTCTCATCTACTGATTTCTATATTTTTACTAATCCCATATTGAGGAGAAGATTTCACATGAGGTTCACCATTTCTATTTATGATTCTTTCCACTGTGGTGCACATAGTCATCTGGTGACTTTCTAACTGTTTCCCTGAATTCCCTATTTCCAAAGGCCATGACATTCAACCCTTATTTTCTGATTTCTTCTTCGTGATCTATATAGGAATATGGGATGTTATACCTCCCTTATTTGTATTATTCCTTGTAATGTTTTTCCTAGTTCAGGTCTCTCTTGTAGATTAAGATGTTGTTTGTGAACCTCATTCCTTATTCCATTTCTTTTTGGATACAGGATAATTATATTGGTTCATTGTGTACATTCAAAGGGTTCTAGCTAGGGTAGAATCCTTCGGTTAATGAAGTTGTAATGTTGGGAATCACTGATCTTGTTTCGACAAAAAATCATTGGATTAATAGTATTCTTCTTTGACAAAGTGTTTCTAATTGGTGTGTAAACCCAAGGCTTCCCACATTGATCATGGTGATTCTTTTTCATTAGGCTTGTCTGCAATGTTTTCCTTGTCATCCAATGTTTAATATATGGTATTATGAGAGTTTATAATCATTCTGACATGGATAAACTGATTCGAATACTTATAATGGTGGATGAGACAGGCATATCCCTAATAGGGAGAGCCTTAAATGTTTACTCGATGGATGAATTTGGATGCCTAGTGAGTATGGACCTCGGATGGTGTGTTCAAAAAAGGGGAAATATATCAAACCATCAATTATGATCAAGAAACCAATGAGGGTGTATTAGAAAAGGTGTACCCCAATGAGTGGGACAGAAAGGAATACTGTTGGATGGGATTGAACCTTTGTGAGGCTTCATGTATACCCTATATAGAAGATATGGATCAAAACACATGTAGATCGAAGGGATGGTTTGGGGAATATACATGTTCAACTTCCCCAGGAAAGAGGGACACTCTTGGTTGGGAGAATATAACTGTTTGGGGACTATGCATGGTTAAATTCCTCTGGATTTCATGATCTCACCGAGATGTGGTGGCTCGGGTAATAATCAGGATGAAAATGGAGGATGTATTGAAGTGGAATGGGATGGATGAGATGAAACCGATGTAAAAGTGATGGTTCTGGTCTAGTTAATCAAGGATCCATACTATGTATCCTAGTTGGATGGTAATCAAAGTCTATGTAGTTTAGATAGGGAGAATTGGGGTTTATGCCTGAAAATTGGGGAATAAGCTTGTGGTGGGGGGATTAAAAATTGATTATTCCTAGGCGAAATGATCATGATTCACTATGTAGGAGGATCCGTGGTATGTGTCCCAAAAAGCGTAGATGTCGCATCATGATGGTACGTCCCCAGGAGGGAGCACCATAGTTTACCATTGGATGAGATTGAACTATAGAGAGGTATCTTACATACCATGTGTATAAAAGTAGGGTCAAAACCAACCTAGTTTAGTTGTTTGGGGCTTACACATGGATAGCTACCTAGTTTAATGGTTTTGCGATCACTACTAATCTTTAAGACCCTGTGAGTCATATTTGGTGTGAGAAATAAGAAGAATAAGTAGATATAATGTTCGTGTTGTAAAATATGTTTCAGTGAGGAATGGTGTGGGGATTACACATGATTGGTGGCCTATGGAGATATAGATTGGGGTATACTAAAGGATTTATTCCTGAGGAGTATGTCCTTATGTATGAGGATGATCTCATTCCATGGGTGGAAAATCTCATTCTAGGTCATTTGTACATAGAAACACCCTATCTAGATTTTTCAGTGATTACATGGAGAATTCTCGAGGCACACATGGCCACAAATCATAAATGGAGGTAGGCAGTGAGATGGATTTATTATAAATCCTCATTCTAGTGTTCTCGGATGTTCCACATAGGAAAAAACCATATATTAAGATCATGTCCTGGGGAAAATGGTATTCAGATGTTTAACATCCTATAGCTCAGATGATGATGGCTCACTCCTCACCCATATGATTTACATAACTAATTCCCATCCACATATAGGAAAGGGAAATAAATCAGTAATTCCAAGAAATAACATGGTCGAATAGTGTGAAATTGTGTAGTCTACATTAGAATATATATGTGAAGAGGAAATATCTTTTAGTGTACCTAAGGGGGGAAACATTAGGTAGTGAATCGCCACACGAGACACCACACGAGGAACAAGGAAATTACTACACATAAGGATGAATGGCTGCATGGAAGAGATTAATACATGATATGGGAGCTACATGAAAAATGGGTTTTAATATGGGGTTCTAGAGTGATGAAAATACATAAGTTCTAAAGGAAGGGGTGGATGCAATATTGTAGGCTTGCATACAAAATAGAAGGATATGAGAGAAATTGGTGCTACATATGGGCATGTTTTGTGCACAGAAAAAGGTATTTTGCATTCCCGTTCCATGGTTGAAAAGGAAAATGGTTAAGGTTCAAGGCCATGTGTGACCTCTTTAGGGGGCCCCTAGGGGGAATGTTTCATATCAACTTATACCTCTTCATCATGACTTGAACATGGTCTCAGATGAGGACATATTGCACATGGTCACGGAAGAATTCATATTGAAAAAAAGGAAAGATCCTATGACATTCACATAATTACAACAAAACGTAGAGGTTACCATCTATTTATAGGAAAACTCTTGGTGGGGGCACATAATAAGGTTGGCGTGAAAGATCCAGTTGATTTAACATTGGGTTTGTGATAAGCTTACGTGTAGAATGGAATCTTGTACACAATCATCTATAATTATGTGCACCTTCCCAGAAGCATTTGTGAGTCCATGGTCAAAAAAATTCTGTGATATCTCATTGGGAATTTAAGAACCTTTTTCATAGATTTCTGTCATGAGCGTAGGTATCTAAACATACTTTCAACCCCCTTAGGTTTATCTGAATTGAACAATGAGTCAAATTGTGGTTTTAAGTTGCTTAAAGATGCCTATTTGTTGCCTCATGTATAATTTGGCACCAACAACAATATTATGTTCAGAAAAATATAAAATAATTATTATTTAATTGTCATAAAATAGATATAAAATATAAGTTTAAATCCATGTATAAAATATTTGATGTTATTATCTTTTTTTGTTGACATAAATATCATAATGATACATAAATAATAATATTTTACCTCAAAAGGATTTGTCTATTTAATATCTAATTCCTTTTGATTAATGTTCTCCATTATTCTATATTGAATTTTATAAAAATTATTAATCCTTTCCCATTCAATGTTTTAATATTCCAAGAATAATTAAAATTGAAATAGTTAATAATTTTCATTAGAAAGAATTTGTAATCATTCGTTTCCAAATACCATTCACTATATTTATACTAATGCATATACTATTTTAATAATTGAAAATTTAGAATAGATTTTGAACTTTTTTCCTGTCCCATTAAGGTTATATAGTCAACCCCCCTAATGAAACATTCATTATAAAATATTATCACTTTATTACTATGGAATAATTTTTCAAAATTAGTCAAAGGAATTTATGTCATCCCATCAAAAAAAGAACATAATTTGAATCTAATTAACTACCACAAATCGTTGGACTTCTAACACCATTTGTATATCCATTATGCATTAATATAATAGATTATTTATCATTCCATAAGATAAATTTAATGATTTTATTATTGTCGATCATGTGAGACAATAATCTATTTTCTTGTATACTAGTCGTTCCACCATTTGTATGCTTTTTATATAACATCAACCACCAATTAATTTTCTTGATCTATCATAATTTTGATATATTTTTATTTATATTCATTATTTAGTGGAATAAGTAGTGTAGTGAGAAGAAAAATTTCCATGTTTTTGGTTAAATTATATCTCTCACATGATTACCTAACATAAGTAATGGTATTATAAAATTTTATATTATTATTTCTATATTACATCACCTTGTATCAAAAAAATTGTATGCCTCCTGCACTTTTCACATCATCTCCCAAGCATAGGGAGTTACATATTATACTGACCCACATAGGTATTATATCTACAAACTCTGTAACACCATAGTATTTCTTCAATGAAGAATGAACATTACTAAAGTATGTTTCATCAAAATAATCTTTACAAAATTCTTTTAAATTTTCAATATAATAATTTAGTTTGATTTATTTTTTCTTAAAATTTACCTACATAACATTATGACTGAATATATACATAACCACACCAATATAATTCTTACTAATCGTATTTTTAATGGGGTTTTTAGTACCCCCGCATATGATTTAAATATATTTTATACCATTTTTAGGTTTATTAGATACCTTTCCACATTCTTTCTAATTATTACACCATTAATTTTCAATATTTCGTTTCAAAAATAATAGTTATAGGAACCATAGGGAGATATCTAATTTTATGGGTAGATTCAACAAAATTATCAGATGATTTAGAAGTTTGACCTATATTCTTTTTAAATTTTTGACAAAAAATGTTAGTGTAATATAAATAATTATGAGTATCATCATTGTCTTTATCGATGTAATTAGTATAATAATTATTAAGCATCAATTTTCCAATGGTTACCCTATATGTATTTTCTATCATATCAAGGCTATCATTGAGATCACTAATTATTAATTAGAACACCACATTCATCTCATTAATCTCATTAATGTTTTTTGGTATCTATGGTTCAATTAAGAATTTAATTCTTTATTGTTAATGTTGTTTTATATTTTAAATGTTTCATAATTTTATCTAATCATACAAAATTTTCCTTCCTAATTAAGATAACATTTCTCTCTGAACATAATCATTTTCTTTAACACAAGAATATTACTTTCAGATCGCACTATAAGAAATTCCAATATTATTGGCTGTTATAAGGTCCTAAAAACATGTTTGTTGATATTATGGGGAAGAAATAATAATGTGGATTCCATATCATGTTAAGGGCGGTGTATTAATAAGACCTTCTAAAATATAAACCAATTTAGTGGCAATAATTTTATAGTGGGTTTAAAACTCATTTCATTATGACCTGAAATTCACAAAAAATAGATGATTTAGGACTTGTTTTGGCCTCACCAAAGGTTGAGACAGGTTTATGGGTAGTCACAACCACCCCTAAATTAAAGAAAAATTAATGGCGTTTATCCTCAAACAGCCTTTTAATATCACATTATGTTTTATATTTTCACCAATTTTTAACACCTTCCCACACCGGGACCCCACCATCTCTCTTCACAAACCCCCAAACTCCACCCCTGTTCTGCAGACACCCACTTACTTAACCCCCCCCCCCCCTCCCCCAATGTTCCACATGTCCCCACTACTCCCCCGACACACTTTTTCCCCCACCATGTCTGCGAACACCCACAAGCGGACCTCCTTTGTCCCCAAACACAACCATTAGGGCCCCATAACAACCCATGTGTCCGAAGACACCACCAAACAACCCCACCTTATCCAGATACCCCCATGTGCACCCAAACTATCCATACAGCCCCAAATTTCCACAAACACCCCAATAGGCATCCAGACACCCCACATTGTCTGCCACCACACCCCCAATGCGCTTGACACCCTCATGCACATATCCTTCCCACCACCTTGTTCCATAGATAAATCATTGCATGCAAGATTCAAACCCATGATAAATTCTCTAAGGGTCACATGCCTTTACAAGTTTTACAGTTCATGTTTTTTTAATTATATAATATTATTAATTTATATCGACACATAAATATGTGATGATATATATATATATATATGAATTTAAATATAAATAATATTTTATATTGGTTTATATATATAAATATATATCTCTATAGATATAATATAAATATATAAAAAAAATTAAAATATATAAATATATATTTATTCATATATTTATAAATACATTTCTCCTTATTTGTGTATGTGCATGTGTATATTTGTTTATTTATATAAAATTAATAGATATAATATAACTGTAATATCTATATTTGTGTAAGTATTTTTATATACATGTGTGTGTGTCTATCAAAATAATATTATTAATTATTATTATTATTACACATAATTTTTAGACAATAATAACTATATATTGGTTTTAAAATTAGTATACATGTGTTTTTTGATTTATAGTATACATATATTATATTAAATACATTTATATTATATATTTATGCATACAATTATAGACATTTATATTATATATTTTACACACATACATATATACACAAAAAATAAATATATTCATATATTTAGAAATTTATAATAAAATTAAATAATATGAATATATTTGTAAATTAATTTATAATTAATATGGTTTACAACTATACATATAAATTTATATATAAATAAATATTTATAACATAATATATGTAATATTAATATATAATATGTATATTATTGTTTTATTTGATTATTTTAATTTTATAAATATTTGTATACATAATATAATATAAATGTATTTATAAAAATTATATAATAAATAATTTATTCAATATAATATATGTATAATATAAATGATAATATTAATTTATTTATTAAACGTACATTATTTAAAAAACCACATATAAATTTTATATATTTGAAAAAATATTTTCATAATTACATTTTTATTATGTATAATATATAAATATATATATAACTATTTATTTAATGTATTTAGATAATTTATTCAAGAAAATTTATATAAGTAGTTTAAATAATATTTATATAAACACACACACACATGAATTTTTAGACATATATGTTATAAATTTTGAATTTATATGGGGATTATTTAAAAAAAATGTTGGGGCTAAAACCCCCTCTAATATTGGGGATTAGTGATGAATTAGAAAACACTTCTAATTTCATAGTTTAGATGGGGTTCAATATCCCCATTAAACTATGGGATTAGTGGGGGTTGATGAATCCCCTCAAACTTCATAAATTATAGTTTGTTCGCAACACTATTTAATCTAAAGGGTTAGTGAATGTTCTTGAACCCCCTCTAGGATAAAATGTCTAAGGGTCCTGTAAAACCACTCTAATATATGAATTTATCTAATATATGATATTAGAGGGAGTTGTGAACCCCTCTAATATAATAGTGTAAAGGGGGTTGTTAACCCCCATGATTTCCCTGAAAACATAAATTCCCTTATATATATATTTTCTAATATAAAATGAATCTAAAATCCAAACAAATTATATATATATATACCACCTGAAATTTTTTTATTAAATATATAGTTCCACTATTTATTAAAGTAGTGGCAGTTTAGACATAACCACCTCTAAAAACCAACCACATATTAAAAAAATAAAGATATAATATTTAGATGGGGTAGTGACCCCCCGTATAAATTCTATGATTAGTGGGGGTTTTCCACAACCGCCTCTAATTTATATACATAAATAATTTATAGTAGTTTGTGCATAACCACCTCTAATAACCCACCACTAATCTATTGTTTTTTTAGTGTCCTTTATTCTTCGCTAAACAGTGCACTAAACTATTATTAAAATAATATGAAGGCTTTGAGTAAATATTTCTCATTGGAATCTTCAAAATATTCATAATAATATGGATCATATTATTTAGATGGAAGATTAATTTTATATAATTAATTTACCATTATATTATAACTTAAGAGACCCAAATGGTGGGGTCAATGTTTATATCAATATAAATGTTTTTCTTTTATACATATTAAAATATTTTAGAATCATATTATGATGTTGGAATGAAATTTTTTAAAACCCATTTTTATTAATCTATTTAATAACCCCATGAAACAATCACTACACATGTATCAAAATAAATCATGGAAAGGACATAAGGTGTTTAAAGAGTTCACCATTTGAGGATAATCTAGGGAGAATATTCTTATAGTGTGTCGACATATTATCATGTAATAATACTCAATGTAGTTATTTTAACATTTTAGGAATATTGAATTTATATTCCTTGTAACCCAACCATTTTTACAATATGAAACGTCATTGAAGGTAACAAAAACTATATTTTAATGAAGTTATAATCAAGAGTATTGGGACCTAATAGTTATTTTGTGTTTAAAATTAGATGTTTAGTTCATTATAGAAATATATTTTTATCTCATATGAACTCCTTTTTATTATTCCATTATTTTAAAATACATAATAAGTTCAAAACCTCAAAAAGATATTTTGATTTTTTATCATAAAAAATCATTGAAGAAACAAAAATGTGAATATTAATACAATTTCAAACATTATTTATCCCAAATATTCATTCTCATATATTCCTAATGTATCATGATATGTAAATAAAACTCAATCATCATATTTTTTTTAAAAATGCATTCATGATACAAAATTACATTTTAACAAAATAATTTATTTAATGTAAAATCTCATATGTTTCTACAAATGATCCTTTCTATTAAAATTTATTCAGGGAAGTATGTTTTATCATAAATCAATGGTACACACAATCTTTTTCTTCATGGATTTCAGTGAATCACAAACATGACCAAAAAAATAGTGGTTTATGTAACATCATTCAGGTAACATTTATTTAGATAATACATATTCCTTTATACTCTCATAAATATTCCTCTACAATGTCTTTCATTTTATTTTTAGACCTTTTATATTTTTTGAAAAGTAATGTCCAAATGAAAAAATCCAAATGTCATGTTAGTGATCCAACAACTTCACGCAACTCTCATTAATTTTTTTCTAAGACTCTATATCAAATAACACTATATAAACATGATATAAATTTAGCATAATATTAACATAACCTGAATTTAAAAAAAACATATGACATATTAAAAAATTCTTCCACATGTTATCTTGATATACACTATAATGTCTCTTCCTAGATGCCACCAAATAGTGCGATGATTTGGCATGCTACATGTCTTCAAGTAGTCCTCCTGGTATTCAAGAGGATAATTACTAGTGGTGAGGGTCTAATGGAACATTTTGGGAGACTATACTAATTTAATATTATAAACCAATGTAGTTATTGAATAAATAAATTGGCATTGAATATTATTGAATACCAAAACATCCCACACGACATTCTAAAAAGAGAAAATACCAACTTACCAAAGCTATAAAAAAGTCATGTCATGACTGCCTAATGTGAAATGTGATAAAAAACTATAAAATTATTAAAAATAAATAAAATAGGACCTGATTTCATGTCTATTGCCCTTATCTATTCTCAATTCTAACTCCCATATCTGCCATATATCAAAGGGAATTTCCCTTTATCTTGATAATCAATAATGATGTAACCTTGGGTGACCAATGGAAACATAACAAGGGTGTCGGTATAGTTCAAAAGTCCACAACCAAAATAGTATAAATCGATACCTATTCTAATATTAGGGTATGAATAAGTAAACTATACAATAGATAAGAATTAGTTAACCCATGTTTCATTATATGAAAATATTAAAATTAATCAAATACTTTCATCATGGAAATTTATTCCCACATCTATCAAACTTAAATCATCCCATGACGTTCATATGTATTGTATATCATACAGTTCATTAGTCGATATACAATGAGCATCTATCCATGTATCCCATTATAATTAGGAACACCACGTCTAACTAGCTGAACCATGATATGGAATGCCATTTGTATTACCTTGGAGTATGGATAATAAGATAATCATCCAAAACTACGAGGTTTCAATGAAAATAGAGAACCAATATGGCCCACTATATAGATAACAACATCATTCCAACATCCCATCAAATCCTTATTAACATCTACAAATGTTATCATCAATAGAATTTTTATTAAATAAAGACTACATAGGTGCACCTTATTCATTTGTTAAATTTCCATGGATCATTACATTGATATTGTTATCAATTCACATAGTTATGTCATTTCAATGTTTAAACACCATTATTGACTTTTTTTCATTCCTAACATTCAATTTAACACCATGAACATTCCTTAGTAACCATTTATCACATTTTACTATTTACAAGACACAACTCATATGAAAATTCATGTTATGATAGACACCCCGTTATTCCAGGTTAACATTATTAGAATTTTTACTATTGGATTAGTCTCTAAATACCTTAGATTAAAATTATAACAACTAAATAACCATTTTCATGGGATTCTTACACCCCATATGTGATCTTACTCATTATAAACTCTTCATAAACACATTCAACGTGTTCTGTGAATGGTTTAACACATCATTTTGACACCCAATTTATCATTTTCTACCCTAGAATCAAATTAAATATTTAAAAAGTAATTTTTAAATTATTATTACATGATATTTAAAAATAAATACCAATCAATACAAAACAAGGATAAAAAATGACTTGTTTATTTTGAATACTTGGTTCATACAACATTTAAAAGAACACAAACAAGTAGAATTCTAATTTTATTCTCTATAATGTGCTCCTAAAATCATTTTAATGAGATAAAATGTCCTGAGACAACATAGAGATGATATAAAATGATATTGCGAGAGAAACATTCCAGTATGTTAATAATCCTGATAAGGAAATATAACACTTGAGTAAAAACATAACAAGACATTATAAAATAGAAGGATCATTAGTAATCACATTAAAGAAAAAAATATAGGACATAGTTTCATAATAACCCGACATTATAGTAAATTCAAATGAAAAAACATGACGTAAACTTGAGTCATGGATAACATCCTAGAAAATATTATGTTATGTGAAAATTATCACAATTAATTAGGTTAATTTCTAAATCTTATACATGATACCTCAAGAGACTGAAAAAAATAACCAAAGAATTAAAGAATTATTTAGGTGCACCCATCATAACATATTCACAAATTATATGTTCATTTAAACGAAATCAATCATTTGTGATAAACATAATAATTAACCATTGAAATAAAATGGGTTAAATAATCATGACTCCAATCATACTAAAAGTAAATTTTATAAGGAAGTAATTTGAGAAATGAATAGAAAGAATATATTACATTATCAAAAGAGGGGAGAATAAAATAAGTATATATATGAGAAAAAAATATAATTAATATATATGAAATCCTTTCCATCAATGGTTTTTCAAATTTATGAATAAAATTACCATATAAATTTTAAACACATTCTAGTGACAAATAATCATCCCACTTTGAAAAACCGCTATTCCTACCCTATGATTTCAAAAAATGTTTGAGAAATAAATCTGGTTGAAATTAGAATTATAAAATTATAAGTTAATATTCCAAAAAATAATCACAATTATATTATGTAACTCTATATCTATCTTATAAGTTGAAAAACATTCTATTCATACTTTTATAAAATGTAAAATATTACATCATTTGGAAAAAAGAATATTACATTTAAAATTTTTTGTAAAAAGATAAAAATTGGAAAAAATGAATCTAAAAAATAATATAATAATATTTATAAAAAATGATAAAACCTTTTAAATGAAACATGGACATGTAAGATAAAGGGTTTTTGACCAAAAAGTGAAATAATTTTTATTTTCATTAAAAAATAATATCAATCAATTTAGGTAAAAAATAGAGAAAAAAATGTAATTTTACATGAAATTTTCATGAATAACCATAGGATAAGAAAATTAAAGTATTTTATAAAAAAAATATTAAATAACTTCCATAAATATAAATTTACGAATGAACAATAATAATTAAAATGAGATTGTAAAATAAAACCTTGAATTTTTTTAATTTTTTATACATAACCCCCATGACTAAAGTAAAAGAAATATAAATTAATATAACATTACTTGTTAATTATTAATGATAAAAATGTAAATTTTTATTATATAAACCATATTAATAAAATTAGGTTCATAAAAAATATGTGTTAAAAATAAAAAAGTTGGGAGATGAATCTATTACTAAGTGCACGAATCATAATTTGTTCTCTTTATTATCCCAAATATTAAAAATATATTAATTATTTACATTCATGATAATCATTTTAGTTTTTATTATTAAATTTATTTCATTTTTCACCTTGTCATATTCAATTATATATCCAATTAATTATATGTTATATTTTTTGATGTTAATCATATCATATGTTCAAAATCAAATTTGAAAGATAAATAAGTAAAAAGATATTATTTTTTAATAATATACATAATGTTAATATTGAAATATTTTTCATTTTTATACATAAATTACACTTTTTAAAACCATTAATTAAATATTATTATTAAAGACAACTACCATACAATCCCAGAGAGGGTAAGTCAAACATATGAATGACTAGTGTTTCCATTTTTAAATGATCATGATGTAAATAATGTCTGGATCATATTATCATTATTTAATTTTAGTTATATAAAAATATAATATTATTTATTTAAATTCACATACATATACCAATAATATGATGTAATAATCAGAAAATTCAGACCATTTTGTGAGGCTAGAGTCCTACGTACACATGACCAATATTAACATTTGTTCGATGGATTGTATGATAAGAAATTATATGATATATTTCATTTACAAAAATTTTATTACATCATTAATATCATACATAGACATGAAATTAGTCATTATTTACTTTCATTTAAATCATATGTGAAAAAAATCTCATTTCTTAATGAAGCGATACTTCACCATACACAGAGGAGAGATTTCTATATTCCCTACATAATGGAACATAAGATGGATTTTATGGTATTATAATTACATAATTATAATATTATCATAAATATAATATATCAACATTAATTTATCATTATATCCATCTGTGATAAGTAGTGATGAAAGTAGAATTACATTAGTTCATATGGTCTTCCTTTTCCTTACAGATGATCAATGTTTTTGCTTCCCTTTTGAGGGTGGAGTAGAGGAATATATATCATTCCCTAACCAAAACTATATATAAATATATGGATAATAATTATGTAATTATATCATTATGTTGTAAAAATATTTGAAGTAGGTGGAATATGATATGAAACAAAATACATGGTTAGGAATGATATATCTTCTTTAGACAACTTCAATAAGTTTTCCCCAAATGCATACCTAGTGTTGATTTATGGAAAAAAATGGCCTCTAGAATTTTGAGAGGTAATTAAGTAAGGTGTTTCTTAATGTATTTTACAAAAAATGGTTTATGGATGTTTGTTAATAAGGGTTAAGGGGATATCCTTTTCATGCTTAGGAGAGCACACATTTAGAATTTTAAAAAATAATGAATTACACATATGGTTTATACATGGATCATTGATACAGAGTGGAATATTTTAGATCCTCATAAGATATAAGGTCTAAAAATGATAAAAAAAATTTGGATTTAGACAATTTTGGGACATTTTTAATTATTATCATAAATGTTTTACTCATGGTAAGCGAGTTTATAACATAACCATGATAATTAGTTGTTTATGATATCACATTTCTTTAGGTTAAAATTTTAAGTTAATATTATTATATAGTATAAATTATTGTTATTTAAAATTTGTAATCAATTTTTATTGATCAAACATAATGAATTTGAAGAATTTAATTTAAAACAAAACTCCTAAAAATGTTGAAAAAAAGGGTTTTCAAGAAATGAAATTATTTCAATCATAAGATGATCCTATAATAACTATTTAAAAGTAATGATAATTAAGATTAGTTAAACACAAAAACACGCATATATATAATCTATAATTTTTATTTAAATAAATAATTATTAAGGGGTATTTTAATATATTAAAATAGTGAACCATTATGCATTTTAAAATAGTTTTAAGAAAAATGTGTTTTGAAGCCCAAGGAAAAAATTATACTAAAATACTTTGTAAATATGATTTTAAGGTTATTAATTGAATTCCATATAACTAAATAATAATTTTTTTCATTTCAATTCAAATTAAATTAATAAATTTACATTTAAACTACCAAATTTATTATAATGAAATAATAATTTTAATGCAATTTTTATTCTTTAATATCTGCTAAAATATGTATATATTCTCAAAAATTATAAATTTCCGTAATATTTTAATATCAATATGATGATTTAAAAAATGATTAAAAATAATTCAAATATTTTTTATAAATGTGAAAAAAAAATATTTATACTTTTTCTCATAGAAAACCATAAAAATAATTTTGTGATGAAAACTTATTTTCGAAGAGTAGAATGAATTTTCATAAAATTGAGTGACTAGTTAATTAGAATTTAAAAATAAATTTATATTGAGTCATAAAGTTAAATACTAAATAAAATTTAGATAATCCTATTCAATTACACCAATATAATTCCTTGATTGAAATTATCATATTAAATGAATACTATTTTAAATATATGTCACAGTTTATTTAAACACAATGTGGTATATCAAATAAACAATCAAACATTGAGTCCATTTAAAATATCAGGGTGCAATATTTTTCAACATTAAATAAATTGAAACCTAATAATTCAAACTTGTGATCAGTAATAAAGGGATTCAATTTTGAAATATTCATTATGCAAAATCCCTCATCATAAAAAATATTAATAAATTAATCTCATAAAAGTAGGGAAAGAGAAATACAAAAGTAATAACATATTTTTTTCATAAATGGAAACATTAGTGTAATGGAAATATGTTGACATGGATTAAAAGTGTAAATAATTATGTATAGTTAAAGAGATAACTGATCATATAAATGTGAATAATCATGCGAAAATCATCATCCACAAAACAAAAAATATGTTATGAATTAAAAGACCATTAATTCATTAGAAATAAAGGTAACCATAAAACATATTTATATCAATATCCTCTTCCACATAAATGAGGGATACTTTTACTATTAAGATAAATAACAATAAAAAATATTGTTAAATAATATACTTTTATTTCATAATCATCATTTAATCCTTTGATAGCTATTTGATCACATTGTACATCACCCTTTACACTATACAATGAAAATTTGATATGAATTATTTATTCCTAAAGATATTAAATTATATTTTAATGGGTAATAAGATCTACAAAATAGTAACAGGATACTGAACTATATTTATTAAAATCAATATATTTAGAATAATGAAATATAACACCTTTAATGAATAAGAATATATTAATCTCGAAAACTCAATAATCAAACAAAAATTTTAACATCGGTCATTCCTTAAATTAATAACCATATATTCCAATTAATTTCAAAACCCTCAAAATAATAGACTTTTTTAAACTCAATAGTTATCTTATACCCTTTACCAAATACATCTCTAAAACATGATAAAAATGATCCCATATAATCTTTTTCCTTAAATATAGAGGTTATATATATATATCATAACCCAATATAGTATTTACCCAAAAAATAAATAATCACATTAAAATTATAAAAAATAAGAAAATGATCCTACAATATGTTTCCCAAAAGAAAAAAAATATTTTACCTCCCAATATTTTTATGAAAAACCCTTTTGTAATAAAAAGTACATGATGTTGGCCAGTCGAAGGTTTTTCACCCTTATTTCAATATAGTTGTTGGTTCAAGACTTGTGGCTATGCTAGGTATGATAGTTTGTCAAATGAATTATGGTTTCTTCCTTTTTATAATAGTATAGAATAACTTTGTAGTTAGTAATATACATAATTATTCTTAATGATTTATCATTATCCATAATATGATAAACATTTTGAATAATAAATATATTAAATTTTATTTATAATTATTACCTAAAATTAAAGAACATCTCAAATATTATTTTTTCCATAAATATATATTTTTTATTAAAATATAACCTTACAATTAGAAAAACGTTGTTAGTCATTAATATCAATCAAAATATTCTTGAAAATCTACAAAGGAAATATATTATAGTATAATCATTATATGTTTCCATATTATTGTAACTGAAATACCATTGATAAAAAATACTCACAAAACATGATTACAGATTTATAACACATTAATACCTAATAATCACACTTAAACTATTTTCATTACATAGGCCCTTAGGAATTAATACATGGATAAGGGAACTGGTTCAGATAAGGACCAAGTTCTATACATTTATAATATAGTACAATTAGTGGTACCTTAGGATATGATTTATTTCCCTATGTCTTGTGAACCAAACTATTTTTTTTGAAATTATCACCTTTTATACATCCTTTGAAACACAAAATGAATCTTTTAGTTCCGTAAAAAACTGTCCACAACTCCTATACGAACATTTTTTCATGTGGGAAATTGAATGTACTTTTACATTTCATCATTATAACATGAAATTCTATGAAACTCCACTCTTCTCTTCTTTTATGTGTTTTAAAAAATAAACTATTTTCCAGTATTCATTATTAAATTTAGAAATATCATTTCTAATTATAAAAATATTTTTATCTTCTATTACCATTATATTATACATCTCATAAAGGAAGTCATTAAATTTCCATTCACATTGGTTTTTTTCATTATTTCTCTTAATTAAATTTATTTACTAAAAATTAATAAATAGAAACCTGATAATAATTAATTAATGTACAAATGGGAAACATAAATAAAATGTATATTATAACTTATGTGTCTGTATTCTTCAAACTTATTTATCCATGTTAATTATTCCTATTATTTTTTATAAGATAAAAATTTAATAAAGTACTTCATTATGTATCCTAAAAAGTTTTTGAATTTCCAATGAACATCCACTGAGAGTGTCGCAATAGTTTGAAAATAAGACCCATTTTCATTTACCACATAATTCACCAAGAAATATTGAAACACATTTTTTAGTGTTATCACCATTATGTACATTTTTCCTATAACCTTGTCCACCTATAGTATCCATATTGGGATGTAATTACTCAAAACCACTCCCCCTATAATTCACCACAATTCTAGAATATTTTTCTATAAATTGTCTGTTATTTGTAATTATTCCTTGGATTATCACTAAATTTTTATCATCTTAGTTCCAAAGATACATAAATCATTCCTCTAAAACAAATTATGTGAACTAAGTATTTTAGACATATTAGTATATGGTCATTATAAATGAATATACATTAATAAAAAACATGGATATAAAATGCCTAGTGTTTTTAGAATTCCAAGTTCATATTATATTAATGGAATCCTAGAACACGTAATCGTTTTTAATTATCCATAATACTCACCGAAAATAATTTTGAGATACTAAAACTACATGGGATATCTTGGAAAATACATAAAATGATTTGGTGTGATACGAATCCTAGTAATGGAATAAATATGATAAGGAAACATAACATGTGTTCCCAAGGTATAACATGATATCATAAATGTGAAGGATCATGAGTAATCACATTGAATAATAACATAGAAAACAAGGAAGAATAATAAAATGTAATCATAGTAATTTTAAGGGAAAAAAAACTTGATATATACATTATCAAAGTATAATTTCATAGACAATATAACATGGTGGGAAATGTGAAATAACATATTAGGTTTACTCCAAAATAAAATACATTACATATCGTAAGACCAAAAAAATTCACCAATTCAATAGAGTTATATATAGAAGAACCCATTATAAGATGTTTATGATTTAAGTATCCCACATAAAATAAATAAATTATAAGTTATAGACATAATAATTACCCATTAAAATAAAATTTGTTGCATTTTCATTCCTTATACCATAATCTACAAAAATTTTATAATAACAAAATTTGAGAAATGACCATCAGGAATGTATTACCCCGTCATTGTAAGGGAGAATAAAATATGTATATATATAAAAGGTATATATATATATTTTATATTCTATTGATAACATAATATTTTATTTTCTTTGATGAATAAATAATTATGATATGATTGAAAACATTATCAAGGAAAATTAAATTTTCTCATTGAAAAACCAAATTTCAGAAACATAAAATTCAAAAAAAAACATTTTCTCAATCATTTTATTTTAAAATAATCATGGAAAAATATTAGGTAATCATAAATGAAAATAACTTTCATGATGGTGGTTCACACTATACATGTGTTATAGGATACAGTAAATATTTCTTCGACATGGTGGTAAAATGTTAAAAAGTACATAAATTGGATAATGACAAGATGATTCATTTTAAAACATTTTATAAAAATATAAAAAGGGGTAAAAATGAATTTAATAAATCATTTAATAACATTTTAATTTTTTTAACACTTTAATGAATACATTGACATAGAATAGAATGGATTTTTGATCAACGAGAGAAATAATGTCATCTTTTGTTATAAAAAAATTCTCAAAATTTTGAGTAACACAGTTAGGGAAAATGTAACCATTACATGAAAAAATATTAATATACATAGGAGAATATTATTAAATTACTTTACTATATAATGATGATTTTTTCATTCAATGTAAATTCAATAGAAAACAATCCCGAATAAAACGACATGTTAAAATAAACCACTTCCACATTGGAAATTTGTGAATCATAACCCTAATGAATGATGTCAGTCTATTTTAACATTAGATACAATTAATTATGAATTATTTATGATATAATATGTCATGGTTTTGTATATACACCATATAAAATAAATTAAATTCATAAAAGTAAATTTGTCTCAAAGAAGTATGTTTTGAGATGAAACCCATAAATCAAACCTAAATCCTCGCATGCATTCCTTATCTTCATAAATAATAAACATAAGTTAATAATTCAATTTCATATTAATAATTTCAAAATTATTATTCTTGTTATATTATTTTCTACCATGACATATTCAATTATATAACCAATTAATTTCACGTCAAACTTTTTGATGATACATGACTCATATGTCAAAAATTAATGTGGAATATTGACTATGTTCAAAGAGATTACATTTAATCATCTCAATAATGATAATAATAAAATAATAATATTTTTTATACATAAATAATAATTTAAAATTCAATCAATAAGGGTGGTTTTGAAAAGAAAATTGCGATACAATCAGGTAGATGATATGTCATAGATACAAATGAGTAATGTTTCCATTATATAATGAACAATGTTGAATGAATTTTAGTATATTTTTATATTTAAAAATTCATAATTACATCATATATATCATATAATTTAATTAAATATAGTTAAATATACCATCCATGGGACATTGTATTTAAAATTAATCACATTGCTTCGTGAGGAGGTAGACCTCCAAGAACACAAATGATGTTATCTATTATTTAGTTGAATTTAAAGATAGAAATAATATGATATATTATTTATTTTAATAAAATATTAATTTTTTTAATTTAATATATAATCACCATGTTTATCATTATTTCGATAAATGTAAAAATTAGTAGAAAATTAAATTACACTACTTTATGAGGTGGCAGTCTTCTGTACACATGTGAGACATTATCATATTACCTATAGAATTGAATATAAGTAATAAAATGTGATATTAAAATTTAAAAAGTATAATAATATCATAAATATAATATAAAAAATTATACATCATTATATCCATCCATGAAAAGAAATAATAAAAATTTAATTATGTGGGATCACGTGACGGTGGTACACTATATACAAGATCAATTATTTTATTTCCCATTTTTGAGAGAAGGATGTGAATTTTAGTGTTGAAACTGAAATAAAATAAACAATTTATATGTAATATAGTTTTAATATTATATCGGTATGGTTTAATAATATTTTAAAGTGGTGAAAGAATAAATAAAACAAAATTATCAGTTATGAATGTAACCTCTTATTCAGACAATATCTTTCTGTTTTCACCAAAATCTTTACTAGGATAGATTTATGATCAAAATAAGGCCACTAAGATGTTTTTTAGGATGTGTGTAAGGTATTTAAATAGGTATTAGAAAAAAATGGATTTGGATATGTGTAAATTATAGGATAGTGGTTGGACAATTATATGTGGGGGGACATTTTGAATTATTTAAAAAGAATACTTATACACATATTTTAACAGTAAAAAAGGCACCAAAATGGATAATTATTGAAAATTTGAATATTTAGGCTCAAAATAAGATCACATAATACGAATTATATAGGTTTTGTATCATTTATAACCCTTTTTGTTTAGTTTAACCCCAAATAAAAACTTTTTATCTTAACCACACTAATTAAATTTTGTTCTTTTCACAATTCAATGGGATAAAAAATTATGATGGATTATTAGATAATGTAAATTATTCGAATTTGAAATATTTTATATATTATTCCAAGTTCAGCTCATATAAGTGGAATAATATAATTTAAAATCTAACAAATAATCTTGTCGAAAAAATGGGTTTTTCAGGATATGATTTTTTTTCCAGAATAAGATGTGCTTATAATAACTATATAAAACATTATCATAATTATTTGGATTTAAATATATATTTCAATATATATAATCTATTCAAATTATTCGAATCATTAATCATTAGGGTTTTATAATTATTTAAAATGTCAAAACATTATGCGAATTAAAATAATTTCTTGAAAAATGTGTTTTTTCATTAAAATAAAACTATACAAAAAAATAGTACAAAGATTTTTTAAATGTATTTAATTTTATTTCATATAAATTTATGTAATTATGTTAATTTAAAACAAATTAAATAATAATGGAACTTTTAAATTACCAAATTTAATATAAAAAATTAATGTTTTATAAAAATGGATATTTTTAACAATTCACTAATAATATAATGTTTTATGAAATATCAAAAAATTTCTCCCGATGTTTATATTTATATTATGATTTATGAATTTAATTCCATTTTAAATTTTTTTAGAATGATAGTAAAAATTCATTATATTATTTAATAATATGATGCGGTAAAAAACATTTTTAGAAACAATATATCTTCAATGAATAAAATGACATTTATTATAATTGCGTGACTAGTTAGTTAGTATTTAAAAAATAAATATTTATTTATTAGGTCCTTTATATACCTTTTTAATTATTTAATCCTATTTATAACCATAAATTTCATATCTAGGTTAGAAAGATAATATTTTAATAATATCTCGTAGTTCGTTTAAAAAATGATTCTGTTGTTTAATATGATAGAAAAAAATAGTTCTATTTTAAAATAATGGAATTTTACATGCACAGATCAAATAGAAAAAAATAACCACCTAAAATTTCATAAAAATCATTATTTGTGGATATAGCTTATAGACTACTGACCTCAAGTTCGTAGATATGTAGTCATCCAAAAAATGATTATTAATTCAACTCTAAATAACCATAAACACCCAATCTAATGAGTCTCTAGAGAATAATATATTATATGTTTCATAAATAATCAAACATTCAGCCATATATCTACTAGAAAATAAAATTTTATGAGTGGTAGAATCACCCTAAGCTTCTCCTCACAACCAAAGACCATTTATACAACTAATGATTAATATAGAATCACCCTATAATAAGGATGGAGGCCACAGTTCATTACCATTTCTATTGGAGGTGGAAATTAGAGTAAAATTGGGTATTAACTCTAAAATACTAGAATCCATTAATTGTGAAATTTTTACTTACTTAACAGTGGTATAATTTAGGCATAATTTTGGCTAAACCCTACTCTAAACATGTAGTACACTCTATCCAAGAGGAGGACTAAGACACAAAAAATTTCAAAGATACCATACTATTTCCTAAATATATACATAGGATTTGTGGTTGGATCTACTAGGATTCATGGTTTGATCATCCACTTCAACTATTTTTAAAATTTTCACTTCCTTTTTCCAAGGCACACAGTTCTGTAACATAGTTACTTCAAACTGGGAACCTTTCCCAGTTTGAAGAATTATTAATCATTTTCATGTCTCCAACCCAAGGTTCACTCTAGGGGCCATTAATACCCTTAAGAGACATTCAATTATTGAATTTAACTATTTTTAAAAAAAATTAAAATATACATACCTCGTTCAATTATTGGGATCTAACAAGAACTCCACCATATAACATCTCATCATTAAGCTGCACTCCCATTCATTATTAAGTCTATATAAAAATAAAATTGGTCCATCGGGCCCTCATATCTACCTCCATTATCAGGTTTCCTCCAACACTCGGTCATGCATCCAAAATCATCTGACTATGAGAACATTCTTACCATAGATATAATTCTCAATCACAACATTATACTTGTCAGTCATAGGGTACATGTCAAGATGATACTTAAAATGATGTTATATATGTAAAAACTAATGCATAGAACTATACCACTATTTAATATCCAATCGATACGCCATAGGTCTGATCCTCCCTACAACATCAAGAAACCCCCATATATGGGCCCCAAAATTTACTGTCTCTAAATATGATTGTTACCAAATGTTGGAGATACATGAAGAACACATGTTCTCCCGCTATGAACTCAATAGGTCATGAAAATAAATTGGTGTAGTACATATCTATACTCTGGTGCATATCCATATGATTCTGAATCAACTCAACCTGCACTTATAAGTCCATCACATGACTTGGTCCCATAAAAATTGATTCCCCTAAAACCATATATTGTATCGAAGACTTAAATTTACAACCATAGAGTTCCTCGTAAGTTTATATATTTGATTTCTCCTCAGAACTAATTTTGTAGGTGAACTCAATGAGCACTAACTATTTCTCCCAAGATCCAACAAAGACTTGGATTCATTCCATCAACATGGACTATATTACTAGGATAGAAAGACCCAATTTATTTCATTCTGTAATTGAAAATTCATACTCAGATGAAACATTGTACCAGCTACCTTCTAAAACACTTTCTGTAATCTTGATTAAACAAAGGTGTAAATATAAGAGACTATAATTAATGTAACCACTTGAAAAGGTACTACGTACTAAACTTACATGTCACCCAACATTCCAATGATGAATTTATACCTTATCAACATGACGTGAGAAACATTTTTTAACTAATCCACAAAAAAACTTATTAAATCGTTCTTGTGAGGAATCCTTGAGTGGCCTACCACAAAATCAATGATAAAATCACACAACTTCCATTCAGGAATGGGAAATAGTTTTAAAAATATATTAGTTCATTGTTGTTTGTCCTTCACATGATAACATGTGTATAATTTCTATATGAAATCCATAATATCCATTTTCATTCCCAAACATCAATACATTCTATAAATATTTTATTTTATTTCTCTCAAAATAGGGTTCACCTCTCACTTCAAAGCATGAAACTCACACATTAACTCTTCCCACATACATTTAGGCAAAAAAATATTCCCACAAAATTTAAAACTCATATCCTCATAAATTTGAAGATCGAAAGGTGGCTCCCCACCTAAAAAATCTCTCTCAATTCCTTATAGTTTGAATCCTCATACATCTTCTATTTAACATAATTCTAAAGTGAGGGATTGATATACAAGAACATGAGTTCCATTAGGTCATGCTCCTCCCAAATAAATATATACATATCAGTGAACAAGGCTATCATCCTCTACTCATAACTATCCTCATGAACTATCGATTAATTCATATTATGAACAAATCATATACAACAGAATTCTACTTTAAAATTCTATATCCTAGTTCAATGTCATAATACTACATTTGTTTTACCCATATATTCTCCCAATGAATAAGATCACCTTTGTAAAATTTGTACATATGTCTCTATATATCTATATAAATAATAATCTTTTCTCCCAAAAGATAATTATACCTTCAATTTATGGAATAATGAACTGAATTCAACTAGACATCACTAATAAGATAGTTATGCTCATGGTGAATCAATTTTTGTGACCCATACACTATGTATTGATCTCCCTACATCAAAAAAATTCCCATGTACAATCATAGATGCATCCAAAGACATGTTATTATCCATACGTAATGTAAGTAAGATCATGATTAGTGTAGTGGTAAAACTTTTATCAACTATTTGTAGGAATTATCACATGGTTTAGTCTAGTAAAACTAGACACCATTCTTGTTCTGGAATAAAGAATCGCTTCCAAGTGAGAAATGTCATTGATAAACCTTTGGTAGTAACTTTCTATCCCCAAAATCTTCAGATAAGGGAAAAATTATTGGGATTCTCCCAAGAAACCACATATTAAACCTTATTAGGGTTCATTGACAGACATTCCTATGAGTTTATATTTCCGAGAAATGTACCTTGTTAATCAAGAAAGGAATATTTTTGAGCTTTATTAATAGATTAAGCTCCCTCAGTCTAATAAAGACGATGTTAATATTGGTGACATGATCACCATAAGTATGTGATTACATGAATATTCCATCTAAAAAACATATTCAAATTGATCTAGGAATGGGTGAATGACTCAATTCAACATATCCATTAGAACATCTTAAGGGTTTATCACTCGACTTAAATGACAACGAACTCGTAAAAAACCTACCTATTTATAAAAGTATCCACAAGTATAAAATATGGTATCATCCTTAATTGATGATATCATTACCTCATATCTACCATTGATAACACACTACAAACCTTAATCATTGAAAAATGATAAAAATTATGTGGAATAGGATATCATTTATTAATTATATACTGATTAAACTTCTTGAAATCAAATCACAAAAATAACCATCCGTCAGTTTTTTTATAAAACAAACCTAGTTATCCTTGAGGTGATGTAATCATATAGATAAAAAATTTATCCTTCAATTCATATAGATATTTATTATGTTCATGGACTTATTTTTGGGCCATATAATTAGGTAAAATAGATACAAAATCATATTTAAGAGTTAGCCCAGTTGGGAACAAAACCTCTCTCCCAGTTGGTATCCATGATTAATCATTTGGAAACACAACATAGAATCAATCCTCTACTAGAGGTAAGAATTCATGCTCTACTACATTTTCATCCAGAATAAACTTAAAACTAGTGTTATGTTCTCAATATATTTTTGAATAACTATCCATTCATGGGATACCCAATTATCTCATTCCCTATAGTAAATATATGTGTCACCCTCATGAGACGTGAAAACCAGTCTCTTATTATTACAGTCAATGTAATATTATAAATAAAATAGTTACTCTATCATTATTATGAGGTCAAAATATATTATCTCATGCATTAATAAGTCCCAATGGAGATGGAACAAACAAAACTAATGGTAATACTTCTTATAATAATAGACTCTCTCCGATCACACCCCCAACAGTGTGTCAATCGATATAACCCAAAAAAATATCGTCCTATACCATACCTAGAACACATTCAATATGAATATATATAAAATAATATGAGTATATTATATCAAATAAATCAATTGCATGCATTGTATCAACAGGAATATTACCTCATACATGTGAAGGTCTATCCTCACCACCATCGAGTGTAGGATAAACTACATGTATATGTCATTTACATATACCTTGAGATCATGTATGAGTCATTTGTTTTGTTTTGCCCTACTCTTATATAAAATCATGTTCTAAATCACCGTATCCCCCACCAAAACTTGTCTAGTCAGTAGAGAACTAACTTGTAGACTGATATGGGGTTTCTAAGCTTCTACTAGAGGTTATCATTATCCCATATCCCCCTTCAGTTACTATCTATAGTGGGTTCCAATATATCCTATGTATATAACAAAATCCCAAAAAATATATACATTCCACTAGGGATCATGGACACTGAAAAATCATGTTTACCAATCTTCAACAACAATAAAAATGCACTTAATCTCTTCTTTGTGAGAATAATAATCTTCAATGGATACTTTACGCAACACCACACATAAGTAATTTATCATAATAACACAACCTGCATATGGAATACATACCACTAGTTCTCACAATTAAAACTCTATGAACTCCTCTTGAAGACTCTTACTATGTCCCATCATAAATGAGATCGTTGTTTAATACCTCAGAAAACCAATTCAAAGGAATATTGATTACCTTTTAAATAATCTCACATGCAATTCCATCATGAAAATATATGGTCATAGATAAATTATATCCTATAAATTTTGCAAAAAAAAATACAATTCAATGAGTCACCAAACCAAATTTTTCATTTTTATACATGCCTATGTAAATCATATAATGTGTTCAAAATTTAATTGTACCAATTTACAATTCTAATCATTCTCCAAGAATATCCTATTGATGATTTTCCAAGAAATCCCTTCCTATAACTCATCACAAAAATAAATATATCATCAGTGCTTCATTGTCCCTCATAAAATGTAAGCTTCCAACTAGGATATATTTACTGGAGGAGTCTCTATGTGACACAAAATATTTTGGACAGATTCAATAAAGAACATATTTTTTAGGTCCACCCTATCCAGAAATGTTTGGAGGGAGCTATAGTGGTAAAATTTCCATTAGATCAAAAATACTCGGTGAAACTCTCCTTGAACCTCTCTCTATATACAATATAAATTGGGTGAAGTTTAAATAGAAATATTCTTCAAAATATTACCCCAAAACAAAATGGTATCTTCTTGCACCACCGGTGGTTCATTTTCATCAATATACTTCAATCCCCAAACCAATAGGTGTTATAGTGGTGGATTTTCTCTAGGAATTCCAAAAATCATGTCTCATGTCACATAATTTTTTTAAAAAATTTAAAAAATTTATGTCCCACAACTATCCATAACCAAACTAGTCTACATACACTATAACAATGGGTAAAATGACAACCACATCACCCCCATCAACCATCCATGCCCTGGGTCATGGATATCATGGATTAAACCAAACTCATATAAGCAAAAAGCTATCATTATACACTATTTTGAATATGAAAATTTCCAAAAAGCATTAATATTTCTAATTTAAGAACATTATTTACCATTTCAAATTAGCACATCACAATTACATCTAATTTCCCTATTTATTAGGAACTATTTTCTGAGAAACCATAAATAATGAGAAAAGCATTTTCATTTCCCATAAACATATCCTATCCTTATTTTAAATGTTTGATTAATATGAACCATGTCACATATATAAGTTAGTGGATAATAAAATAAATTCATATGAAAACTCCATTCTATACCATCCATGATTAAAATATAAGAAAACAATACTACCGTAAAATAAGTGCATCACCCAAGGAGAAATGACATTTTAATATAACAAATAAATGTTAATAACAACAATCATTCCCTAGGGAATTTAGTTATCCCCATATATGAGTTATACCCTCTTCGAAATAAGATCATTTTTCAGGACTTACACATCATAACCTCGTATCTTTATTTAAAAAATATTAACTCAATAGAAAACAATAACACTCTGATTTCAATCTTTAACATCCCATCCTGGGTTCCACTAATTGGTTTCCGGATTTGGTGTGCTACATGAACTCAAGAATCCAACCCCTTAATCCAAAGGCTGATGACTAGAATATAATATCTAATGTATCATGGGGGTAGACTATACCATCATTTCTATAGTAAAAAAATAATGTACATCAACCTAAACAATGACATGTAATACTAGTAAATACTAAAATATCATGTTCTACATTTCCAAACAAAGAAAGTATGAACTAACAAATGTTTAACACATTCCATTTCAGGATTGTTTAATGTTAAAAAATAAGAAAATGAAAAATTCCAAAAATGAGTAATAACATCATGTCTAGTCCCCACTTCTATGATTTTTAATGACTTCCATATTGACAATATAATATAGGGGTTTTTCTATAATGATAGCTTTCAACCATGACATCCTCTCTAGTGCCCAACAGATGCCAGTGAGGGGTGTGGGTAAAACTCATTTAGCCTCCATAAATTTTTCCTAAAGAAATATATAGTCTAACAACAGTGTATATAAAATTATTTTAATCTATAAAAAATAACACAAAAAGTACATTTGATTATTTAAAAATATATTAATTAATCGCATATGTTTATTATTCTAAGTGATATGCATACTGATCAAAACAACTTTGAGAAATGTGTATCATCTGACCATATGTCATTGGGGTTACTATTAGATATACAAGAATCATCAATCTATGTATCCAACAGAGATTTATAATTCCTTATCAAACCATCCATAACATGATAGGAGAACCATGTCCATATCCTTGGATTTTATAGCATCTTCCCATCTTCTAAAACTATGATTAATATGAGGACATGGATAATCATGTTATACCACCAATGGGATAATATAATTATTCAATCATACCAACCATAAAAAATTCACATTTATGAAGCTTGTGATCATTTAAATTATTTCTGATAAATAAATTAGAAAATGACCATTTTTCTTTATCACATTTCCAAGGCTCATTACATTAATCATGTTTTCAATTCCTTGAGCTATCCTATTTCACAATTTAAGAACCATTACAATTATTTTTAGTCCCTTTAAATCCATTAATTCACTTTAACAAAGCTATTTTACCATTTTTCACATTTACGCACTTACACTCCAAAACTTTATATATTTATTTATATTAATATAAACAAGACTTTTTTCCCTTTCTAATAAACTACATATAGTTATGATTGGATTTATATCTTAAAATATTCAATTCATAGATTAAAATTTTAATTCCCATGTTCAAGGGAGTGGAAGACATCATGGTTGGCCTGACTCCCAATCCAGTCTTCAATAGAAGATCTAATGAGGATCATCAAGGGTCTAAAACATCATTTAGAAAACCAATTTATCATTTACTACAAACTAATAAAATACGCCACTCAAAACAAAATATCACAACCACAAAATGATTAATGAACATAGTGACTATGTGATATAACTTTTAAACCACATATATCATGTCCGCAATAAATTAATCAACCATCAATGACCATTAATTAAATCTCATGGAACCATCATCACCAAATCTATGGATTCCACAAAAGGGATTTAGATGCTTAAATAGATGATAAATAATTCACCCATATATCTCTATAAATGTAGATGAATTTGGATTGATAAAATCACCTAGTCATTTGATTCACAATAAAAATACTCCTGAGAACAAATAATAGAAGGAGAATTAACAAAAAAGGAGGCAGGAGGACATTATTCATAAAACATTCTACAAGAGGATTAATTTGGAGGAAAATATTGTAATAAATCTTAAATAAAGTGGGGTAAAAAAGGTAATATTCCCTCTTTTTAATATTTTTAGGGTTCAGATTCATAGTTTCCAAACTATGCACCACCTTTTGTGGTATACTATATCAAAGAGGAGGGCTTGATGCATTATTTTCTCTAGATCACATTTTATATCTCAATCCAAACATGAGCCATATAGTTGACTCTGTACAAGGACTCATGTTTTACTTCTCCATTTTCATGGTTTACAAACCATATACCTCCATTCTTTAGGGGACACAGTTATAACTCGTGGTTAGTAATAACTATGCTCTAACCATGTAGTATGAACTAGTTGACCACTTTTCACACTTTGTGTCATGAACCCTAGAGAAACTCTCGAGACCTTTCCTAATCCCAAGAGACATTACACAAACAAATATAATGGGATGTGAAGAAAAATTAAAAAAACATAACCTATTAGAAACTTAGGATCATACTCTAACCTTATGTGAGATTGTGCTTATATTACACGAATTTTGTTATTTTTATATATTTCTCTATGAAAACATCCAAAAAACATCCCATACACATCCATATCAATTTCAAATAAAGAAGAAGCATAATTTTCTCCAATTTAAATATGGTTTTTCATTATAGCCTCCAAAATTCACTTTACTTCCCCCTTTACCATAGAATTCAGGAACCTGTAAATGAAAATTTCTCCAAAATTTCACACCTACAAAGTTAGAAACCCCTGGGAAACAATACAGATTTTGAAAATGAAACATTCATTAACAAAACATCACCATATTCTATATCACATCTATATTCCAATTATGAAAAAAGAATCATTAAACTATAACTATTGACATTAAAGAAGTAAATTTTCATTAATCATTATTTGAAGCATTCATTATTTAAACTTATGAATCTAAATTTTGTCTTCATGTTAGTTCGAACATCCATGTTTCTCAATTCAACATAATTTTCATATTTCATAATATTAAGAAAAAACCCATCTATATTTATTCCAGAACAACATCTAAATACACATTATCTTCATAATATATCTTCTAGGTGTATTTCCTATATGTTTTCGAGAATGTAGAAACCAATTAAAATATCTATCAATTAGGCTCTCCTGTAAAACTAATAGAACCCATTCCATAACTAACTACATGTATGAAGCTACAATTCCATATATCTAATGTTAATCATATATGTTCCCCCAAACTCATCAGTCATATTTTCAGTATAATAGAAAAACCATTGGGATAAAAATATTATATAATGACCAACTGATTCAGAATCATTATCTACATACCTATAAAATCATGTTTTATAGTCACAAAACATTCAAGTACTTTCCCATTACTCTACAAACTACAGTAGATGTTTTCTATTTATTTTTCCATTATAGTCAAAAAATATAACATAAACACTCTTGGTTGCATCATGTTATAATTATTTTAATGAATTTTCCTCCAAATTATGTACTTTAGACTTTCTTAATCATTACTAAATCATGATATTATATACCACATATATATTGGTTATTCTTATCAATGAGTATTTATAAAAAGTATACAATCATTATATAGTTTAAAAGGTTAAATGGGAGTTATAAATTCAATTTATCTTTTAAAAAATAAATATATTCTTGAAAAAATGATTGAAATTCATTTATGTTAGTGAAATAATTATATGATTCTATATCTTACTCATGAAACATCTTAGATTAAATTTTATTTAAACCATTATATGAATTAATTATTTTACCATTCTAGATTTTTAATTTTCTCTATAAGGATGGCCCTCTTATCATCCATTATTTTATCAATACATTATATATATTGTTAATGGCCCCATAATCTATATATTTATCTTACATGATAGAAATCATTATTTAAAAATTATCCAAGAGAAATGTTATCAATTCCATTAAATTCATTAAAACCCCATGAAATTCTCCATTAATTCAAATTGAGATTTTAATTTTGTTCACCCAAAATATTGAAATAATATAATAGCTCATATTATTGGACTAAAGAAAAATAATATTTAAATCAACATGTTTTTAGAAAGGAATTGTTATATATTTAACATTACTTGTGGATATCAGGAATTTTCCTCAAAATTCAATTTTTAATTTTTAAATCCATCACACATATGAACAAATTCTCCCTGATAGAAGGAATAAATTGATTACAAGATATCCCATAGAATTGAATATTCTTAATGTTGACAAATTCATAGTTTATCCCCACTTTGGGAATATAAATTCAATTCTCAATGATATAAAGAGCATCTAAACTAACAAAAAATAAAATTAAATCACTCTCTCATTCAATTTATGGCATCGATTCATATTTAACTTCTAAAAAACTTCAATGTTTTCATTGTAAATTAATCATATATACTATATTTAAAAAAATATACTTCATACATTATAAAAAAATCATATCCTCAGTGAATCACATATAATTAATTCAAGAATTATATAACACCAAATTATTATCTCTGTGAAGAATAGACAATATTGTGTGGGGGAGGGATAGCCATCTGTGTTGACTGGAACCAAAACTCATAAAATAATTTTTTATTGATGGTTAGTATAAATTATTATGAATTATATGATGTTACTATATGAGATAAAGTGATAGATATGACACACGACATAATAATTTGTATATTTCTCACACTCACTTGTTTATGAGTTGATAACCCTTATTGAGAAATGTTTACGATACCACAATGCATGTTACAATCTTATAATAAATAAGAATAAGTAATGTATTTAGAAGATTAACATTAACACCATGTACATGAAATTTTAATAAAAGTAAAAATAAGTTCTTCAATAATTGCATCCCATAATAAGTTCCTTAGTAATATTTATATATGGGGTACCCTTTTTCTTCCCCTCAATCCTAGTTAAATCATCATTAGTGGACTCATTAAAGTGTATGGTTAATAATATTAATGATTTGTTTCACTTATAAACTTAATCTCATCATATATTTATAGACATTAAATATCTATGAAATGGTTTGGTCGATATCAGGAAGATCTATTTATTTCTATAATATATCTTATATATGTTTCTACTTCCAATATTTTTCTTCACTATTATAAATTAATCTATCACTGAAAACACTTTCATAGTAATTTCAATCACACTATAAATATTTCCAACTTGAACTTAAATCAATAATAACTACTATTATTCTATCTATATATGTGGTACATAAATAATTTTATATTTCACAATATGATATAGCATACTGCAGTAACATCATCTTCACATTGGTAAATCTCCAACATATCTCTCAATTCTGAGACAGCTTTAATAAAATTTAATTGGTGTTTTCAACATAGGACATGATATAATGGAACTCCTCGATACTCAAATATAGATTCTCATATTCTATTACAAGCCATCTAATTTAATACACCTTTTACAACCGAAATTTTCCCTTTATTGAAACATAATATATTTTAAGAAAGGCACTACAACACGTTTAATTGGTAACTATGTAAAAAATAATTTGACCCTTAAAATTTAATCATTATATATCATTATTCTTGACTTCGAGAATATTTAATTCAATTATGTGTATGTTTCTATTAAATAAAAATATAAACTACCTTCAAAACCAATGAATGAATTTTATCAATAAGTAAGTTATAATAATCATCCAATTTTTATGCTATGTATCAAGAAAATAATATGATATAATGATGTTTTTGAGTTTTATAAATGTAAATATAATGAACCATACTCTCTTAATAATTTCTCAATTGATATAACTCACAAATCCTATGTTGAAAATTAACATTATTAGTGCTCTTTAATTCCAACTCAATAACACAGTAACTATAGTATATATGATTATAATACTTAAAGATACATTGTAAAATAATTTTAATTATATCATTTCATGATGTAATGTCCATATTAAATTTTTATGAAATCTAAAAAAATAGTTTTACATAATGATTATTTTTACTACAACTTATCACCTTCATAAAAATGTTCAATATAAAAAGATCATTTAAACTCTATAAGGCATGACTAGACCCAACTCTATAGATTTTGAAGATGGAAAATATTAATATCTTCCACTTATTTATTATTATATAACTATAACATTAACTCAATCATACTATTGTCCCATATAAATCCCGTTATTGAAATAAATATTAATATAATACATGATAGGATGATGTTGGATAAAAGAAGTAGTATAGAAAAAATATTATTAATTAAAATTTAAAAAATCACCATGTGACTCAAAGAAAATATTATATATACTTATTTAAAAAAACTATCGAAATTAAAAATAATTAATTATAACTGCTTTTTATTTTTGGAAAAAGCATATTTCATTAAATATTTAAAATGTTGACATTTGTAATGTTTGGAAAAAATTAAAAACTAAACCCTTGTAATATTATCCTCTAAAGGTTATTTATATATTTTAGGAGTCAAAACATATTAAATTGTACATCCAAATAACATTTAAAAATTATATATTATATCACAACAATTTCTATTGAAGATATGAAAAAAATATCTCTTACATTCATTTAATCTATAGGTGGTATAATTATGATATGATATATCATATAAGGAGTCTTTAGTGATGTTTAATAAAAAAATATAAAGTGCAATGAAACAAGATATCTTACATTATAAAATTTAAATCATATTTATAAAATGAAAACATTGAAATATGATGAAGAAAATAAATAAAATTACCCTGAAATATTTTCTACTAAGAGATTTCCATAATATTTTGGTAATGAATTCTCTCATACTAGAAAGAATGTACCAATCCATGTTATTTCATTTGAAATTTTATCTGTCAACTTTAATGGTTGTTATTATTAAAATAATTATATTATTATGAAATTATTATCGATACGTAACCAAAAATATGTCATATACACCATTTTAAAAAATAACATTTCTATATTTAATAATAAAATCATTATAAATGAAGGAATAATTAAAAATATATGACTAATAAAATAAAATTGGTAAAATAAAAACATGTAAATAAAATTACTCTATAAATTAAATTTGATCGATTGTGTTCTTAATGAAATACCATAGCTTTGGAAAACACAATACTAAGAAGGAATAAAATAAAAAAAATTAGAATTTCAAAATATATGGGTAGTTATCATCGACATAAAATAATGTGAATGAATAATGATGGAATTATATGTCATATAATTTCTTCATAAGGTATTTATAATCATTTTTAAAGTGTAAAGAATTAATTTAACTTATTATCATTATATTATTAATCGTAAACATAGAATATTAGTAAAATCATTAGAATAATAAAATATTGTATGAGATATTAATAATGTAACATTATCTGTAAACATATAGAATGAAAATAAAAGTAAACTAAATTTTGAAATAACGTAAAATTATATTCAATTTATTTAACTCAAAAATATAAATGTTCATTTTTAATAATTTTTTTTTTATTTATTAAAAAAATATTATTTTTAAAAAATCAATTATTATACCATCCAAATATAATTAATTTTTCTTGATAAAGTGGAATTGAATTTTAGAATTATTATATATATATATCATATATGGTAATATTTTCAAAATTTACATAAATTATTATACCTGAAGGTAAATATAAAAATAAGTGAAAATATTTTTTTTATAAAGGTATGTAAATGATGGAAAATTATAATCCATTATGTATAGATAATGAAATAAATTTTAGTTTCAACCATTTCTCTTACAATTTAAAAAATATATTTTACCTAAAATATAAATCAATATATTTCCTCTAAACCACCAATACAAGTTAGGGATGATATAGGTTTAAAAAAATAATACACTTTGATGAACTTTTCATACCAATAAAGTTATCCAAAAGAAGTTTTAATTTATTAATATCCAAAAATAATTTATTTTTTCTTAATCATAAACCCATTTAAATAGAATATGTAATTATAATGACTCTTAAAGAATATTATATTTAATTTTTAATTTAAAAAAATAAATCATTGGTTGTATTCTTTTATTATTTCCATTTTCATGAAAATGTTGATACCATGGTAAACATATATTACAAAAATTGATGATTTAGTTTTATTTTAGTCAATATAAACCATTGTAAATTCTTATAAACCTTTTGTATAGTTAAATATATTTATTGTAATTATATTTTATTATCATAAATAATCTCTGATTCTAAAATTAAAATCATATTAATTATATTAAACACATTTTACCATAGTTGGTAAAACTATCAAAATATGCTGAAAACCCCCTTATTCAACACATTTAAACTATACCATTAATAAAATTATGACTTATAGAGTTATGTGAACAATATTAATTTAAAAATTCTTAGTTTATAAACTCATTGAGGATATATCTATGACTGATACCATCATGCCACTGAAATGTTGTATCTTTGGAGTAAATATATCCAAATTATGTACATAAATAAATAAAACATACAATTCAAAAAAAATTATTTATGAATAAATAATACGAAAACTAATAAAAATTAATAAGATTATTGAATATGCATTAATGAATATAATATAAACAATTTACCCTTTTCCATAGAGATTTAATTTTCTCTTTTATATTCATATTTTTTAATTTTATAAAAAATATGTTATTTTTATTGAGTCTCTCTATCTCTCTAACAACCTCTCCACCATTTGAGTTCATGTTCTCAAAATATTATATAAAAAATATTCTATTGATGATTAATCCATTTATAATGATTTTTATTTCATTTTTTGTTTATTTATTTGAGTATATACATTTTTATCTAGTATCCTCCCTATAATTTATTTTACCTAAAACTATAATATGCTTATAAGGGAGATCCAATCTAATTTTATTTCATTTGATGTAATATTAATACCATATATGTCTTATCTTATGAATATATTTCCTTATTCATGAAATATCTAATTTACCAATTCTTCAATTTAATAGAGGAAATTTATAATATTTTATCCATTTATAACATATTTTATGATTGTGACCTACCTAAAACAATGGAAAAGATGTTTTCTATATATTAGCACCCAATTAATTCATTACTATCACTATCGTACTTTAATCATGATTTTCATGTTTCACCGTTCCAAATTAGAAGTAACATTGTTTCAAAACATTTACCAAAAGGAGATTATTTTGGTAGTTTGTGATTATTACAGGTGATGGTGGGGGGATATAAAATTTTTTGGATGAGTTGGGTATTTTGTCAAACAATCTATCCTGAATATATATGGCACGATGTTTTCAATCCTCTAGTCTAGGGAATCTCGTGGAATTGAAATATTTGATTGTATCTCTTTCTGGGTCACTAGGTAGTAGGTGACCATGTCATGAGTACATGGTAGGGAACCACAAAACCGATAATAGGTGACTGGGTACCCAATAGTCACTTGGGATACTCTTTATAAAATTATTTAGTTATATTTAATTAAATATAGTATTGAATACAATAATATTTATATATGGTATTATTATCCTTATTAAATGTTGTTGAACATTATCATTGTTTATCTTCAACGCATGAGATATTTTATCCATTGTTTCTTAGATTTTAGTTTTGTCCATCATGATAAATAGATCCAATTATTCTATCCCTCATCACCCACCTATTATTTTTTAAACCATTATATCATAATTTCCAATTAATTATTATCTATATTGTAGTTTTAGTTTATATTCCATATTTTTGTTTATATTAGGATGATTTATTAGAAGAAATCACTTTGAAATTCTCTCTTCATTTCACAGGATGGTGGTCCCTAATTAGGACCATTGGATTATGAAAGTTTCATGTGATGCGTGATACAGAGTCACACCATCCATATGTGATTGATCAAAAAATGTACTAATCTACATTACCCTGACTTGTATGAGATGAGTAAGAACATATAATGCCATTTCTAGCCCTTTTAATCACTATTAATTGATTCCATGACCATTGATGGTCATGGGATAGAAGAAATGTTCCAAAATTACAAACTCAAGACACTTCGGTGGTTTTATTAAGATAATTAATTATATAAAGGAACTATATAGGTTAGAATATAAGTATTAAATATAGGAGTGTTTCTTAATTTATATTTCTTAGCGTGAGGCTAGGATCATCTAAACATGTGGAGTAAAGAATAGTATTTTTTTAAATATGAATGGAATATTGGGTTAGTGAACCTCCAACTAAGTATTTCAAAACCATAATGGTTATACCATGGTGTGATACCTATAAATATGAATAATATTGAAGTAACATCCTATATTATACTCTAAGGTAGTTTGATAATTATAAAACCTTATTATAAATTACTTATATCATCATTTCTGATTTATATAATAGATCATTATATGATTTTAGTCATGTACGTTGATTGAAATTCCATTAATTTTATAAATATTCATATTTGATTTGTAATTCCCATTTGAGTTATTCTAGTTATGATAAAGGGTATTATTAGTGTAATAGTATGTGAATATTATTGGGAAACCATGGTATTTATTAGGTGTTATATTTTCCTTATTCTAGGGGTAAAATTTTTCAAATCCCCTTTATTATCAAGGATATATGATGTTATTCTTGATAATATTCGTTTTCCATGGAAAAGTTTGTTCTTACCATGGTGTGACTCTTTCAGGGATGGTAAATATATTCCGATATGAGTATGGGCACCTAAGGGGAATGATACCCCAACCTATGATGTGGCCAATGAATATTGGTTCTTATTATTATTGATATTTGTCTTGGCTAAGGACACCATACCCTATTTTGATGTTGTATTCCAGAAAAGATTATTACCTTTCTTGATTATTTTAGAAATCTATTTCCTCTATGGATTCATATAATGGTGTTTTAATAACCACTATAATGTATTATTTATTATGAAATACTTATATTATTCTATCTACTATGGTATAATGATATGATATGTTTAATTTTTATAACTTTTGACATGTTTTTTTTGGTATTTGATTCATGATTATGTTCTATAACCCTTCCATTGAGAGGAGGTATTATAGTTGATAGTATGATTTGGGAAATTTATGTGGAAACATTAGTTTCCTAGAAATAGAGAGGTTTATCTTATTATGGTATTATATACTAAAATTTTTTATGGTACAATAGTTTTTGAATGGATTTAACCACAAATTTGAGCATATTCTTCATTTCATAAGTTGTAATTTATCTAAGCTTCAGTTTTATGGGAAATGGTTGAGGCATATGGGCCATGAATTTTTTTTGAAAATTTATTTTTAATTAATGTTTGATTCCATTTCACTGGTTCTAATTACTATAGGATATCAATAATCAATATTTATCAATAATGGGATGTTTATAAATCTCACATGGTTGTGAAATTGTATGACTAGTTGATTATTAGTTTCTACTAGTAAGATGAATAGTATTTTTATTGTGGAGTGACTTATAGAAAAATTTTATTTTCTATTATTATTTACTGACATATAAAACATGATTTTAATTATTGAATATTCATGTCACAATGAAATGTCTGCATTATATCTCTTATAGATGTAGAACTCCGGCCTGAACCATATAATCCAAAGTGTTCTACATTACTTAATTTTACATTTTCCCAACTACTCATGAATGTTGTGTGAGTTAATATTTCATCTAAAGTGTGAGTGAAGTAAATATTTCCAGGTGAGTATTGTTCATGGTCTTTATATATTTTATAATACAATGTATTGGGTGTATTACTTATGATATGTGTAACGACCCATTATTTTTCTAAATAAAATTGTAAAGAAACATTTTCATCAATAATTATTTTTCAACACAACACCAAACTAAAATGATAAACAAAATATTATCATAAAATAATAAATCCAAAAGTAAATAAAAATATATTTATGACTATGGATTTGTAAAATTTAATCTTAAAATTATAAATTATATTTATTATTTTAATATAAAATTAATATCTTTTCAACGAACAGTTTTTTAGTTATTTCTATTATATAATAATATATTAAATTTAACACATTTTCTATTTTATTTGAACTAATAAATTAATATAATTTTAATTATAAATTGATTTGAAATAAAATTTCGAACATATAATTGTTAAAAAAAGAATTTTTAAATAAAAACATGTTTCCCATTAAATTTAGAATTTTCATATAAAAGAAAAAATGAAAATTACTATAATTTTAATTTAATTAAAGAAACATAATTTTTGAATTTATATTGTGAAAAATATCATAGCGGTAACCTTTTACATTTTTCAAAAAATATATTTTTAGTTGAATATTTAATAATGCAGTTTTTACTAAAATCACATCTTATTTCATTATGTCAAGGTGTAAGTATAACTGAGTGTAATATAAAATATATATCATGATAATTGACTAATTTATGATGAGAAATGATATATTCTAAAGTACTATTATTAATTTTCAAAACCAATGTTTAAAAACGTACGTAATATTTTGTAATACAAAAAGACAATTGAATAAACATTTTATTGAATGTAATTGTGGTAACATTTGTTTCGGAATTTCATAAAAAGTAATAAAAATTATATTTTATTTTTAAATAATGAATTAATATCTTTTAAATCAACAACCTTGATAATTTTATACTCTAAATAAATTTTTAATTTAAAAATTCTATTTTTTTAAAGTTTTTTTCACCTTGTGGGAATTAATTTTAATAATAATACATATTAAATATATAAAATTAAAATGATAAAAAATAATTTATATTTCAAATAATTATTTTCATATTATTTAACGTTGTAGATCTCATTTTTAGTTCATAAAGTTAATTACTTAAGTAAGAACTAGTTATCATGATAAAATATAAAAGTGTTAAAGTAATTAATCAAGTGTTATGTGGATTGAATCATATAAGAAACATTTTTCTAATTGATTTCTTTAGAGATAAATGGCCTTATCAAATTCCAAAATAAATAATTTTAATTTTTTCAAGATTGTTTTTTAACATGTTCTCTCTTAAAATAATTTTTTTATATTTAAAAATTACCATTATCACTACTTGTAAATTTTTCCTCTAATCGGCCCCAAAATATATCCCAATGATTTATTTTTTTCACCTGAAAAGAAAACCATATAATTTTATTTATAACCCAAATCCTTTTCCATGTGTCTCTTCTTACTAGATTTTATCTTACGACCTATATTTACAATTATTTTTTCAAGAGAAAGCCTCATTTCTCAACATGTATGCATTCTGATATTAAACATATTTAACATTAATTGATACTAAAAAATTTTAGTTTTATAATTAAAATATAAAAAAATAAGTATTTCTAATACTAATATTTTTTATTCCCATGTAAAAAATTTTAAACCACTTCCCCATTATCTATTAATAAAAATGAAACTGTTATTTGTGTGTTGTGTGGATTACCACATCCATTATGGGATGAATTATGTTTTTTTTATAAACATATATATATATTATATTATTATATGGGTTAAATTGAATATAAAATTTTTCATATATCATTTTATTAATATTTTATTGGGAAATTTATTTAATCAACATTACATCTCTCTCTAATATTGTGAAATGAAAAAGGTTAATTGTCTGTTATACAGACCAACACTAACAATATCTATTGTGTATCTTCTTTCATAAAGTTACATTATTATTTTTCTAAAAAACTTAAAATAATATTTAAAAACATAATAGTTTTTAATCAATATAATTATTTTTTTAATAATGTTATTATTCCAAAATTACCCACTTTCATAATTACAATCATACATTAATTTGGTGACCTTATTGTTTGTTTCAGTCTAACCTCTGATATAACCATTGATCTGAAAAAATTTCATGGGTGTATTTTAGAAAAAAATTACATATTTTATTTGATGTAAATAAAAAAATTATAATTTTTTATAAAATGATTAATTTATAATTAAGATCCCTAATTTTGATTCCAATGCTCATTTGTTAAAAAACACCAAATCATTACCACTAATAGGTTCATCTTTAAAATTCGTATCAAAAACTCAAATATAAATAAATTATAACAATTAAATTAATTATAAATCAAAAATATCCTTAAATAATATGATATATTAATGATAAAAAATTGACATAATAATAATTAATCTCGTCTTGTTTAGAAAACTAGTTCAAAATATTCAAGATTAATCACATTAAATATTGAAAAATATAATAACTAAGGAATATAAATATACTAAATATGTTTAAATAAAAAGTATAACTGGTTTTGGATATGAATAAGTTGATTAAATAATTGATTATGAGAGTTATGTTATTCATATATGAGGTTATATTTCATTTGACTAAGTTATAATAAAAGACAATATTTTCCTTGTCATAAATTTAATTTCATAGGATATGTTTCATTTTATGACCATGATATCATTGATATTGATTGATTTCTACCTAATGAATTTATTTTACCAAATTTATGTATATTAAGTGGTTTAAAAATCCATATCGTAAACTTTATTCAAATTAACATTAGATTCAAATTTTGTAATGTTGATAGTTTTTTATTAAAATGATATTCATAGAATAACAGTTTTAATTTCCTATGTTACGTTCATATGATGATTGTTTCTGAAATATATTATATATTTTTATTTTTTATTTTTTAATAACCTCATCAGTTTCATTGAATATTTATAGGTCTTTACAAGTACCCTAAAAATTAATATTCAATTTTACAAACATTTTTCCCATATTTTTTTCTATAAGTGAAACTAATATAATATCTTATTGTATATTATAAACCACTCTTTTACATATATTTATTCATTGTTTTCGTTTACATGTGTCTATAAATAAGATTTAATAACTTATTAATATCAATTTTTAAATATTGCTTTATTTTAAAAAATTTGATAAATTTTTTTTAAAAAAAATATTGGATATTCTAATGAATGTGTGAAAAATTTAACCGTTAAATTTATATTTGTGAAATATTAATTATGATTATGTTTTCATTTTACATAAATATTTACCAAAAAATTCACTTTTTTATAATAAAAAATGTCTCTCTAGATTAACATATTATTAATTTTTTTTTGTTTTCAAAACATCTATTATATTTCTTATTTCCAAATTGATTATCCTGAAACAGATGAAAATTATTTTCCATCTATATCATTACCTATTAAAATTTCATATGATTTAGTGCTGATAATTTTGAACTGGTATCACCCACCTTATATCTATATATGGATTATGTAATTTCCATTTCATTTGGAGAAATATTCCATCACATTATCATGCTTAATAGTTTTCATTGTATAAGGATCATTTTTCTTCTAATTAATTTCTTATGTCACTAACTTATTCTTTGATTCCATTTATTGATGTACATTCAACTTGATTCAATAAATCAATTTATTGGGGAAAATATTTCCTTAACACAATACCCATTATCTAAATGGTGAAAATAATTTATGGATTATTATCCTTAATGTATAATATATACCTAGAATGATATTTTATATAATTGGATAACATTTAATGTATATGGGATATCATGTTATTATTATTGATGGAATTATGAACAAACTCCTCATATCAATACATTTGGAAAGGAGATGAAACCAATTTTATTTCATTTGTTCAGTATTTAATGAAAAACATTTTCATTCCATGAGGTTTTTATGGTGTGTTTAATGTAAACAATTTTATTTACATAAGATAATTGTGGTATAAAAGTGAATAAATTTATTTAAACATTTTATTAAACACACTATATTACTATAAATTTTTATGATGATATAGTTGAATTAATTTTCATGTGTCAATCATATATATAGATGAATGATGAGTGGGATACTATATCACATTCCAATAAATTAGTTTTTTATTTATATCTAATGAGAAATTAATTAATGATTACATTTTAGTTTCTTAGATAAATGAGAAATTCTGGTCTCACCGGTGATATTAATGTCTCCATGTGCTAATTTTGGTGGAATATTTTAATGAACAAAATGTTTTATGCTCCTTCATATATCTATGTTATATTATCATGGAACTTGTTTATTATATCACTCTTTTGATTCATTTCTTATTTTATGAGAATAAATTTTACATGATTTATGAATTATTATTTTTTTGGTATACATTTTCACATGAATATTAATTAAAAATATATAATAATAATATGTTTAACTATAATATTTTATTTTTACCTTGTATGTTTACCATTACTAATTATATGATCTCTAACCTATTTTATTTTTTTACTTCCCAAGGTATTGGAAGAAAGTATTATGTATGATTAATTTTTTAGATCATTTTATATAAATAACATATATAAGACATTGAATTCTTGTAACAGAATATGTATTTTTTTATATAGTGGAAGAATTCACACTTAGAAAAATCAACATGGATTATACTAGTTAGAATATTATATCAACTCTAAAAAACATTAATAATTTAAACTTACATAGAATATAAATGTAAAATTATCTTTGGTATAACTTTTAATTAAGATGTGTATCAAAACCATTTTGTAATTTTTTTTCTACAACATATCAGGGAGTTCTGGATTGAGTAACATAAATATATATATCATGGATATGTTGTTTGATATATATGTAACCATTGATAAGGTACTGTGTTACAAAGAAGTTTTATTATATCATTTTGTTGTAATTCCTTATAAAAACACACTCAGGTTGCTCAAGAAATCCTCTAACTCATTTCTAACTATTATTGTTTATTTTGGATGGAGTTTACTTTCATAAAAATTTATCAAATTTTCTTAATGTATGTTCTATGTGGATAATTTTAGTTAGATTTATTTAGGATTTAAATAATGAATAGAGTGAATAATAATGTTCAAAAATCCAAATATGTGTTTTGGGGTGGATTAAAACAACAGAATATTGGATAAGAGAAATATGAATAAATAAAAAATAATGCACTGAGTCAGAAAATGTTTTCATTTGAAAGAAATATTTCCTTTATCGTTATTGTGAAAAGGAATATAGTGGAGTGTATAAAGTCCTTTAAATATATTCATGAAATGTAAATAAATTTTGTAAAAGAGTTCATTTTGTTGAGATTAAAACTCATGAGAAAATGAAAAGATATACCAATTGGAGATGACATGAATGAATTCTTCATTATATGAGGGAGGATTGAATCCGTGAAGGTGAAACTCATGAACAATACATTAGGTCTTCTACAAATATTATCCCTACATGATTTATATTCTATGATACTAACAGTAGGTATAAATTCATATACAAAATATGAAATTATTAGTGATGTTATTTTCAAACAAATTAGAATGAAGAACTCATATTAATAGATTTATAACATTGTTGTTGATGTCTAATTAATACTAATAGACGATTGTTTTCACTATAGGAACCTCATATTTTTGAGACCTTATATTAAAACTATCATCAATATATTATTTCACAAGATACATTGAACTATCTCTACACATAACTAAAATAGACAATGAATTGTTAATATTTCATGATCTATATAATCATAATTTGTTAAAAATAAATAAACGTAATAAAATAATTATATATAATTTTTATCTTTGATTAATGTTTTAAAAAGGATCAGTTTTAAAGAACATATAAAAAATGCGGAATTATATTTTAATTAATTCAATGGAACATAGTTAAAAGTATATAATACTATGTAATATTTTGAATTAATTATTAATATATCAATAATAAATTATTTAAATATATATATATATGAACTAATTATTTAAACATTTTATTTTTTAATAGGATATATTTTTGTTAAAATTAGATTTTCTGTTTATATTTTCTTTAAATTAAAAATATATTTAATATATTTTAAAATATAAATTTTCAATAATTAAATTGAATTTTATAATTAAAAATATTATATTATCTTGAGTTGATCTTTTAGGGGTTTTCTATAATGATTTATTTGTTAGGGGAATGGTGAAAAATACTCTTTTTTTTAAAATGACATGAACTTACTGAAATTATAAGCATATACGTATGAATTTTTAATTCATAAAACATTTTTTATATGATAATATAACAATATTATAACTGAATTTAATATTTTAAAAATGTTAGTTTTTATTTTCAGACGCATAATTCTTTATGAGTACATTTTATGTTTTTCTAAAAAATCTTCTCATATATATATATATATATATATATTTGAATTATTATTTTGATTAATTTTAAAAATTTAATCTTATAAAATGGATTTAAAACATGGAATAATTTGATTGAAATTATTTTATATGAATAATTTTATTTAAATGATAATTTATCATGACTAAAATATTTATTATAGTGGAAACCAAAATGATAAAAATCGGTAACCAATGAGGTGAAGGGCCTAACATTTTCAAAACAGGTTATTAATGGAATTTTCGACCTTATAATAGATCATATTTCCCCTAGATACCAGTATTTATTAGTATTGTACCATGTTTCTATGATAGAGACTTCGTATTATAGGAATTTTTTGGTTAGGTACAAAACAAATACATTTTCACATATAAAAGAGATGCTCTTTACCTCACTTACATGCACACAAAACCCTACTATTTCCATTAAAACCCTATCCAAACATATCCAAAAAAAATTATCAACAATCAAGTGGTTATAGTATTATTGAAAGACCATTCCTCAAAGTATTAACCCTCTTTTTAATGTATATAATACAAAAATTGAAGTATATGTTTCTATCATCTACTTCTCATTTCAATATAATTTTTTTGGACCCCTAGATTTTCAAATTCCATTACTCCATTATAAAATCATATAAAAAGTATCTTTAGTATGATAAATATTATTATTATTGTTTCACAAGAACTAACCTTATTTCACTCTTCCATTAATAAAAATGAAATTGTGAAGCACGCTTCTATATGGTCCACTACCATCTTAAAGGGTTGTGATCCTTATTCAATATAACAATTCATGGATGTTTTTAGTAATGTGTTAATATGGTAAGTAATATTTTTATGTAACTATTAATGTTTTGGAAAAAAATTAATGTATTAATTATATGGAATTTTTCTTATTTTTTTATTTGTATTATAATATGAAAACAATTAAAAAATAGTCATTTCATAATATTTAATGGATTTATATAATTTTTATTATTAATATAATTCTATATATTTAGGGCATATCACACTAATAAGAACTATATATAATAGTTATGTTATTGGTATACGGTTATTTCATCGAATCCCTCAGATAATCATCCTTAAATCAAAGAATGTTCATGTTTCGACATGTATAACTACCTAATTGAAAAATGAAATAAACTTATATCATAAATTTATGTTGAAAAATAATTAAAATTTAATATAAAATAAATATGTAAATAATGATTTAAATTTTTTTCTAGATGTGTTATATTAATATTGAATTTATAAATTCCAAAACACTAAATTGGATAAGAAGCCTATAAAACTATTTTTTGTGGATCCCATATAAAATCATGATGGATGAAACACACATTAAATGAAAATAAAACATAAGAAATATTTATAAATCATCCCTTAAGATATATATACTGATTTAAAAAACATGTACCGTTTATGACTAACTAGTACTGAGAATGATCTTCTGAAACTAGTCTGAACCATTAAAATTATAGAAACCTGATGTGGGAAAAAAGGTAAAAACCAACTAATATATATATATACTCAATTATTATCAATATTGATGAAAAATGGGTTTTATTATGAAATTATTTCATTGGTATGTATTCCTAAAACTCAATTTAACTATTTATGATGTTTGGTGCAACATCAGAATCAATCATGGCCAAATTAAGTGTTTTTCCTATACATATCTTCTTTAACACTTTTTTTCATTATGAACCTTACATACATTATTTGGTTTAGATATTTTTTAATTTGGGTATTATATCATTACTAAAATTTTATTTCTTAAAATTGACTTCAAATATATATCAATCTATTCCATTTGGTTTTGATTCACCTCATATTATAAGGTAATATTAAAACTCATATCTCATTATTTCAATTATGTCACTCCTTTGGATCATATACTTTCAATGAACCCGGTATTCAGTGATGTAAATTTTAAAAAATGTTTCCACTATAATCCCTTTAGTGAAAATTAGTTCTTAATTCAAAAACCATCCACGAATGTTTTTCTATTCTATAAAATTATAATATTTTTAGTATAATTACCATTCTATTATATGTTTATTTCTATTAAAAGGTTCTTTCATCGATGTTAATTTTTCCACTAACTAGTGTTCTCGTTTCTTATATTAAAATTAAAGTTTGTATCAATTAATGTGACCATTTTAAATTCATTTAAATTATTAATTTTGTTACAATATTTTAGGATTTTTTTGAGCTATACATGAAAAAGGGATCTATTTTCAATATTTTAATGTTTTATAAATCATGTACTAAATAATTTTATAATGTTTCTATTTTGGGCGATTTAAATTTTTATAAATTTATATGGTTTATGTGGAAATTTATGTGATGCCTTTAAAAATATAATGTGAAGCCCTTTAATCTTCTTTGGTTCTAATTGACTGAGGATTATACATATTTCTTTTGAAAGACATGTATTTGGTTAATATTTAAGTTATGGGGTTCCTATTTATAACTCCAACACATTATTTAATAAATTAAATATCATGAGATAATGGTTAAATAATTGGACAAGTTGGATGCAAAATGTAAACAGGTTGGGATTCTAGTTCTACATTGTGAATCATTATTGGATGACTGATGAACTATAGGAAAACGATGTAGTTAATGATCCATTATTCGAAATTTTTAGTGATTCCTAATCCAAAATTTTGACTTTCTATGATTATATTTTTTGCATACTATTTTGATATGTGACTATATTTATCCCATGCATAAAATTTTTTGTATTTTTTTCATATTCCTTACACTATGTTAAATTTTCTTAACATATTAAATAAATTTTCCTCTAATTATGTAATATGAATAGTTTTTTATAATTAAATTTTCTTTTAATATAGATTTCACTCCTACTAATATTTCATAGAAATGCATATGGTCAAAACCAGGCTAACTGGATGATATGTTTATTATTCCCTTTCTGAGAATTTGATCTCATCCATATCTTATGCTTCCATTTCCAAGTTCATGTGGATTACATTTTTAGGTGAGATATATTGGAGAAAATTATGAAATACTATGGAAATGATCATAAGCATTATAAAGTAATTTTTTATCTCACATCAAAAGATAGTAAACCAATTTATTCCCATGATTTTGAGATTATTGTCTATAGTTATGTTTAAATTAATGAAATATTGTAAAATAATGGTACATTTATATTTTGCATATATATTTGGTATATGAGGAAAAATATAAAAAAATTTATATATTATATAATCTTTTTAGTGAATTATGGCTATAGTACATTTGTTAAAATCTAGCTGATTAGTCTATGTATATGCTGATAACAAAAAATATTGGTAAGGTTCTGAGAATGAGTATTTGATTGAAATATATAAAAATGTGGATATGGGTAAGTGATTGTGGTTGTAGACAATTTTCAACTAGGGGTAGTCACTCTGAAAAAGGATAGTTTTTCATTGATTTGATCTTTACTTAGGTGAACGATGAGTTGTTAGATGACAGTTGAATGAGCTAGAAGCAAATTGTGTATATTATTTGGTCAATATAATTAAATTTAAAAATAATTATCAATAGGTAATTTCATAATTAATTTAAGGTTATAGGTAAATATGTATGTAAGAACACATATCAATGTATCCAAGCTAGAAAAGAGTGAGTTATAGGATGTCCTAAGTGTGAAATAGATAAAATGATAGTACCATTTGATGATATGAATGTGTCACTACAGAACACATATTGGGATGAGGTTTTAATATTCTTAAGATCATTTACTGTTATTTTTTTAGCATAATCACATTTATTTTATAATTTTCTTGAATTAAGATCACAAAAATGAAAATGGGAAACGTAACTATCTTGAACCAACAATTTCTAATAAATAAATGTGGGATAATATAGTACATTCTATTTTTTATGATAATTTTATGAAAAAGAATATGAATTTCATTAGTATTTTTTAATAAATTGTATTGAATCATATATAAAATTGTATAAATAACCATTACATTTTATGAAAAGCATTACAATTTTTTGGATAATAATTGAAGAACACGTAATTCATCAATAGATAACTCTTAAGTATAATTTCTACATAATATCAAGGTACTATGGTGTTGAATGATATTAATAAAGGTAAACTATATATTATTTATATACTTGTATTTGATTGTTGATACAAAAATTCATTCCCTGATATTTTTCTGTATTTTATCTCATTTTTTGTATCATTATATACATATGAAATTATGCGAATTTTGAACCAATGGTTAAATATAAGAGTCAGTTTTCAAAGGAATATATGATTTCACTATTCATTAATGTCAAATATATTTAATTTTTTTGGTAATTGGATGAAATACAAAATATATGTTGATTGTGTTGAAATATAGGGATACATGATTGTATACGTGATTAGTCTTTTTTTAGGAAAGATATATAATTTGGTATATCCAAAGAAAGTAATATATTATTCATATTATAAGATATTTCTAGAATTATGTAAATGTTAATATTACCCAAACCTAAATTTATTTTTTATCACTAGTTTAAATTATTCGGAAATGGTTTTTATGCGGGCTAAAATGAAGTGATATAGGATTTTGGGACCATTAAATTCGTAGTATATTAAATATACTGTGTCACACACAATACCAAACTAACACATCCCATAATTGAAAAATGGTGAATTATTAAAATTATAGGATTATTATAATCATTATTATAAAAAATTATTTTAATTAATTAAAAATAATCATATTAATGTTATATTTGTTTAATTTTTTTAAAAGGGGTCCTTTTGATAAAAAATTTAATGAGTGGTGGTATTACATGGTCCTAAATTAAATTTATCATAATTATCAATTTATTATAATAATTAATAATTATATTTATAAAAAAAATATATAAATGTTTAATTATTTTAAAATCTATATGAAATAATAATAAATTCACTTAATGTAAAAAAATTATTATTCAATAATAACATTATTCATTATATATTATATTTTCATATAAAATCTAATTTCTAAATTTTTGAATTTACAATTAAAAAAATAAACATCTTTTTTATATATGTCATGGAAATATTTTATTATGATGTATTTGGAATTTTTTAAAATATAATGATGTTTATGTGAATAGTGATGAATAATGTTTTTACAAATAACAAGTATTTTACGAAATTTATAGTATATATTTGTGTCATAGAAACTCTGAATTTTTTTATTACACTAAATATTGATTTTATTAGTTATTTTATAATTATAAAATAATGGTTTTAAATTTAAAAATCCATATATAAAATTTTATAACAGATGTTTTATGCTACCAAACAAATCATCACATTATACATTTCGTTTTTAAAATTATTTTTTATAAATAAAATAATTTTAATCATATTAAAAGGATTTATTTTTTTAATATATATTCTAAATTATGTATCAAGGGTCATATAAATATTATATATAGAGGATAAATTAACTAGGTAAAACCTGGATGTTGTTGAGAGAACTAATATGATAAAATGAGTAACATAAGAATTAAAGATAATAAAATGTCAAATATTTGTTTTTAATTGAGTGCTTCTATAAAGCCCCAGCCTCCGATAGCCTAGAGTCGGTGATCTAGTTATGGTGTGTAATATATTTTATACAAACGAAACAAACAATTTACACATCATAACCCATCAGGAGGAACATTATGGTTTAAATCCTTGAGAATCAGAGTCAACTGCTTCACTTCTTCCTTACAAAGCTATGATCAAATTCCCAAAACTTGGAATGACTCTAACAACTTGTAAAACTTTCATAAAAAATGTAGGGTGATCATTGAAATACTCAGTAAGGGGTTTTTAAAGTACATAAATACAGCTTTTTAAAACTACCTTTGAAAATACTTTTCCATACTAAAACAAATAATCTCTTAAAGGAAAAACATCAAGACAATTCAAAGGTTGATATAATACAGTTAAATCACTTCATACTTAAGCATTAGAACACTTAGCTGAAAACCACTTAATTAACAAGGTAAGCATGCTAGTATAAAATTGCATGGGATTTATTAAGAAAAGTGGGAATAACAAGAAAGGTGTGTAAGAACAATTAGGAATAACCATCATCAGAGTCGCGCATAAAAACATTGTCTAAAACTTATAAAAAATGCACTGCATAACATAATAAATGCAATGAAACATTTGTAATAAAATTCTAAAAAAGAAAATTGGTCATGAATCAACATTGCCTCATCATATTCCATGTTTATTTTAATCTGATACTCATAGGTAATTCTTCCTTTGACATTCATTAACATATCACCAAGGACCATCCCCAAGGTGTCGTAAAATTACCAAGGTTATATACCAAGGTATTTTTTAAAATTACCAAGGTTATTCACCAAGGTATCATTAAAATTGTAATCTCTAGAGATTATATCATTACCCAATGCATTGGAGTGCTATCAGGGTACACCCTTAAAAGGTCTTATTAGGTCTGATATTCAAGGTGTCTCATACCACTTTGAATATTAAATTTTTATTTCATATTATCCAAGGCATCCCATACCACTTTGGATATTAAATTTGTATTCTGTATTATCCAAGGCATCCCATACCACTTTGGATAATTATGTTCATTTTTGATTACCCAAGGTGTCCCATACCACTTTTGGTAACTTTATTCTTTGTTATTTATTATGATGTGTCATATGCATGTAGGATGATCAAAGATATGGACAAAGAATACCATTATACAATTGGTCTACAAACACATGACATTACAAATAAGAAACAATTAATCAAAAGTAGGCATGGTTTAGTAATCATTCTATGTACACAGGAAATTACTAAAACTCATCAAATGGTAGATAAAAAGAGCTTATCACATAAAATCATAAAATTATGCTCATTAAAATTCCTATTTCATGGAAATGAAGTATTTATATACTTTTCATTAAATATGATGATAAACATAGCACTGAACATGTAAACGGGATAAATCATAAACTTGATTAACCTACCATAAATATTGTAGCAAATTCATTAGGTGTTAAAATTTAAGGTGAGCATAACATGATTTACAAATACATTTGGGTCAAGTTAGAGTATATCCCTATGACTTTCAACGTGGTTAATAATATTAAAATTAAGCAAGCTCATTGGTGTACACAAAAATAAAAAATATCATAGAAAACCCCAAAAATCCAACGAGTGTTAAAATATTAACAACCATTAATTGAAATTAGGATTTCATAAATTATTCTCAAAAATATATATTTACATAACCATATATACACCAAGCATATATATGGGTTTTTACACAAAATAAACGTGGCCGTTAAAATTTCTTGAGTTTTTAAAACCTCTAACTACTTATCAATTATTTAGTTAAAAGTCAAAACATGATAGGTTTAATATTCCTGTAACTATAAATATATAAACATATAAAATCTATGGTTATAAAACTATAACATAATTTCACAAAAACCAATGACATTGTTCGCATCAAAAATATCATTCATAGATAAGTATTAATCTCTAAAAAAACAAAACTAATTTGTATTGAAATACATAAACATATAAACATATATAGTTATATATATAAGGCTTACATGAAGATCATACATGTTAGGAATTTATTTTAAAAAGGCCCTTTTCAATTGTATAATTATTAATATAAAATTCTGAATTATATGGAAATATTAGAAATAGGTTTGGATTGGTTACATATATATATGTATACTTAAACGCTCGAAAATACATATATATATATATATATATAAGATATGTAATGGTTTTTCTTAAGAGAAAAAACTCTCACAACTAATCTTTTATAAATACTTGATTAAACAATAATCATAAACAACCTCCTTTGAATCCCTTAAAATGGGAGAGTTTTAAGGTGTATACCTAAACATATATAAAATTATATATACACATATTGTATCATATGGGTTATACAAACAAAACTCAAAGGAAACAAAACCCCTTAAATCTTTTTAGGGAAATAGCATTTTCTAATCCATACACCCATTTTTTAAAAGAGGGTAGAAACGATGCCTATACTGAAAATATATATATTTATATATATATATCATATAAACGAATACACACTGTGGTTGTGTATCAGGTTTTAAATAACAAAAAGGGTTGGGGTATCCCCTTGTACTTTTAGATACGATGAAAAACATCCAATAGAGCCCTCTGTTTGAAAAGAAAGGCTTTCATGGCATGTAAAAACCTGTAAATATAAGCCATATATATATTCATTTATATATATATATATTGAGGTGTTTGGGTAGGTTTGGAAAAAACATGAAAAAAGACACCCTTGCTTGGCTACAGAGGATGCTCAGATCAGAGGAAGCTCTCTGGTCTAGCTGGAGAGACCGAGAGGAGTTCGGAGGGGTCAGAGGGATCTCGGGAGGTCAGAGTTTATACAGAGGCTTCGGCGCACTCAATGCAATTCGATCTAGAAGGTAGACTGAGCTGCAGTGTCCTAGGAGGGTGGTGTGCGCAATGGTCAAAGGAAACTGTGAGAACGAGGATGGTCGAGGCATACTTGGGTGTACAAGCTTGCTGGTGTAGGACCCCTTCATGAGGAAGAAGACAACGAAGGTCGTGGGTTTGAAAAGGAAACACCGGTTGGGATCTAATCGTCGGAATATCAGGCGGTTCAGGTTAAATCGGGATGAAACGAGCATAAAAAAAGGTCGACTTCTGAGATTATTCCTAGATTCAATCGGACGGACGAGGGTTGCGTGGGGTCGTTCGCGCGGCATTGGTTGCGCGAACAGCTTCAATTGATCACGACATGTAATGGATGATCAGTATCATGCATCACTGAATGGTTTCATTTAAAAAAATTTAATACTAATAGTAAAAAATTGAATTTGTATAAACTTTTATAAGAATTAATAACTTTTAACATTAAAAATCCAAAATCCAATTTATAACTTTTTATACCATTTTATTTAAAAGATAAATAGTTCTTCCTAATACATTGTTTTAAAGATCCAACAAAAATATATTTTTCAATATTCATTAAAGTTATATGATCAGTAGATACTCTTTAAACATGTCTTTTAAAACATTTAGAAGGGGTTAAAATACTATTTTCTCAACCACGTATGAAAACATTAGGATTTTATATAATCAATTAGGTTCTTTTATAAGAATATTCTTTTATTTTAAAATTATGATACTTGAAGATATATTTCAAATCATTTGATCATATTGAATTATTTGAAATACCATAAGATTTTAAGAGAATTATAAAAACCTTTTTTTAAAAAAAAAGATAAACTTTATCAATTTAATCCCAATGATCATATATATAATGGTTATAATTTCATAAAGGAACATTATAAAAACAGGGGGTAGGGTGTTTCACATTTTCAAAAAACTTCACCCTAGGAGGATGGATCTCCTCATTCCATTAGTGTTGAGTGCATGTGTTGTGGTTCTGGTTATTATGTTTTTCACACTGACAGAACTAGAAGATGTTTACTATCCAATTACTCGAATTGTGGTTTTTAGCAGCCTTGGTGTGGCCATGTTAAGTCTTTTACATGGTGTTCTGAGTTATTTTGGGTCTTTATTGTAATGTAACATTTTAATGTATACCTGTTGTATTTATTCTCCTTGTTTTTCATCTATTTATTTTCAATTACATTATTAGTACCAAAAACAAACCATTTAAATCAAGAAACATCATTAAAAAACATATCATTTTTCACTTAGTCATGTTTGTAAATCCAGGGGTGTCACATTATCCCCCTATTAATATAATTGTGTCCTCATAATTTGATTGGCGTACTTGCACTGACTCATTCACATGGCTTCCCTGACACCCTTGGTGATGTCCCTCTACCTCCACCACCTAAGGATGAAGGAACTATTCAACTCTACTCTCAGGTCAGAACAAAGCTCACGGGTCTCATGTTCCCAAATACACTCTCAGCAATTTGGATCATGGTTAAAACCAAGATACCGTTTTATAGTTGTGGTTTTCCTGAGATAGGCACGAGTGACATCAAGCTCCATGACATCCGCTTGGATTTGGTTCCTAGAGATCTTTTGAACCACATCATATTTGAAGGATTCGATGAAAGATTCAAAATTGCAGAGTTCCCCAAGCATGCTAAAACACATGATATGATAAATAAAGACTGTGTAGAAGTCCAGTTCCTTTGCAGCTTCTCCAAAGGCTTTGAAGGCCAACCATTTCTTATTCAGGGTGAAACATGGGAAGAGTCCCACGTAGTAATTCCCTTTATTTTTATAATTCGTGAACTGTGAATTGTCCATTTGGTTATACACAAATGCTGATCCCCGGAAAATTCAAAGGTAATTCGATCTTTTCGATATTTCATAGAGAGTTTTGCACGTGAGTCGTAAGTTAACAAATGGTTGGTAACTTGTTGAGTGGGATTTTTCTACAATAGTCTCTATGATCTTCGTAGGGATATTCAAGAGTCTAGGTGTGGATCGCTGGCTTACCATCTGACAATTTTGAGAACAAACACTACTTAGAAAAACAATATTAATGTTTTAGTGTTGTCCTAATTTTCTTGGGTTGCCTAAACCATTCCTCTTATACCAACTATAAAGCCCTAGCCTCCAGTAGCCCGGAGCCAGTGCTCTGGTTATGGTGTGTAATTTATTTCATACAAACGAAACAAACAATTTACACATCCTAACCCATCATGAGGAACTTTATGGTTTAGATCCTGGAGAATCAGAGTCAGCCACTTCACTTATTCCATACAAAGCTATGATCAAATTCCCAATACTTGGAAAGACTCTATCAACCTGTAAAAATTTCATCAAAAACGTAGGTCAAGCATTGAAATACTCAGTAAGGGGTTTTTAAAGTACTTAAATATAGCTTTTGAAAACCACCATTGAAAATAATTTTCCATACTAAAACGAATAATCTCTTAAAGGAAAAACACCAAGGCAATTCAAAGGTTGATATAATACAGTTAAATCACTTTAAACATAAGCATTAGAACACTTAGCTAAAAACCACTTAATAAACAAGGTAAGCATGCTGGTATAAAATGTAATGGGTTTTACTAAGTAAAGTGGTCATAGCAAGAAAGCTGTGTAAGCAAAATTAGGCATAACCATCATCAGAGTAGCGCATAAACACATTCTATACAACTTATAAAAAATGCACATCATGACATGATAAATGTAATGCAACATTTGTAATAAAATTCTGGAAATGAAAACTGGTCATGCATCAACACTGCCTCATCATATGCCATGTCTATTTTAATCTGATACTCATAGGTAATGGTTCCTTTGACATTCATGAACATATCACCATGGTCCATCCACAAGGTGTCATAAAATTACCATGTTTGTATACCAAGGTATCGTTTAAAATTACCAAGGTTTTTCACTAAGGTATTGTTAAAATTGTAATCCCTAGATATTACATCATTACCAATGCATTGGAGCACTATCAGGGCACACCCTTAAAAGGTCTTATTAGTTCTGATATTCAAGGTTCCTCATACCACTTTGAAAATTAAATTATTATTTCATATTATCCAAGGCGTCCCATGCCACTTAGGATATTAAATTTTTTATTTCGTATTATCCAAGTCGTCCCATATCACTTCGGATAATTATGTTCATTTTTCATTACCCAAGGTGTCCCATACCACTTTGAGTAACTTGAATCTTGGTTATTTATTATGATGTGTTATATTCATTTAGGATGATCAAAGATATGGACAAATAAAACCATTATACAATTGGTCTACAAACACATGACATTAAAATAATGGAATAATTAATCAAAATTAGGTATGGTTTAAACATTGTATATACACAGGACAATTACTAAAACACATCAAATGGTAGATGAAAAGAGCATGTCACATAAAATGATAAAATGATACTCATTAAAATTCCTATTTCATGGAAATGAAGTATTTAGATACTTTTTATTAAATATGTTGATAAACATATCATTGAACATGTAAACAGGATAAATCATAAACTTGATTAACCTACAGTAAACATTGTAGAAAATTCATTAGGTTTTAAAATTTCAGGTGAGAATAACATGATTTACAAATACATTTGGGTCAAATCAGAGTATATCCCTTTGTCTTTCAACGCGACTACTAATATTAAAATTAAGCAAGATCATTGGTGTACATGAAAATAAAAAATATCATAGACAAACCCTAAAATCACATGACTGTTAAAATATTAACAACCATTAATTGAAATTATGGTTTAATAAATTATTCTCATAAAAATATATTTACATAACCATATATACACCAAGCATATATATGGGTTTTTACACAGAATAAACAAGGCCATTAAAATTTATTGTGTTCTGAAAACCTTTAACTACTTATTAATTATTTAGTTAAAAATCAAAACATGGTAGGTTTAATATTCATGTAACTCTAAATACATAAACATATAAAAGCTATGGTTTTAAAACGATAACATAATTTCACTTAATCCAATGACCTAGTTTACATCAAAAATATCATTCATAGATAAGTATTCATCTCTAAAAAAACAAAACTGATTTGTATTGAAATACATAAACTTATAAAAATATATATTTATATATATAAGGCTTACATAAAGATCATAAATTTTAGGAATTGATTTTAAAAAGACCCTTTTCAAATGTATAATTCTTAATATAAATTACTGAATTATATGGAAATATTAGAAATAGATTTGTATTGGTTACATATATATGTGTGTGTGTGTGTGTGTTTGTACTTAAACACCTGAAAATATATATATATAATATATGTAATTGTTTTTATTAAGATAAAAAACTCTCACAACTAATCTTATATAAACACTTGATTAAACAATAATCATAAACAACCTCCTTGGAATCCATTAAACTGTGAGGGTTTTAAGTTGTATACCAAAACATATATAAAATTATATATACACATATTGTATCATATGGGTTATATTAACAAAACTCAAAGGAAAGAAAACCCCTTAAATCTTTTTAGGGAAAAAACATTTCCTAATCCATACACATAGTTTTCCAAAGAGGGGAGAAACCATTCCTATAATGAAAATATCTATATTTATATATATACATATTATATAACTGAATACACACTGTGGGTGTGTAACGGGTTTTAAATAATAAAAACGGTGGGGTTATCCCCTTGTACATGTATATACAAAGGCAAACACCCCCTGAAGCCCTCTGTTTGGAAAGAAAGGTTCGCATGGCATATAAAAACCTATAAATATAAGCTATATATATTCATGTATATATATATATCGAGGTGTATGGGTAGGTTTGGAAAAAACAATAAAACAAGACACCCTTATTTGGCTGCGGAGGATGCTCGGATCAGAGGATGCTCGTTGGTCTAGCTGGAGAGACCAAGAGGAGTTCAGAGGGGTCAGAGGGAACTCGGGAGGTCAGAGTATTTACAGAGGCTTCAACGCACTCAAAGAATTAAATCCAGATGTTTGGTCAAGCTGCAGTGTCCTAGGAGGGTGGGGTGTGCAAAGTTCATAGGAAACAGTGAAAACGGGGAAGGTTGAGGCATCCTCGGGTTTGGTGCAGGACCCCGTCGTGTGGAAGAAGACGACGGAGGTCATGGGTATTAAAAGGAAACGATGGTCGGGATCTGATCGTGGGAAGATCGGACGTTTTGGGTTAAATAAGGATGAAAAGAGTGTAAAAAAGGATCGACGAATGAGATTAGTCTCGTCATTGATCAGACGGATGAGGGCTGCGTGGGGACGTTCGCGCGGTGTTGGTTGTGCGAACAGCTTTGATTGATCGTGATATGCGATGGACGACCAGGATTGCGCATCACCGATTAGTTTCATTTAAAAAAAAATAATACTAATAGTAAAAAATTGAATTTTTATAAACTTTTATAAGCTTAATGAACTTATAACTATAAAAATACAAAATCTGATTTATAACTTACTCTACCATTTGATTTAGAAGATAATTAGTTCTTCCTAATACATTGTTTTAAAGATCCAAAAAATATATTTTTCAATAATCATTAAAGGTATATGATTATAAAATACTCTTTAAACATGTCTTTTAAAACATTTACAAGGTGTTAAAATACTAATTTCTCAACCATATAGGAAAACATTAGGATTTTATAAAATCAATTAAGTTCTTTTATAACAATATTCTTTTATTTTAAAATCATGATACTTGGAGATATATTTCAAATCATTTGAACATATTGAATTATTTGAAATACCATAAGATTATAATAGCATTATAAAAACCAAATTTTTATAAAAAGATAAACTTTGTCAATTTAAACCCAACGTTCATATATATGACGGTCATAATTTCTTAAATGACCATTATAAAAACAGGGGGTAGGATGTTTCACATTTTCAAAACACTTGACCCTAGGAGGATAGATCTCCACATTCCATTGGTGTTGAGTATGTGTGTTGTGGTTCTAGTTATTATTTTTTTCACACTGACAGACCCTGAAGATGTTTACTATACAATTACTCGAGTTGTGGTTCTTAGCAGCCTTGTTGTGGCCACGTTAAGTCTTGTACATGGTGTTCTCGGTTAGTTTGGGTCTTTGTTGTAATGTAACATTTTAATTTATACACGTTCTCTTTATTCTACTTGTATATCATCTATTTAATTTCAATTCCTTTATTGGTACCCAAAACAAACCATTTAAAACAAGAAACATTATTATAAAACATATCATTGTTCACTTAGTTAAGTTCATAAATCCTGGGGCGTCACAGGTTCATCTGTGGAATGAACATTAATCTGAAAACTAATTTATTCTTCTATTATGTAGACATATTCTTGGATATTTACTTCCCATTGTTGAAATGTTTTGGGTATTTTTAAAAACACTATCCCCTTCCATTTATAATAGGAGAAAAAATTGGCATGAAATTGAATAAAAAATAATCCACCATAGTTTAATCCAAAAAATGAAATAAAATCTCCTCAAAATTCCAATACACCCTCAACTTGTTCTGTTGTTCTTCAAAATTTGTTCCACAATGTATTAACCCCCTTTAGAAAGGATAATATAAATGAAGTGAGGTATAATTTCATAGTATTTATTTATAAATTATATTTATTTTAGTGCACAAATTATTTTTAAATTTTATTAAACTATATTAAAATGATAACAGAAATATTATTTCTATTATAATAAGGTATTATAATTATGGAATTATATGTAACAACTTTTCCTTCCATTAAAAATAAAAATGTGAATAGAGTATTTGTGTGGTCTAAAATCTCAAGTAACATATTTTTTTCATCAATACATTTCATGGGGTTTTTCTTGAATTTATTGAAAGGGTAAATATTATTTTTATATAATTATTAATTATTTTTCTGAAAGAATAATAGTATATTATAAATTTAAATGGTAAAAAATCAATAAAAATAATTATCATAAAAACAGCACACTAAGAGGGATGTGTTCTTTATACTCCAAGTAATTTATTTATACAAATTATCATTTACTCAATGTTACTCTAACATATGATATTTAAAACATATAAAATCTATATAAGATATTATGATATCGGTATGATAATATTCCAACTAAATCATCTCAAAATCATCCATGAATCATTATATGTTCATTTTTGTGTTGGTTTTATAACCAACAATGAGAATGATATCAATTTATATCATGTATAACTATCAGAATTTATTTACATGTAAAATATCATCTAAATAGTAAGATAATGTGTTAATTTTTTCAATAAGGTATATATAATTTGAAAATTGACTAATAAGAAAGAACCCTTCATTGGTAATGAATCAGAGAAATGTATTTTTTTCATACCTAATCTTCAAGGATAAAATATGAAACACTTATGAATTGAAATTAAAATATCATACTTAAATTTAAATCTTCCCTTACCGGAAATTTTTTAATCTGATAGTGATGAAAAATTCTTTAGGAATAATTACCAACACTGCTCCTCTGAAATGTCTATAACCCATCAAAATTATAAACATCCATTGTTAGAAGATAGTTAAAAATGATAAAATATATATATAAATGGAATTATTACTAATAGGAAATATAAATTGTTATAGATATGAATAGTTTTCTTTTTAATGTAATTAATGGAATAAAATTTATTATTCAGGATGTTTGGAGAATGTGCAGAATTAATCATGACCTAGGTAATAGTTTTTATCTAAAACTAATTTGATTGAAAAAATTTATATTTTATACATAAAATTCTATTTATCTAGTATATATAATGAATAATTTAGATATTATATCATAAAATAACTCATATTAATTGTATGTGAATGTTATACTAAATATATCACTTTCATGATTATTTTATTATCATAATGTTGTAAGGTTCATTGGTAACTCAAATTCCGTTCTTTATGTTATGAAATATCATTGAACCTCGTCCTTAAGTGTTACTTATATTCAATAATATCCTTTTTGGGTATGAATTAAACTTCTATCACTCTAGATAAAATTATTTATTAATTCAAATCCGAAACCTGGATGTTTTTATCTTCCAAAAATATAAAATATGTTTTAACATTTTCTAATCCAATAAGTATTGATTTCTCTTAAATACAAATTTCATTAAATTCAATTTCTCTACTGATCGGTTTTCTCCTTTATTATATTTAAATCTAATTATGTATCAATTCATGTGATATTAATATATAGTTATAAATATAATCTTTTTTATTCACTTTCACAATTCAGATTATGTTTTCCTCTCAATAGGGATTAGTTTTCCATTTTGTAATGTTTTATAAATTACCTTTTAAATTATTTTATGAAATTTCACATTTGGAGTATATAATTTCGTATCTAATGATACAGTTTAAGGGTTTATTTTTGTGACACCTTTTTGAAATGTAATTTGAATAAAATTCTTATCCATGTATTTAAATGATTTCATACCAATATGTTTTTCTTATTGAAGACATGTGTATGGTGAATCATCATGTGATGGGTATGCTCTAAGTAGTGATGCTCAATTAGAAATGTTATACCGATTGGGATGCCTGCTCTATTGTTAGAAAAAGGGCGGGATCCCTTATCCACTATGGGAAATAGGTTTTGATGCCTTATCCTCTATGATAAATAGGGGTGATACATAATAAACAACCTTCATATCCTTTTCTTATATTGGAAGACTATTTTTCTATGTGACTATGAATTTGAGTTGGATCATGATATTTTATTATTTACATTGTGTTTTATATTTGATTATATGAGATGAAATGACCTCGTATTATGAATAATGGAAAAATATTATGATTCCGTTTTATTTTAGTCAGATATTTCTCTCAGTATTATATTCTCAAAGGATTATGATATCAACATAGGTATCACATTTTTATTTTTATAATTCCCTTACTATGTGTTTGATCTTACCCCATCTTTATGATTCTATCAATTAAGACATGATATTGATTTTAACATGTTATATTTTTAGGTGATGAATTAAATTGTGAAAATTATAAAAAGGTTCACAATAATTATCATATAAATTGATTTTATAACTAGTCTAAAAAAACATTAAACCTCTAAATTTGTAAGATGTTGATGTTATTATCTAATTCAATTGTATCATTAATTAATCATATTAAAATAGAAATATTCTTTTCTTAGGTCCTAGTAGTAACCAATTAGAATAATTATAAATAAAATATTTAGTGATAGGTCCAGAGAGAGGATCTTTGGAAAATTGGCCAGTCTTGGTCCAACATGCAAGAAATATATGAAATGGTATAATCACATAATGTATTATAGATAAAAAATTATGATATTTAAATTCAAAAATTCGATGAGGAAACCAAAGGGATGAAAAATATATTTCATAGTTTCAACATTTTAGTGGAGTCACGGGTCATTGTGAAACACCCCATGAGTTTAAAATAAGAACATTATGTTTGAATTCTTATTCAACACACATTTCTAATCTTAAAGGACCCTAAAATAAATTAACATTATTAGCTAGTCCTTAATTTAGAATTTTTGAATAGTATTAAACAATTTATAATATATATATATATATATCATACTAAAAATAAATTATTTTACAATACATAAAAAAATCAATTTTTTACAAATGTAATTGTATTTTTGAAAAATGTTTTTTTTCAAAATAGATTATTAAAATTTATTATGAAAAATATTATAATAACTTTTAAAATATTTTAGGAAAATTTTTCAATAAAATTTATATAAATTTTTAAATCATAATATCAAAATTAACATAAAATAAAATTTTCAAATTTTTCATAAAATGTTGATTTTTCCGTGGATGGTTGAAAATACCGATTTTCTTATAAAACTATCATATCATTCTAATAAATTGAAAAATTTAAATGTCCAACTGTATTTTAAATTTTATTTTCAAGAAAATTTGTATTAATTAGTTATATTTAATAAGTATAATTACATTTGAATCATCTTTATTTCTGATTTAATGATTTGTTTATATTTGTGTTTAAGAAAAATATTTTTGGAAAACTATTTTAATGTACATAATGTTTCTCCTATATTATTTATTTAAAAACATCTACTATTGAAATTTTTAAAATTTAATTTATATATTATATTAAAATAAATATTATTTTTTATTCATATGTTTATTATTAGTATTCATATAATTAATATATAATCATCTTTTGAATGAAAAATAGATTTCTTGGGACCCTTATTTTTCATCTCGTCTGTGGGTTTAATTTTAAATTAAAAATTTTATATTATATTAATATTATGTGGAAAAATTTATTATTTATTTTGAGTCATAATAATTTATATTAATTAATATTTTTATCTTATATTTTTGACGTAATAAATAGTGAACATAGTTAAAAATTAATTAACATGGTTAAAGTGAAACAATATTTACTAGGGGATAAACCAAAATCTTGAGTGTTAAAATAAAATAAAACATTTCTAAAATGTAAATTATGTAAATATTTAGACATTATAATACTTCATCCTCGTGAATTGTCCATTTTTTAGACTTGTGTAATGTGAAAAAATGTTGGAACACCTACTTTTCAAAAATTACAAGTGTACCACTGACCTCAATTATAGAATTCCACCCCAAATACTCTTCCTTTCATACCAAAAAATCCATTAAATAATAAAATACCTAACATATTATACAACGTAATTGACTAAAAAATAACAATATCACTTAATGTGGTCAAAAATTAATTCTATTAATTCTTTTGTTGCTTACCTAGTGATGTTTTTTAAAGAAGAGTTATATTGATTATTTTTGTGTTTTCATTTTATATATTCTAAAAAATATTCCAAATATCCTTGAAATACCCATATTCATTAAAAACTTATATCCCATATACACAGATGTTATTATGTTAGTGTAATTTTCTAAAACCTCCTCCTCTTCTATCAAATTTGAAAAACAATCCTAATTATTGTGTACTGATGACTACAACATTGGGAACCGATGTCATTGGTTTTCTATGATCAACTATAATGTATTTTATAGTTATGGATATAAATAATATATGTGATATTTTTGAAATATTTATACATTTTTAGTTATTCTATTATATATATATTCTTAATTAACATTCTGCGTGGGATATTATAATGTTGCTTGTTTGTATGGTGAACAACCACTTCATGAAGCGATGCAACTCGTTTCTCACAAAAGAAGTTCATGTAATGTCATATAGATATATATAGAGAATATATGTGATATAAATTAAATAATTATTCTTCTTTATAAAATATTTTTCATCTTTAAAAGATAATATTTCATTTTCTTTTTAACATTGAAAAATAATAACATCGTTAATGTGTTCGTGTGGACTACCGCCTCTAAAATTAAACACGACTCTTTTTTCATCCACAAATCATGTGGATGATATATATAAATTTATAAAATGGAATAATATTGTATATAAGATGTTATTATAATTATATAAATATAAAATAACACAAACCTTCTTTTTTAGTGATTATTAAAAAATTGAAATTTTACTCATGTGTATGTACGGCCTAGCATATGCATGATCATAACATAATTCCTTTATGATAACCAAAATTCACGATTGGTATTAAATTTTTTATTAATTTATAAATATGATAAATATTTAATTATTATTAATCTAGAGATGTTGAAATAATTCCCTGTTTGACCATGATCAACACACACTACTGGAAAGATGATCTTTCCCAACACTTCTATACCAACGGTTTGTAAAAACCGTTGGTATAGCTACCATTTCCCAACGGTTCACCAAAACCATTGGGAAAGCCATAGATTTCCCCACCTTTCCCAATGGTTTGGCAAACCGTTGGGAAAGGGTCACTCTTTCCCAACGGTTTATGCTAAACCGTTGGGAAAGGGTGTGTTTTGAGCCTCTTTCCCAACGGTTCACCAAAACCGTTGGGAAAGAGTGACCTTTCCCAACAGTTCATGCTAAACCGTTGGGAAAGGGTGTGTTTTGAGCCTCTTTCCCAACGGTTCACCAAAACCGTTGGGAAAGGTCACTCTTTCCCAATGCTTCACCAAAACCGTTGGGAAAAAACACCCAAAAAATCTACCGTCGGCCTAAAATACTCAACCCACCCCTAACCTATCCCAACGGTTTTGAAAACCATTGGGATAGGGCTATCCCAAGGGTTTTGAAAACCGTTGGGATAGGTTCTTTAATTTTTTTTTCCAGCTCTACTAACCGAGAACATTCTATAAATCAAAATTTTAAATAATTATGAAAATACATATATATATTTATAAAATTATGTTTACAAAAGTGATGTTAGCTTAGTGGTTAAGTCGTTCGATTATAAACGATGGGTCCTGGGATCAAATCCCAGCAGATTTTTTATTTTTGGAATTTATATACCAATGGTTCCATTACCGTTGGTATAGATTTCATATTACCTATACCAACGGTTTCCAAAACCGTTGGCATAGGTCTATACCAACGGTTTTTGGAGAACCGTTGGTATAGACCTATCCCAACGGCTTACTTGTCTACGGTTCTCCAAAACATTGGTATAGGCTATACCAATGGTTTGGAGGCCTATACCAACGGTTCCAAACTGTTGGTAAAGGTTAGTTTTCCAGTAGTGACAACAAAATCCTTTTGAATCAATGAACAAAACATCCTCAAAACACCAGATGTGGTCATAACTAATTATGTATTGAAATATTATTGTTTAAATATAAATAAAAATATTTATTTATTAATATGAAATTAAACATAAAGTAGTGCAAATGATATAAAATAATTGATATATATATGTGTTATATAGTAGCCACTCATATAATCAAATGATGTCAGACTGGAGGTAAGAGTTTTCTCATCTCACATTTTATTTATGTGATACATATTACATTATCACTAATTGTTTTTATTATGTGATGTATATATTCAAATTAACATTTCTGAACATGAATCCAACACAAATTTTGTTATTTTATAATTCTAAATTAATTATTTCTTACATAGGTAATTATCTTGTAATTCACCTATGGGTAAAGATTTAATTAACTCAACTTTTATTAATTGGGTTATAACACTTCTTCATTAAAATTAATATTTCATGATTGGGTTATTTTATTTAAAATTATATTATATTGATTGAAATTGGATAAAAATAATTTATTCATTGATTAATTATATAATTCAATATTATGTTTTTGTATGGTTTTTTCATCCTAAATTATATTTCGTTGAGATAGTTAGTTATGATATTCACATATATTAATTTTTGAGGTGTATATACATCCCTTATCATGTTATATAATGAAATTAATTATTTTTTATGAAATTTAATGTATTATTTTATGTTTTTCTTTCATGGATCTTATAATTGAATAGTTACCAAATTAAAAGAGGTGTTATGTTACAATGTCATTTCTTTTGACATTATTTATATTCAAGGATATTTTAGATTAAATAAGGTGATATTATTTTCTAAAAACACATATATTTTACTATATTATGGTTATAAGGGTGTATTATATTTTTATTTACAATTTCCTCTATTATTTATAATTTAAACATTATGGATTTAATTTGTATGTGATACCGATATTTTATATTATTTTAGAGCTCAAATATTTCTCTTCTATATCCACATATTCTAAATTGTTTTGATTTTCTTATAATAATTATTAACTTTTAATGTTTAAAGTCATTTTTGACAAGAATTTTATTTTTATAAATTTTTATAAAAGGAAACATTATGTCATTTTACAAACAAGGTTCTTTGTGAACTTTCATATGAAAAATATTAAAGGAATCATTATTTCCACTATATTTAGCATGAACAACATTTTCTATCACTAGGAGAACTTAATTATTTAAATCATATTTATATGTTTCAAAAAAATACTAGGGATCTGTTACATTGGTTCGATCATAATTCTCTATTTGGATGGATAATAATATTATCATGGAACCCATTTCTTTTCCCTCTATTAATCGATATATAATATAATGTATATTAATTAATTTTTTAATGTTGAAGGATTTGAAATTTTTTATTAATGATAAATACATGGATATTATATAGGATTATTGGGTGAGGCCAATATAGATTATATAATAGGTTGATCCTCCCTTACAACCCACAGGTGATCCTGATATAGCTTATATGATTGGTGAACCTAAATATTTGTTGGTGCGATGGATATAGATTATAAGATTGGTGGGCCTATATTGAAAAATATAATCCTTATATATATTTTATGATGAATGCTCTCATATAACACTTTTATGCATCGAGTAATATTTCATGTATTTAAAGGAAATAAAGTGGGAGTTACTAGAGGTTTTATCTAATTTTCATAATTATCCTTTATTCATTTCTAATATAGGATTTAAATGTGTTATGAAGTTTATTTATCAAGATAAAACATGTATTATCCATGAATGATATTGGTTATAAATATTTATTTTTATTAGTACTGATATCACATTTGTCATGATTAGTAATTATGATAAATCTTTCCTTTATTATAGCCTTATTTCATGATTCCATGTTTTATTATCATTATATTCATGGGTATTAATATTCCTAAATTATTATTATTCAATTTGATTATTTCATCATCCCCTTATTCTCATCTTATTTTCACTGATGATCGTAAATTTTTAGTTCATATGTTTACACTTACTATACATCTGAGGCCACCCTTATTTTGTTCCATTTTCCCTTAGTTATCAAAAATAATGTTAATGTTATTACATATTGAGTCATTTTATATATATAATGTTGAACTAATTATGAATATTAAAACCATGTTATAGTGGTAGATTATTTTCACCTTTATGAACCAGTTGTTCATAAATATATGATGTTAATAGTTTGTCCTAATTATCTAAAACTATAGACATAAAATGTCCTTGAAAATGTAAGTGATCCAATATTTCCTTTTTATGTTGTATTTTTTGGATCGAGAAAACATGGTCACCTTCATTAGCATCAATGATACAAATGTAATTTTAATAATTTAGGAACCAAATCATTGAATATGTATTGGAGGATATTATAGTTCGTATCAGATGAGGCGTTATATAACATTATACATTATGATGTTTTCATATGAGGTTATATTAATAGTTATGGATTTCATCATATACGTATTATATTATGGTTGATCATATTTTAAAAATCAAAGACACCTCTTGTGAGGTTTTAATTGATGGGATCATAACATAATTAATGACTTGTTCATAGATGCATTATTTTGTTTTACTAGATATACAACCTCATTAAAATTTGATGTATTCATTTATACTTTTTTTGAAATATGTGTTAATTTATTGATAATTTTTTATATGATTTTGGATATTGAGGTAATTCTAGGAAAACATGTTTTATCATAAAGATGATTAGCGGATTTACATGGATCTTGATGACTATGTGATTATTTTTATTTTAGTTGAATATTATGATATTTTTGGTATTGTAAGATGAAATATATCATATAACATTTGAGGTTGAAACATAGTTGAATGTTTAGCTTATTAATGTTATTTGGTCTATAAGGTAATTTATATATTTAATGATTTAGTTATAAATTATGTTTTAATATTATGTTTCAGAAATTAATTTATTATTTTACTATATAACTTAATATTTATATTAGTAATTATCATACCATTTACTAACCATTTTTTTAATATATAAAGATAAGTGGAGTATATTTATTTTCCATGTTAATGATATGTGGTCTTTTAAATTTTAATTTTAGTGATTAATTCTATGAAAAAAATTCTTGATTACTCATCATTTTTAGAAAAGAATGAAATTTTGTTAGAAATTAATAAAAGAATGAAACTTTATCCATGATTTTTTTATATTTACTTATTCATTTAGTATAGATTGTAATGTACTTCCTAAACGTTTAGAATATTAACTTGAAACAAATTTTTATAAAATTATCATTAGTTTTTATTATACATGGGACCTTTTTCATAACTCTTTTGTTTGTGGTTTTGTGGTTGTTGATTTTCTCAGGATAATTAGTTTCTTGGGATCATTGCATTATATCACTCTACATATAATTTAGAAATTACACTTTCACTACATGTATAAATATTCACATCCATACCATTTTCTTCTATTTGGAAACCTAGTATGTGTTGTTCTGAATGATCCTCATACATTCTTTTCTCTCTTATTGAGGTTTTGTTTAATTAACCATTTTATGATGTTTTTATCCATCATATGTTTTTATAAAAAAATACATTACTTAAAAAGTCATATTTAGAATTTTATGAAGTGGATTATTAGGGCGTGGATGATTTAAAACTCCTAGGATTTTATAGAAATTAATTACTTTTAATAGCATATTCATCATGAAACACCGAGGTGAAACGAGCTAAAAAATATACTACTGCTATAACCTAGCCATTAAATCTTAGGGTATGAATAATATTTAAGAAATTAATATATATATATATACATATATAAATTTTCTAATAAATAGAAATTATTGATAAATTATTATTAAATAATAAATAAAAATTTAGTAATGTAGTTTTATTCTTCAAAAATATTTTATCTTTAAAAACAATTTTCATTTATTTTAGTGAAAAATGATATTTTTATATTATGGTACAATAATAAAAAAATAGATAATTATATATTATTTTTTTATTTCTCTACATAAAAATATACATAGGGTTTAAATTTGGGATTTTTTTGGAAAATATTGATTTTTCAATGAATACTGAAAATTTCACTTTTTGTAAAGAAATAATTTATTTTTGATAACTTATATAATTTTATTAAATTTGTAACTTTTTAATATTATTTAAAGTAACATAAGTGTTATTTTTTAATATTTCATCAAATATAATTACATTTTTATCATTATTATTGTGTATTTTATGATATGAATATTCTTTTGTTCCAATATCATATTTTAATTTAATTTAATGTTGGTCTAAAAGCCTATTTTATTATGAAATAAAACACCTCATTATATCTGGGTATATGGATACCCATTACAGAGCTTTTAGGCCCAATGGAAAGTGTTCCATGAACCTGACATGAAGGTCTCGATGCTTGAAATCTTGAATTTTTTCCAGAAATTACATTTTCTTGCATGAAGGCCCCTCATATGAATAGTAACAATTTAGTACCTATTATACTAAAGTAACTACTACAGTTCCACAACCATTTAATTTTGTGATATATTACATGTTTTCACTATAGTGATTCCTCTACCACATTTATGAAACTATTACAGTATTGTAATAGTGTCCTTTTACACTAACATGGGAAAATATTAGATTTTTCGAGAAACTATTTTAATGTTCATAATTTTTCTAAATTATAAATAATTAAAATAACATCAAATGGGTATTTATATAAATTAAATGTATAGATTATAAAAAAATTAATATTATTTTTTATTCATAAAATGTTTGTATTAGTTATAGGGTTGATAAAAAAATTTCTCTTTCTTTAAAAATATACTTCTTAAAAACCCTATTTTTGCCACGTCTATATGTTTCGATAAAAATTAAAATCACACAATTATAGGAAATGAATTGTATAAAGTGGATTTCATATTAATTATCATAATAAATTCTCATATTTTATAAGTTCTAAATAATTTTTGACAATAACGAACAGTGAAAGTAGTGGAATTTATTTTCGACTATTAAGGTAAAACATAGTTTACTAGGGTTAAACATTAATTCATCAGGGTTAAAATGATCTAAAATGTATATTATAGAAATAATTATACCATATAATTACAATTTTTCTATTATGGTAAACTTCATAGATGTTTTTATTTGAAAAATGTGATTACACACTTTTCTTTTCAAAATTACATGTGTGCCCCTCCAATCACTTATAAAAATCCACCCCTACTACTATCAACATCACACCTTCGGAGAAAGTTTTATATTAAATTACCTACACTAATATATTTCTTTCTACTATAAACATGTTATTGAGCCCTTTAATTGATTATAAATCCATCCAATGAAATCTTTTTTTGATTAACAAATGGGGTTGTCCAAAGAAGAGGTATCGTGTTTAACACTAAATTTTTTAACTTTTCATCTTCTAAATCCTCCAAATATTAAAATATTTTTATTAAATAATATAAATAATATATTCCATATAATTATATATTATTTTTTATTAAAATATATTAATTCCCCCACCTCTTACAACAAATGGGATACAAAATTGTTATTCTTTTGTACGTCAGACAACTACCTCAAGAACCAATGTCATTAATTTTCCATATCTACTCTGAAATATTATTAGAATTATTAATTTAATGTTTATAAATAATATTATATTTTAAAAATTATTATTATTATTATTTTATTATATCATATATACCTTCTTAAATTACATTTTGTGGGGGTCACTATAAATTCATTCCTATCTAAGGTGGTGTAATGCCTCGAACCCACACATCAGGATTCAAGACATTAAATGATATGTTTTTTTGATAAAAAAATCACAGAAACAAAAAAACATTATGCAGTAGAGACCCTTTTCAAGTCTAGGATCTGGAAAATTTGACTACATCTTAGAATTTATCATTGTGGAAATAAAATAAAACAATAAACCTACTTCACTTTGGATTTCACTAACTCCAAAAGTGAATATGTCTTCATTTAAACTTCTATGATACATATGAAAACATTTAAAAATGATATTAGAATTTATTTTCCCATTAAAGAGTTTTAAAATCATTGAAATACCTTTTATGAAACCTTCATTCCTAAATACCTTTTATGATATTCTTTGGAAATTTTGTGATAATACCATTAAAATATAATTTTAGAAATACATTTTGATAATAGAATAGAAAATATTTATTTATGAAAAATACTAGAAACATTTTGAAATTAGATTCCCTCAAAATTTTCTATAAAAATAATCAAGTTATATTTCTGAAAACAATATGTAGTCTTTTGGAAAAAAATACTCAGGCCACCTAAAAAATTTATGGTTGTCTTGGGATAACCAAATAAGGGATGGGTTTACTTACCACATCCCTATCATATTTACAATGTATAAGTTCCAAATATTATAAAATCAATTTAATCCAACATATTTATATATACATTCAATAGACTTCTTACTCTAAAAAATGATAAAATAATTACATTTAGTTACAAGTAAACATATACTTTCTTAAGTAAATATGATAAAACTGAATATCATCTCTATAATATATTTATTTAATACATGTAAATATAAGTAAAATATAATTAACATCCACTTTGAAAATAATATACGTTAAATGAATTATTTGTTCACTTTTGTACACAAATAAAAACTCAATAAAAATTATACCAGTACATGCACCAAATGTCACAGTTTATAGATAATGACCACATCATATAATTTTAATGACATTGATGAATGCATAAATTATCAATACACAAAAAATTATTGGTATTATTATTTTATACTATAAATAATAATAAAAATAGTTTCATATATATGATTATTATATTTCTTTTAATAATTATAATCATGTAATGGTGTGGGAGGGTTCTTCATGCGATGGGAATGATTCTTATTGGTGTGGAGCTTCAATCAACCTCCTTACAAATGTTATAGTATATTTTTGAGGCCCTAGGCCAATTTATATATGCTCTAGCCTCATGGTACATCACTCCTCTCCTAGTCATCTCTTAGTCAGATATGTACGAAGGCATTAATGATTTTTTTTGATGTGTGGTGAGAGTGGAAGATGGTGTTCCAACCAAGGTTGATGGCTCTAAAGGTAGGAGTTAATGGTCTAGGATTGTCATGACTCCGTTGATTCCTAAACTACTTTTATCTCTATTATGGATTATTGATTCATCGATCCCCTATATTTTCGGTTTTGGTGGTGGTTATTCAGGAGTCATTGGGGTGTGTAGTGTGAGTAGGAATAGTTCTCCAAGAGACCTGGGCAGTGTAGGTTTCCTCCTCTCATTAAAGTTACTGATGTTTTTTTATCTTTGTGTATGTAGTCTGGTGGATGTTTCTACCCTATGTAGGTATTCATGGTGGTGTTGGTTCATTGATGATGGTGCTGGTTAATTGTTGTAAATGCTAGCGTATTCGGTTTTAGTTACTAGGTTCATGTTGGGCTCGAGGGAGACCAATATTTATCAGGGTTTCACTTTTGAAATTTTCTTTTTTGAAATGTGAAGCTGTATTGGGAAGATTGATTTATGGTGTGCGGAATTTATATTGATTTGGATGTGGATTTTTGTGTTTTATTGGGATGGTCTAGGGTTCTCACAAAACCATAAAATTGATAGTTTTGAAAATAAAAATTATGTATTATTCCAAACCAAATGTTACAAAAAATAAGATTTGATATAAAACTAGACTTTAACACAAAGACAATCTATTAGAAGGAGAAACAAAATTAAGAAGGATAATTTAGGATGATACAAGGAAAATAAAAAAATGATGACAAAATTTTTTCAATTAAATATGGAAATTTAATTGAAACTTGTAAATCATGTCATTTAGGTCAACGATGAAAAGGTTTTTTAATATACAGAAAACATTCCATGACCTAGACACGAAAAATAAAAACAATGCACTTACATTGAGCAGATATGTAAACAAATACAAGAGGAGAAGGATTTTAATTTGAAACATCAACTACAGTTGCACCTCGATCTAAAATTAATAATTGCATTTGAATCTAAAGAAGAAATCAATCCAAAACCCTCGGTTCTTTTGAGATCAAACTCCAACTCATCCGGATCTCCCAAATTGAAGCTCATCACACTCACCAGTAGTCAAAAAAATAAATCAAACATTAATTCCATCTCAATCCCTATAGTTGAACCTCATGCTTAATAAAAACCACCATTTTGAGATCTCATTCTCCAGTGAGACCCTTGAATCCCATCTTCTCGGCACGACCACTCTACCGAGTTGGACACCAAATCATACCTATTCTTTTATTTTTTTTCATTTTTTTTTATTTCTTATATTTTTATATAATATTCTGTAATTCTAATTTTAATAAAAAAAATAATAATTAATGTTTCTTTTTAACAAATTATTTTTATATATAATTTTATAATTTGTTAACACATATAAATTTAATATATATTTGAATTAAAATGATATTTTTATATTCTTTTAATATTTATCCATATAATGTGAAAAACTATCCTAAATAATTATTAATAAATTTTGTATCACAATATTTTCTTGTTAAAATTGATAAACCTTTTTTCTATTTAATAAAATATTTTTTCATAAATTATATTTACTAAAATTAATTTAATGTAAAAATTTCAAGATAATATTTACAAATTCTAAATAATAATACTCATTAACCATTATTAGAATAATTTCCTATTTCACTATATTTTTAATTCAAGATTTCATATAATGAATTTATAATAAATATTTATCTTTATTATAATATTTTAATTTCATTAATTAAAGGACATTGTTTTAATATTTATTTTCTAAAGAAAAGAATATAAAAATAATATTAATTTCTATTTATTATAAATTAATTAATTTAAATAACATATTTATATTAAAAAAACTGGACATGGATGTTTTTAGTTGTTATATTATCCTCTCCCCCTTAAAATAATTGCACCCACACAATTCATTTGTCAGATATTATAAAATTCTGAATTTTCATCTTCATATTTAACAAAAACTATAATTTATAAGGGAAATTAATTATTGAAAAAAATATTATTGTGTAAATTTTTTTTCCTAAAAACACAATGTCATCTCTCTAATTCTTTATAGATTATGCCTCTAATACAAATTATAATGCATCAAACCCACACTTCTGGATTGAACACTTAAAATAATGTGTTTTTTTATAAAAGATAATTGAATCACTACACAACACTTCATAATGTAGAAGAACATTTTTAGACTAGGGTATAGTGTAATGTCTTGGATTTTCCATATATTGTTTTTAAATAATATATGGAATTATTAAGTAACCAGGCTTTGGGATGGTGTGAAATTCCAAGGCCTGGAGTTCCCAGAATAAATGTTTGAAATAAATTAAAATTTATATAGCATACGTGAGAGGTTTTCCTAAAAAATGGTAAAAAATTTAAAAGGTTGCGCAAATTTGAAATCTGAGGGCGTAATTGTGTTCAGAGCAATAACTTTACCTTATGCAGGACCTAACATCAACCGGCGTGATTCAACCGCCAAAGTTAGTATTTGGACGTTTTAAAGGAAATAAAGAAATATTAATAATTTATTTTATTTTAAATTTTTCAATAATTCATCGATTCTTATTTTATTTTAATTAAATGGATCCCAAGGTTAGGTTCATAACCCTGAAAACACTCTATATTCCTCTATACCGATGTAGTGGAGCCACCATGGAGTGTTATTGATGAACACTGATGAACGGTGACATGTAAATCATTGCACAGCTAGATCGAATCCTGACTGATGGCCAATATCTGTCTTCATCGACAACCATGGTTGGGGTTTTGATACTTTGATTCCTTTCCCTATTATTCGACTAAAATGAAGAACGTGGATCAACCGAGGAATTGGTTGATCTGTAGATAATGTGATCTTGCTGGTGGGTATTAATTTCCCTTTATTTTGGGGTACTAATTCGGGGACTGTGTTTATGATAATTGTTGGATTATCATTTGATTCGCTATTAAACCTAATAATAGGAGCGAATGAATTCCATTAGAATGATGGCAGTGGTGTATTCCTCTTTTCTTATTGGATTTCATCCTCCACCCCACGTTCTTCGCGTTCTTCGTGTTCTTTGCAGGGTGACGAATAATGGATCATTGCGAACCCATTTCATGAAACAACAAATCCAAATTAGATATTGAACATCGTGAAGACCTAGAAGAGGTGTGATAGTGATGGTAGACAACCAATTGACTCAGATCGAGGAGGACCATTCATCGATTTCTTTTCACACGGGAGGATTGAGACATTTCTTCAAGGACTATCAGAGGCCTGAAAACAATGGTGAGGGCTTCGGGATGTTGGTGAGACCACAATCATGGATTTTCACATCGATCAGATTTCCAGATTGATGAACAGGCGATTCCCCAGGGTGTGGAATGAAGAACACGACATTTTTTGGAAAAACATAAAGAACACAACATTTTATAGAATAAACACGCAATTTGGGGTCAGCATGGAAGCAGACAGGTCTGGCGCATGGTACATTGGGTAAGAAACGACATGCCCCCTAAAGACATGGTGTGTAGCCCCCCACCCAACGGCATCAGGAGTTACCGGGTGACTAGAAGTTTTGACATGACATGTGACCCCTTTCACACGGCATGTAGGTATTTACACTAGACTTGGTCTATATCTCAGACGATACATAGAAACAGGGTAGATTACACACCATTTACTCCACCACACAACCAGGCAAGGCCAGTTACATTGGTTACCTAGTGTAACTGTTACCCAAGTTGGAATACACGGGTTGAGGCTGCGTATAGGAACATGGCCAGAATGCACAGAGCAGACCCTCAATTCCTTAGCATGGTGTGTGATCCTTCTTACATGTTGTGTATATGAGTTTTCACACAACATTTTTTCCAAACATGGGCCATTGTACACGGGTAATTCCCGGAGTCAAGGGACATGGCATGTGACCACTCTTACATGCCTTGTACTCCCTTCTACATGGATTGATGCTCATTTCCACCATTCCATGGACTATTTTTTGGGTTAGTTCCCCTTGCTCGTTCCCTAGAAGGTCAAGTATCATTTCCTTCCATTGGATTTTGATCCCTCCAGTGGTAATTTCTGAGATAGAGTTAGTTATCCCTCCGATAGGCCCGTAGAGAGATCCTATATCAATTCATGACCTAGGTAGTGTCTAGTATCGCCATGAATAATCCTAGAAGATTCCAATCCTCTACATAGCAGGTTAATCTGGACGAGTCGTGGTATTCTCCAAGGACTTGGTAGTGATCCTCATTTATGTATCGTGATCTTTTTCAAATCCGGAGTGTGTTCTCCTGGAATGAGTGTATCTGCTCTCTCTTCAAATCTATCAGTGAATCTACCTCTCTCATGTATTTTCTAGACAAACACCACTTCTCGGATGGACATCATCAGAGCTGTCAGACTACCAGAGTGAGTTCTCCCGAACGTGTGCTTTTTGAAATCATCAAACTGAATCCCTAACATGTGTATATGGCCAGTGTGACTTGTCTCTAGACTACAGGTCTGGGTTTTGAGTGTATCTGGATCTATTTCAACTATTATATGTTCATTAGACATATACTATGTAGAGCAGAATGTACCTTTACATTGTGTATTTCTTTGTGGTTTTTGGGGTAATCTACATATTATTATTATTCTCACCCCTACTCGAGATTTTCCTACACATGTCGTGTCTTGTACAGAAGAGTGACCTTTCGATAGAGTCTAGGGAGGACCATGAACAGAAAATGAATTATGAGTTCTATACCAGCTGAGGTGTTCCTAAAACTTCAAGTAGTTGTCTCAGTACGTCTTTTTTCTTAAAGGTTATACATTTTTATTTTCAGACTCTTGTTTTGGTGGGTTTGTATTATATCCTAGTTCGATTTCCCACATTACTTTCCATTGTCTTCTGTTGGTTGGGTTTAGTTGTATGCATGCATTTTTTCCATATTGTATTTTACTTTTTTATAATTTGTTGGCTTGGAGATGTCTGCATGTGTACAACTACTTAGGTAATGCCTCCCATGTTAGTTATATGCATACTCGGTGCAAGTCACGAGCCTCTAGCCTATTAGAGGGGGGATTTGAGAGTCATAGTGTGAGCCCCAATGGAACGGTTCATGACAAAGTTGTATCAGAGGTTTTCAGTTCTAACATTAGACAAATATTCTATGAGATTGGTTTGGGGAAACAATGTTAAGTGTTTCAAGAATAGCTTTCTAGCCAGAAACTCTATTGTTGGTGCGAGTGGCTGATTTATCCATACACAAGGACACTAATAACCTCATTTTCATCTCGGTACCTAAAAATAATAGTTTTAGGGAAATAAAAGAATAGTACATGAATCATAATGAAATGGGTTGTATTTTCCATGTCCTTTAATGTTAGCTATCCAGATATAGTTTCCAACCATGGTACATATTTTTTCCTTAAAGGATGCCTAGGCGATGCATACCTGCTAGGATTTGGTAGCCTGATCATGAGGATGACCCCCCAGTGATGAGGCTTCAATACAAGGAAAAGTTACCGAGGAGTTTCCTCTATGAGGTGAACCTACTATACCAGCACTATTGAGGCAGTACATGGTACCTGAAGTACCGACAGAAGAGTGGCACATGATGAGAACCCATCATGAGTGTCAGAGATAGAGACCACTCGGGTTTTGAGGCAAGCCCAACCATCAGGTGGCCAAGGACTGGCTTGTGCCAATGAAAATAGTTCTCCATCTAGTGAGAAGACTAGAATACTAGATGGTGATCATCGGAGCAATAATCTTTCAGGGTTTAGTGGGAAGATGGTGGAGTTTGACCACACAGACTCACGATGAGGAGACTCTTTCATTGATGGAGTTCGAACGACTCTTTACGGAGGAGTTATCTCCAGTTATGATGAGAGAAGTGAGTATCCAAGAGATTCTACATATCTAGTAGGGTTGTTTGATAGTGGTTGACTATTAATCTAATTTCAACAACATCTCCAGCTAATCAATGGATACGTACTGGGATCAGTACATCTGATCTCAGACCTTCAAGGGAGGTCAACGGTAGGACATACGAGCTAGTGGCATGCCTCTATGCATTTCTACTTATTCCAGAGTACTCGAGAGAGGCTTGGTGATTGATAGATTCTTGGTGAAATAGAGATAGTAGGTGGAAGTTAGCAGTATGCAGATGGGTGCGTAGACCTCAGTAGCAGGGAGCCGACATCAAGCACAGGGTTCAGGACATGAGAGATGTCATGGGAGGATCCAGAACATGGGATGGATAGCCCATGGATCTCAGGATGGATTCGGTCTTCCAAGGGAGAGGTGATGCTACTCGTGCGATGGTAGAGGACATCTCGCTAGAGACTGTCCAACCTGTCGAGCTGCTAAGAAGGAGGCAGTGAAGGGACTACTGAGGCCGAAGAAGAGAGTGGGGGAGAAAGACTTTCCAGGTAGTGAATGTGGAAAAGGATAAGGGAGAGATTTAGGTGGTGGAAGATATGTGGATTTACTCCCACCACCACCCCCCATAGGTCTACATTAGGCTCATGGATCTAGGGGCAGGTGCAGATACAACTGAATGCGGTCGAGGCATAGGACCCATGGACTCTAGGTATGATCTGAGGTATGATCTGTGTCTTTTCTACCTTAGCTACCCTATATATAGACCTAGGTTCTAATCATTCCTTCTTCATCACATGTCTTGTGTGGAACCTTGAGATTTTAGTGGAGTAGTTGAATTGACCCTTACACTTAGAGACACCTACAGGAGAAGACTCAATGATTACATATCATTGTACACAGTGTGATCATTCCCATAAAGGTGAGAGTTTCAGCTATAACCTCATGGTGGTAGCATCGAGGCCTTACGTAGTCATTCTCGGTATGGATTGGATATCTTTGATCCATGTCCAGATTGATTGCTTTAGGTTAAGAGTGTGGTGTGCCCACTATGATAGGACAAGGTTTTTCTTTTTTTGGTGAAAAGGTGACCCATGCAGCACAGAATGGGATCATGAAAAGGAGGGTGCATATGATCACTCATGAGTTGTTTATCCTTACCCTTAGTGTAGCATATGTTGTGAGCTTTTTCTTCCCAGAATTAGTGGTGAAGTACAAGGACGTCTTCCCAGAGGATATTCTAGGATTTACTCCCCACTGAGAGATTGACTTCTACATCAACTTACATCCAGAGATGGCACTGATATCCTCACCAGCATATCGGATTCCACCCACAGAGCTTCACAAGATGATGGTGTTGTTGGTGGATTTGTAGAGTAAGGGCTTCTTAAGACCTAGTGTTCACCTTGGGAAGCCCCATTTTTGTTTTCCAAGAAGTCATATGGGTGTTTTGGGTTATGTGCGGATTATCGGCACCAGAACCAGGTGTCAGTGAAGAACAAGTATCCATTTTTGAGGATCGACGACCTCATCAATCAGTTGAGAGGGTCACATTGGAACTTAAAGGCTGACCTCAGGTTGGTTTATCACCATCTTTGATTATGAAATAATGACATACTAAAGATGGATTTCAGAGGCCGCTATGGTCACTATGAGTACTTGGTGATGCATTTTGGCGTGACTAACTCCCCCGTAGTGTTCATGGGATTTATGAACCGGATCATCCAGAGAAACGTGTACCGGTTCGTAGTGGTCTTCATCGATGAAATCCTTGTGTACTCGGCGTTAGGGAGGAGCACGTGAGACACCTGTTGATGGTTCTAGACATACACTGAGAGCACAATCTTAATGGGAATCTCTCGGAGTTCCAGTTCTAGATACATGAGGTTCACTTTTGGGGACATGTTATCATAGCATATTGAGTAGCAGTGGACCTAGCCAATGTCGAGGCTGTGAAATCATGGGATCCACCTCAGAGTGTGATATAGGTTCCTAGATTCCTTTTATTAGCCAGATTCTACAGGATATTTATCCCTTATTTATCCCAGATATCGGCATCGATGATAGTTGTGACCCAAAAGGGGAATCCTTTCATCTAGATAGAGAACTACCATCAGGCATTCCGGTAGTTGAGGTAGAGTTTGACGAGCGCACCAATCTGGATAATTCCAAAGGAGGGTGCTAGGTATGTATATTTCTATGATTCATTAGGAACCGGGATTGGTTGTCAGCAGATAGAGAAACATTCAATGATTTCATGTGGTTCACTTTAGCTAAGGCCACATGAGAAGAATTTTTTGACCCATGATCTTGTGTTTTTATAGGTAGTATTTGCATTAAAGATTTGGTAACACTACCTAATGAGAGAATAGTTTATTGACTATTCCTCCCATAAGATCCTCAAGTACTTATTCTCGCAAAAGGATTCTAATGTGAGACAGAGGATATATATAAAGTACCTCCAGGATTATAAAAATGAGAACATCTATAATCTTAATAAAGGGGAATGTTGTGGCAGATACTCTCAGTAGGAGATCGACTTCATAGCTACTGAGTGAGGTGATAGAGCAGTTAGTCTCACTACATTTTCCCTTCATGGATGGAGATGATGCAGCTTATCTCTATTTGATGGTTGTAACTCATCTTCTATTACAGTGATTCAAGGAGGCATGGTTAGGGGATTTATACTATGAGACATTATGTGATCTATAATAAACATGACTTGCCCCTGATGGATATTCGCAAGGTTGGAGCATGTTTTTATTTTTAGATGATGAACAGTTTTTCCAGTGGCATTGTGGGAGGATGTTCTGAGAGATTTTCATATATCCCCCTTGGAGGTACATCCTAGAGTAGAGAAAATGTACCAGGAACTCTGGTGTCAGTTCTGGAGGACAATAATGAAGAAGGTAGTAGCACAGTTTGTTTCTTGATGCCTTGTGTGCAAGCAAGTGAAGGCTGAGAACCAATTTGCAGCAGGGTAATTTAACACCTATAAGTGCCAAAGTGGATGTGGGATTGAATATCAATGGACTTTGTGATGGTATTGCCATGGATGTACATGGGACATGATTCCATCAGGGTGATCATTGAATGACTCACCAAGTCGGTCCACTTCCTAGATAACAGGAAGAAGAGTTTTATAGAGATTTTGGGATGACTCTAAATTTCGGAGATAGTTAAGCTTCATAGTGTCCCTTCGATGATAGTCTTAGATTGCGATGCTCGTTTCACATACTAGTTTTGGAATGGATTGTCGGGGTAATTTGGGACCCAACTACATTTGAGCATGGCATTCATTCCCCGGACCAATGGTCAGATGGAGAGGACCATTCATGTTTTGAATGATATGTTATGGGAATGTATCTTATACTTTGATCAAAGTTGGAAGGACCACCTACCATAGATGGAGTTTTCATACAAAAATAGCTATCACTCAACCATTGGAATGGAACTGTGCGAGGCCTTATACGGGAAACCATTCTAGTCACCGCTCTGCTGGACTGACCTTGGAGAGTCAACACTCATGGGTCCAGAGTTGGTGTGAGCTACCACCAAAAATATGAAGAACATCTAGGAGTAGATGAAGAATGCACATAGCCAGTAGAATTCTTATGCTGATAGGCAGTAGATACCTTTAGAGTTTGAGGAGGGAGACCATGTATTCCTTCGAGTCTCACCACATTGAGTTTTGGGGAGATTTTTCCAAGGTGGAATGTTGTCTCTGAGGTTTATAAGTCCTTTTTAAATTGTTCACAGATTTTGAGAAGTGGCATTTTTCCTATCTCTGTCACCGCAGATGCACCAGGTACATGATTTCTTTCACGTGTTGCAGTTAAGGTGGTTCATGCATGAGTTGTCACACGTCATCGACTGGGGAAATCTAGATATCGAGGATGTAGGGACCTTCATAGAGTACTTGAGTGTGATCCTGGATCCGCATGAGAGGTTCCTTTATGGGTGAGTGATTCCATTGGTGTGTGTTTGGTGCTAGAATAGGAATCTTCATGAGAGAACCTGTGAGAAGGAGGCTAAGATTCATGCAAATTACCCACATCTATTTGGGTAGCATATTTTTTTGGATTTTCTGGGACATAAATTCCTATGTTCTGGAGAATGTAATGTCTCTGACAATCAATATATTGTTTTAAATATTATATGGAATTATTACGAGACCATGAATTGCGATGACGTGTGATTCTATGGCTCAGAGTTCCTATAATAAATGTTTGAAACAAATTAAACTTTTAAACTGTGCACGGGAGCTGTTTTCCAGAAAAAGGGGGATAGAATTTTAATGGGTGCCCAAATTAGAAATCTGAGGGTGTTGTTACATTCAGAGCAGTGACATTATGTTAAGTGGGGCCCAACATTGACCAGCATGAGTCGATATCAAATGTTAGTTTATGGACGGTTTAAAGGAAATAAAATTAATTAACAATTTATTTTATTTTAAATGTTTCCATAATAAAGCAATACTTATTTTCTTTTAAATATTTATAAGCCCAGGATTAGGTTTATAACCCTAAAAACACTCTCTAAAATCCATTGGATCCTCAGAGGGGAGCCACCTTAGAGAGTTCCTAATGAACGCCGATGAACGATGCCAAATGGATCGTTGTGAAAAGAGATTGAATCTCGACTGACGGCTGATCTCCCTCTTTGTCGACATCTAAGGTAGGGGTTTTTGATTTATTTATTTATTTCCCTACTCTTCATTTAAATGAAGATCGAGGATCAACCAACAAACTGGTAGATCTATGGATCGTCCGTTCTTGTGGGAGGGTGTTAATTTTCATTTCTTTTGGGGTTTTGATTTGGGTATTGTGTTTATGATAATTGTTAGATTATTGTTTGATTAACCATTAAACATAATAACAGGAGCGAATGGACACCACAATGAATGATGGCAGAGGTGTGTTCCTATTTTTCTTTTTGAATTTCTTCCTCCTCCACCCCGTTTTCTTCATGTTCTTCATGGGGAGATAAAAAATGGATATTTGTGAACCCTTTTCATGACACAATGATCCTAAATAAAAGATCAAACATCGTGATGACCTAGTGGAGGTGCGAAACCAATGGACAATGATGAATCGTCTCAGATCGAGGAGGAATGCTCATTGAGTGTTCATTGCACGGGGGGATCGATAAGTGTTTTTGGGCTGATTAGAGTCCCGAAAAAAAATGAGAAGGCCTCAATATGTTGGGGAGACCACAATCGTGGTGTTTCACATCAATCGAATGGCTGTATCGACGAACAGATGATTCTCCAATGTTTGGAATGAAGAGTGCGACGTTCTGAAAAAACTTGAAGAACACAGTGTGTTCTTCACTGAACACGTTGTGTGGGTTCAACAAGGGAGTGTCCAGTTCATGCGCACTATATACGGTGATGGGAACATGGTGCTACCAGAAGACACAACATGTGGGGCCCCACCCACTTGTAGCAGGAGTTACCAGACGATAGGAAGCGTAGATATATTGTGTAACCCCTGTCAAATGGCGTGTGGGTATTTACGCTAGAATCTATGTATATCTCGGATGATACATGGACACGGGGTGTACTAAACACCATGTACTCCCCCACATGTCCATAGGAGGATAGTTACATGGGTTACCCCATGTACTGGTTACACATGCTGGCATGCACAGTTTGAGGTTGTCTATGGGCACATGGCAAGCTTACATGGAGCTTACCCCAGATACCTTAACACAACTTGTGATCTTTCCTACATTACTGTCTATATGCGTTTTAACATGGAATGTTCTCCAGACACTGTACATTGTACACAGGTAGTAACCTGTGTCAAGGGACACAACATGTGACCACTCTTACACGCTTCGTACTCACTTCTACAAGGCTTGTTGCTCTTGTCCACCGTTCCTTGGACATGTTTTTATTGGGATAGTTCACCTTACCCATTCCACTAAATATTATGTATCTTTTCCTTCCACATGATTATGATCCCTTCAGTAGGACTTTCTATGATAGAGTATGACATCCTTTTAAGAGTCCCAGAGAAATAGCCTCTATCAATTTGTGACCCTAGGTAGAGTCATGTATTAACATGAATAATCCTACAGGACGTCGATCCTCTACATTGAAGGTGAATCTAAATGAGTCGTGGTATCTTCCAAGGACCTGGCAGTGATCCTCATTTATTTATTGTGTTATTTTCCCACTTAGGAGTGTGTTCTTATGAAATGAGTGTATATTTCCTCACTTTAGATCTAGCAGTGCATCTATCACCCTCATGGATTTTTTTTGATGAATAGCACTTCACGGATAGATGTCATCAGAGCTATCAGACTCATGGAGTGAGTTCCCCTGGATGAGTTCATTTTGAAATCTTCGAACTGAATCCCAAACGTGGGTATGCAGTCATTGTGACTTGTCTCTACACTATGATTATAGGTTTCAACTATATTTGGATGTGTTTCTCAACTTATATGTTCGGAAGACATATATTGTATAGATATGATTGTACCTTTACATGGTGTATTTATTTTTGGTTTTTGGGGTCCTATAATGGGTATTGTTATACTCACCCCTGAATAGGTTTTGTCTGCATGTTTCATGTCCGTTGTAGACAAATAGCCTTTTGTCGAAGTCCAGGGAAGATCAGAACCGGTCCGAGCGTTCTGAGTTCCTTAAAGGCCGAGGATTTCTTATAGCTACAAGTAGTCATCCCAGTACCTTATTGTGCTTATAGGTTGGGATTTTTCATTTGGAGACACTTGTTTTTTTTGGTCTTATATTCTGGCCTAATTTACATTCCACACTATACTTTCCATTTTTCACTTTTGGTTGGGTATAGTTGTATTCATGCATTTTGTTCCTTAGTGGTTTTTAATTTTCAGCATTTGTGGGTTTGGAGATGTGTGCCTGTGTACATGTACTTATGAAATGCCTCTCATGTTACTAATATGCCTACTCAGTTCTAGTCAGCAGCCCCTGGCCTATTTGAGGCGGGTATGGGGAGTTGCGGCGAAGGCTCTTTTAGGATGGGTCGTGACATATAGAAAATTAGACTACATATTATAATTTATCCAAGTTTTAAAAAAAGAAAACAATATACCTACTTCACATTCACACACGCTACTCCAAAAGCGCAGATGTCTGAATTTGAACATCTATGATACTTGTGGAAAACATTTAAGACATTTGATGAGCATTTAATTTTCCAATAATGGGTTTATAAGGCATTGAAACACCCTTTATGAAATCTTCCATTTATTTTTTTTTGAGAAATTATTTTGAAATTATATTGTTAATACAATAAAAATATATTTAGAAATACCTTTCAATGATATAATTTAAATTATTTACATATTTTACATACATCAATCATTTTTTAAATAAAAATGATCAAAAAGTTCATTAAAACAAATTATGTTATATTTACAAAAATAATATAGAAGTATTTAAAAAACACTAAAACCACCAAAAACATTGAAGGTTGTATTGGGCCTACCCATATGATGTATGAGTTAACTTCCCAATTCCCCATCATATTTATAAATTTCAAGTACTACATTTTATAAAATCATATTATTCTCGATTATGTATATATACTTTAATTGGAGTTTTTACCCTCAAAACATGAAATCATAATTACATTTAATCATATATATATATATATGTGTATATTTTTTGTAAAAAAATTAACAACTAAATCTCACCTACATTAAGAATTTATTTAATTTGTAGAGTGTTAATTGAAATATAATTAACATCCACATTGAAAATAATTTCATATGAAGTCATTAGTAGTTCAAATATGTAACAAATACAAAACACATTTAAAATTAAAATTGTACATGCATGAAATACCAAAAAATACATGTAGTGACCATATCATATATTTTAAATAACATTCATTACTGAATAAATATTTTTTAAACACAAAATGATATTTTTTATTATTTTAAACTATAACATATAAAAATTAATAATATCATTGATTATATAATATTATTATTATTTTGAAACATTATAATCTCATAAATTTTAAAATAATGTTATATTAAATATTTCAAAAAATGGTTTTTTCTAAAATGAAGTAAATATATATATATATGAAATCACTTTTAAAATTAGTATAAAATAAGATATTTTTAAAAAATAAAGTATCTTATGAATATAAGAGAAATGATGTTATTGAAAATAAGTGATTTCCATTATTTTAATTCTGATAAAATGAATCCTAAATTAAAAGCCTTAAAAAATAAAATTTTAGATAAAAAATGTTTGAAAAATATATATTTTTACCTTACCACTATAATCCCACACAAAACAACTACCTATTAATGTTCTCATCCACACTCAATTGATTTTCTTCTTATTTTGGAAACTCAGAATTCTCCCCACAAAGTGCCTCAATAGACTAGAAATGAGGGAAAATGAAAACAAGGATTCACTCAATAGATCCTCTACCTCACTTAGCCATTTTGGTGGCCCCTTCTGACAAAAATAGAGCCCTCCAATATTATAGAATGATGTTTCCTATTTAATGTCATAAGAGTTTAATATAGATGAGGTTAAAATTTATTAATTTTCTATCCAAAATGATATGTTAATATATATACAAAAATGGGAGGCGATGCTCAATTGATCAACAACCATCATTATTTTCAGAAAACAATAACCAATGAAAGAAGTATATTAATCGATTCCAGTGTACATCGTAGTTGAAAATATTTGGTAAAAGTATGAATTATCAATGAATAAATGACATATTAGAAGAAAAACTATATCATAACATTATTGGAAAGTTTTTCTGTTAGACTTCATAATTTAATAATTAATTAATCAAGCTAACTCTAAAGTAGATTTCTAGAAAAATCATATTCAACTTAAAAACTACATTTAAAAAAAATTCAATCATGTGTATGGAGAATAAAACAATAAAGAAGAATTTATGATGATCCAATGCCAAAAAAAATTAGACAACATGATTTCAATAAAAAAAGTACATTGAATATAAAATTTTAATCTAGGGAATTTATATTAGTGATGAACATGAGTTTTATTATACAAATATCAATGCATATTTTGGAAAACAAAAATAAAAAAATGCACCTGTCATGAGAAGATTAGAAAACTGAAACAAGAGGTGGGTGATTTCTGTTTGGAACATCAAATGTAGTCGCACCTGGAGCTCGATATCTCTTTTGAATTCAAATTCAAAGTTGAATTACATTTGAACCCTCAATTCATATTAGGTCAGAGGGGCACCATATAGCTGGTTGTGGTAGTGGGAAAAACAGATTTGTGACAGATGTCACAACAAGAAGATTTCATTCATTAATATCATGATTGATGATTACTCCACATAATTGGTCTCAAGCATGTAGTCGTATGGGTCTGAAGTAGTTCATAGTGAGCGGACTTCCTAGTGAGTGCCGATGTTATACTTGAGATGGTAGAAATCACATGGCACAAGACTACCCAACCAAATGTGGTGATAATACTAGGAAGGAAGTAGATGGACCACCATGGAAGTGACATTACTATAATATAGGTTGTACCAAAGGAGGTCATACTATCATAGGAGTATTAGAAGCTCGAGGTGGTGGATGATGTGATGAGGTCTTTCCACCACCACAAGGTGACACACATTAATCTCGGGAATCTGACCACTAGGACCACAGAAAAAACAATGATTAGATGTCTACAATATTGTAGATTAAGAGAGGATAACAGGTACACCCTTTTTGTTTTATAAATTTTGTAGTATAACTTGTTATAAACTGTGTGAAGTAATCTTCTCTCCATGCTTTTTGATTGAGGTATTACCCGGGTGATGAGGGTCATCAGTGCATCCTTTTGTCTATGTTTTTCATTGTATCCTTGAAAGCATGAATAAGATGGGTCCTCCCCCCATAGTGATGATTTTTTGTGATGAGAGAAAAACTTGAAGGGTGAGTTAGTTCCTCCAAAATTGGATTTCAGTGAGGTGTGATAGAAGAGTCCCTCAGACTCATGTGTTCAAAGTAAGGTTGTGTGATGGATTGTCTTAGCAGATCCTAGAATTTTTGGGGGGATTTTTTACTAATTGGCCCCATTTTTCTTGAAACTCCACTATTCGGTGAAGCAGAGTGCTTGGTTTTGAGATTAATATCCTTTCATGGGGGGGGGACGCAGGGTATTCCATGTGATTCCCATGTATTTCCTCTTACCATTGGATGAGTATAATCACCTTCCATGTTTGTTGGTACCTTACATGATCAATGTCAAGTCTTGATTATACATTTATCAATTACAGGTTAAGGTGATGGAGACCCCTTGAATAGAATTTCCGGACTCACTGTCTAGTGTCGGAAGTAGTAGTCATCACCTTGAGAATGTGAAGATGATATCTTCTCAGAGATCACTATGTGGATTGTTCATAACACTAGTGTTTCGGGTACGTATTCACATAGAGAGGCTTGAACCTGAGGTGGTGACATGGGTTTAACTTTATGTAGGACTACAACTTCAAAATAGTTTATACTCTTGAAAAAAGGGAAATGTTTTAGTAGAATCATGTAGTAGGAAGTCCCACACTGACATAGTTTGGGGTGTTTTAGAGTAGTTAGATTCCATTTCATTGAACCATATGAAGAAGGTGGGAACAGATTTCAATAGTCGACGGTGATGACTCCATCACTTCTCGAGTGTGTAAGCGAGTCTCGGTTGTGACGCATCGACTCTGAAATATTTTGTGACCAGTTTTCCTTGGATGTTTCACTAGATGGATATTCTGTAGGATAGAATCATGGTATCCTATTCCAGGGGAAATAGTGTTTCTAGTCGTGAAGTAGGAGGTAGAGGTTCAGATGTGGAGGAAAACCATTCCCCTATGCTTCATTGAGTCATTTAAGACCCTGAAAATAGATAGAGAGGTTACCAACCCTCTTACACCAACCCATTAATAAGAGGGGGCACACGATGTCTCCCACGTATTCTAGGGGATGCATGAATGTTCCTATGCACATCACCGATAGAGGGAAGCATGGTGGTGCAGTTGTGGATGGAAATTTGGTCAAAGTGGGACATGGTAGGTGTCATGATCTGGGCGGTGAGGCTTCCAGTACTGTAGCGTGGATGGAGGTGAGGGGACCAGTGAATACAGGTGTTGGGCTGCTTGACAGAGTGAGGTTGGTAGGGTACTGATTCCATTGATTGGTAGAGGCACATGCACCGAGGAGGAGTACAGTTCTGAGGTAGGGACCATGACCCACTAATCACGGTTCATCCTTTGATGTGGGAGTGTTGAGCCACTCGGTTGATGGCATGCAGTGCCAGCGAAGAGGAGGGCCATGTTGGGCTAGTGGATGGTAGTCCAGACAGGTGGAAGAGGGACATGACACACATATTGGTTCCTAGGCCATGATGAACCTTTCCAGGGCATCTGGGATGGGTGTCCCACGTGGAGCAGTCCGACCAAACTTGGTTAGGACTGTTCTTTTCAGGCCATAAGGATTTAGAATGCCATATCTCCTAAACGGCGCATCTTATTGACGCCCCGTTTAGGATGACATGATCTTTGAGTCAAGAAGGATCATTTGAGATGGGTTTGGAAATTTTATATTTCATTGTTGAAGGATGGTAGCACAAAATTCTCTCTTTATTAATAATAATGTAATTATTATTATTCACGTTTCCTTTTTTAGACGTAGCACCTACATCTGATGTCCGATTGACATGCCATGAGAGATTCTATGAATATATAGTTTAGGTAGAATTTCTAAGGCAACTTTTGGTCTTTTAAACCAATGTCAGGGTGTGATTCCCATGAGGGTTGTTTCACACATCTTTCTGTGAAATGAAGCTTCTTCAATGGTTATCCATTCTGGATGAATGAGTTGTTTGTTCCATGTGTTTTTTCATGAGAATATCAATGGAGTGATCCATATAACTATTTCGGGATAAATGTGTGGGCCCCATATGAAATATTTCCAACACAATGCAGCAACATGTGAATTTTCCATAGGATGTCCATTTGGAGTAAATTAATAGTTTATCTTGTATATTTTTCTACATGGAACGCAATACCTTGAGGCCATAGTGCTTTTTGCATGATCAAGAATGAGGATTCTTTCATGCAGCAGAGGGTCGCTTCGTCTTCTATCACTGTCCCCAAAGGGAGGGGGGTACACTTCGTTTTATAGTTTAAGTCATGGGTTGTTGCGCGCAAGGGGCACTACATGAAAATACCCTCTTAACGTCGCATTGGGCGCGCAAATGTTTCTGCGCCAGAGGAATTTGGCATGCCTGCCAGAATTTTGAGTGCTGGCCCCATTGGCAGTTTCTGGGGGGTCACTGTGGAAGCCTTCCTTGGACGTCGCATGGGGCGTACAAGGGACCCTTTGACAACACATTGGGGGTGAAAGATATTTCATGCCACCGGGTGCATTCACGCTCAAGCCTTGACTGATTCTCAGGCGCACCAGTGTGAAAGGGCTTCCTTGACATCGCATTGGGCACACAAGCTTTTGCATTCCAGTTGGAGTGTTGTCTGTAACCCTATTTCCTTGCACGCCATTTCCATTGGCAGTTTCAAAGGGGTTTTTGTGGAAGCCTTCCCATTATGTCGCATTGGGCTTGCAAGATTTTGCACACCGGAGGGACTTCTACGTGCACACCTTGCATCTTCCGCGCACACACCTCCTGGGTCACAGAATCTTCTCCGTCTCTTCCAAATAAATTTTTTCTTTTTATCATCCCAATTATAGCCCTATCAAAAATTCGGCATCAACAATATGGATCATCCCAACTAGTAATGTCTCACCTGTTTCAAACCAAAAAAGTGGAGAATGATAGGTACACCAACACAATTCTTCAAAATGACCCATATGTATCAAGGCCCGATAACTGTTGTTATATGAGAACTCCACTAAATATATGTGCTCTTCCCATGATCCAAAGAGGTATATTAAACAAGAAAATAGTATGTCTTCAGATAATTGAATTATACTTTTAAATTTTCCATCCATCTAGAGATGATGTACTATAATAATATTCAACTGTTCTCCAAGTGATTTCAATAAGGCTTTCCAAACATAAGAGTATAACCTTGGATCTCTATCTAAAAATATCAAAACAGGTATTCCATGCCTCTTTAAAACATACCAAATATATATTTTTGACAATTACGCCAAAATATGGGATTCCCATGTAGAGATGAAATGGGATAACATTTTGAGATGATACACTATCACCCATATTGAATCATGTTTCCAAACTATTCATGGGAGACCTGTTAAAAATCTGTAGTTATCTGATCCCATTTCTAAATAAGATTGGATGAAGACCGAAAGATAATTATTGGTTTATGATGTTCTACTTTAACGTTCTGATAGTTTAAGAATCTCAAAACAAACTCAACCACCTTAATTTTATTTCTGACACACAAAAACTATGTTTTCATACCTTATACATATTTTGTATCCCAGGATGAATATACCATTTTGAATGGTGGTTGGTGTAAAGAAGTTGTTCCTAAGAATCCATAGGTATTACCAATTTCTTTTGAAACCACAACATCGAACTCTAGTTCAACTTCTAGCCCTAAATCATCTCCCCATGATTGTGTTTTGACATCATCACAATAAATTCACAATTGTAGATTTTTTCCACTTTAATCGTCTCCACAAAATCTAGATCAAATGATATTGGAATGAAAAACTGTTGGCGCCAAAATAATATGGCACGAAAGGAAGGAACAAAAAAGAAGGCTGGCACGCTGCCTCGCGAAGCACCGCCGCGAAGCACCGCCGCGAAGCACTGCCGCGAAGCACCGCCGCAAAGGACCGACACGAAGAATCCCGATCCTGGCGGCCTCGCGAAGCTCCAGAGGCGGTAATCCTCCACGAACGCATTTGAAGTTCGGGAGCCGCCGCGAAGCACCAGAGGCGGTAATGCTCCGTGAACGCATTTGACGTTCGAGAGCTGCCGCGAAGCTCCAAAGGCGGTACCCTCTGTGGACGACGTTGACGTTCGCGAGCGCGCCGCGAAGCATCGGAGGCGGCGCGCGAGTTCTGCTTCGCGGTGCCCCCTGCCTATAAATACTAGACTCCCCCTGAGTCCCCAAGGGCGGACAATCTGACCTCTCGGCTTCTCCTCTCCTGAATCACGAAGCACACTTTTCTCTGGAAATCATGAGCTCCGCGAGGTACTTCTACTTTGCGAGACTCCTCTGCATTGTCCCGTTTTGAGCCCCTCTTCCGAGAGGGATGCCCTTCACGAAGCTCAAGGGAATTCGCGAAGGAAGGGGATACCCAAGGGAACCCGGGGAGCCGCGGAGTGTTTATGCTTCGCAAAACACCCAACCCATGCTAGGGATCCCTATGCCAAGGCAGGATCGCTACACATCGCGAAGCACACTTCTTCGCAGGACCCTGCTTCGCGAGGCACCCCTTCTTCACGAGGCAGTGCTCCGCGAACACTGTTCCACCTCGTGAAGCACCTTCCACTCACACCTATGCCCCATGCTAAGTCCAAGGCACTCCACTTCACGAATCACACTCCTTTTCTTAGTGATTCCTCTTCCTGTGCGACCCTCCAGGTTTGCACGATGCGATTTCAATGTCCCATGGACAATACCACCCATAGCGTTGCTTCGCCTAATGCTTCTTCGCATAGGCACGCTAACGGCTATTGCTTCTTCGCATAGCCACGCTAACGTGGACCCCTCGATGGTTCGTTCCACAACCCCCTTAACCATGGCCTTACTGGTACCTTCCCTTCCCCAAGGACCAGAGGGTACTGGTTATGTAAGTCCTAGGGTTGTGGAGTGAACCCACCTCGTCTGAGCTGCAGGACGTTAAACTGCCAAGCACCTCTTCCTTAACACAAGATGTTAATCTGTGGTGCGACCCCGTGCTTCGCACGCAGGGTCCCCCCAACTCGGACATTTTTTACACCCACTCGTCTCCACGGGATTGGACTCTTCCTCACATGGAATGAGATCCTCCTTGTTGGAGCAGCGTTTCTCCGCGGGGGAAAGGCTGCCTAACGCGTAAGCCCCTAACCTTTCGTACGTATGATTGCACCCGTGCATCTCCGTACTTCCCCCCTACCAAGGCCAGTGGAGTCCTTTTCCTGTCGCGCTTTGTCGCACCATGGGCCTCCATCCTGGAGTAAGTCCCAGCACCATGGGCCGCCTAAAGCGTAAGCCCCTCTTCGCTTCTCACGGACGCATCCTTCGCGACATGATCGTCAGGACCTTGCAACCTCTTGTTTCTCACACTGAGCATGACTCACGTGGGCTTAGAGCGAGCACTGACCCTGACCCCAATCCCAGTGAACTACGAGGACTTTGATCCATGTCAAGGAATGGTACGTAGGAAGCCTCCATGAGGTTCAAGCCCACCCATCATCTATTCACGTCGGGTCCCATTCTCATCCAGCATGACGTTAAACTGCATTCCAGTCCAATGGCAAGCCGTTGTGACCCATCCTAGCAAACTAAGTGGACTTTGATCTATGTCAAGGCTTGGTACGTAGGAATCCTCCATGAGGTTCAGGCCCAACCGTCATCTATTCACGTCGGGTCCCATTCTTGTCTAGCATGAAGTTAAACTGCATTTCTGTCCAATGGCAAGCCGTTGCAACCCATCCCAGCGAACTACGAGGACGTTGATCCGTGTCAAGGCGTGGTACGTAGGAAGCCTCCATGAGGTTCAAGCCCACCCGCCATCTATTCACGTCGAGTTTCGCCCTCGTCCAGCATGACGTTAAACTGCATGCCTCCTTTTGTCCCGCATGACATTAAACTGCACACCCATTTCCACCTGAACTACAAGGTCTTTGATCCATGTCAAGGCATGGTATGTAGGAAGCCTTCCCAAGGTTCAAGCCCACCACCCATTAGACCAAGGTCCACTTTCACGTCAGTTCGCTGGAAAATCCCCATTTGAACTACGAGGTCTTTGATCCATGTCAAGGCATGGTATGTAGGAAGCCTCCATGAGGTCCAAGCCCACCCATCATCCAATTCACGTCGTGTTCCACCTACGTCCAGCATTACGTTAAACTGCATTTCCCAGTCCGAACTACGAGGACTTTGATCCATGTCAAGGCATGGTACGTAGGAAGCCTCCCTGAGGTTCAAGCCCAACAAACATTGGCCCAAACCGTCTTCTTGTCTGTGTGTCAGGCCCCTATTTTCAAGCCCACCTCCCATCGGACCAATGTCCCTCATTTACGTCAGCTCGCCGACACCCACCGCCCGTCGTTTATTCATGTCAGGTTTCACTACTGTCCCGCATGATGTTAAACTGTATTCCATCAATCCTTTGAACTATGAGGACTTTGATTCATGCCAAGTCCTGATACGTAGGAAACCTCCCCAAGGTTCAAGCCCACCACCAGTGGATCCACAGGTCTACTTTCACGTCGGTACACTGACGATACTCATTGGACCAAGGCCCACCCTCACGTCGGTACGCTGACGATGCCCATCGGACCAAGGTCCACCTTCACGTCGGTTTACCGGCACCATCCCGAACTACGCGGACTTTGATTCCCTGCCACGGGGATACGTAGGAAGCCTCTTCAAGGTTCAAGCCCAACTTCACCATCGCCCCTGCGATGGTCCCATTTCACTCCCCCTCCGTTCCATTCATCAACCTATCACCCACCCAGATTCTCACCCGGACCGTCTTATCCCAGTGAAACCATGTCGGTACACTCTTCTTCACAGCCGCCCATGCGCTGGCCCCGGTATCGACATCCCTTCAAGGAGAATACCTCAATCCGATCTATCCTAGCTAATGCCCTGGTTGGGTTGATCCATCTCCGCTAGACGTTAAACTCGCGACATACCTTGTGTTGAACACGGGAAGCTGAGGAAAACCTCATACATGTGTCTATGACTTATAATTCCCCGCGCTCGATGTGGTATGCCTCGGGCTTCCACGCCCTCGAGAAGCCCTGTGACCAGGGATAACAGACAGACATGCTAGGTTCCCCAGCATCCAGACACGCTACTGATGCCTCAACGTGACTAATCCCCAGACTGAAGGTTGTTGCCCAGACCGGACCCTTCGGAATGTCCCGACAGAAGCTGTGTAATTAACCGGCATCCATGGAAACATTGCACTGGGAAGAGTTTCACGAACTACGTATTAAATCTATGAGGGAGACCCGGACTAGGTGACGAGTCTTGAGGAGGAATCCATAGGAGGAAGAACCGACATCCCATCATCTCGTTTCGATCAAGGAGCAGACGTCCCTGAATAAGGAGCGAATGCCGCCCGCCCTTGGAAAGCGGGAATGCGGGGCAACAAAGCACTGCACGTCCTCCTCTACGGACGGACGGGCGCGCGCCCCGGCGAAAGCGTCGGAAACAGAAATGGTGAACCCGACGTGAAATTCTTCTCCTCAATATGAGGATTAGTAGCGTTCGACACACCAGTATATTGACGAGTCACCGGATCCAGATATCCGGCACCCGGTCCCGCCAAGCAAATAGCGGGCCTGTCGTGAAACTCACCGGAAGTCGGGGCAGTAGAATTTAGAGCACTCCGTTTTGCAGCGTGTTGGCGTGGATTCTTCTTACAGACGTGGAGAATGGAAGGACGCTGGGGCACTGTCTGTCAATCCTTTTCCTCTCAGTACTGATGAGTTGATCCCTTCGTTTCTCAGGAACCAGGTTACTATTATAGAGACGCGATCACCATCCGCTCCTCGCCCACGCAGGGGCAGGGGCCACACTGCCACGACCACCCCACATAGCGCCGCTACCGCCACGACGGCCGCCACATCGCGGAATACGGGGCTCATATGTCCCCTTTCCCCATCAGAGGTCATCCAGCGAAGGGTGATCAACAACCTCGTGCGCAGGTACGAGGAAGAAGGGGTCATCCCATCTCGGGATACGGCCCGCTTGGGCCTGGAGGCCTCTAGGCCCCGCCGTCAACGCCGCCCTAACAGGCCGCACAGGGATCCCCTGCTCTCCACCCCAACGTTCAACCATTTCAGGAGCCTGTATCCGGAACGCCTTGACGACTCCTCGCCTTACGCTGAAGAGGCGGGCGCCATCCGGCTCAGCCCAATCAGGGTCCCGACCCAAGGGCTCCATGCGAGAGCTCCCGCCCGGCCGCGTAAGCGCCGCCGTCTGGCCCCGCAGGAAGATCAGGCGGGCCACGTCCCTGCACCACCTGCGCCAGCTCGCCAGACCCGACGTCAGCGCCGGGCCCGGGCAGAGGACGCTCGCCCAGGCGCGTCAACGTCGACAGCTACAGTGGCCCGAGCCACCGCTGACGTGCATCATGAAGCCCCTACATACACTAAGCAGGGGCCCTCCTTCACCCCACCAGGATCAAGACCCCAACCACCCCACGGGCAGGCTGGGTTTACTCTCTGGGTGGCAGGCCCAAGTGGTGATCGTCGTGAACTAACCCGCGGTAATGTCACCCTGTACGGAGGTCCTCCCCGTACCACTACTCCACAGAGTGTGGGCCTTCCCCGCTCCGAAGTTCTTCATGGAGGCATGCCTCGTGCTACCCCCATCCCGAAGGAAGACCTGCCCCGTGGCAGTGACGTTCAGCACGGAAACCTTTCCCGCGCCCGTTATACAAGGTATGGAGTCCATCCTCCTGCCCCCGACCGCCAACCTGAAGGCACCATACATCCGGTCCTTCTGCAACGTGGGGCCCCTCCCTACGTCCTCTCTGCAACCGGAGAAGTTCCTCCTCGCCCCAGCAACTCGAGGAGTGAAGGTCAGCCTCGCTCCACTCGCATCTACCATGGAGGTCCTCCCCATGCTCCTGCCAGTTCCTACAGGGGCTCCGCCTATATGGGTGCTGTTCATGGAGGTCCTCCCCATGTACCCTTCAACATTTTCCCCGGTGCCCCTCGCACCCCGGCTATCTCGAGTGGAGGCCCTCTCCGCCACGGCGCCAGCGCCGCCCCGAGGCTGCCTGATAGGGGTAAACCCTATCCCGAAGACCCACCCCGGGGCAAGAGAGCGGGTCGTCGCCGCAACAAGAAGAACCCTTGGAAGGCCCAGGTGGAGATCAGACCTGCCCGCTTCTCCGACTCGGAAGCGGAATGCGATTCAGTGATGGAACCTTCTCCCCGCACCTCCGTATCAAGGACTGGGGTAGGAAACAGATGTGTTAGCCTCATTCTCCCAGAATTTGAGGTCCACCAGATTCCCATCTCCCTCCGCAGGTACATCCAAGAGGAAGAAACCTTGGGGATTCCGCTGGTCTCGACCGCGCAATCACCGCCTTTGTCACTAGAAGCACCCTCTACCTCTACCATAGATCACAGAGAGTTATTTTGGGGGCCAACGACGGTAGAGAGATGACACGACCTGTCACCGGTAGCCGCGACTCCTTTTCTGGAAGCTGTGGTTATCATCCCGTTGTATCGTGACATCGTGGCTAGGTCACCTCACTCTTCGGAGGAGGGCCCGGAATTCGGCGGCCAGTCAGCTCGTTCGCCGTATTCTCCACCGCCGAGCTTACTATCTCAGAGGTCTGCCTCGGTACCGCTACCGGTCCCTCAGCCGCCCCCGGTTGACGAGTGGGGCAACACAGGGCCAGACCCTGAGTCCGAGCCCAGGAGCTTCTGGAGTATCCTCGCTGCGGATTACTTCCCGGAAAAGTTCTGGCCGACGGTGGTGCTGAATTTTCGCCTACCGGAGTCTCTTACCCCTGAAGAAGTGTGGTGCTTTTGTCGAACCCTATGGGCGACACACTTCCGCCTTCGTTATGAACGGGTGGTGTATCCCAAAAGTCGAGATCACTTCGAAGAAATCGGCAAGCAATGCCGCCTGGTCGATGCGGCCGCACTCCTTGTGGCCCAGCACCCTGAGTCGCCAGGCCACCAGAGCGCCCTTCAACGAAAATGCATTCAGAGTTTTAAAGCACTCCGCAGAATCGTCAGGGAAGCCACCCCCCATGTGCAAGTTCGTGGTTGTGGACATTATGCCGCTCTCCTCTTCGACCCTATCCGATGGCAGCCCGATTCGCTATGAGACATCGAGGACATGCCCTCGAGAGGGGTCGCGGTCCACATGGCTGACGTCGTGGACAAGGAAGATGAGCTTGAATTCCTTGATGGAGACTTACCCCCCGAGGGCATACCGCCACTGCTGGACCCATCAGGGAGAGTTACCCGTCAGCAGAGGAACCTGCTAGGCCTCCTCGTACCCACTGAGTCGCTGGTACTCGGTCGAAACACTGGCAAGAGTAAGGAGCATGTTGGAACAGTCAAGCACTCCGACCCGTCCGACTCTGTGCAGAAAACAGATGAAGATCTCGAGAAGGATACGTTACGCCAGCTGCTTAGTGAGCAGAAGAGGCTGGTTGATTAACACTTGGCCGAGCGCGCCGCAGAGCGACGACCTGACTATGGTAATCCCAGGCCGGGGCAGGAGGGGCAGGAACAATTTCCCCCCAGTGAGATGCCTCCGGGCCACCCTGATCATGCTACTTCCACAGACAGGGAAAAAGCCGGAATGTATGGCCAGAGGGCGCGATACGTCTCACCAAATCCCCCCCGAGCGATGGGGCAATCTGAAGAATCCAGTCCAGGTTCTCCCAGTCGCCCCGCGGGTCGTCCATCCAGTTGACCCATGAGCGGCCGAGGCCGTCTACCGTGTTGAAGAACCTAGCAATGCACTTGTGGTTAGGGATCCTCGTCAAGACAGGGACCCCCACCCGGATGATCTTATCGCGGCGATCACAGCCCGCCTTGAAGCATTGGAAACACGGCAGGTGGCAGTCCCACCGGATGGAAAGCCTTATCCCGCGTGGGTGGATGATATGCCCGCACCTCCGGGTTTTGGGAACCCCACTTTCTCGCCTTTTAACGGGACAGGGGACCCGCCGCAGCACTTGGATCATTTTTCTTCCAGGTGTGGCCCTATGCTGTGGACCCCGTCTCAGCAAGAAGCCGCCAAACTCCGATGTTTCGTACAAACATTGGAAGGTCTGGCATTCGTCTGGTACAGCCAGCTCCCTATCGGATCGGTGACCAGTTGGTAGGATCTTCACCGGCAGTTCTTATACCAGTTCAGCTCCACCACGCGGAAGACCAGCATTGCAGACCTCTTCAAGTTCAAGGAAAGGCCTGATGAGCGGGTTCCATATTTCATCACCCGGTGGAAGGGACTTACGTATTCCCTCAATATGACACTGACTCAGGAGAAACTACTAACGATGTGTGTGGGGAACGTCAAGACAGAGCTGGTACCCTCTCTGATTACCCAGAACTACCCTGGATGGTTCAGAGATTTCTCGGATAAGCCTCAATGCCTTGAGGAAGCCCTGCAACAGGCTAGTCAGGCACGTTTGTTGCCCCCTATGATCCCGGCCAGGAGGACCGCCAGGGCTGAACCCGCCGCGGTGGCCCAAATAGAAGCCCCGAGGCAGCTGGAGTTACTGCCGGCGGCACCACCCTCACAACCCCACAGAGGTCCTCCACCTCAAGCACAGGATCCTGCCCAGCAGCGACCGCCTCAGAACCGACAGGTTCCCCCGCGCAATGCGCCACCGCCACCTAGGTGAGGCAATCAGGCACCGCCTCCTCGGCAGACCCCTGCGGCCCCTCGTCAGGGCCAGGCCCCCAGGGCCCCCTATCCGGAAAGAAGATACCAGAATTATTCGTTCAACGAAAATCAGGTCACTGGCTACTTCCGAAGTGCCCTAGAGCAAGGGATTGTGTGTCTGCCTGAGTGCAGAAGGCCGGCAGAGGCGAATCTCACTGATCACCCCAACTACTGACCTTATCATTGGATCCTGGGGCACACCCTCAAGCAATGTTATGTGTTTAAAGACTGGCTTCAAGACCAGGTCAACAACAACATAGTCAAGTTGGGCCCAGCACCAGCGCAAGTGGTAGGTGTCTTTGCAGGATCAGAGATCGGCAGCAACAGCGAAGGCGTGTGGCAGCAGGTCCCCAGCCGCGGATCCCAGAAATACGACGACTGGATGGCTCGAAAAACCATCGTTCGTGCCCATGGTATCATCTGGGTGGGCCTGAAGCAGACGGAACCTTCAGAAGAAGTAGACGGTGCCTCCACGTCGTCTTCACAGTCGGCCTCTTCCCAAAAGGGAAAGCAGCGGCGACGCAAGAAGAAGCAACGCGCACCGCCGGTGCCGTCATCATCCCGCACTCTCGGCAACTTTATGACCCCTGAAATGGGGATTCCTCCTACAATCCGCCTGGTGGTGGATGACTCTTCGAGCGACAGCCAGGGGTACGCTTCGGTTAACACCGTGGAGCTGGTAAAGCCCTATATGACCCCCGACGAGGGGGAACGCCAGGCAGACCCCCCCAATGTTTCCAGCCGACGTCAACATTAGCGGAATCGCAACCGCTCCGGTCATCGAGGTACGTCAGTAGGCACTTTTGGCCAAGCCGTGCACGCTACTGAGACCAGGTAGCAGGCTCAGCGCAGATCTCAGCATGCGCAACCCCATCTAATGCCCTCGGCTCTGCCTCCACCGCCGTTCGTGCTACTGGATCGGGGGGAGTTGCCTTGTTCATATCACAGTCAGTCTTGCCCAGCTACAGGCCAGCCTCCGCTGTCCGATCCTAGTCCGGCGACTACTCTTCGGGCTTCTACTAGTAGGCAGCAAGATGTACCTAGTACTATTCGATCGCCGGTTCAACCAGCAGGACCCGCTATGCCTCCGAATGCCGAACGACCCACTGTAAGCAGAGGTCTGCGTTTGGCACGAAAGTATGATGTCCTGAAGCACCTGGTCGGCATTCCGGTGAGGCTTTCCATCCTTGATGCCCTCCGCCTGTCATCTGAAATGCGTGAGGCACTTGCCGAGGCTGATCCCCCTCCAGTTCGAGATGGAGGTAGCAGCTGCAGAAGTCTTCCATACCGAGATGACTGAAAACGCCGAATGTCAGGGGATTATCTTGTTCTCCGGTGAAGATGAGGACCCTCCTGTACAGGGGCACATCCGCCCGTTGTACATCACTGGCCACTTCAATGTCGTGGAAGTCCACCGCTGCCTCGTTGACACGGGTTCCGGAATCAATCTAATTCCGACCCGGACGTTGCGAAAGCTGGGTCTGTCTGAAGGTGATTTAATTCCCTCTGACCTCAGGATCCAGGGGTACGACAGAACAAAGCAAACCCCAGTCGGCAAGATCCGCCTGAAGACTCAGTTCGGTGGCTTAATTGCCAGCACCGAGTTCATGGTTGTCTATCAGGACACCGCCTACAACACATTGATGGGTAGGCCATGGCTCCATCTGCATGCAGTGGTCCCTTCTTCGTATCACCAGTGCCTCAAGTACTCGCTTAACGGTCGAGTAGGCATTCTCCAAGGAGACGCGTCCCCTTTCGCTTCTTGTGAGGCCCGCTATCTGGATGCGGGTTATTACAAAAGTAAGGACAAACAAATCCTGGTAAGTGAGGATGAACCCGCCCCAGTCACAAGTGATCCCTGGGCAATCATGGATGACGCCTACATCCTCCTGATCCATCGGTTGGAGGCCACGACCCCCGACATGGGACAATGTTTTGTTGTTTCGGGTACGCAAGGAAGCCATGTTCCCGTGTCCAAGCGACGACGGAAAATCACCTCGTACTCCTACATCAACCAGGCTCAGGTCATCCTGGAATCTCCTACCCTTGTACGGTACCGGAGTGTCAAGATTATGACAATGGCGGTGCGCCATACATGTCTCTTCTGCCGGGCTGGAATCAACCGACTCAAGCCGACACGTCACCAATGCTTTGATATTATCAAACGCGGACCCTTAGGTCGAAGGACAGATGGGATAGGGTCGACTGCCTTCGTTGCTATGGTCTCAATGGCGAGTGAGTCTCCTGATCTGATGACCTCTACTGCCCAAGCCGGCACCAGCTTCCCCTCGAGTTTTGATAGCCCAGATGTATCTTCCGTCGCAGGAAGTCCCCCCACGGGTGGGGAGGAAGACCTAGAGGATGCTCCCCCCGCCTTTGAAGAAGGCGTCTCTACCATGGTTGATGAATTGGTACAGGTGAACCTTGGTAGCGAGGCAGATCCGAAACCCACATTTATCAATGCAGCCATGTCCCCCGAGGAACGGCAGCAGTACGTAGGCTTCCTCAAATAGCACCGTGACGTGTTTTCTTGGAGTTATAACGAGATGCCAGGGCTAGATCCCCAGAGATCCGTTCACCGTTTGGGCCTCCCGGCAAAACATCGTGGGTTTAAGAAGCCTCCCAGGAAGATGCACCCTTCTCATGGTGCTATGGTTGTGGCCGAAGATGACAAGCTAATCAAAGACAACTTCGTCAAGGAGGTCCAGTACCCCAAGTGGCTTGCCAACATTGTGCCAGTCAGGAAGAAGAATGGGCAGATCAGAGTCTGCATCGACTTCCGCGATCTTAATTGCCACTGCCCAAAGGATGACTTCCCACTCCCGGTGACAGAGTTGTTGATTGACGCCACGGCCGGGTCCCAAGCCCTCTCTTTCATGGATGGGTATTCCGGGTATAACCAGATCTGGATGGCCCCCGAAGATGAGGAGTCCACTGCCTTCAGAGCTCCCCAAGGTACCTTTTGCTACCAGGTTATGCCATTCGGTTTGAAAAATGCAGGTGCCACTTATCAGAGGTCCATGCATCGCATATTCAAGCCGATTCTCGGGACATTGGTGGAATGCTACGTGGATGTCCTCGTAGTCAAATCATGTCAGTTCCAGGACCATATCAAAGACCTTGAGAAAGTGTTCGGTTTCCTCCGTTCCCGTCACATGAAGATGAACCCGCTGAAGTGTGCCTTCGGGGTCACCTCTGTGAAGTTTCTGGGTTTTTTTGTCAGATACCGAGGTATCGAGATCGACCCAGAGAAGATCAAGTCCATCAGCCAAATGCCTCCCCTGAGCAACATTCGGGAGCTTCGAGGCCTTCAAGGCCACTTAGCTTATATACGCCGATTCATCGCGAATCAGGCCGGCAAGTGTAAGCCCTTTTCCCGGATCATGAAGAAGGGTGCCACCTATGAATAGGATGAGGAGTGTCGGATCGCCTTCGAGGAAATCAATAATTATCTTCTCCAACCTCCGGTCTTGATGCCACCCGTCTCCGGAAAGCCTCTAGTCCTTTATGTGACCTCCCTGGAGAGATCCCTCGGTGCGCTGCTCGCCCAGAAGAATAACGACGGTACTAAGAGCAGTCTCTACTATCTCAGTCGCATGCTTCTCGATACGGAGGTCAGATACTCCCCTATCGAAAAGAGATGCCTTGCGCTCGTCTTCGCCATGCAGAAGTTGCGACATTACCTGCAACACCATGAGGTGAAATTGGTCTCCCGGGTAGACCCACTGAAGTACATCCTGAACCGCCCTATGCTGAATGGCCGACTAGCACGGTGGGCAGTGATTCTCCAGCAGTTCGATATCAGGTTTGTACCTCATAAGGCCATTAAGGGACAGGCGTTGGCAGACTTTTTAGCTTCCCATCCAACCTCTGCGGATCAATCCCTAGACCTGGATTTCCCTAATGAGACGATCCTCTCAGTCGATCATGTTGTGCCGTGTTGGAAAATTCATTTCGACGGCGCCTCCCAGAGCCCCACCTGTAGGAGGCTCAACTATCTCAAGATCAACAGAGTGGGCCTGGGTATTGTCTTCATTACCCCAGCGCAAGCCGTCCTGCCATACTCGTTCCTATTGTCAAAAGGCTATACGAACAACGAGGCAGAGTACCAATCTCTCATCACCGGCCTCGAGTTGGCCCTTGAGATCCATGTGCCCCATCTACATGTGAAGGGGGATTCCTAGCTGGTAATCAAACAGGTTAATGGTGACTACGTCGTCAGCAAGCCAGAGCTCGCACCATTGCTGGAGTACACCCTCCGCCTAATGGCCCAGTTCTCCCATCGACCAGACGTTACCCATGTCCCACGGTCGCAGAACGGCCAAGAAGACGCCTTGGCTGGCTTAGCCGCGTCACTCGTAGAACCCGAGCAAGATGATTTAATCATACATGTGGCCCACCGGAGAGTCATTGCCCCTGTCACCCAAGAGGACTATGATGGCCTGCGGGTAAGTCATCTCACCGCCGGACCCTCCACGTTAGGGGCCCCAGGTTCGTCAGACATAGTGGTTGAAGCCACTCCCGACTGGAGAGCACCTTTTGTCGAGTATCTCCAAAATGGTCAGCTCCCGGACGACTGGGCCGAGCGCGAGCGAATGCGACGCCGTGCGCTGCAATTTACCCTCCAGAGCGGCCCTAGTCTTGAACAGATCCTTTATAAGTGGCGTTTCGATGGTGTCCTCCTCCATTGCCTCCAAGGAGGGGAGATACCTCAAGTTATGCAAGAGGTTCACGCCGGTTCCTGTGGTGCCCATCAAGCTGGGCCAAAGCTGTCCCATCAAACCCAGAGGTTGGGGTACTTTTGGCCCTCTATGATCCATGATTGCATTGGATATGCCAAGAGATGCCACGCGTGCCAAGTACACACCAACTTCTTGCATCAGCTACCGGAGCCCCTCCACCCCACCATGTACTCTTGGCCATTTGCAGTATGGGGACTTGATGTAGTGGGACCGTATCCGCCGACAACAGCCCGCCAGTGTAGGTTCATCCTGACTGCTACAGATTTCTTCTCCAAGTGGGCAGAGGCAGTTCCGCTCAAGGAGGTCAAGGCCCGTTCCATCGTTGACTTTGTGATCTCCAACATTATCCACCGGTTTGGGGTACCTCACGCCGTCCTCACCGATAACGGCACCAACTTCCGAGCAGCTGAATTGAAGAAATTGTACGCCAAGTACGAAATCCGGTCGAACCGTACCTCCTTCTACCACGCGCAGGCGAATGGACAGATCAAGGCGTTCAACAAGACCCTCTCTAACATTCTGCAGAAGATGGTTGGTCAGAACAAGGAAAGTTGGCCGGACATGCTCCCTAACGCCCTCTGGGCTTACCGGACGACGACTCGCAACTGTACCCAGGTGACCCCATATTCCCTGGGGTATGGAGCTGAGGTCGTCCTACCCATTGAGATCCAGCTGCCGTCATTACGCACTGCAGTTTATGACCACCAGACATCAGATGAGGTAGCCGAGATCCGTCTAGCTGACTTAGAAGCACTGGACGAGAACCGGCTTCATGCCCTGCACAATCTCGAAAGGTATCAGGACAAGACAGCGAGGGCCTTTGACAAGAAGGTTTGTCTCTGCTCTTTTCTACATGGCGACCTGGTACTGGCCCTTCGAGCGCCAATGATTCCCGGTAGGAAACCGCCCAAATTAGAACCCAAATGGGAAGGGCCCTATATCATCCATAAGGTTTACCCCAATGGAGCATACTCCTTGGTGACCACAGATGGAGAGCGTGTAACCCCTCCCACCAATGCCAAATTCCTCAAGCGATATTTTTCCTAGGGAAAAAAGGGTCCAGCACGACCCAAAACTGCATTATGGTCCCGCATGACCTTAAACTGCATCTTCGTCCTGCACGACGATAAACTGTGAAACGGTCCCGCATGACCTTAAACTGTACATTATGGTCCAACATGACTCTAAACTGTAAATTCCTGCACGACTCTAAACTGCAAGATGGTCCCGCACGACCTTAAACTACATCCCCTTCCTTACTGCAAGACGTTAAACTGCAAGCCAGTCAGGCCTTCCTGACTGAGGCTCAGCCTTAGGCCCCTTGGCCTCCTCGGGCCCGGGCCCCCGTCCTTACTGCACGACATTAAACTGCAAGACAGTCAGGCCTTCCTGACTGAGGCTCAGCCTCAGGCCCCTTGGCCTCCTCGGGTCCTCGACCCCCCGTCCTTACTACAAGACGTTAAACTGCAAGCCAGTCAGGCCTTCCTGACCGATGCCTGACCTTAGGCCCCTTGGCCTCCTCGGGTCCCCGACCCCCGTCCTTACTACAAGACGTTAAACTGCAAGCCAGTCAGGCCTTCCTGACTGAGGCTCAGCCTCAGGCCCCTTGGCCTCCATGGGACACTGGCCCCCCCGTCTTCACCGAGAGATGTTAAACACCAATCTGGTCAGGTCTCCCTGACCGCGGTCCGGCCCCAGGCCCCCTGGTTTTCCCCGATCTACCCTCTTGTGGGATTGTATAGTATGGTGTAGGACTACGTCCTCATTCACGTTGGATTACTTGTCGTACCGTACGTATCCCCAAATGAGATGCTTCTCGTCCTGCATGAGGTTAAACTGCATGTCAAGAACTACGTGTGGCTTGATTCTCATCTTTATGGGATAGGTAGGAACGCTCGGACGCCTCGTCTTGAGCCCAACCCCAAGCTTTTCTCTTCCACTATTCCCCCTGGTAATAGTTTCCTTGGAGGATATTTGTGTAGCAGGGAGTAGGCTTTCTTGGCCCCGCTCATGAAACCCCGCTCGCACAAGGATTGTGAGGGTCGCACCATGTGCCCGCTCCCGTTCTTCTATCCTCCCACGTCCTTACCGCATGACGCTAAACTCCATGGCATTTCAAGAACTACGTATGGCTTGATTCTCATCCTTATGAGATACGTAGGAACGCCCAGACATTTCGTCTGTTGGCCCATCCCAAAAGCCAAAATCTGCCCCTCGGGTCAAGACATGGCAGGGTGCACACTTTTTCCCCGACCCACATCGAGCAAGCCTCGACCCGGCTGCACACCCCCCTGGAGATGTTTGCCTCTTTCGTGGATGGACACAGCTATGCTTCACCCACTCCTTGACTGGGATTCCATCATTTGTTTCACACCCAGAGGGACCCCCAAGAACGGCCTGGATACTACACCCAAGGGCTCTCCTACCGATACGGGCCAATGCCCCTGAGGGTTTTCAAGCAACAAGCCGATACAAGTCCCGCGTTGTGAATTTGTTCAACGATCGACGGTCATTTGTTGCTCCCATAACGGGTCACCATAGGAACGCTGTGTTTCGAACATGGTCAACGGTGTCCTAGATCTTTGGGTCCACCCCGAGATGTCCCAGATATCGAGTGCAGTGATTAATTCTGCCCCATATCGAGGTGACAAACTTCCCCCCGAGTGGTGCTAGCGATCGGGCCCACGACCCCGATCTATCATAGGGGTGTACGGTGTGTTGTTGGACTACTTCCTCATTTACGTCGGGATCATGTACCATACCGTGCGCCTCCCCTTACGAGGCCCAGCCTCAGGCCCCTTGGCCTCCTCGGGTCCCCGACCCCCGTCCTCATGTAAGACGTTAAACTGGAGACCCGTCAGGCCTTCCTAACCAATCCCTGACCTTAGGCCCCCTGGCCTTCCCGGGCCCCTTCGCCCAACTTCTTACCCAGAGTGTACGGCGCGGTGTGGGACTACATCCTCATACACCTCAGGATCATGTACCATGCAGTACGCCTCCCCTTACGAGGCCCAGCCTCAGGCCCCTTGGCCTCCTCTGGTCCCCGACCCCCGTCCTCATGTAAGACGTTAAACTGCAGACCCGTCAGGCCTTCCTGACCGATCCCTGACCTTAGGCCCCCTGGCCTTCCCGGGCCCCTTCGCCCAACTTCTTACCCGGAGTGTACGGCGCGGTGTGGGACTACGTCCTCATACACGTCGGGATCTTGTACCATGTCGTACGCCTCCCCTTACGAGGCCCAGCCTCAGGCCCCTTGGCCTCCTCGGGACCCCGACCCTCGTCCTCATTGCAAGACGTTAAACTACATGCAGGTCAGGCCTTCCTGACCACCATCAGGACCATTGGCCTTTCTGGGCCACGACCCAGGTCCTCTCTTATAGGAGTGTACGGTGTGGTGTGGGACTACGTCCTCATTCACGTCGGCTTCTTCGCCATACCGTATACCTCCCTTGTTTAAGGGTATATTACTCCCCTTCTCGTCCCGTATGACGTTAAAATACATTTGGAGAACTACGGGTGGCTTGATTCCCATCCACATGGGATACATAGGACCACCTGAATGTCCAGGATTCGGGTCCATCCCCATCTCTCGAGAATCCTCATCCCATCTTGGCCCCTTGGCCTATCCTTCCTCCATGAGGGGATTATATGGTGTGGTGTGGGATTATATCCTCATTCACGTCGGTCTCGTAATGACCACGCCATCTACCTCCCCCTAATGAGTTGTTTCGTCAATCCCTTTTCGGCGGTTCACCAATGTGCCTAAGAGCACTCTGGTTTATTACCTGGAACGCCAAGATTTACTCGGACACGTCCGCACCCGCATTCTAGGCATTTTGTATCCATGCATCAGGGCTTTCAGCATCTTTCACACCTGGAGGGACCCCCAAGAACGGCCTCGATACAACGCCCAAGGGATCTTCTACCATTACGGGCCAACGCCCCTGAGGGTTTCGGTCAGCAAATCGATAAAATCCCGCGTTGCGAATATGGTCAGCGGTCGATGCTCGTTTGTTGTTCCCACATCAGGCTAATGCGATATGGACGCTATGTTTCCACCATGGTTAACAGTTTTCCTCTATCGTCACGCCAACCCATTAAGCCCAAAATGTCGGGCACACGATTCACACCCTTCATCACTTCATCATGTCCAAGTAGAGTCTCGGGACTCTTGGTACTTTTCCTCTGTGCACGTCTGCGCGTTGGGGGAACAAGCTGCATCAAAGGTGTCCTTCGGAACTCTCTGCCGACTCCCCTTTGATGAACGCCCCAAGTATTGAAATAAGTATCTTCCCCCCTTGTTTTCCACAACGAGTTTATCTCGCATGGGCTTAGGGATTGGGTTGACATCTGTGCTTACTCGGGGAGTTGTCACCCTCCACGGTCTGAGCTCTAAGACCATAAACTAAGATTCTCATCTGGAACTACGTTCAGCTTGATTCATATATTGATAGGATACGTAGGGATACCTAGACCCCTTGTCTTTGGGTGCGGCTTGAGTTCAGCTAATTTTCCTCTCGGGTCCTGCCATTGGGACCCCGACCACGGGACCGTGTGGCGTAGTGTAGGACTATGTCCTCATTCACGTCGGGTTTGCAATAGCTGCACCACACGCACCCCATTCTAAGAGTTATCCCTCCTATTCCTTGTCCCGCACGGAATTAAAATGCACCCTTCAGAACTACGTGTGGCTTGATTCCCATCCTCATGGGATACATAGGACCACCCAAATGTCTAGGATTCGGGTCCAGCCCCACCTCTTAGTGATCTCCTGATCTCTCGGTCACCTAGGCCACTTGGTCTATCCCTCTCCAACTGGGGGGTATGTAGGTATGATACAAGGTTTCGGGCGCCATGCCCCTTTCCCTGAGAATCTGCCATCTCTCTATCACCCTCAAAGTTAAGTCCCTTGACTCCTTGCAGCTATCGACCCATGTGTTAAGAGTACTCTGGTCCAGGACCAAGAGTGTCAGATTCAACTTGATCAAGTTCCTTCCACTTGTCCAGCTTCGTGCTCCCCTCCATTCGGGGTTCCATAAACTTTCACACCCAGAGGGACCCCCAAGAACGGCCTGGATACTACGCCCAAGGGCTCTCCTACCGTTACGGGCCAACGCCCCCGAGGGTATTTGGTCAACAAATTGATAAAATCCCGTGTTGCGAATACGGTCAGCGGCGATGCTCATTTGTTTGTCCCCATTTCCGGCTAACGTGACAAGATTCTGTGTTGCGAACATGGTCAGTAGTAATCCTCTGTCGTCACGCCAGCCCCTTCATTCCTCGAATGTTGGTTGCATGATTCACATCATTTTCCACCCCATCATGTCCAGGTGGAATCTCGACACTTTTGGCGCTATCCCCCAGTGCACCTTTGCATGTCAGGGGGACAAAGCTGCAATATGGCGTCCTTCGGGGCTCCCATGGTCCGAGCTCTAAGACCATAAACTAAGATCCATTCAGAAATACGTGTGGCTTGATTCCCATCCTCATGGGATACGTAGGACCGCCCGAACACCCTGTCATCGGGTACAGCCCATTTAGAGATCCAGTCTCTCCCCCGGTTTCACCTCTTACCTCTATATAGGCCCCTCGGCCTAAGGCTTTCCTCTCCGAATGGCGTACAATTTGATGTGGGATCATGTCTCCGTCAATTGTGTTTTATAACACTGTGCACATTTCCCGCCTAGAATCGTCTCTGCTACGTCTGCACTGCATGACGATAAAATGCATGCATGGTCCTATCATACGACCCTAAACTGTGACATTATCGTCCTGGCCGCACGAAGAAAAACGACACTGCATTATGGTAACCTCGTTGTAGAGGACATCACGTTGGGTAATGGCCCTGTGCCATGCCATTTTTCAATGCCCATCACGACATGATCCTTGTGGAAACATCACGGCCTACTATTCTAGGCCTGTCGCTTCACAAAAAAATCCATTCACCTTAATGAACAAACAAGATACATCAAATTCCGCTTCTTTTAGTGCAAGGGCCACGCCCGCACTCCCCTTTTCCCCTGGCACTGGTATCATACCATGTCACCTTTCAGAACTACGGATGGCTTCATTCTCATCCTTATGAGATACGTAGGAGTGCCTGGGCACTTCCCCATGGGCCCAGCCTAACCTTTGTGTTCGGTCCCTCGACTCGAGCATTTCCCCAGAGAATGCATGGTAAGCAGGGCTTAGTTCCTCCTTTACGTCGGATTTTGATGCCATGCGTCCCCTGCTCCCTTTACCCATTTATGGTCTAAGGTCCATCAAGAACTACGTAAGGCTTGATTCTCATCCCTATGAGATACGTAGGAGCGCCCAGGCACTTCCCCGCGGGCCCGGTCTAACTTTTCATGGTCCGAATTCTACGACCCTAAACTAAGATCTCCCTATGGGAAAGTAATCTGCTCCCTCTATCTAATACGTCTCGCTGTCGTATTCAGATGTGTTTCGACAAAGAACCCGAAGTGTGGGACTTTCATACGGACATTCCCTTCATCCCACAACCAAGCATCGTGAGCTCGCTATTTGGATCCTCATCCTCTTCCACATCCAAAAGGTCCCCCGGGCGACATGGATGCTAGGCTTAGGGGCTCTCCATGAATGCTGGACCTAAGGGCCCCTCAATCGTTTCGGGCCAATGTCCCTATGGATATTTGACAACAAATCGATAAAATCCCGTGTTGCGAATACGGTCAGCGGTCGATTCTCATTTGTCTGTCCCCACTCTAGGCTAACGCGATAGGATGCTGTGTTGCGAATACGGTCAGCAGTTATCCTCCGTCATCACGCCGCCATCATCGTGATCTAAATCTTGAGAACCATGATTCAAACATTTTCACTTCCTCATGTTCAAGTGTAATTCCATCATACTCGGCTCTTTCTCTTCGCACATCTAGGTGTGCTAAATGATCGTGTTAGTGTCACTGGGCCGGTATTCACCGAGCATCCCTTTTCCCTAACCTGCCCCTTTCTGTGTCGAGAAGTTCCCACCACTACTGCTTGTTTCCCACACCGAGCACGACTCACGTGGGCTTAAAAGTTTTTGCGAGATGTGTACCAACGCGGTCAGGCTTCTTCTCGTCCCGCATGACGTTAAACTGCACTTTTAGAACTACATATGGCTTGATTCCCATCCGCATGGGGTACGTAGGAATGCCTGACCACTCTGCTTCGGGCCCAGCCCAATCCTCACTCTTGTTCCCTCGACCTGAAGAGTTTCCTCTGGGGGTATGTGGTATGATTTGGACTCGAAGTCCTCATTCACGTCGGTTTCATATCTACCGCACCACACGCTTCCCTTTTTTTCCACATCCTATCGTATGACATTAAACTACTGGAGTCTATGTGTCCTCAACGCATGACATTAAACTGTGGTTCTACCCTGAACAAGTTCAGGATGCCCCAAGATCCCACTCAGATGCGACAGATACCCTCGCCAGAGAGGCCCTTTCTTAAAGAAGGAATGATCCATGATCAAACCGATGTGCCTATCTGGCATACTCCCACCACGGTGGTGTAACTACCTAAGTGTTGGATTCTGTTCGGACAGACCATCACTCCATATTCCACGCTTTGCGTGCCCCTCATTCGGAACCTCATCCCCTTTCATGTCTCACGGGACCCCCTAACGGCCTGGTCTCATGCCGCATCGGCTCACCTACCGTCCTGGGCCAACGTTCCGGAAGACGGGTCATATCTGGAAGGACCCCCTAACAATATGGATTTTTGACCTATGGTCCGCCAACTGTCCTGGGCCAACATCCCGAAGGATTGATCAACAAAATTTGTGACATGGTCCCGTGTTTCGAACATGGTCAACGGTCGACCCTCATTTGTTTTCCCCATTACAGGATAACGCAGTAAGGGCACCGCTTCTCCTACAAGGTTAACGTTGTCCCTCATTGTCACGACATCCCCACAGTGTTCCAAATCTTGGGTATCGTAATTCACGCTTCCCATTTTCATCTATCTGGACCGATTTCAGCGCCCCTGGCGTTGCCCCGTTCGTGCATAAGAGCATGCTGAGGGAACGGTAATTCGGTCATCCTGAAAGTTCCTTCCCCCATCAAGCCTCTCCCGCCTTTCAGAAATCTGGACTGGTAATCCGAATCCCGGACAGCGGGCTCGACCCACGTGGGCTTGGGGAATTGTCGCCAAACGTCCCGAAAACATTGTAGGGATGTAACAAGGAAATTCAACAGTGGAAATCGTGCGCGCTACGGCATTCAAAACAAAGAAAAAAATTTGAAGCGCGAAAGTACCAATGAAAGGTTTATAGGTTTGTTACAATACTCTGGGGTTAACTTCCCCCATGGACGGGTTGACCCCGTCAAAAGAGCATTGAAGCTCTGCCACCCGTTGACTTGTGGCATCCAAGGCTTGCTGCCGCTGAATCAGCTCCCGCTCCTCCTCAGCAGCGGTGGGGCGCAGTTCGTCAGTCCTCGCTTTGGCCCTCTCCATGCCAGCTTGAACGACATCCATCTCTCCAGAGGTCTGCCTCATATGCTCTTCTGCCTCTGCCAGCTAGGCCTTCAACCGTGAGACCATCTCGGTTTGTGCATCAAGGGAGGCTGAAATCTCGTCTGCTCGGGTCTGCATCTGTTGAACCTCGCCTTCAGCCTCCTGGAGCTTCTTGATACTTGTCGCCTTCCTCCGCTGCCAGCCCACGCTGAGCCCGCGATCATGCTCCCGGATCTTCTCTGCCATAAGATCTCGGATGTGTGCGTGAGGACGTTGGGCATCCACTCCCCTAGCACATAGTTCGCGCAACCGCGAGCGAAGTATATCCATTTCGGCTAGCCATTGCGCTTGGGGAGTGTCCTTGATAAAGCACGTGATCAGCTTCCATGACCAGCGGTGGACTATGCGGCTGTCTTCCTCGTCGGAGGCCGTTTCTTCCCAGTCTGCGCGATTGGCAGGCTCGTACGCGGGATACGCCCGCAGGAAATCCTCGGCAGGATCAACATTCGGTGCTGAATCTAGTACGACACCTGGCACTGAAGCAGGAACGACAAGACTGGGACTAACTGGTTGATCCTCTTCCTCGGAGTCCACCTCAATGACTTCAGGTACGACCCTGCTGGTGGTCCCACCAGTGATGATGTGCGCCGCTGCTTGAGGAGATGGTGGGACTATCGCCACCATCACCGGAATGCCCCTATGAGGGACACCACCAGACATCCCGACCAGTCTTGCCGCAACAGCCCACGCCAGTCGAAGAACTGTACGACAGAGAGGGACAAACGTTAGTTGGCATTGTCTACATGTGACAATGAGGAGACCGGTAGTGGAGACTTATGGAGATCGACCTCCTGGTGCTGCTCTTGAGCCGGTACTGACGGGACTCCGAGGCGAGGCCCTACGTATACTGTTGGAAGGTCTGGAGATTCCGGAGGAGCCACCTCGGGCACTCTGGTCCCACCAGACGCGGAATTGGACGCAGGCATAGGCGCAGGTTCTGACGGTCCCGCATCATCACCCGCCAAGGAGCGAGAACGAGGCCTGCGAACAAGTTCCTCCTGCATGGCTCAAACATTGGTGAGAAGTCCATAGAGACCCAAGAACAGACCGTAAGGAAAGAAGTTCAGAATGCTACCTCGAGAGCCTCCGCGGAATTATCGGATTATGAGCCTCGGTCTCCGACCTCTCCCTCCTCCAACGGACTCCCTCCTCCAGCATCATCCTCCTGAGAGGAGTCCTCTGTTTCCTCCGGCAGGGGGAAGCGCTCCATCAGATCGGAAGCCGATAACTGTGGGGGGACCGTCTGATTCAACAGTACCCTCAACCGGTCTGTCATTGAGCGAGGGTCACCACTGGAGTGGACGTAATCCTCCAGTTCATCCCGGTACTGTGCTACCTCCAACGGAGACACCATGAATCCAGCCCGGACTGGGCCTATGCCCGGTAATTCCATCCCGAGGCGATTCAGGTGGGCCCATATCTCGGGTGGGCTGAGGAATTGCCGGTTGACATCCCAAATGTCCCAAGCTTCCAGGAAGACGACATCCTCTGCCATGTCAATATGACGCAGGCGCTTCCCCGGAGCCTGAGTGGATATCCTACGGAAACCCCTCGATGGCCGCCCCTCCGGATGACCCTTCTCTTCTGGAATCACCAGATCCACCGCTGTCGCCATACCCTCGGCTGGTGCGGGTCTCGCCGCCATGGCAGCCCCGCTACCGCGAGTGACCCTAGCTGCCCTCCGACCCCGACCTCGAGATAGAGGAGGCCCACCGTCACCGACCCGGATAGTTGGTTGCTTCAGCATCTCCCCTGGGTAAGCAACCTCCCAACTGATGGTGTACTCCTTCACCAATCTGAAAGCGGCGGTGGATGAAGGAAATGCAATCCGCATCTTTCCATCTTCTCGTGTGAACATGATCCACAGCTGCCTCATCACACACGGGTTCTCCTCGTGAGGCACCTCCTAGTAGACCTGCGGGGTCAACCGCTGGAGGCACCGGAACTGCCTCGCAAATCGATGCGGGGTGTATGGTTCACAGAGCGGCTCGCGATCTATTCGTGCCACAAAAAATCCAACTCGGAAGGCCAAGAGTTAAGCCTGATGTTCTTCCGTTCCCCTTCCTTCATCAGTAAGCATCCCCGTCGGCAACTAGAAGGGGTGGAAATTGAACTCATCCACCCTCTACACCTTATTCAGCACCATCGGAATGGCCAGCTTGAACGGGAAGCTCCCGACCACGTTCAGGATGGAGGGGCGGAAGTTCGATCCCGGCGGCGAAATGGGGTTTGGATACTCATAAATCCCCCGGATATGCGCTGCGATCCACCCATACAGCAAGTGGAAGGGCCCGCATATCCTTGGCGGCTTCTTGCCCTCGCTAATATGCCACAGCATTCTGTACAGTTTGGTGAGCATCAGAATCCCCAGATTGATCTGCTGCCCCATGGACAACATCGACGCCATGATAAACGAGCCAGGCCGTACCCCCATGCTTGTATTTCTCACCGGTAGGATCCAACCACAGATGAGAGCCGCGATGAACGCCGCCAGCCTGACTATCAGCTGTTGTTCAGTGCTGACACTGAAACCCCATGTCTTCCATTGGTTGTCCTCCAAGACCCGCCAATACGAGTGCCCCTTACCCCGTTGGGCCTCCCTTGGACAAGTTCGAGGCCACGGAGGGAACTCTCGATTCTCTGAGAAATTCATAAAGCATTTGAACCACCTCATGAAGTGGACGTCCCTCACTGCCTCCTTGTCCTCTCCAGGGACAAGTGCCATCAGCGCCGACGCCAGTCGCGGCATTTGCTCCGTATCCCCCAACGCACTGACGATGGGGTGGAATTCGTCATACATGGACCCCAGGATCGGAACCCCAGAAATCTGTTGGACATCCCACAGGCTGATTCCCACCTCCCCATGATGCAGTTGAAAAGTGTTGGTCCTAGACTACCATCTGCTCAGCAGCTCCGGCATCAGTTGCTTCGGTTGGTAAATGTGGAATTGGGAGGCCCATGCCGCCTCATACAACCCCACTCTCCTCAGCTCGGCCCCAAACTCCTCGCATGAGGCACCTACCCAGTAGGCCCAGGCCCAGTCATCAGAAAAGTTGTCACCCTGGCGCAGGTCCCACTCATCGGACCATCCCATCTTCGAATCCTGCAAAGCAGCCTTCAGCATGGTATGATAAAGGGGAGGGGAAGTCTCCGGCTGCAGTGGCTTCCCGTCAATGTTGTTCACATGGTTGTAGAGACAGTCAGCGGTAACGGGTGTGATGTCCTCCCGCGCATGACCATCGGCCTCCCTGAACCATTGGTGCTGGCACAGTGTGCTCCTGAACTAGCAAGCTGGTTCATCCCTATTCGCCTCAGGGATAAAGACATCATCCCTTAGCCTGAAGCCGTACAACGGAAGTATCTTGCACTGCAGATAATCTTTATGACCCTCCGAGAGCAGATATGTCAATGAAGTGTGGTCCGAGTGGCTCCGGATCATCTCCCCCAATTCTGGACAGTTGGCCATCTCATCTCAACGAGCAGCATCTGCAAGCACCCCCAATATATCCTCTTGATGGGCCATTTTAACTCTGTCCCTCAGAAAAGAATTTTTTCGGCTGGATCACGAATCTCTCCTGCGAAGCTGGATCACGAAGCCGGATCGCAAAGATCGGTCGCAAGACCATGCCGTGAAGTCTGGCCAAGGCCGACAAGCAGAGGTTCGCTTGGCGCGGACGCGGAGTCGGAGACCTGCGGTTCGCCGCGAAGCTCGATTCGCGGAGTGCTGTCATGGAGTACGCGGAGCTTCGTGAAGTCGAGAGTACAAAAAGACAAGGAAGGCACGTGAAGACAAAACAGGTCGACCCCCCTATTTATAGGCGGCGACCCCGGAGCATCGCGGCGTGCCTCATCCGCGCGGAGCATCGCAGCACGTCCAGATCTGTGGCCCCGGTCAGCACCGCAGGCACCCTTCGTGAAGCCGCATCGTGAACCACCGACAATTTTGGCGATTTTCCCTCAGACTTCGACCCTTCTCCCTCCGCGACTCCAAGTATGAGGGGGGGAATTTGTTGGCACCAAAATAATATGGAACGAAAGGATGAAATGAAAAAGAAGGCTGGCACGCTGCCTCGCGAAGCACCGCCGCGAAGCACGGCCACAAAGCACCGCCTCGAAGCACCGCTGCAAAGGACCGACACAAAGAATCCTAATCCTGGCGGCCTCGCGAAGCTCTAGAGGCGGTAATCCTCTGCGAACGCATTTGACGTTCGCGAGCCGCCGCGAAGCTTCAGAGGCGGTAATGCTCCACGAACGCATTTGACGTTCGCGAGCCGCCGCGATGCTCTAGAGGTGGTAATCCACTGCGAACGCATTTGACGTTCGCGAGCCGCCGCGAAGCTCCAGAGGCGGTACCCTCCACGGATGACGTTGACGTTTGCTAGCGCGCCACGAAGCACCGAAGGCGGCGCGCGAGTTCTTCTTCGCGGCGCCCCTTGCCTATAAATACTGGACTCCCCCTGAGTTCCCAAGGACGGACAATCCGACCTCACGGCTTCTCCTCCCGAATCGCGAAGCACGCTTTGCTCTGGGAATCATGATCTCCGCGAGGTACTTCTACTTCGCGAGACTCCTCTACATTGTCCCGTTTTGAGCCCCTCTTCCGAGAGGGATGCCCTTCACGAAGCTCAAGGGCATTCGCGAAGGAAGGGGATTCCCAAGGGAACCCAGGAAGCCGCAGAGCGTTTATGCTTCGCGAAACACCCAACCCATTCCATTGATCCCTATGCCAAGGCAGGATCGCTACACATCGCGAAGCACACTACTTCGCAGGACCCTGCTTCGCAAGGCACCCCTTCTTCGCGAGGCAGTACTCCGCAAACACTGTTCCACCTCGTGAAGAACCTTCCACTCACACCTATGCCCCATGCTAAGGCCAAGGCACTCCACTTCGTGAAGCACACTCCTTTGCTTAGCGATTCCTCTTCCCATGCGACCCTCCGGGTCTGCACGATGCGATTTCAAAGTCCCATGGACAATACCACCTGTAGCGTTGCTTCGCCTAATGCTTCTTCGCATAGGCACGCTAACGACTATTGCTTCTTCACATAGCCACGCTAACGTGGTCCCCTCGATGGTTCATTCCACAACCCCCCTTAACCATGGCCTTACTGGTACCTTCCCTTCCCCAAGGACCAGAGGGTACCAGTTATGTAAGTCCTAGGGGAGTGGAGTGAACCCACCTCGTCTGAGCTGCATGACGTTAATCTGCCAAGCATCTCGTCCTTAACAAAAGACGTTAAACTGTGGTCCGACCCCGTGCTTCGCACGCAGGGTCCCCCCAACTCGGACATTTTTTTACGCCCACTCGTCTCCACGGGAGTGGACTCTTCCTCACATGGAATGAGATCCTCCTTGTTGGAGAAGCGTTTGTCTGCGGGGGAAGCCCTGCCTAATGCGTAAGCCCCTAACCTTTCGTACGGATGATTGCACCCGTGCATCTCCGTACTTCCCCCCTTCCCAAGCCAGTGGAGTCCTTTTCCCGCCGTGCTTTGTCGCACCATGGGCCTCCATCCTTGAGTAAGTCCCAGCACCATGGGACGCCTAACACGTAAGCCCCTCTTCGCTTCTCACGAACGCATCCTTCGCGATGTGATCCTTAGGTCCTTGCAACCTCTTATTTCTCACACCGAGCATGACTCACGTGGGCTTAGAGCGAGCACCGACCCTGACCCCCATCCCAGCGAACTATGAGGACTTTGATCCATGTCAAGGCATGGTACGTAGGAACCCTCCATGAGGTTCAAGCCCACCTGTCATCTATTCACGTCGGGTCCCATTCTCGTCCAGCTTGACGTTAAACTGCATTCTGGTCCATTGGCAAGTCGTTGCGACCCATCTCAGCGAACTACGAGGACTTTGATCCGTGTAAAGGCATGGTACGTAGGAAGCCTCCATGAGGTTCAATCCCACCCGTCATCTATTCACGTCGGGTCCCATTCACGTCCAGCTTGACGTTAAACTATATTCCGGTCTAATGGAAAGCCGTTGCGACCCATCCTAGCGAACTACGAGGACTTTGATCCGTGTCAAGGCATGGTACGTAGGAAGCCTCCATGAGGTTCAAGCCCACCCGCCATCTATTCACGTCGATTTTCGCCCTCGCCCAGCATGACTTTAAACTGCATGCCTCCTTTTGTCCCGCATGACATTAAACTGCACACCCATTTCCACCTGAACTATGAGGTCTTTGATCCATGTCAAGGCCTGGTACATAGGAAGCCTTCCCAAGGTTCAAGCCCACCACCCATTGGACCAAGTTCCACTTTCACGGCGGTTCGCCGGAAAAGCCCCATTTGAACTACAAGGTCTTTGATCCATGTCAAGGCATGGTACGTAGGAAGCCTCCATGAGGTTCAAGCCCACCCATCATCAAATTCACGTCGTGTTCCACCTACGTCCAGCATGACGTTAAACTGCATTTCCCAATCCGAACTACGAGGACTTTGATCCATGTCAAGGCATGGTACGTAGGAAGCCTCCCTGAGGTTCAAGCCCAACAAACATTGGCCCAAACCGTCTTCTTGTCAGTGTGCCAGGCCCCTATTTTCAAGCCCACCTCCCATCGGACCAAGGTCCCTCATTTACGTTGGCTCGCCGACACCCACCGCCCGTCGTTCATTCACGTCAGGGTTCACTACCGTCCCGCATGACGTTAAACTGTATTCCATGAATCCTTTGAACTACAGGGACTTTGATTCATGCCAAGGCATGGTACGTAGGAAACCACCCCAAGGTTCAAGCCCACCACCAGTGGATCCACGGGTCTACTTTCACGTCGGTACGCTGACGATACTCATTAGACCAAGGCCCACCCTCACGTCGGTATGCTGACGATGCCCATCGGACCAAGGTCCACCTTCACGTCGGTTTACCGGCACCATCCCGAACTACGCGGACATTGATTCCCTGCCACGGGGATATGTAGGAAGCCTCTTCAAGGTTCAAGCCCAACTTCACCATCGCCCCTACGATGGTCCCATTTCCCTCCCCCTCCGTTCCATTCATCAACCTATCTCCCACCCCGATTCTCACCCGAACCGTCTTATCCCGGTGAAACCATGTCGGTACACTCTTCTTCACAGCCGCCCATGGGCGGGCCCCGGTATCGACATCCCTACAAGGAGAATCCCTCAATTCGATCTATCCTAGATAACGCTCTGGTTGGGTTGATCCGTATCTTCTAGACGTTAAACTCGTGACATACATTGTGTTGAACACGGTAAGCTGAGGAAAACCTCAGACATGTTTCTATGACATATAATTCCCCACGCTCGATGTGGGATGCCTCGGGCTTCCACGCCCTCGAGAAGCCCTGTGACCAGGGATAACAGACAGACATGCCAGGTTCCCCAGTATCCAGACACGCTACCGATGCCTCAACGTGACTACTCCCCCGACTGAAGGTTGCTGCCCTGACCGGACCCTTTGGAATGTCCCGACAGAAGCAGTGTAATTAACCGGCGTCCATGGAAACATGGCACTGGGAAGAGTTTCACGAACTACGTATTAAATCTATGAGGGAGACCCGGACTAGGTGACGAGTTCTGAGGAGGAATCCACAGGAGGAAGAACCGACATCCCATCATCCCGTTTCGATCAAGGAGCAGACGTCCATGAATAAGGAACGAATGCCGCCCGCCTTTGGAAAGTGGATTTCATATTAATTATCATAATAAATTATTATATTTTATAAGTTCTAAATAATTTTTGACAATAACGAACAGTGAAAGTAGTGGAATTTATTTTCGACTATTAAGGTAAAACGGAGTTTACTAGGGTTTAACATTAATTCATAAGGGTTAAATGATCTAAAATGTATATTATAGAAATAACTATACCTTATAATTATAATTTTTCTATTATGATAAACTTCATAGATGTTTTTATTTGAAAATTTTTCTTACACACTTTTCTTTTCCAAATTATAAGTGTGCCCCTCCAATCACTTATAAAAAGACACCCCTACTACTATCAACATCACACCTTCGGAGAATATTTTATATTAAATTACCTACCCTAATATATTTCTTACTACTATAAACATGTTATTGAGCCCTTTAATTTATTATAAATCAATCCAATGAAATCTTTTTTTGATTAACAAATGGGGTTGTCCAAAGAAGAGGTATCGTGTTTAACACTTCAGTTTTTAACTTTTCATCTTCTAAATCCTCCAAATATTAAAATATTTTTATTAAATAATATAAATAATATATTTCATATAATTATATATTATTTTTTATTCAAATATATTAATTCCCCAACCTCTTACAACAAATGGGATACAAAATTGTTATTCTTTTGTACGTCAGACAACTACCTCACGAACCAATGTCATTCATTTTCCTTTATCTACTCTGACATATTATTATAATTATTAATTTAATGTTTATAATTAATATTATATTTTAAAAATTATTATTATTATTTTTTTATTATATCATATATACCTTCTTAAATTACATTTTGTGGGGGTCACTATAAATTCATTCCTATCTAAGGTGGTGTAACGCCTTGAACCCACACATCAGGATTCAAGACATTAAATGATATGTATTTTTGATAAAAAAATCACAGAAACAAAAAAACATTATGCAGTAGAGAACCTTTTCAAGTCTAGGATCTGGAAAATTTGACTACATCTTAGAATTTATCATTGTGGAAATAAAATAAAACAATAAACCTACTTCACTTTGGATTTCACTAACTCCAAAAGTGAATATGTCTTCATTTAAACTTTTATAATACATATGAAAACATTTAAAAATGATATTAGAATTTATTTTCCCATTAAAGAGTTTTAAAATCATTGAAATACCTTTTATGATACCTTCATTCCTAAATACCTTTTAAGATATTCTTTGGAAATTTTGTGATAATACCATTAAAATTTAATTTTAGAAATACATTTTGATGATAGAATAGAAAATATTTATTTATGAAAAATACTAGAAACATTTTGAAATTAGATGCCCTCAAAATTTTCTATAAAAATAATCTAGTTATATTTCTGAAAACAATATGTAGTCTTTTGGATAAAAATACTCAGGCCACCTGGAACATTGATGGTTGTCTTGGGATAACCAAATAAGGGATGGGTTTACATACCACATCCCTATCATATTTACAATGTTTAAGTTCCAAATATTATAAAATCAATTTAATCCAACATATTTATATATACATTCAATAGACTTTTTACTCTAAAGAATGATAACATAATTACATTTAGTTACAAGTAAACATATACTTTCTTAAGTAAACATGATAAAACTGAATATTATCTCTATAATATATTTATTTAATAAATATAAATATAAGTAAAATATAATTGACATCCACTTTGAAAATAATATATGTTAAATGAATTATTTGTTCACTTTTGTACACAAATAAAAACTCAATAAAAATTATACCAGTACATGCACCAAATGTCACAGTTTATAGATAATGACCACGTCTTATAATTTTAATGACATTGATGAATGCATAAATTATCAATACACAAAAAATTATTGTTACTATTATTTTATACTATAAATAATAATAAAAATAGTTTCTTATATATGATTATTATATTTCTTTTAATAATAATAATCATGTAATGGTGTGGGAGGGTTCTTCATGCAATGGGAATGTTTCTTATTGGTGTGGAGCTTCAATCAACCTCCTTAAAAATGTTCTAGTATATTTTTGAGGCCCTAGGCCAATTTATATATGCTTTAGCCTCATGATACATCACTCCTCTCCCAGTCATCTCTTAGTCGGATATGTACGAAGGCATTAATGATGTTTTTTGATGTGTGGTGAGAGTGGAAGATGGTGTTCCAACCAAGGTTGATGGCTCTAAAGGTAGGAGTTAATGGTCCAGGATTGTCATGACTCAGTTGATTCCTAAACTACTTTTATCTCTATTATGGCTTATTGATTCATCGATCCCCTAAATTTCTGGTTTTGGTGGCGGTTCTTCAGGAGTCATTGGGGTGTGTAGTGTGAGTAGGAATAGTTCTCCAAGAGACCTGGGCAGTGTAGGTTTCCTCCTCTCATTAAAGTTACTGATGTTTTTTTATCCTTGTGTATGTAGTCTGGTGGATGTTTCTACCCTCTGTAGGTATTCATGGTGGTGTTGGTTCATTGATGAGGGTGCTGGTTAATTGTTGTAAATGCTAGCGTATTCGGTTGTAGTTACTAGGTTCATGTTGGGCTCGAGGGAGACCAATATTTATCAGGGTTTCACTTTTGAAATTTTATTTTTTGAAATGTGAAGCTGTATTGGGATGATTGATTTATGGTGTGGGGAATTTATATTGATTTGGATGTGGATTTTTGTGTTGTATTGGGATGGTCTAGGGTTCTCACATAACCATAAAATTGATAGTTTTGAAAATAAAAATATTGAATTATTCCAAACCGAATGATACAAAAAATATGATTTGATATAAAACTAGAATTTAACACAAAGACAATCTATTAAAAGGAGAAACAAAATTACGAAGGATAATTTAGGATGATACAAGGAAAATAAAAAAATGATGACAAAATTTTTTCAATTAAATATGGAAATTTAATTGAAACTTGTAAATCATGTCATTTATGTCAATGATGAAAAGGTTTTTTAATATACTGAAAATGATCCATGACCTAGACACCAAAAATAAAAACAATGCACTTACATTGAGCAGATATGTAAAAAAATACAAGAGGTGAAGGATTTTAATTTGAAACATCAACTACAGTTGCACCTCGATCTAAAATTAATAATTGCATTTGAATCTAAAGAAGAAATCAATCCAAAACCCTCGGTTCTTTTGAGATCAAACTCCAACTCGTCCGGATCTCCCAAATTGAAACTCATCACACTCACCAGTAGTCAAAAAAAAAAATTCAAACATTAATTCCATCTCAATCCGTATAGTTGAACCTCATGCTTAATACAAAGCACCATTTTGAGATCTCATTCTCCAGTGAGACCCTTGAATCCCATCTTCTCGGCACGACCACTCTACCTAGTTGGACACCAACTCATACCTATTCTTTTATTTTTTTTCTTTTTTTTTATTTTATATATTTTTATATAATATTCTGTAATTCTATTTTTAATAAAAAAAATTAATAATTATTGTTTCTTTTTAACAAATTATTTTTATTTATAATTTTATAATTTGTTAACACATATAAATTTAATATATATTTTAATTAAAATGATATTTTTATATTCTTTTAATATTTATCCATATAATGTTCCAAACTATCCTAAATAATTATTAATAAATTTTGTATCACAATATTTTCTTGTTAAAATTGATAAATCTTTTTTCTATTTAATAAAATATTTTCTCATAAATTATATTTACTAAAATTAATTTAATGTAAAAATTTCAAGATAATATTTACAAATTATGAATAATAATACTCATTCACCATTATTATAATAATTTCCTATTTCTCTATATTTTTAATTCAAGATTTCATATAATTAATTTATAATAATTATTTATCTTTATTATAATATTTTAATTTCATTAATTAAAGGACATTGTTTGAATATTTATTTTCTAGAGAAAAGAATATAAAAATAATATTAATTTCTATTAATTATAAATTAATTAATTTAAATAACATATTTATATTAAAAAATTGGATATGGATGTTTTTAGTTGTTATATTATCCTCTCCCCCTTAAAATAATTGCACCCACACAATTCATTTGTCAGATATTAAAAAATTCTAAACGTTCATCTTCATATTTAACAAAAAACAATAATTTATAAGGGAATATAATTATTGAAAAAAATATTATTTTTTAAATTTTTTTCCCAAAAAACACAATGTCATATCTCTAATTCTTTATAGATTATGCCTCTAATACAAATTATAATGCATCAAACCCACGCTTCTGGATTCGACGCTTAAAATAATGTGTTTTTTTATAAAAGATAATTGAATCACTACACAACACTTCATAAAGTAGAAGAACATTTTTAGACTAGGGTATAGTGAAATGTCATGGATTTTTCATATATTGTTTTTAAATAATATATGGAATTATTAAGTAACCAGGCTTTGGGATGGTGTGAAATTCCAAGGCCCGGAGTTCCCAGAATAAATGTTTGAAATAAATTAAAATTTATATAGCATACGTGAGCGGTTTTCCTAAAAAAGTGGTAAAAAATTTAAAAGGTTGCGCAAATTTGAAATCTGAGGGCGTAATTGTGTTTAGAGAAACAACTTTACCTTATGCAGGACCTAACATCAACCGGCGTGATTCAACCGCCAAAGTTAGTATTTGGACGTTTTAAAGGAAATAAATAAAAATTAATAATTTATTTTATTTTAAATTTTTCAATAATTCATCGATGCTTATTTTATTTTAATTAAAAGGATCCCAAGGTTAGGTTCATAACCCTAAAAAACACTCTATATTCCTCTATACCAATGGAGTGGAGCCACCATGGAGTGTTCTTGATGAACACCGATGAACGGTGACATGTGGATCATTTCACAACTAGATCGAATCCTGACTGACAGCCAATATCTGTCTTCATCGATGACCATGGTTGGGGTTTTGATACTTTTATTCCTTTCCCTATTATTCGACTAAATGAAGAACGTGGATCAACCGAGGAATTGGCTGATCTGTAGATAGTGTGATCTTGCTGGTGGGTATTAATTTCCCTTTATTTTGGGGTACTCATTCGGGGACTGTGTTTATGATAATTGTTGGATTATCATTTTATTCGTTATTAAACCTAATAATAGGAGCGAATGAACACCATTAGAATGATGGCAGTAGTGTATTCCTCTTTTCTTGTTGGATTTCATCCTCCACCCCACGTTCTTCGCGTTCTTTGCAGGGTGACGAATAATGGATCATTGCGAACCCATTTCATGACACAACAAATCCAAATTAGATATTGAACATCGTGACGACCTAGAAGAGGTGTGATAGTGATGGTAGAAAACCAATTGACTCCGATCGAGGAGGACCATTCATCGATTTCCTTTCACACAGGAGGATTGAGACATTTCTTCAAGGACTATCACAGGCCTGAAAACAATAGTGAGGGCTTTGGGATGTTGGTGAGACCACAATAATGGATTTTCACATCGATCAGATTTCCAGATTGATGAACAGGCGATTCCGCAGGGTGTGGAATGAAGAACGTGACATTTTTTTGGAAAAACCTAAAGAACACAACATTTTCTACAATAAACACTCAATTTGGGGTCATCATGGAAGCAGACAGGTCTTGCGCATGGTACATTGGGTACGAAATTACATGCCCCCTAAAGACATGGTGTGTAGCCCCCCACCCAGCGGCATCAGGAGTTACCGGGTGACTAGAAGTTTAGACATGACATGTGACCCCTTTCACACGGCATGTGGGTATTTACACTAGACATGGTCTATATCTCAGACGATACATAGAAACAGGGTAGATTACACACCATTTACTCCACCACAAAACCAGGCAAGGCCAGTTACATTGGTTACCTAGTGTAACTGTTACACGGGTTGGAATACACGGGTTGAGGCTGCGTATAGGAACATGGCCAGCATGCACAGAGCAGACCCTCAATTCCTTATCATGGTGTGTGATCCGTCTTACATGTTGTGTATATGATTTTTCACACAACATTTTTTCCAAACATGGGCCATTGTACACGGGTAGTTCCCGGAGTCAAGGGACATGGCATGTGACCACTCTTACATGCCATGTACTCCCTTCTACATGGATTGATGCTCATTTCCACCATTCCATGGACTATTTTTTGGGTTAGTTCCCCTTGCTCGTTCCCTGGAAGGTCAAGTATCATTTCCTTCCATTGGATTGTGATCCCTCTAGTGGTAATTTTTGAGATAGAGTTAGTTATCCCTCTGATAGGCCCGTAGAGAGATCCTATATCAATTCATGACCCTGGGTAGTGTCTAGTAACGCCATGAATAATCCTAGAAGATTCCAATCCTCTACATAGCAGGTTAATCTGGACGAGTCGTTGTATTCTCCAAGGACTTGGTAGTGATCCTCATTTATGTATCATGATCTTTTTCAAATCCGGAGTGTGTTCTCCTGGAATGAGTGTATCTGCTCTCTCTTCAAATCTATCAGTGCATCTACCTCTCTCATGTATTTTCTAGACAAAAACCACTTCCCGGATGGACATCATCAGAGCTGTCAGACTACCGGAGTGAGTTCTCCCGAACGTGTGCTTTTTGAAATCATCAAACTGAATCCCTGACATGTGTATATGGCCAGTGTGACTTGTCTCTAGACTACAGGTCTGGGTTTTGAGTGTATCTGGATCTATTTCAACTATTATATGTTCAGTAGACATATACTATGTAGAGCTGAATGTACCTTTACATTGTGTATTACTTTGTGGTTTTTGGGGTAATCTACATATTATTATTATTCTCACCCCTGCTCGATATTTTCCTACACATGTCGTGTCTTATACAGAAGAGTGACCTTTCGATAGAGTATAGGGAGGACCATGACCATAAAATGAATTATGAGTTCTATACCAGCTGAGGTGTTCCTAAAACATCAAGCAATTGTCTCATTACGTCTTTTTTCTTAAAGGTTATACGTTTTTATTTACAGACTCTTGTTTTTGGTGGGTTTGTATTATATCCTAGTTTGATTTCCCACATTACTTTCCATTGTACTCTGTCGGTTGGGTTTAGTTGCACGCATGCATTTTTTCCATATTGTATTTCACTTTTTTATAATTTGTTGGCTTGGAGATGTCTGCATGTGTACAACTACTTAGGCATTGCCTCCCATGTTATTGATATGCATACTCAGTGCAAGTCACGAGCCTCTAGCCTATTGGAGGGGGGATTTGAGAGTCACAGTGTGGGCCCCAATGGAACGGTACATGAAAAAGTTGTATCAGAGGTTTTTAGTTCTAAAATTAGACAAAGATTCTATGAGATTGGTTTGGGGAAATAATGTTAAGTGTTTCAAGAACAGTTTTCTATCCATAAACTCTATTGTTGGTGCGAGTGGCTGATTTATCCATAGACAAGGACACTAATAACCTCATTTTCAACTCGGTACCTAAAAATAATAGTTTTAGGGAAATAAAAGAATGGTACATGAATAATTTAGAAAAGGGTTGTATTTTCCATGTCCTTTAATGTTAGATATCCAGATATAGTTTCCAACCATGGTACATATTTTTTCCTTAAAGGATGCCTCGGCGATGCATACCTGCTAGGATTCAGTAGCCTGATCACGAGGATGACCCCCCCAGTGATGAGGCTTCAATACATGGAAAAGTTACCGAGGAGTTTCCTCTATGAGGTGAACCTACTATACCACCACCAGTGAGGCAGTACATGGTACCTGAAGTACCAGCAGAAGAGTGGCACATGAAGAGCACCCATCATGAGTGTCAGAGATAGAGACCACTCCGGTTTTGAGGCAAGCCCAACCATCAGGTGGCCAAGGACTGGCTTGTGCCATTGAAAATAGTTCTCCATCTAGTGAGAAGACTAGAATACTAGATGGTGATCATAGGAGCAATAATCTTTCCGTGTTTAGTGGGAAGATGGTGGAGTTTGACCACACAGACTCACGATGAGGAGACTCTTTCATGGATGGAGTTCGAACGACTCTTTACGGAGGAGTTATCTCCAGTTATGATGAGATAAGTGAGTATCCAAGAGATTCTACATATCTAGTAGGGTTGTTTGATAGTGGTTGACTATTAATATAATTTCAACAACATCTCCAGCTAATCGATGGATACGTACTGGGATCAGTACATCAGATCTCAGACCTTCAAGGGAGGTTTACGGTAGGACATACGAGCTAGTGGCATGCCTCTATGCATTTATACTTATTCCAGAGTACTCGAGAGAGGCTTGGTGATTGATAGATTCTTGCTTGAATAGAGACAGTAGGTGGAAGTTAGCAGTAGGCAGATGGGTGTGTAGACCTCAGTAGCAGGGAGCCGACATCAAGCACAGTGTTCAGGACATGAGAGATGTCATGGGAGGACCCAGAACATGGGATGGATATCCCATGGATCTCAGGATGGATTCGGTCTTCCAAGGGAGAGGTGATGCTACTCGTGCGATGGTAGAGGACATCTCGCTAGAGACTGTCCAACCTGTCGAGCTGCTGAGAATGAGGCAGTGAAGGGACTGCTGAGGCCGAAGAAGACAGAGGGGGAGAAAGACTTTCCAGGTAGTGGATGTGGAAAAGGATAAGGGAGATATTTAGGTGGTGGAAGATGTGTGGATTTAATCCCACCACCACCCCCCATAGGTCTGCATTAGGCTCATGGATCTAGGGGCAGGGGCAGATACAGCTGAATGCGGTCGAGGCATAGTACCCATGGACTCTGGGTATGATCCGAGGTATGATCTGTGTCTTTTATACCTTAGCTACCCTACATATAGACCTAGGTTCCAATCATTCCTTCTTCGTCACATGTCTTGTGTGGAACCTTGAGATTTTAGTGGAGTAGTTGAATTGACCCTTACACTTAGAGACACCTATGAGAGAAGACTCAATGATTACATATCATTGTACACAGTGTGATCATTCCAATAAAGGTGAGAGTTTCAGCTATAACCTCATGGTGGTAGCGTCGAGGCCTTACATAGTCATTCTTGGTATGGATTGGCTATCTTCGATCCATGTCTAGATTGATTGCTTTAGGTTAAGAGTGTGGTGTGCCCACTACGATAGGACAAGGTTTTCCTTTTTTGGCGAAAAGGTGACCCATGCAGCACAGAATGAGATCATGAAAACAAGGGTGCATCTGATCACTCGTGAGTTGGTTATCCTTACCCTTAGAGTAGCATATGTTGTAAGCTTTTTCTTCCCAGAATTAGTGGTGAGTTACACAGACGTCTTCCCAGAGGATATTCTAGGATTTACTCCCCACTAAGATATTGACTTCTACATCAACTTACATCCTGAGATGGCACTGATATCCTCACCAGCATATCATATTCCACCCACAGAGCTTCACAAGATGATGGTGTTGTTGGTGGATTTGTAGAGTAAGGGCTTCTTAAGACCTAGTGTTCACCTTGGGAAGCCCCATTTTTGTTTTCCAAGAAGTCATATGGGTGTTTTGGGTTATGTGAGGATTATCGGCACCAGAACCAGGTGTCAGTGAAGAACAAGTATCCATTTTTGAGGATCGACGACCTCATCAATCAGTTGAGAGGGTCACATTTGAACTTAAAGGCTGACCTCAGGTTGGTTTATCACCATCTTCAATTATGAAATAAGGACATACTAAAGATGGATTTCAGAGGCCGCTAAGGTCACTATGAGTACTTGGTGATGCATTTTGGCTTGACTAACTCCCCCGTAGTGTACAAGGGATTTATGAACCGGATCATCCAGAGAAACATGTACAGGTTCGTAGTGGTCTTCATCGATGAAATCCTTGTGTACTCGGCGTTAGGGAAGAGCACTTGAGACACCTGTTGATGGTTCTAGATATACACTGAGAGCACAATATTAATGGGAAGCTCTCGTAGTTCCAGTTCTAGATACAGGAGGTTCACTTTTGGGGACATGTTATCATAGCATATTGAGTAGCAGTGGACCTATCCAATGTCGAGGCTGTGAAATCATGGGATCCACCTCAGAGTGTGATATAGGTTCATAGATTCCTTTTATTAGCCAGATTCTACCAAATATTTATCCCTTATTTATCCCAGATATCGGCATCGACGATAGTTGTGACCCAAAAGGGGCATCCTTTCATCTAGATAGAGAACTACCATCAAGCATTCCGGTAGTTGAGGTAGAGTTTGACGAGTGCACCAATCTGGATAATTCCAAAGGAGGGTGTTAGGTATGTATATTTCTATGATTCTTTAGGAACCAGGATTGGTTATCACCAGATAGAGAAACATTCAATGATTTCATGTGGTTCACTCTAGCTAAGGCCACATGAGAAATTTTTTTTGACCCATGATCTTGAGTTTTTATAGGTAGTCTTCGCATTAAAGATTTGGTAACACTACCTAATTAGTGAATAGTTTATTGACTATTCCTCCCATAAGATCCTCAAGTACATATTCTCGTAAAAGGATTCTAGTGTGAGACAAAGGATATATATAAAGTACCTCCAGGATTATAAAAATGAGAACATCTATAATCTTAGGAAAGGGGAATGTTGTGGCAGATACTCTCACCAGGAGATCGACTTCATAGCTACTGAGTGAGGTGACATAGCAGTTGGTCTCACTACATTTTCCCTTCATGGATGGAGATGATGTAGCTTATCTCTATTTGATGGTTGTAACTCATCTTCTATTACAGTGATTCAAGGAGGCACGGTTAGGGGATTTATACTATGAGAAATTATGTGATCAATAATAAACATGACTTGCCCCGGATGGATATTCGCAAGGTTGGAGCATGTTTTCATATTTAGATGATGAACAGTTTTTCCAATGGCATTGTGGGAGGATGTTCTGAGAGATTTTCATATACCCCCCTTGGAGGTACATCCTAGAGTGGAGAAAATGTACCAGGAAATCTGGTGTCAGTTCTGGAGGACAAGTATGAAGAAGGTAGTAGCACAGTTTTTTTCTTGATGCCTTGTGTGCAAGCAAGTGAAGGCTGAGAACCAATTTGCAGCAGGGTAATTTTACACCTATAAGTGCCAAAGTGGATGTGGGATTGAATATAAATGGACTTTGTGATGGTATTACCATGGATGTACATGAGACATGATTCCATCAGGGTGATCAATGAATGACTCACCAAGTCGGTCCACTTCCTAGATATCAGGGAGAAGAGTTTTGTAGAGATTTTGGGATGACTCTACATTTAGGAGATAGTTAAGCTTCATAGTGTCCCTTTGATGATAGCCTTAGATTGAGATTCTTGTTTCACATACTAGTTTTGGAATGGATTGTCGGGGTAATTTGGGACCCAACTACATTTGAGCATGGCATTCATTCCCCGGACCAATGGTCAGATGGAGAGGACCATTCATGTTTTGGATGATATGTTGTAGGAATGTATCTTGTACTTTGATCACAGTTGGAAGGACCACCTACCATAGTTGGGGTTTTCATTCAAAAATAGCTACCACTCAACCATTGGAATGGAACTGTGCGAGGCCTTATACGTGCAACCATTCTGGTCACCGCTCTGCTGGACTGACCCTGGAGAGTCAACACTCATGGGTCCAGAGTTGGTGTGAGCTACCACCAAAAATCTGAAGAACATCCAGGAGTAGATGAAGAATGCACATAGCCAGTAGAATTCTTATGCTGATAGGCAGTAGATACCTTTAGTGTTTGAGGAGGGAGACCATGTATTCCTTCGAGTCTCACCACATTGAGTTTTGGGGAGATTTTTCCAAGGTGGAAAGTTGTATCTGAGGTTTATAAGTCCTTTTTAAATTGTTCACAGATTTTGAGAAGTGGCGTTTTTCCTATCTCTGTCACTGCAGATGCACCAGGTACATGATTTCTTCCATGTGTTTCAGCTAAGGTGGTTCATGCATGAGTTGTCACACATCATCGACTGGGGCAATCTAGATATCGAGGATGTAGGGACCTTCATAGAGTACTTGAGGGTGATCTTGGATCCTCATGAGAGGTTCCTTTATGGGTGAGTGATTCCATTGGATTGTGTTTGGTGCTAGAATAGGAATCTTCATGAGAGAACCTATGAGAAGGAGGCTAAGATTCATGCACAGTACCCACATCTATTTGGGTAGCATATTTTTTTGGATTTTCTGGGACATAAATTCCTATGTTCTGGAGAATGTAATGTCTCAGACATTCAATATACTGTTTTAAATATTATATGGAATTATTACGAGACCATGAATTGTGGCGACGTGTGATTCTAAGGCTCAGAGTTCCTGTAATAAATGTTTGAAACAAATTAAACTTTTAAACTGCGCACGGGAGCAGTTTTACAGAAAAAGGGGGATAAAATTTTAATGGGTGCCCAAATTAGAAATCTGAGGGTGTTGATACATTCAGAGCAGTGACATTATGTTAAGTGGGGCCCAACATTGACCATCATGAGTCGATATCAAATGCTAGTTTATGGACGTTTTAAAGGAAATAAAATCAATTAACAATTTATTTTATTTTAAATGTTTCCATAATAAAGCAATAATTATTTTCTTTTAAATATTTATAAACCCAGGATTAGGTTTATAACCCTAAAAACACTCTCTAGAATCCATTGGATCCTCAGAGGGGAGCCACCTTAGAGAGTTCCTGATGAACGCCGACGAACGATTCCAAATGGATCGTTGTGAAAAGAGATTGAATCTCGACCGACAGCTGATCTCCCTCTTTATCGACATCTAAGGTAGGGGTTTTTGATTTATTTACTTATTTCCCTACTCTTCATTTAAATGAAGATCGAGGATCAACCAACGAACTGGTAGATCTATGGATCGTGCGTTCTTGTGGGAGGGTGTTAATTTTCATTTCTTTTGGGGTTTTTATTTGGGAATTGTGGTTGTGATAATTGTTGGATTATTGTTTGATTAACCATTAAACATAATAACAGGAGCGAATGGACACCACAATAAATGATGACAGAGGTGTGTTCCTATTTTTCTTTTTGAATTTCTTCCTCCTCCACCCCGTTTTATTCATGTTCTTCATGGGGAGATAAAAAATGGATATTTGTGAACCCTTTTCATGACACAATGATCCTAAATAAAAGATCAAACATCGTGATGACCTAGTGGAGGTGTGAAACCAATGGATAATGATGAATCGTCTCAGATCGAGGAGGAATGCTCATTGAGTGTTCATTGCACGGGGGGATCGATAAGTGTTTTTGGGATAATTGGAGTCCCGAAAAAAAATGAGAAAGCCTCAATATGTTGGGGAGACCACAATCGTGGTGTTTCACATCGATCGAATGGCTGGATCGACGAACAAATAATTCTACAATGTTTAGAATGAAGAGTGCGATGTTCTTAAAACCATGAAGAACACAGTGTGTTCTTCATTGAACACGTTGTGTGGGTTCAACAAGGGAGTGGCCAGTTCCTGCGCACTACACACGGTGATGGACACATGGTAATACCAGAAGACACAACATGTGGGCCCCCACCCACTTGTAGCAGGAGTTACCAGACGATAGGAAGTGTAGATATATTGTGTAACCCCTGTCAAATGGCATGTGGGTATTTACGCCAGAATCTATGTATATCTCGGATGATACATGGACATGGGGTGTAGTAAACACCATGTACTCCCCCACATGTCCATAGGAGGATAGTTACATGGGTTATCCCATGTACTGGTTACACATGCTGGCATGCACAGGTGGAGGTTGTGTATGGGCACATGGCCATCTTACATGGAGCTTACCCTAGATACCTTGACACAACTTGTGATCCTTCCTACATTACTGTCTATATGCGTTTGCACATGGAATGTTCTCCAGACACTGTCCATTGTACACGGGTAGTAACCTGAGTCAAGGGACACAACATGTGACCACTCTTACACGCTTCGTACTCACTTCTACAAGGCTTGTTTCTCTTGTCCACCGTTCTTTGGACATGTTTTTATTGGGTTAGTTCACCTTACCCATTCCACTAAATATTATGTATCTTTTCCTTCCACATGATTATGATCCCTTCAGTAGGACTTTCTATGATAGAGTATGATATCCTTTTAAGAGTCCCAGAGAAATACCCTCTATCAATTTGTGACCCTAGGTAGAGTCATGTATTAACATGAATAATCCTACAGGACGTCGATCCTCTACATTGAAGGTGAATCTAAATGAGTCGTGGTATCTTCCAAGGACCTGGCAGTGATCCTCATTTATGTATCGTGTTATTTTCCCACTTAGGAGTGTGTTATTGTGAAATGAGTGTATATTTCCTCTCTTTAGATCTATCTGTGCATCTATCACCCTCGTGGATTTTTTTTGATGAATAGCACTTCACGGATAGATGACATTAGAGCTATCAGATTCATGGAGTGAGTTCCCCTGGATGAGTTCTTTTTGAAATCTTCAAACTGAATCCCAAATGTGGGTATGTAGTCATTGTGACTTGTCTCTACTCTATGATTATAGGTTTCAAGTATATTTGGATGTGTTTCTCAACTTATATGTTCGGAAGACATATATTGTATAGATATGATTGTACCTTTACATGGTGTATTTATTTTTGGTTTTTGGGGTCCTCTAATGAGTATTGTTATACTCACCCCTGAATAGGTTTTGTCTACATGTTTCATGTCCGGTGTAGACAAACATCCTTTTGTCGAAGTCCAGGGTAGATCGGAACCGGTCCGAGCGTTCTGAGTTCCTTAAAGGCCAAGGATTTCTTATAGCTACAAGTAGTCATCCCAGTACCTCATTGTGCTTCTTGGTTGGGATTTTTCATTTGGAGACACTTTTTTTGTGGGCTTATATTCTGGCCCAATTTACATTCCACACTATACTTTCCATTTTTCACTTTTGGTTGGGTACAGTTATATTCATGCATTTTGTTCCTTAGTGGTTTTTAATTTTCAGCATTTGTGGGTTTGGAGATGTGTGCATGTGTACATGTACTTTGGAAATGCCTCTCATGATACTGATATGCCTACTCAGTGCTAGTCAGCAGCCCCTGGCCTATTTGAGGTGGGTTTGGGGAGTTGCGGCAAAGGCTCCTTTAGGATGGGTCGTGACATATAGAAAATTATACTACATATTATAATTTATCCAAGTTTTAAAAAAAGAAAACAATATACCTACTTCACATTCACACACGCTACTCCAAAAGCGCAGATGTCTGAATTTGAACTTCTATGATACTTGTGGAAAACATTTAAGACATTTGATGAGCATTTAATTTTCCAATAATGGGTTTATAAGGCATTGAAACACCATTTATGAAATCTTCCATTAGATTTTTTTTGAGAAATTATTTTTGAAATTATATTGTTAATACAATAAAAATATATTTAGAAATACCTTTCAATGATATTATTTAAATTATTTACATATTTTACATACTTCAAACATTTTTTAAATAAAAATGATCAAAAATTTCTTTAAAAAAATTATGTTATATTTACAAAAATAATATAGAAGCATTTAAAAAACACTAAAACCACCAAAAACATTGAAGGTTGTATTAGGCCTACCCATATGATGTATGAGTTAACTTCCCAATTCCCCATCGTATTTATAAATTTCAAGTACTACATTTTATAAAATCATATTATTCTCGATTATGTATATATAATTTAATTGGAGTTTTTACCCTCAAAACATGAAAACATAATTACATTTAATCATATATATATATATATATGTATATTTTTTGTAAAAAAAATTAACAACTAAATCTCACCTACATTAAGATTTTATTTAATTTGTAGAATGTTAATTGAAATATAATTAACATCCACATTGAAAATAATTTCATATAAAGGAATTAGTAGTTCAAATATGTAACAAATACAAAACACATTTAAATTTAAAATTGTACATGCATGAAATACCAAAAAATACATGTAGTGACCATATCATATATTTTAAATAACATTCATGAATGAATAAATAAGTTTTACACACAAAATGATATTTTTTATTATTTTAAACTATAACATATAAAAATTAATAATATCGTTGATTATATAATATTATTATTATTTTGAAACATTATAATCTCATAAATTTTAAAATAATGTTATATTAAATATTTCAAAAAAATGGTTTTTTCTAAAATGAAGTAAATATATATAGATATGAAATCACTTATAAAATTAGTATAAAATAAGATCTTTTTAAAAAATAAAGTATTTTATGATAATAAGAGAAATGATGTTATTGAAAATAAGTGATTTCCATTATTTTAATTCTGATAAAATGAAACCTAAATTAAAAGCCTTAAAAAATAAAATTTTAGATAAAAAATGTTTGAAAAAAATATATTTTTACCTTACCACTATAATCCCACACAAAAAAACTACCTATTAATGTTCTCATCCACACTCAATTGATTTTATTCTTATTTTGAAAACTCAGAATTCTCCCCACAAAGTGCCTCAATAGACTAGAAATGAGGGAAAATGAAAACAAGGATTCACTCAATAGATCCTCTACCTCACTTATCCATTTTGGTGGCCCCTTCAGAAAAACATAGAGCCCTCCAATATTATAGAATTATATTTCCTATTTAATGTCATAAGAGTTTAATATAGATGAGGTTAAAATTTATTAATTTTATATCCAAAATGATATGTTAATATATATACAAAAATGGGAGGCGATGCTCAATTGATCAACAACCGTCATTATTTTCAGAAAACAATAACCAATGAAAGATGTATATTAATCGATTCTAGTGTACATCGTAGTTGAAAATATTTGGTAAAAGTATGAATTATAAATGAATAAATGACATATTAGAAGAAAACTATATCATAACATTATTGTAAAGGTTTTCTGGTAGACTTCATAATTTAATAATTAATTAATCAAGCTAACTCTAAAGTAGATTTCTAGAAAAATCATATTCAACATAAAAACTACATTTAAAAAAAATTCAATCATGTGTATGGAGAATAAAACAACAAAGAATAATTTATGATGATCCAATGCCAAAAAAATTAGACAACATGATTTCAATAAAAAAAGTACATTGAATATAAAATTTTAATCTAGGGAATTTATATCAGTGATGAACATGAGTTTTATTATACAAATATCAATTCATATTTTGGAAAACAGAAATAAAAAAAATTCACCTATCATGAGAAGATTAGAAAACTGAAACAAGAGGTGGGTGATTTATGTTTGGAACATCAAATGTAGTCACACCTGGAGCTCGATATCTCTTTTGAATTCAAATTCAAAGTTGAATTCCATTTGAACCCTTAATTCATATTAGGTCAGAGGGGCACCATATAGCTAGTTGTGGTAGTGGGAAAAACAGATTTGTGACAGATGTCAAAACAAGACGATTTCATTCATTAATGTCTTGATTCATGATTACTCCGCATAATTGGTCTCAAGCATGTAGTCATATGGGTCTGAAGTAGTTCATAGTGAGCAGACTTCCTAGTGAGTGCCGATGTTATACTTGAGATGGTAGAAATCACATGGCACAAGACTGCCCAACCAAATGTGGTGAAAATACTAGGAAGGAAGTAGATGGACCACCATGGAAGAGACATTACTATAATATAGGTTGTACCAAAGGAGGTCATACTATCATAGAAGTATTAGAAGATCGAGGTGCTGGATGATGTGATGAGGTCTTTCCACCACCACAAGGTGACACACATTAAGCTCTGGAATCTGACCACTAGGACCACAGAAAAAACAATGTTTATATGTCTACAATATTGTAGAGTAAGAGAGGATAACAGGTACGCCCTTTGTGTTTTATAAATTTTATAGTATAACTTGTTATAAACTGTGTGATGTAATCTTCTCTCCATGCTCCTTGATTGAGGTCTTACTGTAACACCCGAAACTTTTATGTTATATAAACCATCAAAGAAATCTTTTTTCTACACAACACTTGCTTGGCTTGCTTTACACGCAATCGCGACCTTCCTCGATAGCTTGCGTCGTACGCAATACCGAGTTTCACTAAACAACAATATGCTATTAAAACTAGCCGTTATGAATAGTAATAACCACTTTTTAAAATTTTATAAATTTTACTTCTCAAAATGGACTTCATTTTTGGACTCAGAATATCGAAATTAGCCTAGGGTGAAATTTTGGTATTTTTCTGAAAACTTTCATGTTTTGATGAATAGTGAAACCACTAAGTGGTAGGTTAAAAACTGAATTTTGCATAAAACGTAATTTTACCGCTTCTGTGAATGGAATTTCTAAAATCGGACAGACACGGTTGATATCAGTAAGTAAAATGTGGTTCAATGAGATAAAAATAATTTTTTGGTGAATAGTAACTTTTTACGATTTTTACCGCGGTTAATAGTAAATAGGTTAACTAAGGGTAAATATGATATCAATATTACCCTAACACATGTCCTAATACTATTGGACAAGTGTAATTCGACCAAAAACAAACTTAGGAATAAAATATGACCATTTAGGCCCACTTGGATTAGATTAGGACATTTATTATTAATTTATTTAAAGAAGGGTTAAAATAGTTAAAATCAAAGTTTAATAAGTAAATCATTTTTAATATGGGGTTATATATAAGATAAATTCGATTGTAAATATTAATTAGAAATCTAAAAATATTTCCTACATGATGGTATTTTATTTGTAATTTTTAGACATTAAATAATTTAATTTATTTATGACACAATGATGATGCAGTAATTATCTTATTAATGAAATATTGACATAATTGATGTTATAAACACCAAAATAAATATAATTTGAGACTTTTTATGAATTCCACTAATTTTATAGGTTACTATGATATATTAGTGTTGATTTAATCAACTTGGTTAGAACATATAATTCTGTTATGACTTTCACAAAAATCATATATCAAATAGTGTCAAAATTGCCACAAAATAGTTTTTAAATCAAATATTATATTATTAATTGTTATTTTATTCCTAAAAATCTAAGGTTCGGCCAAATGACTTAGATAAGGATATATATATTAATAATAAACAATTTGGGGTTCTTTTGGCATGTTATAGTAAGTTTATTAACCATATAGTGAAAGAAAACAAAAAGACACGGTAAAAGTTAAATTAATTAACTTAGAGTTAAATCTAATTGATAAGGTTAAATTAATACCCTAAACTTGTCTAAATCCTATTGGTTGATAGGATTTCGACCCATCCCCACTTTAGCTTCGAAATAAGACCCTTTGGAACCATTATAAACCGATTTTGACTTTAATATAAAATAATATTTTGAGATATTCCTAAGGTGCCCCTCTCCTCCCTTATAAAAGGGCACCTCCTCCCCCTCCTCCTCACACCAATTTGAGCAGTCAAGCTCGGCCAACCCCTGCCATTTTCTCCTCTCAACTTCCCTAGAATAATCCTAGACGTCCTGGTCTTCTCCAAAGACCAATCTTAGTTCCTTAAGTGGAGGATTCAAAGAGGCGTTCCAAAGAAGAGGTAATATCCATTACCGATCTTTTCAATTTATTTCTTCTTCAACTTCTTCTTCTTTAGTTGTTTCATGATAAAGTAATAACATCAGTATTACTTACATACTGATATGTTATTATAAATATGAAACAACCCTAATTCACCTTCTATCCATCCTACGGAAAAATGAAATCACCGCGCGTGCGTACGTACGGAATACCGTCTCCACGCCGTGGTGTAATCCATTTTCCACCATCACCTTAAAAGGATGGGTATAATGGTGTAATGAGTAACTATATATGATTATTATGAAGTAATATTGATACTGAAATAATATATATATATACTCCAATACAATTCCACGATCATAGGAACGATATCATCACTCGTGCGTACGTACGGAATACCGTCTCCACGATGTGATGCGACTCGTTCTACATGATCTTCATTTCATAATGATTATATAAATGGATTGAATGAATGAATATGGTATATACTACACTAATACCATTCTGTAAATGAATTATCTATAACCTAAAGATAATAATAAGAATTTATTCGACAAAACACGCATAAGAACAAAAAGTTATAAAGACCCGAGTAACAAGTAACAATGAAATATTACTAACATGAAGCTAATAATATGACCATATATGATATCATATCAATATGTATGATTCTGGAATAAGTCAATAACATTATTTAAACCATTATACAGGAGCTTCGGACACGAACAAAGCAAATCGGAACTAAGGTAAGGGAAATATCACAATCTCATTTTTTATCCGAGATTGTTTATTCGTAAGTATTTAATGGGGTGTATTTTATCATCCACATCCATGTTTCATCAATATGTAATATTATTTCAATCCACCTACAATTGTTTAAATACATTTTTACCCTTCGGTGAGTTTTTAGTAATATCTATGAAAGGAATCTTTTGTCATATGAGGTACTTTTTGACTTTTCCGACAAAAGTACGAAGAATGTTTTTTTAACTTATACGGCACGAACGGATTTCTACTGTTTTATAAAGCCTTATTTTCATGAAGCTTCCTCTAAAAGATTTGATGAATATTTTCAATAAAATCTCTTTCTTTTAAAATTGCATGATGTTTTGTGAAAAGAAATTGATTTTGAAGAAGAAAGGATATTTTCCTCAAGAATTCAATTCAAGTGTTTTATCAAAATTATTTTCCATCTAAGATAATAAAGGGTTCTGTTTCTATCCATATTTTTACATTGATTTGACTATGTTGTGATGGAATTATGTTTATGAATTCCTTTATCTTATATGAATTGATTTATGATGTCATGATGTTTCAAGAATCCCATTTTTGTTACATGTGTTATGCAATGATGTATGTTTTATGATTATGTGGCACACATAAGAAAGGATTCATTATGAGATGGGTGGGACCTATATCTCCCTCCAATGCATTGGGTAAAGATTTTATATCTCATGAGATAGACATGGCTGGAACGGAAGGTTATTTCGGTTCAGTGATAGAGGACTGAAACGAGGAGTGAACTCGGTTCAGAAAGGGACTTTGTCCACTAAGATAGTCTTGGCAATGAGTCATGACTAAAAAGAAATGATTTTCCATGATTATGTGTGCATGCCACAAAGTTTCAAGTTTTATGTTATGATTATGGGGATCTCATTTTCACTTCTATGATTTATTCCATGTTATGATATTATGATCTCTTTTGCAGGTTTTGATCTTCAAAAAGATATGATATGATTTTTATTTCCTTTATTTGCCCTTGCTGAGCATTTGAGCTCACCCTTTTATGTTTTCTTTTCCCCAGGTCAGGAAGATGGATATTAAGTAGAATATGCTAAAAGGGACCCTAGATATGATGAAATAAATGGGAGACACTGTAGAAGATTTATGAACCAGTTGTTTATGTTTCCCAGTTTCTAAAGACACTATACCTATACGGTCCTTTGTGGTTTGTTCATATGTTGTAATAAGTGTGCTTCAATTTCAAAGTATTAACAATGTATGTAAAGTATGGGTCGTTATAGTTGGTATCAGAGGGAGGTTATAGTCAACCTTTGGAAACTAGGATGTGAAAGCCTTAGTAAGAACCCTAAGGATAAGTCTAAGCATAGAACACAATCTTAGAAATGGCCATGAATAACCTAGGATAAGACCATAAGCATGAAAATTTTAATCTTGAATAATGTGGTTTCCTATTATAATTAGTGTTGCTCACACTATTCTTCTTGGTTTTAGTCAATGGCTGGAACCCGAAGGAACCATGTTAATGCGGAATGCGATGGGCAATGCAATGATTGTCCCCCTGAGCAACCAAACGATATGGGAGCTGGAATGCAAAATCTTGTAGCCATGCTCACACAACTTTCTCAAGCTATGAATCATGCAGGATTTCCAAACGAACAAAGGAGGGAGCAACATTCTGTTGAATCCTTCACGAGGCAGCGTCCACCTTCTTTCAGCGGGTCTACTGATCCATTAGTTGCTGAACAATGGATTAGTACTACTGAAAAGATATTTTCAGTTCTTCAATGTTCTGAGCATGATAAAGTCATCCTAGCAGTGTATCGTTTGGAAGGAGATGCAGATCAATGGTGGAATCTTGTTAAGAATACGAGGCAAAGGGATGAAATTGAGTCTATGGAATGGGACGAGTTCAAGAACTTATTTTTCAATAAGTACTTCCCTCGTATTCTCCGAAAAAAGATGGAGAAAGAGTTCCTTGAACTGAAGCAAAGGGATGATGAAACTGTTAGTACCTATGAAGCAAATTTTACAAGACTTGCAAGGTACGCTTCTGGTATTATTATCCAACCTGAGAGTAAGATCGATCGATTCTTTAGTGGCTTAAAACCAAGTCATCGAAGGGCGTTAGCCATAAGGGACTTCAATAGCTACGAAGAAATCGTTCGATGTGCTCTCAAAGTCGAGATGGAGATTGGGGTAACCCATCAGTCGCATGGGTTTGATAAGAAGAGGAAGATGGAATTCAAAGGAAACTCTAAAGAGCACACTGAAAAGAAGATGAACTTTCCCTTATGCTCAAAGTGTGGAATGAAACATGGAGGGAGTTGTCTTAAAGGGACAAGTAAATGTTTTAAATGTGGAAAAGAAGGTCATCGGGCATTTGAATGCCGTGATAATGGGAAGAAGATGTCTAATGACGCAAACAAAGGAAGGGATCCACAGAATGAACCTACTACACTTCAATGTTTCAAGTGCAAGGAGATGGGGCATTATGCCAATCAATGCCCAAATCCAAGGGTTGATGATGATGGTCGACGTCAACAAACTCTTAAGGCTAAAGACAAAGGAAAGTCACATGCAATTTCTATCAGCGATGTGGAGTACGATAACGAGGTGGTGAAAGGTACACTTACCATCCACTCTAAAGTAGCAAATGTTTTATTTGATTCTGGATCCACCCACTCTTTTATTTCTGAAGACTTTTCTAAGGGTATCACCGTATTACCTCAACAATTAGATGTTGAGTTAGCTGTGACAACACCTAATGGCACATCAATCGCATCAAAAGTTTATAATTCTTCTCCGATCGAAGTTTGTGGGAAAGTGCTTCCTGCAAATCTTGTGATCCTTCCTTTAGTGGAATTTGATGTGATTCTTGGCATGGATTGTCTTTCTCTACATGGATCTCATATCGATTGCCAAAGAAGGGAAGTCACATTTCATATTCCAGATCAATCTACGATCGTATACCAATGCAAGGATGAACATAACCTTCCAGTGGAAATTTCTTCCATCTTATGGGTTTTGATTCCACTAAATGAAGGTTATTTATCTCAAATGGTTGGTGAGAAACTCACGATTAAGAATATGCCCATTTTACGGGAGTTTGATGATTTCTTTCCGGAGGAATTGCCGGGTCTTCCACCAAATCGTGAAGTTGAGTTTTCAATAGAACTCGTACCGGGTGCTTTGCCTATTTCAAAGACACCTTATAGAATGGCCCCAATTGAGTTGCAGGAATTGAAGAAGCAACTCCAAGAGAATCTTGATAAGGGATTCATATGCCCTAGTGCGTCACCTTGGGGAGCACCTGTTCTATTTGTTAAGAAGAAAGATGGATCAATTAGACTCTGCATTGATTATCGAGAACTTAACAAGATCACTATCAAGAACAAATATCCTCTCCCACGCATTGATGACTTATTGGACCAACTACGCGGAGCTCAATACTTTTCCAAGATTGATCTTCATTCAGGGTATCATCAATTAAGGGTCAAAAGGGAGGATATACCAAAGACGGCTTTCCGTACAAGGTATGGACACTATGAATTTATAGTGATGCCATTTGGTCTTACTAATGCCCCTGCTATCTTCATGGATCTAATGAATAGAGTCTTTAGAGACTATCTTGATCAATTTGTGGTAGTCTTTATAGACGATATTCTTGTCTATTCAAAGAGCAAGGAAGAGCATGAAGATCACTTGAGAATTATATTGAAGACCCTGAGAAAGGAGAAGCTTTATGCCAAATTTACCAAGTGTGAATTTTGGCTTCAAAAAGTTGCATTTTTGGGTCATATAATCTCAAAAGAGGGGATATCTGTGGATCCAGCAAAAACAGAGGTTATCGAAAGATGGTCAAGACCAACAACAGTAACTGAGATCCGAAGTTTTCTTGGTTTGGCTGGATATTATCGACGTTTTGTAAAAGATTTTTCACGATTATCTAATCCAATCACCAAGTTGACTCGGAAGGGAGTTAAGTTTGTCTGGACAGAGGAATGTGAAGAGAATTTCAAGGAGTTGAAAAGAAGGTTATCCAGTGCACCTGTGCTCACACTACCTTGTAGTGGAGAAAGGTTTGTGATCTACAGTGATGCATCCAAGAAGGGATTGGGGTGTGTTCTTATGCAAAATGATATGGTGATAGATTATGCCTCACGACAGTTGAAAATCCATGAGCAAAATTACCCAACACATGATTTGGAGTTGGCTGCGGTAATCTTTGCATTAAAGATTTGGAGGCATTACCTTTATGGTGAAATGTGTGATATTTATACTGATCATAAAAGTTTAAAGTATATTTTCACACAAAAGGAGTTGAATATGCGTCAAAGAAGATGGTTGGAGCTGATTAAGGATTATGACTCCTCAATCCATTACCACCCTGGGAAAGCAAACAAGGTGGCAGATGCATTAAGTCGACAAGACCATGCTAGTTTATCCATGATGAGGATCACAAAAGATCCAATATTTATGGATTTACAAAGGATGGATCTTGGAATTATAATGGAAAGGGAAAAATCTTATCTTTCTCAAATGAATGTTCAACCATCTATACATGTGAAGATTAAAGAGGCACAGAAAGAAGATGTCGAGTTACAAAAGAAGGTGAGAATTGTTCCTGAATTCAACCTTGATTGTGATGGGATAATAAAGTTCAGGAATCGGGTTTGTGTTCCTTCCATCCCCGAATTAAAGAAGGAGCTGCTGGATGAGGCTCATAGTTCTTCATTCTCTATTCATCCTGGAAGCACGAAGATGTATAGGGACCTGAAAGAGTACTTCTGGTGGGATGGCATGAAAAGAGATGTTGCTGAATATGTCTCTCGATGCTTGGTTTGTCAACAAGTTAAAGCTAGGAGACAGAAGTCTAAGGGGATGTTACAACCACTACCCATACTCGAATGGAAATGGGAAAACATCACTATGGACTTTGTCACAGGACTTCCTAAAACATCAAAAGGAAATAATGCTATCTGGGTCAAAGTTCATCGTCTTACAAAGTCTGCACACTTCATTGCTATTAGAGAGGATTTCTCTCTAGATCAGCTTGCCAGGATATATGTAAAGGAAGTGGTAAGATTGCATGGAGTACCACTTTCTATTATATCTGATCGAGATCCGAGATTTACCTCGAAGTTCTGGCGAAGTCTTCAGCATACTCTGGATACAGAGTTGAGTTTCAGCACTGCTTATCATCCCCAGACAGACGGTCAGTCTGAGAGAACAATTCAAACCCTAGAAGATATGTTGAGAGCTTGCTCTATGGATTTCAAAGGAGGTTGGGATCAACACCTACCTTTGGTGGAATTTTCTTATAATAATAGCTTTCACTCCAGTATTCAGATGGCTCCTTATGAAGCTCTCTATGGAAAGAAATGCAGGACTCCAACTTGCTGGGATGAAGTTGGGGAAAGAAAGCTATTAGGACCTGATCTCGTTGATGAAATGGCAGAAAAGGTTAGATCTATTCAACAACACATAAGAGCAGCTCAGAGTCGACAGAAAAGTTATGCCGACAACCGAAGAAAAGACCTAGAGTTTGAAGTGGGCGATAAAGTGTTCTTACGAATATCTCCCTGGAAGAGGGTTATGAGATTTGGAAAGAAGGGGAAGTTGAGCCCTAGATATATCGGTCCTTTTGAAATACTGGATCGTGTTGGAAAGGTAGCTTACCGATTGGCGCTTCCACCGAATCTCTCTCAAGTTCACGATGTGTTCCACGTATCTCTCCTGAGAAAGTACATACCAGATCCTTCACATGTACTCAGCTCAGAAGTTGTACCGCTGGAGCAAGATCTTTCTTATGAAGAACAACCGATAGAGATTCTGGATCGTAGCGAAAAAGTCCTACGAAACAAGACCACTCGCTTGGTGAAAGTTTTATGGAGGAACCACCAACTTGAAGAAGCTACATGGGAGCTTGAGGATATGATGAGGGAGAAGTATCCTCATTTGTTTGTTACAAAGTGACGAATTTCGAGGGCGAAATTCTTTTTTAAGGGGGGTAGAATGTAACACCCGAAACTTTTATGTTATATAAACCATCAAAGGAATCTTTTTCTACACAACACTTGCTTGGCTTGCTTTACACGCAATCGCGACCTTCCTCGATAGCTTGTGTCGTACGCAATACCGAGTTTCACTAAACAACAATATGCTATTAAAACTAGCCGTTATGAATAGTAATAACCACTTTTTAAAATTTTATAAATTTTATTTCTCAAAATGGACTTCATTTTTGGACTCAGAATATCGAAATTAGCCTAGGGTGAAATTTTGGTATTTTTCTGAAAACTTTCACGTTTTGATGAATAGTGAAACCACTAAGTGGTAGGTTAAAAACTGAATTTTGCATAAAACATAATTTTACCGCTTCTGTGAATGGAATTTCGAAAATCCGACAGACACGGTTGATATCAGTAAGTAAAATGTGGTTCAATGAGATAAAAATAATTTTTTGGTGAATAGTAACTTTTTACGATTATTACCGCGGTTAATAGTAAATAGGGTAACTAAGGGTAAATATGATATCAATATTACCCTAACACATGTCCTAATTCTATTGGACAAGTTTAATTCGACCAAAAACAAACTTAGGAATAAAATATGACCATTTAGGCCCACTTGGATTAGATTAGGACATTTATTATTAATTTATTTAAAGAAGGGTTAAAATAGTTAAAATCAAAGTTTAATAAGTAAATCATTTTTAATATGGGGTTATACATAAGATAAATTCGATTATAAATATTCATTAGAAAGCTAAACAGATTTCCTACATGATGGTATTTTATTTGTAATTTTTAGACATTAAATAATTTAATTTATTTATGACACAATGATGATGCAGTAATTATCATATAAATGAAATATTGACATAATTGATGTTATAAACACCAAAATAAATATAATTTGAGACTTTTTATGAATTCCACTAATTTTCTAGGTTACTATGATATATTAGTGTTGATTTAATCAACTTGGTTCGAACATATAATTCTGTTATGACTTTCACAAAAATCATATATCAAATAGTGTCAAAATTGCCACAAAATAGTTTTTAAATAAAATATTATATTATTAATTGTTATTTTATTCCTAAAAATCTAAGGTTCGGCCAAATGACTTAGATAAGGATATATATATTAATAATAAACAATTTGGGGTTCGTTTGGCATGTTATAGTAAGTGTATTAACCATATAGTAAAAGAAAACAAAAAGACACGGTAAAAGTTAAATTAATTAACTTAGAGTTAAATCTAATTGATAAGGTTAAAATAATACCCTAAACTTGTCTAAATCCTATTGGATGATAGGATTTCGACCCATCCCCACTTTAGCTTCGATATAAGACCCTTTGGAACCATTATAAACCGATTTTGACTTTAATATAAAATAATATTTTGAGATATTCCTAAGGTGCCCCTCTCCTCCCTTATAAAAGGGCACCTCCTCCCCCTCCTCCTCACACCAATTTGAGCACTCAAGCTCGGCCAACCCCTGCCATTTTCTCCTCTCCACTTCCCTAGAATAATCCTAGAGGTCCTGGTCTTCTCCAAAGACCAATCTTAGTTCCTTAAGTGGAGGATTCAAAGAGGCGTTCCAAAGAAGAGGTAATATCCATTACCGATCTTTTCAATTTGTTTCTTCTTCAACTTCTTCTTCTTTAGTTGTTTCATAATAAAGTAATAACATAAGTATTACTTACATACTGATATGTTATTATAAATATGAAACAACCCTAATTCACCTTCTATCCATCCTACGGAAAAATGAAATCACCGTGCGTGCGTACGTACGGAATACCGTCTCCACGCCGTGGTGTAATCTATTTTCCACCATCACCTTAAAAGGATGGGTATAATGGTGTAATGAGTAACTATATATGATTATTATGAAGTAATATTGATACTGAAATAATATATATATATACTCCAATACAATTCCACGATCATAGGAACGATATCATCACTCGTGCGTACGTACGGAATACCGTCTCCACGATGTGATGCGACTCGTTCTACATGATCTTCATTTCATAATGATTATATAAATGAATTGAATGAATTAATATGGTATATACTACACTAATAACATTCTGTAAATGAATTATCTATAACCTAAAGATAAGAATAAGAATTTATTCGACAAAACACGCATAAGAACAAAAAGTTATAAAGACCCGAGTAACAAGTAACAATGAAATATTACTAACAAGAAGCTAATAATATGACCATATATGATATCATATCAATATTTATGATTCTGGAATAAGTCAATAACATTATTTAAACCATTATACATGAGCTTCGGACACGAACAAAGCAAATCGTACCTAAGGTAAGGGAAATATCACAATCTCATTTTTTATCCGAGATTGTTTATTCGTAAGTATTTAATGGGGTGTATTTTATCATCCACATCCATGTTTCATCAATATGTAATATTATTTCAATCCACCTACAATTGTTTAAATACATTTTTACCCTTCGGTGAGTTTTTAGTAATATCTATGAAAGGAATCTTTTGTCATACGAGGTACTTTTTGACTTTTCCGACAAAAGTACGAAGAATGTTTTTTTTAACTTATACGGCACGAACGGATTTCTACTGTTTTATAAAGCCTTATTTTCATGAAGCTTCCTCTAAAAGATTTCATGAATAATTTCAATAAAATCTCTTTCTTTTAAAATTGCATGATGTTTTGTGAAAAGAAATTGATTTTGAAGAAGAAAGGATATTTTCCTCAAGAATTCAATTCAAGTGTTTTATCAAAATTATTTTCCATCTAAGATAATAAAGGGTTCTGTTTCTATCCATATTTTTACATTGATTTGACTATGTTGTGATGGAATTATGTTTATGAATTCCTTTATCTTATATGAATTGATTTATGATGTCATGATGTTTCAAGAATCCCATTTTTGTTACATGTGTTATGCAATGATGTATGTTTTATGATTATGTGGAACACATAAGAAAGGATTCATTATGAGATTGGTGGGACCTATATCTCCCTCCAATGCATTGGGTAAAGATTTTATATCTCATGAGATAGACATGGCTGGAACGGAAGGTTATTTCGGTTCAGTGATACAGGACTGAAACGAGGAGTCAACTCGGTTCAGAAAGGGACTTTGTCCACTAAGATAGTCTTGGCAATGAGTCATAACTAACAAGAAATTATTTTCCATGATTATGTGTGCATGCCACAAAGTTTCAAGTTTTATGTTATGATTATGGGGATCTCATTTTCACTTCTATGATTTATTCCATGTTAAGATATTATGATCTCTTTTGCAGGTTTTGATCTTCATAAAGATATGATATGATTTTTATTTCCTTTATTTGCCCTTGCTGAGCATTTGAGCTCACCCTTTTATGTTTTCTTTTCCCCAGGTCAGGAAGATGGATATTAAGTAGAATATGCTAAAAGGGACCCTAGATATGATGAAATAAATGGGAGACACTGTAGAATATTTATGAACCAGTTGTTTTTGTTTCCTAGTTTCTAAAGACACTATACCTATACGGTCCTTTGTGGTTTTGTCATATGTTGTAATAAGTGTGCTTCAATTTCGAAGTATTAACAATGTATGTAAAGTATGGGTCGTTATACTTACCCAGGTGATGATGGTCATCGGTGTATCCTTTTGTCTATGTTTTTCAACGTAACCTTGAAAGCATGAAGAAGATGGGTCCTCCCCCCATAGAGATGATTTTTTGTGATGAGAGAAAAACCCGAAGGGTGAGTTAGTTCCACCAAAATTGGATTTCATTGAGGTGTGATATAAGAGTCCCTCAAACTCATGTGTTCAAAGTAAGGTAGTGTGATGGATTGTCTGAGCAGGTCGTAGAATTTTTGGGGGATTTTTTACTTATTGACCCCATTTTTCTTGAAATGCCACTATTCAGTGTAGCAGAGTGCTTGGTTTTGAGATTAATATCCTTTCATGGGGGGGGGGGGGACGCAGGGTATTCCATGTGCTTCCCATGTATTTCCTCTTACCATTGGATGAGTATAATCACCTTACATGTTTGTTGGTACCTTACATGATCAATGTCAAGTCTTGATTATACATTTATCAATTACAGGTTAAGGTGATGGAGACCCCTTGAACAGAATTTCCTGACTCACTATCTAGTGTCAGAAGTAGTAGTCATCACTTTGAGAATGTGGAGATGATATACTCTTAGAGATCACTTTGTGGATTGTTCATAACACTAGTGTTTCGGGTACGTATTCACATAGAGAGGCTTGAAACTGAGGCGGTGACATGGTTTTAACTTTATGTAGGACTAAAACTTCAAAATAGTTTATACTCCCGAAAAAAGGGAAATGTGTTAGCAGAATCCTGTAGTAGGAAGTCCCACACTGACATAGTTTGGGGTGTTTTAGAGTAGTTAGATTCCATTTCATTGAACCAGATGGAGAAGGTGGGAACAAATTTCAATAGTCGACGGTGATGACTCCATCACTTCTCGAGTGTGTAAGAGAGTCTCGGTTGTGACACATCGACTCTGAAATATTTTGTGACTAGGTTTCCTTGGATGTTTCACTAGATGTATATTCTGAAGGATAGAATCATGGTATCCTATTCCAGGGGAAATAGTGTTTCTAGTCGTGAAGTGGGAGGTAGAGGTTCAGATGGGGAGGAAAACTATTCCCCTATGTTTCATTGAGTCATTTAAGACCCTGCAAATAGATAGAGAGGTTACCAACCCTCTTACACCAACCCATTAATAAGAGGGGGCACACGATGTCTCCCACGTATTCTAGGGGATGCAGGAATGTTCCTATGCACATCACCGATAGAGGGAAGCATGGTGGTGCAGTTGTGGATGGAAAGTTGGTCAAAGTGGGACATGGTAGGTGACATGATCTAGGAGGTGAGGCTTCCAGGGCTGTAGCGCGGCTGGAGGTGAGGGGACCAGTGAATACAGGTGTTGGGCTGCTTGACAGAGTGAGGTTGGTAGGGTTCTGATTCCATGGATTGGCAAAGGCACATGCACTGAGGAGGAGTACAGTTCTGATGTAGGGACCATGACCCACTAATCACGGGTCATCCTTTGATGCGGGAGTGTCGAGGCACTCGGTTGATGGCATGCAGAGCCAGCAAAGCGGAGGGCCATGTTGGGCTAGTGGATGGTAGTCCAGACAAGTGGAAGAGGGACAGGCCACACATATTGGTCCCTTGGAAATGATGAACCATTCCAGGCCATCTAGGATGGGTGTCCCACATGGAGCTGTCCGACCAAACATGGTCAGGACTGTTCTTTTCAGGCTATAAGAATTTAGAATGCCATATCTCCTAAACGACGCATCTTATTGATGCCCCGTCTAGGATGACATGATCTTTGAGTAAAGAAGGATCATTTGAGATGGGTTTGGAAATTTTATATTTCATTATTGAAGGATGGTAGCACGAAATTCTCTCTTTATTAATAATAATGTAATTATTATTATTCACGTTTCCTTTTTTTAGACGTAGCACCTACATCTGATGTCCGATTGACATGCCATGAGAGATTCTATGAATATATAGTTTAGGTAGAATTTCTAAGACAACTTTTGGTCTTTTAAACCAATGTCAGGGTGTGAGTCCCATGAGGGCTGTTTCACACATCTTTCTGTGAAATGAAGCTTCTTCACTGGTTATCCATTCTGGATGAATGAGTTGTTTGTTCCATGTGTTTTTTCATGAGAATATCAATGGAGTGATCCATATAACTATTCCGGGATCAATGTGTGGGCCCCATATGAAATATTTCCAACACAATGCAGAAACATGTGAATTTTCCCTAGGATGTCCATTTGGAGTAAATTAATAGTTTATCTTGTATATTTTTCTACATGGAACGCAATACCTTGAGGCCATAGTGTTTTTTGTGTGATCAAGAATGAGGATTCTTTCGTGCAGCAGAGGGTCTCTTCGTCTTCTATCACTATCCCTAAATGGAGGGGCGTACACTTCGTTTTATAGCTTATGTCATGGGTTGTTGCACGCAAGGGGAACTACATGAAAATACCCGCTTAACGTCGCATTGGGCGCACAAATGTTTGTGCGCCAGAGGAATTTGGCATGCCTGCCAGAATTTTGAGTGCCGGCCCCATTGGTGGTTTTTGGGGGGTCACTGTGGAAGCATTCCTTGGACGTCGCATGGGGCGTACAAGGGACCCTTTGACAACACATTGGGGGTGAAAGATATTTCATGCCACCGGGTGCATTCACGCTCAAGCCTTGACTGATTCTCGAGCGCACCAGTGTGAAAGGGCTTCCTTGACGTCGCATTGGGCACACAAGCTTTTGCATGCCAGTTGGAGTGTTTTCTGTAACCCTATTTCCTTGCACGCCATTTCTATTGGCAGTTTCAAAGGGGTTTTTGTGGAATCCTTCCCATGATGCCGCATTGGGCGTGCAAGATTTTGCACACCGGAGGGACTTCTACGCGCACACCTTGCATCTTCCGTGCACACACCTCCTGGGTCACTGAATCTTCTCCGTCTCTTCCAAATACATTTTTTCTTTTTATCATCCAAATTTTAGCCCTATAAAAAATCGGCATCAACAATAAGGATCATCCCAACTAGTAATGTCTCACCTGTTTCAAACCAAAAAAGTGTAGAATGATAGGTACACCAACACAATTCTTCAAAATGACCCATATGTATCAAGGCCTGATAACTGTTGTTATACGAGAACTCCACTAAATATATGTGCTCTTCCCATGATCCAAAGAGGTATATTAAACAAGAAAATAGTATGTCTTCAGATGATTGAATTATACTTTTAAACATTCCATCCATCTAGAGATGATGTACTATAATAATATTCAACTGTTCTCCATGTGATTTCAATAAGGATTTCCAAACATAAGAGGATAACCTTGGATCTCTATCTAAAAATATCAAAACTGGTATTCCATGGCTCTTTAAAACATATCAAATATATATTTTTGACAATTCCGCTAAAATATGGGATTCCCAAGTAGTGATGAAATGTGATAACATTTTGAGATGATATACTATCACCCATATTCTATCATGTTTCCAAACTATTCATGGGAGACCTGTTAAAAATCTGTAGCTATCTAAACCCATTTCTAAATAAGATTTGATGAAGATCGAAACATAATTATTGGTTTATGATGTTATACTTTAACGTTCTGATAGTTTAAGAATCTCAAAACAAACTCAACCACCTTAATTTTATTGCTCACACACAAAAACTATGTTTTCATACCTTATACATATTTTGTATCCCATGATGAATATACCATTTTGAATGGTGGTTGGTGTAAAGATGTTGTTCCTAAGAATCCATAGGTATTACCAATCTATTTTGAAACCACAACACCGAACTCTAGTTCAACTTCTTGCCCTAAATCATCTCCCAATGATTGTGTTTTGACATCATCACAATAAATTCACAATTGTACATTTTTTCCACTTTAACCGTCTCCACAAAATCTAGATCAAATGATATTGGAATGAAAACCACCTCATGACCTCGGTCTTTATATTCCTATTTCATGTTGGTTATGACCAACTTCAATCTCTACTAGTGTAATGTTTCTTTTTCGAAAGAGCATAAGGAATTATTCTAAATGAAATTTCTACCTAATATCCTTTACTAGATGTATACATCAATTAAGTGTCAGACATTTGTTGATACTCCATCCATCATATTTTCCATGGGCTAAAACATCTATTTGATAAAATATTTTCCATGATCAGATGATCCATTAGTACAGTAAATATCTAAATAAACCGGAAATGATTACATGTACACAATGTATAGACTTTGAAATCTTACTTCAAATCATGTGATGGGTACTTTTTCTTATGGAAATGTAATATTCTCAGGATATAAGAAAGAAATTTATCTCCCTTCATGAGAATAGATTCCAAACCCTATCCCTATTTAACACAACACACCACATATCCTTTTCCAAATTTCATAAAAATGAATATTGGTGTTGTTATAAGAATAACATTAAGCTTTTGAAAAGACATTTGGCATTCCACATTCCATTTAAATGGAAATTTCTTTCTTGTCAAAAAAATTCATTGGTGAATCCATTCAGAAAAAAAATCATGAAAAAAAACATAGATAATAACATTCTATGCCAAGTAAAATGTGTCTATAAAAGATATTTATTGGTGGTTTCCATGATATAACAACCTCTATCATTTCTAGATCCACTAAAACACCTCTTTTAGAGGTTAAATGGTCCAAAAAAACATACCTCTTGTATCCAAAAATTACACATTGATATCTTTCCATACAACTGATGATCTCTCAAGTGTCTTATAACTACTGCAACGTTTTTCTCATGCTCATCCCTTTTCCTTGAATACGCCAATATGAAATCCACACACACCCCTAAAAAAGAATCTATATATATTTGTAATATCCAATTTATCAATTCCATAAATACTTCTGGTGAATTAAAAATACAAAAAGTTTTTTCCACATATTCATAATGGCCATATCTACTCCTCAAATTTGTCTTTGGAATATCCTATTTCCAAACCCACTATTGGTGATATCTTGGTCACAAGTCATTTTTGAGAAATACTAATATCCCCATAATTGATCAAATAGATCATTAATATGTGGATGTTGGTAATGATTCTTTATCATAACTTGGCATTGATTATAATAATACGAATTAAACCAAAATATTCTATCCGCATTTTCGAAAAAAAACTGCTTCTACCAACATAGATGTACATAGCTGAATGAACCCTTTTCTTTCCAACTCATCCAACATCACATCATGATATCTTAATTTTTATGGTCATATCTGAAAAGGTGGAAATGAAATAGTACTAGTCCTAAAAATGTGATCAATCTTAAAATCCGCTTCTCTTATGGGTTGCAACCCTGTGAATGTTTTGGGAAAAACATCATAAAACTGATGAAAAACTATTAGAAAACTATTTCCTAAATAACTTTAATAAATTAAAATGGAACCACTACCAACTATTATGAGATACTTCTGTATTATAGTGCTAAAAATCCTATTTCACATTCCTTTACATTTTGGTCTCCTTTAAGGTGATTCATTGGACTATAATTAGTTTTGGATCGAACCATTCTGGTATAAAATTTTAAGTGAGGCTTGAACATTGTAATCCCATCCATACCTAGGTTTATATCGTAGTCATCCATACCAAGAATTAAGATATCCCATATCAGTTCATATCCATTAATAGATATATAACATGATCTACACTTAAAGGCTCGACATTCTCTTTGACCAAGAGGAGTTTGTAATGTCAACAGTGAAGGCATCACATCAACACTTAAAAAAAATTAAACAACACAATAAGAAAAAAAAGTAATTGGATTCGTTCATACCAAAAAAAGCATTCATAAGGGTATAATTCAAAATAATTTTACCTCTAACTTTCTATGATGCATATTGATCATTCACAATAACCTTCTTATCTCCATATGATTGTTTCTTCATGAAATTTTCTCCTATATTTCCATGTTGATATCTCCCCTACAGAGGGGTCATTGTACTACTAGTGTCACCATGGCTAGCTCTATTCTTCTAATGGGGATTTTTCAATTTCCCTTTTCCTATAAAATCATTATACATTTTTGACACATAAAAAGTGTCTCAAACACCCAAACTCGATGAACTATGAAAAAAGTGCTGATGATTCCCATTTGATTGCAGTTGTGGAATTCACAAGGTATTGTCATGCACTCTAACTTTATGTGGTTTAATGAACCGCATTGGAAACATTGATATTGTCTCATTGTTCTTGGAGGATGATTTACAAATCCAAATTTCTTATTCCAATTCATCCCCATACCTTGTTAATTGGTGTCCATCTTTATCATTCTCCTAGAATTAGATTTACTGATATTTCCCATATTTATCAACATGTTCCCTCCACCAGTATCTCATAATATACAACATTATACCATCGTCTCTCTATTAAACGTATCTATATAATCCATAATATAATGCACAAAAATATTTATGAGAATCACACACCTCAGTCCCAATTCAATGATGCATCCCTTCAAGGATGCAATAGAAGAAACAACGGGTGAAAAGTAGACTAAATTCATAAATTTATATATATACAATGTCTCTATTAATCTCTCTTAATTTCAATTGAAGTAGTCTAATTTTCATGAAATCCTAGATGTATGAGGATATAATTTTTTGTTGAAAAGTTCTTTAAAATCATCTTATGCAATTCCTTGTTCTAATTAACCTGAGCTACTAATTTCCACCATTTGAATAAAAGACCCCCTGTCATATATATCCCCATATTTAATTTTAACTCTAATAGTGTGAAAGGAAATAAATGATTTGATTCATCCTATCCAGGAACAACTATGCATAATTTGGTTCTGAATTACCTGGAATGGTCAATGTATTCTGCATTTTGAACAGGATCAAGTGACCCACTTTCATTAGTTCATCTCATTGGTTTTCTTTGTCCATAGATTGAAAATTTTGTACAATACTTTGAACTAGCTATTGGTTCAACTGTGTCTTAGGTGCAACCATGTTCTCAATATCTTCCTTTGGTTGGTTTCAATGATGCATATCATGTTATATTTTCTATAAAAGCAACAAATTCCATAACACTCAATTTCTAGGAAATAATGTCTTAATAATTTCAAATTATATAACATCCTATTATCACTTTTTTTCGTCCCAATAAATCATCATTTTTTTCATTAATCCACTTTTTTAAAAATTTCACCATTCTTTTGAAAATCATACCATTTTCAAAATAACAATTTCATTTCATTTTCTAAATGTCAAATTTTAAAACAACCTCCACAACATTCCAAAATAAACACTTTTTCACTAAATCATAAATCATTACTCAAAAAGAAATATGCACAAATAGTGTGAAGTCATTTCATAAAATCATGCCATGATTATATCATTGGATAAATCCAAGACAATGAGATAATATATCTATAATTTTTTCGAAAAAAATTAATTACCCAACTCTCTAGTAACTTGAAACATGGTATAAAATGATTAGTTATTCGTTTTAATGCTCTAAATTTAATTTATCAACAATTATACTACCTTCTACCATCCCAAGTCCAGGAATAATCATCAATCAATTTCAATTCCAATATGGACAAAACTAATGATCACTAATTAGTTAAGGACCAAAAAAACTGGATACCACTTGTTCCAAACGAATATTTAGAATGACCATGTCTAGAAAAACATCTAACATTGGGCCCCTTATAATTATATTGGGAAGGTGTAATGACATTACATGGCCTTAAGTGACATCCCCAAGATGAAAAAGGTGGGAAATATACTCTAATTGATTCATTAATAAATGGAGGATGACTTTCCCTTTGAAAAAAATGATAAAAAAATTCACCACAAAAAATAAACCACTACATGATGAATGATAACAATGTAAAAATACTCAAAGTAATACCATAGATATGAAAAATAAAACTACAAAAAAGTACTATAGCATAAGACCACAATATCAATGTACATAGTGGAAGACAAAACCATCAAACTCAAAGACCCCAAGATGTGACTCCATAGTGCCCAACATGATCCATGATCCAATTCCAAAAAACAGCCCATGTATCACAATGGACCACTAAATAAGGGTAATACATTACCTTTTACTATGTATTGATAAATTATGTCTACAAAATCACCAATGTGCTAATGTAGGGGTGATTAATGAAGCTTAGTAGGCATTCACCAAATGACTTCCCTACTCACACCACTATGATAGATAATGTTAGTACATTTCTATAATTAAATTTATATAAAGAAACTAAAAATAGTTTATATCAAATCCATGAAGTTTAATACTAAAATATTTTTCCATATTAAAATATATTCCTTGTAAAATCAACTACATAATACTTTAAACCATTAAAAACTAATTTTTGGAATTTCCATTCCATGATTCACCACACACCCATATGTAGAGTGAATTTTTTTTATTATATGACATCGAACTATTTATATATTAGTATCTAAAGATGGGGCACTGATATGACATAAAAGTACAACGATCAGTGTTCTCAGAATACATTTTATAGAAATATTATGTATATTTTATACTATGAACATGAATGAAATTGGATATCTCTCAAATGGTAGCTTAGATTAGAAATATGAGGTCACGGTTGAGTCTAGAACATGTCATTTATCCTTGGGGGAAAATAAATTTTGTTGGTGTGAGACTTTTTTGGGAAATAGGTCACCGAGGGCATAATCATAAATAAAATAATTAAATTATTTTATTTTATCTTGGAATTCATATCAAATTACATTGGATTGGGGTCTCGGATAAGAAATCTGAGGCCACCATTGAGTTCATAATGAGGTGTTCTACCAAAGCTTGACCTAAAGTTGGAGGGTGTATGATGTTCGTACCCTGCGACCATTGGAATGTGTTTTGTTAAAATTATATAAATATGGGATTATGAGGATTATACAATGTTTGGCCTCATAATCTTCCCTTCAAAACTAATACATCATCACCTCCTCCCTTCGGAGGATCAAGAAAAAACATTCAGTGAGTATTTAGTGGATCACAACAGAAGAATGGTGAATGTGTTGTCAATGAAGAATAGATCCTAATGAGGTATGAATATTTCCTCTTGATTTTTATGATTTAATTTTATGATTTAAAATAAATTCATTTTCAATTGTTTCTTTTTTACATCATTATCAATGGATGAACTACCACGAACATCAATCTATGTTGGATCCATTTTATCTTCGGGTTATTCATCTATTTTTCATGGAAATCACTCATAAAATTTGGATACATCCAATAAACAACAGATCTTCAATAGGTTCTTGGATCTATGAATATCATGACCTAAGGATCTTGGGTCTGCTTTCACTGTGTACTTCAGAAAACTTGTAGAGGCTTGGGGGTTCGAGGAAGGGAACACCAGTGAGGCACCATCGGTAGAATCCATGGTGCATCATTGCCACTTAAAAGAGCGGTAGTCGATCACCTAGGTGGGGTCACATGTCATGTGCCAAGGTGGTGACACCCACCAAGGAATTGGGGGGCGGTTGGCTGCATTGATGTTGGCCAGTGCGTCGATTGACGTGGTGTTGGCCAGGCTGAGGCATCGGCAAGAGGGATATGCTAAAGAAGGTTGATCCCTACTAATGTTGGATAGGACAATCCAAATGTTTCTAGACACACATAATTGTTTTGGGCCCCACATCCCGGTCTGGACCTGGGTCAATCCCGAATCGGTCGGAGCAAACTGCAAAGTCACAATAGCTGGAGCTATAGCGAGGCCAGTCTTTGTGACCGGTCCCAGGTGGTTGACCTAGTCGGTTGGTCTATCGGGCTAGTAGATTGACGATGGATTTTGGTCTGTCGGTCTCCACACTACAGATGGTCGACTATGGTGGTCGAACACCATTGTAGGGGGACCGACCAAGGTGTTTGGTCCACGATCGGTCATGCGGGTCACAACTAACCATTATGTTTCATCTTTAAACATCCATATCTTTTAAATGGAGGGTCCATTTGATTTTTCTATCTATCAATACGTGATCATCTATTCAAGATGAACCTTTTATAGTTAGTTTAGAACTTTAATATTCACGGTTGAGATGTGTGCCCCATGATGTCCTATTTAGGCATGTTATGGTGAAAAGGTCCCTTTTCGACAGTAATCTATTTTGGGAAATAAAATTTCCTATCCTATTTGATATTTTTCATAAAACATGATGTTGAACTTTGATTCGGATTTCTTGTTATGATGTGGGGTGTTCTGAGCCTGATTCTTATTCTGAGGTATTGGGGAACAATAGTTGTAAGGTAGTGGTATCAGAGTTTTCCAAGTGTAAACCCCATGAAACACAAGGGTGTAGGTCCAAAATGATATTAAAGTGGAAACTCGCATCAACCTAATCATGGGTCCTCTATAGTTACATCTATGTGGAATCACCTACCATGTAGGGTGAGGGTCCTCCATGACCTAGAGTGGAACCCCCTTGGGAGCCCAAGGGGAGAGTCCACAATGATTACTAATTCAATGGAACCCCCCTAATGTACAAGTGAGTGGTCCTTCTATGATGACTATCAATGTTAACCCCATTGATACACTAGCATGCAGGTCCTCTAAATAATGTTGCACCATCCACCCATGGGTTAGTGAAGAGATGTACATTGATTTGACTTTGGAGTCATGAGTAATATGGATTCCTTCCCCACAAAAAGGCATCCTTATAGCACAACCTCCAAACCATGAATGCAAGATAGTGCCGCACAAAGAGGATAGTATTAGGGTGTGGTGATTGAGTCCAATTTACTTGTGTGTTTAGGGAAGATGTGAGGGGTGTGTGCATCGTCGGTGGATAATTATGGAAATTTATTAAACTATTCTTCATGGGATAAAATGGGAGATGGATATACCCTTACTCTCTATTTTGGGATTCTTTGACTAAGAATATATATATACCCTATGTCATTACCCACTCCTTGACTTTTTTTTAATCTCCCTCTAGGATAGGCGAAGATTCATGGGATGTTCCATGTGCTTTCATGTATTTCTTCTCATGGTTGGATGAGTATACTCTACTAATATATGTAGTAAATACTTGACAATAATTCCATCTTGTCACTATCTGAATATCCATATGTTTGGATGAGCTTACTACATTCTCATGTTGGGTTGAGATTCACTTTTCACTATACTTTATTCTATCCACTACTTTCCTTTCCTATAGTATCTTATACTTCTCCCCCGTTCATCTATTGGGAATCCTTCTGGGTATGTTTATACTCACACATGCATGGTCTTTTCTTGAATGTATCATTCCATATGTAGATGAAATGAATTTTTTATTGTGACTTCATTCGAGATTTGGGATACTGGTACTTGGACCACATACAGTTGTCGTATATTTGGATCCTAGACCTGGGCTCTCTAAGCTAGTTTATGAATCCAGTTTCTGTCAAGTTGGGACACAATTCTTGTCAGACATTTATTTTTACCCTTTTTCCTTTTAGTTTAAAATATGATCCTGGTGTTGTTCAGATGTTTATGCATGTTTTTTTATTTACAATAGTTTATCATCATTTACTTCATTCCCTCTGTACTTTTTCATTTAGTTGTCTTTGTGTGTATGTTTATAGGTACACAGGAAATGGCCTCCCTAATTTTTTTGTGCCTTTGGTGCATGTCGCAAACCCTTGAGAAATGGAGGTGGGCTTGGGGTAGTTACGACTTGTTCTCGGTACAGGTCGGTTCATAACAAATTTGTATCAATGGTGGTTCGACCCTTGGGATGTTGTTCAGATGTTTCCCGTAAAAGGACTTGTTTGGGTTAAGGAAATGGTGTCAAGATTTCTAGAATGTGGATATCAGGCCAGAGAGTCCACTAATGCAATTGGCAGCCTGCATATCCATTCACTAGGACCCCGATTACCCACTTGTTGACTCAGGACCCTGAGACACTTGTCCTAAGAATCAACGGTACATGAATTATATAAGATTGATTATTTGAATATCCTTATTTATTAATCTCCCCATCATTTTTGAAATATATATATATACATATATACATATATGTTCATCGGATGATGGTACTTTTTTATAACTTCTAGGATGCCTCTATGATGATAGCCCTCCAGGATACTAGCTTTGTTCCTAGAGATGGACCAGTAAGTGACGAAGACTTAGTTTTGGGTCCATCATGTTATCCCATTCACCTAGGTGGGCCATTAGTAGCACCTAAACCTATTCAAAATCATACAGTCCAAGTATAGAATGTTGAGGGTGAGTATAGTGTGAGAACACTCCATGATTACAAGTGACATGGACCACTGAGGATCCGTTGTGAGCCAGATCCCCAAGAATCATATGACTAGTTGGATTCTTTGGCCCACCTATTTATGTTTGTTCAGACACCTACATGTCAGATGGTTTGTTAGGGATCTAGGCTCTTACATGGAATGGTTGTAAGTATTTGGATCTTAGTTACATAGAAGAAAAATGAGTTAGAAAACTTTTGGGATGAATTCCAGTAGATTTATCTTGATAAGTACGTCCCCTACTACTTACGAAATATTTGTATTCATGAGCTAGAGGAGCCTCTAGAGGGATGGATGACAGTGGAGGAGTACTCATCTAGGTTCATAGAACTAACTTGTTTCTCTCTCAACATGATCTACAATGACAAATTCCATGAATGAATGTTTGAGCATGGGCTCCGTAGAGAGATATATGCAAGCATAATACCCTAGTACATTCCCACCAATGTCGGGGTGATAGAATGGGCACTTGTGAAAGATATTTTTTTTCATAGGGATTCCAATTATCTGGGAATAGTAGTGGATTCTATAGAACTGAGACTTATATGGTAGCTAGCAGATTTCAGTTGGTAGGGAATTAATGAGGGATGCCTCCCCATGACCAGACTTAGGAATGTGGTCAGGTATCATCGGGGAATCACAGATCATAGATTCATCTTAGAGAGGGATGGTGATATTATTGTGAAGGGAGAGGTCCCATGGCATGGGATTTCCTGGCCAGAAATGTTGAGCTTCCTAGGTAGATAGTAGGTGGACCACTGTGGCTGAGACAATATTGTGACCAGGGATCCCCTAGGAAGGTATGAGGTGGTCCCCATGGAGGTGATGCTAGCAGAGGAGTAGGAAGAGATATAGGCGGTGGACGATAGAATGAGATCCTTCCACCACAACCACCAAGTGACCCATGTCAGGATCAGGGAGCTAATAACTAGGTTCATAGAAAATTGCAGGCTATGGATGTCTATGATCCAACAACACATTAGATGATACAAGGTATGATATGTGTTTATTTTAATATTTACTCAGTATTAGTAGACATAGGATCCAACCACTATTTTATCTCATTACTCATGTAATGGGATTTGGATCTCCCAGTATAGGCATTAACATAATAAGTTTGTCTTGGGATCCCTTTGGTGAGAATTTCGTCCATGACTTTCAACTTTTTGAAATGCGAGCTATCCCTTAGATGAGATAGGATCACATGGGACATATTGGTAATCATGGTGGAAGAATATTTTTTCATATATGGAATGGATTGACATTTCATGGTTCGAGACCTGATTGACTATCACTGCAGGCTAGTCAGATGCCTGCATGATGATGGAATCATGTTCTACTATCTTTGTTAATAATTACTTATAGTAGGGAAGACAGGTGTTGTGATAAGGAGTAAACAAACATTACCCATCAGTTATATATTATAACTCTTTGGGTAAGAGACTAATCAAGAATATTGGTTCCTTCAATTATGGGGTATTATGTGGTCATCTTCCCCGAAGATGTTCTGGGACTATCTCTATGGCGAGAGTAGGAGTTTGGAATTGACATGCCACTAGGGACTACCTAAAAATATTAAATGGAATACCATATGGAACCAAATGAGATACATGAGATATAATTATAGTTATAAGACCTTCATAAGAAAGGATTCATCAGACCATGTGTGTCCCCTTGGGTAGATTTAGTTCTGTTCGTGAAGAAAATAGAAGGCAGATTATGACTTTGTGTGGATTATCATTACCTAAACTAAGTCAAGAAAAAGACTATTTACCCCCCTCCAAGAATCAACAACCTCATTGACCATTTTCAAGGTTTGATAGGGTTCTCCAAAAGAGTTATTAGATCCAGCTACCACAAACTTCAGGTTAATGAGGATAATATTCTGAATTTGGATTTTCTATGACACTTGGGGAACAAGTATTTCCTATTGATGATTTTGATGTGAAAATTTCACTCAAAATATTTTTGGCCATTATTAACATGATATTCCATAAATAAATGGACTAGTTTATTGTTTTCTCCATTGATGAAATACTCATATACTCTACGTCAGATGAGGATAATGCAGAGAACTTTAGAATTGTTCTTGATTTACTTTGAGAGCAGAAAATTTATGGAAATATACTGAATTTCAATTTCCAAATAAATGTGGTGCACTTTTTATTGATTTTATGTTCTAAAAAAGTATTATTTTTGGATCTATAAAATATAGAAGTAGTGATTTCATGGGATCCCCCCATGAATGTGTCATAGGTGTCACGATTTATTAGGATTCCAGGGTACAAATGGAGATTTTTTGTAGTCTTATCTAGGATTGAAACCCCTTTAACCGCTCTATCATGGATGGGATTATCATTTACGTGGTCTGAGAAATTATAGATAGCCTTTTTCGATTTGAGGAAGAGGCTAACGATCACAATATTTTTTGAGACTAACTTATGAATGTGTTGAGTTTGTATTGTATAGTGATGCCTTCTGAGCAGTGCTCGGTTGCATGTTGATGCAATGACAGGTAGTCGTCAAATAAGGGTCAAGGCAGTTGAGACCCCATGATCAAAACTATGCGACTCAGGAATTATAGTTATCATCAGTGGTCTTCAACTAGGGCATGTAGATACACTACTTTCTGGGGGAGCACATTGTGGTATACTCAGACCAATACAGCCTTAGGGAAATCTTCACCTAGAGAGACAAGAAACTGAGGCAGCGACAATGATTGGAGTTCTTACAGGACTATGAAATCATTGTATTCCATACTCCATAATATGAAAAAATTATACTAGATTCCTAAAAAAAGGATTTCACATTCCTTAGAAGTGCTGGAAGATTCAATGTAGTTAGCATCCCTAAAGTTGACCCAGGTGGAGCAGGAGAGTATAGTTTTTTCTAAAGATAATGGTTCTGACTCCTTCTCCCCTTGAGTGTGTGAAAGAGTCCCAAAAAAGGGAAATAAAATTCAATGTTATACATAAATATATATCCACTGGAAACAAACCATATAGAAATTATGAAAGAGGTACTCATGATATATTGTTCCATGGACAAATAATTGTTTCAGTTGTGATGATGGCGGAGGGGATGTGAGAGTTTCACACTTCTCCCTTTGTAGTACTTCTCGGTGTGGGGAAGATGTATGGGTATGTTTGTAGGAAGTTTTTGTGTTTTATAAAGAGATGAATATTAAATAATTTTATCTCATTTGACTCACTAGTCATTAGGGTAATGTTGAACATCACGTTACATAGTGTTTTTTGTATCCTCTTGAGATCACAAAGTGGAAATGGGACAACATATCCACGAACAGAGTTACAGGGATTCCATGAACCGTGAAGGGTCATGAAACAATCTATGTGGTAGTATATTAACCCATTATGTCATATCAATTCCATTATATCATATAGAAGAGTTCGGTGGAGTGTTTGGTGTTGTTGTACGTGCAAGATATCATACGCCTTCACATGGTGCCCTCAAGGATTGTCTTCGATCTTGACACAGAGTTTACATCATGATTATCAAGAGGCTTGATGGAGGAATTTGGGACCCATACATCGATGAGTAGAGCCTTTCACCCCCATATCAATGGGTATAATGATCACACTATCTAGGTTCTAGAGGATATGCTAAGGGATAACGTTTTGAATTTCGATCGATGCTGGGAGGATCATCTTCCTTTAGTAGAGTTTGAATAGAACAACAGAAACCACCCAACTATCAGCATGGCTCCTTTTGAGGATATATACGAGAGACCCATCAAGTAACCTATTTCCTATATGGAGGTTGGAGAGTCATCCCTCGTGGGCCCACTGTAAGTGCTTGTGACGATGAAGAATGTGTAGGTCATTTGTGAGTTGATTAAGAACACACATAGTAGAAATAAATCCTCTCGGGGATGATACCATAGGCCCTTAGAGTTGGAATAGATAGAACATGTCTTATGGATAATCCCCCCACAATGTGTAACGTAAAGGTTAGACTGGGGAGGTATAATATCCCTTAGGATCATTGGGTTGTTCGAGCTCATGTGGAGGTTTGGCGCGATTCCCTACCACCTTGCCCTACTGCCATAGCTAGAGAGAGTGCACAGAGTCTTCCTTGTGTCACATGTGATGAGATACATGCATGATCTTACCCATATCATCGACTGGGGGTGAGATGGACTTTGAATATGGATCCACCTTTGTGGACAACCTGGTGGAAATTGAGGATCATCCAGAGATTACATTATGAAAATGGGTCATCTATTTGGTTCGTATGTTATGGAAGCACACAAATTTTTTGGAGAGTTCCTAGGAATGGGTGATCTAGATGTTGGCTTAGTATCCCATGTTTTATCCAATTTTTTTGATTTAATGTAATAAAAAACGTAATGGAGGGAACGATGCAGACACCTGGGTTTTGACTAGTATGACTTTGAAATATTTCTACATACATTTTCCGAGATAGGCATTAACATCGCATGTGATTATAAGGCCCGGTGTGCACAAAATATTTTTTTTAAAAATATTAAGTATATTTTATTTACTCACATAATGGAAATTTCATAACTCTCATGAATTAGCGTGGATTAAAAATCTAAGGGAACAGTTCTGTCTGGAATAGGGTGTTTACCCTAGGTATGGTATAACATTTTTCGACGCAAGAATTCTGTGGAAAAAGGTCACCAAGAGCATAATCATAAATAAAATAATTATTTTATTTTATTTTAACCTGGAATTTTTTTAAAATACCATTTTATAAGGGTCTCATATTAGAAATCAGATACCACCATTGGGTTCGTAATGGTTTTTGTTACATAAGCTTGAACTAATGTGGGACGACATGGGACATTCAGATCCCACAATCATTGGTTTTTGATTTCTGAAAATTCAATAAATATAGGATTATGATTATTATTCAATGGTTTCCCCCATAATCCATCCTCCATGGTGAAGCCCTATTTCTCTCCTCCCTTTAAGGGATCAATAAGGAACATTCGATGAGGTTTCGACGGACCGCAAAAGAAGCATGGGGAACGAATTGTCAACCATGAATAGATCAAAATGAAGTAGGAAACATTCCACTAAATTTTTCCAATTGAATTTCACAATTAATTTTTTTTATTGTTATTCAGTTTTGAACATCATCATCATTTGATGAACTAATATGGCCATCGATCAATGCTTGGAACCATTTTATCTTTGTTCTATTTTTCCGTTATTCATGTAAATCATGGATAAAATTTCGATATGTCAAATCCAAAATAGATCATTCAAAGGATCTTTGAAATGGGAATATCTCATCCCAAGGATTCTGGAGGTACATTCGTTGCATTTTTTGGACAACTGAAGGAGCCATATTGGTCCATTAAAGGGACCACTAGTGAGGCATAGCCACCAGTGGTGCATAATGGTGACCATGTTATGGTGGCATCGTGAGGAAAAATGGTAGAAATCATAATGGTAGGGGTCATGGGGCGCGACCCGTGGTAGTGAAACCCACCACTAATGTTGGGGGTCGGCAGCCGGGTGGACATCGAACACCAAGTGTGTTGAAATAGAATGGGACAGGACGATGTGGGCCAGACCTAGCCAATGTGGGTTGGGAAAATCCAAATGGGTTAGGACCAACCCATTAGGATAGACCCTGGTCAACTGGAGTGGATCACGAAGCAACCTTTGATCACGATGCCACATAAACTGGGGCTGTTGTGAGGCTAGAACCTTCAACTGGTCCTAGGAAGTCGCCGCGCTGACCGGATGGTGGGGATAGTGTAATGACCATGAAATTTGGTCCACGGGAGACCAAACCCTGGACAATTGACCATAGTGGTCAACAGTCCTGGTAGGTTGACCGACCAAGGCGTTTGGTCTACTTCTAGTCAAGCAGGTCCCGACTAACCTTTGTGCAACATATTCAAATGACTATATCTTCTAAATGGAGTTTCCAATTGATGTTCCAATTATAGTAATGTGATCCTCTATTTGAGACAGGACTTTTATGGTCAGTTTGGGAATTTAATGGTTAGGGTCAAGATGTGGGTCCCTCGATGTCTCGTTCGGGATTTTTATGTTTAAAAGAACATTTTTATCTATTAATCACTTTCGATAATGTTAACAACCTATATACTATGTTTTTTAATGTAGAAATCGATAGTAAACCCAAATTTGAATTTCATGTTATGAAATGAGGGTTTCAGAGAATGAAACTTATTCAGGGGTGTTCGACAACTGGAGTAGTTAAGTGATGATATAATAAATTTCTGAGTGGGACCCCCTAACACACATGGGCATGGGTCCTCGATAATATAAGAGTGGATCCCCCATTAGAAAGGGTGCGGGTCCACTAATGTTACATCCTAGTGGAATCCCCCTACCAAGTAGGGCACCTGTCCTCAATGACCTAGAGTGGAACCCCTTATGATTCCAAGGCATGTGTCCTCTATAATTACTATTTTTGTGGAAGCCCATTGACATGTTAGGGAACATTCCCTCAACAACGACTATCAGAGTGTAACCCCATTGAAGCACCAGTGCTCAGGTGCTCTACTTCGGGTTGCACCATCTGGATACTAATAAGTGAATATACATACATTGATGAGAATTTTGATTCGTGAGTAAGAGGGACACATTCCCCAATAAAAAACATCCTTTTTATACGACCTATAGACCATGTGGGTGAGATAGATCTGCACAAAGAGGATAGTATCAAGCTGTAGTGATTGAGCCACCGTGACTTATGTGATTAAGGAAGACATGAGGGATGCTGGGAATAATTGGTGGTTACTTATGGATCTGTTGGAAAGTCATATTCTTGGTAAAAGATATGTGATGAAGATACCCTTACTTTTGTATTTGCGTTTATTTTAATTATCATATATATAAACCCTACATCAATATTCTCTCCTTAGGTTTTGGTTACTCTCTTTCTAGGATAGGCTATGACACACAAGGTATGCCACATGCTTTCCGTGTCTAGATTCTTATGGTTGGACAAGTATACTCTCCTCCTATATGCAGTGAATACTAAAAAAGAAGTATGTATTCTAAAATTATCTAGCTCCTTCTGTTGGGATGAGCTTACTTCACTCTCTTATTGGGTTGATCTACACTTTTTCATAATAACTTATTCTATATACATCTATCCTTTTTATCGTATCACTTAATACTCCGACATTATCTGTCAAGGAATCGTATTGGGTATGTTTATACTAACCACAATATGAGATATTAAAGCATCAAACATTCTTTATGATGAGTGAGAAGAGGTTTGATCATGATATTAGAGGATCTTTGGGATAAAGGGAAACTGACAATGTATGGTGGTCGTATCTTGGGATCTAGGATTAGGGTTCTTTTATTTATTTTACATTTCCAGATTATTTTAGTTTGGGCCACTTTTCATGTTGGGTGTGTATTTTACCCTTTTTTCCTTCAGTTTATATTACTTTACTTGAATTTTTTAGTGGTACATACATGTTTTTTGTATTTACAACAGAGTAGTATCTTTTAATTCTACCACTCTTCACTTTTTCATTGAGTTGTATGTGTGTGTGTGTACATGTACTTCAGAGAATGCATCCCTGAGTTTGTTGTGCCTTTGGAAATTTCCACCACCACTATTCTATGGATACAGACTTGGGGTAGTTGACGCTTGAGGTTGACATGGGTCGGGTCCTAACACCACACATGAATACATCTCTAAATGTTCAATGCCTAGGATAGGTTTCTCATCCATCAACTAATTTGTCACAATGTGGCTAATATCCTTGTTCCCCAATGATAGACACCCCATATTCAAGGTCACATCCCTTTTTATCCCATGGTACATGCCCCTTATTTCAGTTCATGACAAAAGTATGATGTCACCCAACTATGTATGCCAAAACCATTTCAAATCAACCAATTAAAACCACTCAAATAAAACCATTCTTTCATTCAAATAAATTCACAAACACCATTTTTTTACATTTGAATAAATACCTTCTTTTATTGAAAACAACTCAATTATTCTGTATACAAAAAATTAGCAAACCCATATTTTAAAATCAATATTTCAAAATCAGGAAAACAAAGCACATTTCACAAAAACTCTTTACAATTCGCCAATTTTGTCAAAATTAACAAAATACTCAAAACATTACTAAATAAGTGTTCCAACATGATTTGTATAGAAATTCCATAGTCAATTTCATGTAATGGAAACAATTTGAAACTAACACTCCAATTTATATGAATAGGATTCAAGAGTGAATCCAAAAACCTCAGGAAGTATCGATAAAATGAAGAACTGCACTAAAACTCCCACAAAACAAGTTTGAATCTCAAAAACCCCACCTTATAACTTTTTCCATATCATTAATAAGTCTAAATATAACCATGATTGGCATAAAAACCATAAATCTACCCATACTGGGCTAGATATAATGAAATCAGAGACAAGGAAATGTAGATCCAAGAAAAACCATGTAAACTACCTTAAATGATGACAAACCATGCGAATCGGGATTCAAGAACTATTAAGTGCCACCAGATGACATTCAATTTGATGGGGAGAGGTTCTACAACCTTTGGGAGGAGAAAATATCGATTTAGGGATTTCATGAAGAAACAACAAAGGGTTCCATGTTAATTCTAATCCATATCCACTTTTTAAGGATCTTGTTTTAAAAAAACACATGTTTAATCACACATTTATGAAAAAAAAATCTAGTAAAAATCTTAAAACCACTTCCCCAAGGAGGATTTCACATGGGTGGCCTTGACATTTATAAAATTGTGCATGAAAACATGAAAAATCCCAATTTCCCACTTTTCACAGTATCTCCAAGGTGACTGCACTGTTTGGACTGACTGTGTTCCAAACCGTGCGCCATTACCTTATCCTATATCTCACTTTTCATGGTTTCTTGTAAGAGTTTCATGGTATCCACAAACCATGATCTAATTAGGAACATGTATAAATTTCACTAAATACATTCAAAAAGGTTTCCAAACCCACCCAATCTTCTACCAAACCCATTATATGCATAAAATATATAAATGAAGGGTTCCTTACATCAAAACAAAGATTCTAATCCTACCCCCACCAATGTTGTTCTAAAACCACACACATATAAGAGCATGAGATAGAAACATCTAGTTTTTATTCAAAATATAAAATATTTTATTGAATATAAAAATTAAATAATCAATATATTATCCTTAAAAAATTCGGATATTTTCTGATCAATGAATTGGAGGTAATGGAAAAACCATTACAACATATGGTATTTTAAACAATTAATAAATAATAAACTATTTTAAAATACCTTATGAAATATCCTTAATGAAGCTAAAGTCCATTTTAAAATTATAAAGGGCTTATCAAAACATTTTAAAGTGTTGGGTTACCTGTAACACCCTCACCCTAGTTTCCTAGAGTTGGTGCATTATTACATAACATTGACATGATCACAAGAAAGATCATGTCTCAAAAGACCGATTAGTTTAGTAGCCTTGGAATTACTAGATACATTCCTAAAGTTTACATTACATCATAAAGTGAAAAAATTCTACAACAAAATATTGTCTTCATATCCCCTCATATTATCCCTTTAGGTTATTCATAAATTATTTATTCACATCCTAGGAAAAATAAAACATTGAAAGGGTGAGATCAGATGCTCAGTAAGGATAACAATATAGCAGAAACATTCATAAATAATCACAAACATTTATGGAAATGTATACCAAAAACAAAAGCCTTTTAAACTTGAACTTTAGCATAATATGGCAAAGATAAAATGAAATAATTCCATTTACATATTCACATGGATATTCTACTAGTCGAATAATCACATGCAATATCAATAACCACTTTCATAATGATGGAATGCATAATGCTAGACTATCATAACCACGTAGCCAAGGCCTCATGCCAAGACTACAAATAAGATTTTTTCAAGGCCTCATGCCAAGACACTAGTTTGTCTCATGAGACCTACCAATTCATCTAGGAGCTATAGCAAGCTCCACCATTCACTTATTAAGTCCAATGCATTCCTCTTATGTACAGGTTTCAAAATAACATAAACATTCTTATTAAAACTAGCATACGAAATGTCAATACATTCACCATAAAACATGAATGGTATAACAATAACACATCCACAGTCAAACATATCACAAAACCTTCAATACAATATGGAAGTTTTGTATCATTATAAATCAACTTCAAATAAGATTAAAGTCCATCAAAGGATGTTGACATAGATGAAATCAAAACTATTTGAGAGAAATATCTATTTTTTTAAATCATTTAAAAGTCACATTAATTATAAAATAAAACATTTACATTGAAAATATCCTTATAAGATTGTAAGGGAAGCTTCTAAGATTTTATAACGGCTGAAAATTTCCGCACCCTCAGTATAAGTTAAATAAAACACATTCTTACCTTAATTCCATCGAAATGGTTAAAAAGGACATTGTTTGGAAAATGAGAGAAAGATTCCTTTATAAACCTCTTATAAAAAGTCAAAAAAGGGTATAAATGACTTTAAACCATATTCTGTAAAATGGAAAAAATGTTTTTAAATACATTTTTAAGAAACATGGATGTGGATGATAAAGAGGTCCTAGTAGATAATTATGTATAAACAACCTCGGATAATGAAGAGATTGTAAAATAACCCTTACCAATTTTGGTAACTTACAAAACATACACCCTATGAAAGAGGAATCATAAAATGAATTTGTAAATACAGATAAATTAAAGTGTATTACATAAATAATGCAATTAAGTGCAGTACATACACCACACAAAAGGTAATTGTGGCAATATGGCATGAATCTCACTTGAATAAGGAGTGAGATGAAAACCCCTTACCTTGTACTTTTCCTTGGTTGAGGGTAGGCTAACCTCCTGTATAATGGTGAAATAATTGTTATTAAATTATACAAGAATCATATACATTAATATGATATCATATATGGTCTTTTAACATTGATTTGATAATAATATCTTAGTATTATTGTCGTTTCAGGTGTTAACTTACTCGTTTTATTTTATATGTTTTGTTACATAAGTTGTGTTTGTTATGGATAGGTTTTATCTTATTCATATCCAGAATGATATCAAGTCCTTAAACATTATTTTTAATCATCAAATGAGAATTAGTCTCGAATTGATACGATGGGGAATGAATCTCATCGCGTTCGTGGAGACGGTAGTCCGTACATACGCACGAGCGACAATATCATTATTTTGATATTAAAATAACATATAATTGGATGTTATATCATATATACAGAATCATTATCATGTTATTTTTATTATTTACATAAATTACACATCTTTATTATACTCGTCCAAATAATAATGTTTTGAATAACAATTACACCACGACGTGGAGACGGTAAGTCGTACGTACGCACGTATGGTGACATTTCATTCAAAGTATGGATAGAATACTGAATATGGTTTTACCATATTTATAATAAAATAACAGTATATATAGGATACTGGATTTATTATTTTAGAATGGGAATAACAAAGAAAGAATAATTTTAAGAAGAAAGGAACTTGAAAGAGGGTGGTGAAAACATTACCTCTTCTTCGGGTTCTTCCTTTTAATTTGATCAAAAGGGATCATTATGTTGTCTTTCTGATCAAAATAAGGCATCTAGGTTTAATTTAGAGAAGTTGATATAGTATTTGGTCAGGGGTTGGCTGAAACAAAAGGCTTTGAAAGTGTGAAGAATTGCTTAGAAGTGGTGTCCTTTTATAAGGGGGATGAGGGGCACCATAGGAAAATCTAGAAATATTATTTTATAATAGACTTATATTCGGTTTCTAATGCCTCAAAAGTGTATTATTAAAAGTATAAGGTTGATACGGGTCGATATAATTTCAACCAATAGAATTTAGACTGGGTTGGGTCACTATATTAACCATATCATTTAGTTTTAACTCTTCGTTAATTAGTTTGACATTTACCTTGTCACTTTGTTTTTTTATATTATATACTTAATAAAATTACTATATACATCCAAGACACCCCAAGTGGTCCATTAATGATACAAATATCATTATATAAGTCCTTTGGACGAACCTTAGATTTTTAGGAATATAATATCAATTAATAATATAATATTTGTTTTATAAACTCATTTATGTCAATTTTGACACTATTTAAAAAATGATTTTTCTTAAAGTCTTAAAATCTTTATTAATTCAAAAAAAAATTCATTTAAGAAATCCTATAATGTCATATTAACTAATAAAATTCATGTATGTCATCAAAACATTAAATTATATTTATTTTAACATTAATAATACCAATTATTTGAATCGTTCATTAATAATGAAAATACTGCATCATTATTGTGTCATATATAATATTAATTATTAAATTTATAACAATTATAAATAAAATACCATTATGTAGGATATTTTTTTATATTTCAAATGAATATTTATAGTCGAAAATCCAACATATATAACCCTATGTAAATATTGTTTTTCTAAAAGATATAAGCTTATGTCATTTTTGTATTTATTTTAACATAATTAATATAAAGTGTCCTTATCACTTACATGTGGATCCATGGGGTACCAAAATCTACCCAAAGATGTACATGGTCGGAAATGTATCAACAAATAATGTTAGGACACGTTTTAGTGTAATTTATTAATATTATAATATTATTTTCTTACACTTATTTACCAGATTTACCCTTTAACCATGGTAAATAAAATATTTACCGAAGTAATTATTCAAAATTTCTAAAAATAAAAGTTACCTATTTATACAATTTGGACATCATGATTCCAAATATGGAATCCATTTTTCCAAATTCAAAATACAGAAGTGACAGAAATTAATTAAAAATTAATTCCCGTTGTTAAAACAAAAAGCGTGTTTTTAAGAGAAAATAACTATCAAAAGATTGACACTTGTTTATGTCCGGTTTAACTGTAAAATTATGTCCAACGACCAAAATTGTATTAAATGGTAAAATTATATTCTAAATATACTTTAAAACCACTTAAATTCATATTTTATCACAACTAATTATTTCAATTAAAAAATTTGTTTTTAATAAAAATTTGGTAAATTTCACTATTCATCAAAATATAAAATTTATCCAAAAAGTACCAAAATCTCATCCTAGGATAATTTTTATATTATGAATCCAAAAATGAAGTCCATTTTGAAAGATAAAATGTATAAAATTTCAAAAAGTGGGTATTACTATTCATAATGGCAACTTTGATTAGTCGCGGCATGTTAGAATCTCGAAGTTGTGTACAACACACAATACTGTATTATTCAAAGAGAAGTATACCATGGATGCTTGAGGTGTTACATTATCACGTACATAAATAAATTTTATCCTCGCAATTTGAAATTGTTCTTCTAAAATAAAAGGTTGAAAGTAGAAAATACCTTTGTGGAAAACCCACATCAGAAATAAGGTTTATAAAATTTAGCCTTAATAAGAGGGAAAGGGAAATGAAAAAGTCACCACCAAATTATGATCTGGATTAGGAGAACATTGGTGGAAATTAGAGACACATAATTGTAGGAAAAACATAAATACTTGTAGGGGTTGATTGAGGTCATCAATCACAAACAAGTATAAAATTGAGGGCCTCAAAGCCTCCAATCTATGGTGATTTAAAATATCATCAGTTCAACAAAACATAATTTATTAGGATAAAACATTTTTTTATATACCTTTAATAAATTTTAAGAATTAATTTATAAGAGAGAGGTATATATATATATATATACGTGACAAGTAGAGTTTCAAACTTCAACTAATTTCTCCGACAAACTCATATTTCACGAAAAAAGATAATAGAACTCAAAAATGTTATATTTATCCTAATCGTACAAGGTTACAAATATTAACACAGACCATTTAGATTGGGAAAACTATTTTTTAATAACCGGGGAATTCTTGTAGGCTAGCGGTAGGTAATAAAGGCCTGTCTAACTATGGTTGTGGGTTTGATTCCTACAGCTTTGTTCGACGCGACGGGTTATCCCCCGACCTGCAGGTCGTCCTTTTTTCCTAAAACTATAGTATTATAATATCCCAAAAATAATCTTAAAAAATGATTTAACATTAATCCATACTATCCAAAGTTCAAAATAATCCATTCCAAACTTTACAGTTATCCCAAATACTTCTGTCCAAATTCTCTCTCTTAAAGGTTTCTAAATTCCAAAATCAGTTGTAACATCAGATTCCCCAAAAAAAGTAATGATTATTATTATCACATAATAAAAATATGATTACCTTCATCGTATTAAAACCTTAATAAAAACAACTAGTACTGAAGTACAATCCTTATATATATCAAATTATTCTTATAACCATAATATAATCCTTGAGTCCAAAAACAAAAATACATTAATTATTCAACATCATCTGTAGTAACAACATAAGCTTGGCCTTGCTCCCTTGTCCTTTTTTGGGGTAAGTTTCGTTGATGCTTAGGGAATTAATTTACATAATGCCCCATTTCTCTACAATTTTAGCATTCAACATTGACAGCCTCTTTCTTTCCGTTGCAATCACGAGTCTGGTGACCTTTTTCACCACACTTGTAACAGACTCTCATTCCCTTTTAGGCAAGTACTGGGGTGTTTCTTAAAACAATTATCCCATAATGGAAAATAATTATTTCCCTTTTACCTTTATATGTCTCTTTCCCCACCGTTATCTTCTTCTATTACTTTAGTTTGTTGTCATAAGACTTAGAGAATTCCTTTTTTGTCTTGATAGCACATGAGACAATATCTTCGTACGATGAGAAGGATTGTGATACAAAAGCTCGATGGAGAAATGGTTTTAACCCATCAAAGAAATGATCAATCTTACTTCTTGGGTTATGTATATAATCTGCATCATGCCTCACTAACCTTGTAAAGTTAGACTCATACTTTACAAAATTCTCATCCTCCTTTTACCTAAAACTCAGAAATTGTCTTTCCATATCTGCTCGATGGTCACGAGGAAAGTATTTTCCTCAGAAAATCTCTTTGAACTCTCTCTATTCCATATTTGATACTTCATCATCTTCATTTATGTTTTGAATCAATGACCACCATTGATCAGAATCTCCAGTGAGGTGGTAAAATTCCATTATTACTTTTTCCATTTCACTACTCCCAAAGCCAGAAATATTTTCTCTAGGTAACTTATCCAATGCTCAGCTACCAATGGATTTGTACTCCCATTGAATGTTGGTGGTTGTTTCCTCATGAAGATATCTAACATTGATCCTCCATGCTTCGATTAGGGTGCTCCATAGGGGTAAGGTTATTATTCATAACCTGAGTATGTTGTCCCAGTATGGTGATTAGCTGATCAGCACCAATTGCATCACCAACTCCACTATAATTATCTTGAGTAAGAGGGAAATCCCTAAATGGAGTGAGTGCATTGATACGGTTTCCATTCCTTCCACTAGGCTCCATTTCTAAACAATGTCATAAACTAGGTCAGTTTATGGATTGTAATGAATAATTCCAAACTTGTAAAATACCTAACGTAAATTGAACAGTTTATGAATATAATCCATAATCATAAAAATGTTTTCTTTGAGTAAGTATACACTCATAATCCCTTCATAATGGGTTTTAAAGAAAATTTGAATTATCCTAACCATATCCCCCAGGAGTGTCGTAACCAAGAGTGCAGTAAGGCCCGTTGTCATGCACCAGTTCCCGTTTGAGTCTAGCTCAAAGCGGTGTTTTCGGGTTTACCCGTAGGTACATCTGTTCCAGAGCTGCCTCTACATTATCATATCCAGATAGGGATTTATTACTTGGAAAACTCACAAAATCATTGCAATACCAAAATTCTAGGAAGTTTTTCTATACTAATCCTCAAAGTCCATCTTAGGTCTATGTTCTCTAATCAGAGTTTATCTAAATCTAGCTTCCAAGTTTTGTACTAAACTTCCTATGATACCATCTGTAACACCCCGAACCTAGTTGCCCAGAGTCGGTGCATTATTCCATAACACTGGCATGATCACAAGAAAGATCAAGTCTCAAAAGACCTATTAGTTTAGTAGCCTTGGAATAACTAGATACATTCATAAAGTCTACATTACATCATAAAGTTAAAATATACAACAACAACATATTGTCTTCATATCCCCTCATATTATCCCTTCAGGTCATTCATAAATTACTTCTTCACATCCTGGGAAAAATAAAACATTTAAAGGGGTGAGCTCAGATGCTCAGTAAGGATAACAATATAGTGGAAACATTCATAAATAAGCATAAACATTTAGAGAAATGTATAGCTAAAACAAAAGCCTTTTAAACATGAACTTCTATATAATATGGAAAATATAGAATGAAATAATGCCATTTAATTATTCACATGGATATTCTACTAGTTGAATAATCACATGCAATATCAATAACCACTTTCATAATAATTGAATGCATAATGCCAGACTATCATAACCACATAGCCAAGGCCTCGTGCCAAGACTAAAAATAAGATTTTGTCAAGGCCTCGTGCCAAGACACTAGTTTTTCTCATGAGACCTACCGATGCATAGAGGAGTTATAGCAGGCTCCACCCGTTACTTATTAAGTCCAATGCATTCCTCATATGAAAAGGTTTCAACATAACATAAACATTCGTATTAAAACTAGAATACGAAATGTCAATACTTTCACCATAATACATGAATGGTATAAAAATAACACATCCACAGTCAAACATATCACAAAACCTTCAATAAAATATGGATGCTTTTATCATAATAAATCAACTTCAAATAAGCTTAAAATCCATCAAAGGATGTTGACATAGATGAAATCAAAACTATTTGAGAGAAATATCTATTTTTTTGAAATCATTTAAAAGTCACATAATTAAAAAATAAAACATTTACTTTGAATATATCCTAATAAGTTTATAAGGGATGATTCTAAGATTTTATAACAGTGGAAAATAGCCGCACCTGCCGTATAAGTTAAAAAAATACATTCATACCTTAATTATGTTGAAAAGGTTAAAAAGGACCTTGTTTGGAAAACAATGGAAAGATTCATTTATAAACCTATTAAAAAAAGTAAAACAAAGGTATAAATGAATTTAACCCATATTCTTTAAAATAGCAAGAATTTTTTGAAATTCATTTTTAAGAAACATGATTGTGGATGGTAAAGAGGTCCTATTAGATAATTACATATAAACAACCTTGGATAATGAAGAGATTGTGAAACAACCCTTACCAATTTGGTAACTTAAGAAACATACACCCCATGAAAGAGGTATCATACAATGAACATGTAAAGCTCGCGTGGATATGGGGTTCCATCTTCCCAGGTTTTTCCACTTCCGAACTTGTTGGAGGTCGTGATTCATGAATATGTGCCTTTGTTGGAATTGGATCTGGTTTTTATCTGCTTTCGTGGTCGTGGTCACTGTTGGCATGGGAGTGTTCATGGAATTATGAAGGCTTTTTCCTGCAAAAAAAAATACACATAAATTAAAGTGTATTACATAAATAATACAATTATGTGCAGTACATACACCACACAAAAGATAATTGTGGCAATATGGCATGAATCTCAAGGGAATAAGGAGTGAGATGAAAACCCCTTACCTTATAATTTTTCTTGGTTGAGGGTATGATAACCACCTGTATAATGGTGAAATAATTGTTATTAAATTATACAAGAATCATATACATTAATATGATACATATATGATCTTTTAACATTGCTTTGTTAATAATATCTTAGTATTATTGTCGTTTCGGGTGTTAACATACTCGTTTTATTTTATATGTTTTATTACATAAGTCTTGTTTGTCATGGATAGGTTTTATCTTATTCATATCCAGAATGATATCATGTCCTTAAACATTATTTTTAATCATAAAATTAGAATTATTCTCGAATGGATACGATGAGGAATGAATCTCATCGCGTTCATGGAGACGGTAGTCTGTACGTATGAACAAGAGACAATATCATTCTTTTGAAATTATAATAATATATAATTGAATGGTATATCATATATATAGAATCATTATCATGTTATTGTTATTATTTACATGAATTACACATCATTATTATACCCATCCAACTAATAATTGTCTGAATAACAATTACACCACGACGGTGGAGACGGTAAGCCGTACGTACGCACGTATGGTGACATGTCATTCAAAGGATGGATAGAATACTGAATGTGGTTGTAACATATTTATAATAAAATCACAGTATTTAGAGGATACTGGAGTTATTATTTTATAATGGGAATAACAATAAAAGAAGAAGTTGAAGGAGAAAGGAACTTGAAAGAGGGTAGTGAAAACATTACCTCTTCTTCGGGTTCTTCCTTTTGAATTGATCAAAAGGGCCCTTTGGTAGGATTTCTGATCAAACTAAGGACTCTAAGTTTAATTGAGGGAAGTTAAGAGAGTATTTGGGTAGGGTTTGGCCGAACCAAAAGGATTTTAAAGTGTGAATAATTGGTTAAAAGTGGTGTCCTTTTATAAGGGGGAGGAGGGGCACTTTAGGAAAATCAAGAAATATTATTTTATAATAAATTAATATTCGGTTTCTAATGGATCCAAAGAGAATTATTAAAAGTATAAGGTGGAGATGGGTCTAAATAATATCATCCAATAGAATTTAGATAGGTTTGGGTCGTTATATTAACCTTATCTTTTAGTTTTAACTCTTAGTTAATTAGTTTGACATTTACTATGTCACTTTGTATTTTCATATTATATAGTTAATAAACTTACTATATACATCCAAGAGACCCCCAAGTGTTCCATTAATGATACACCTATCATGATATAAGTCCTTTGGGCGAAACGTAGATTTTTTAGAATATAATATCAATTAATAATATAATTGTTTTTTAAAAAACTCATTTATGTCAATTTTGAAACTACTCAATAATTGATTTTTGTTAAAGTGTTAAAAAATTTATTAATTAGAAAAAAATTCATTTAAGCAATACTATAATGTCTTATTAACCAATAAAATTCATTTATGTTATAAAAACTTTCAAATTGTATTTATTTTAACATTTATAATACCAATTATTTGATTCATTCATTAATAAGGAAAATACTTCATCATTATTGTGTTGTAAATAATATTAATTATTAAATTTCTAAAAATTATAAATAAAATACCATTATGTAGGAAATATGTTTATATTTCTAATTAATATTTATAGTCGAAAATCCATCATATATAACCCTATGTAAAAAATTGTTTTCTAAAAGATGTACGCTTTTGTCATTTTTGTATTTATTTTAACTTATTTAATATAAAGAGTCCTTTTCACTTACAAGTGAATCCATGGGGTCCCAAAATAGACCCAAAGATGACCATGGTTGGACATGTATCAACCAATAAGGTTAGGAAACATTTTATGGTAATTTATTATTATTATAATATTAGTTTTTACACTTATTTACTGGATTTACCCTTTAACCATGGTAAATAAAATATTTACCGAAGTAATTATTCAAAATGTATAAAAATAAAAGTTACCTATTTAAAAAATTTGGACATCCTGATTCTATATATGGAATTAATTTTTCCAAAATTCAAAACACAGAAGTGGCAGAAATTAATTTAAAATTAATTCCTGTCGTTAAAACAAAAAGCGTGTTTTTAAGAGATAATAACTATCAAAATATTGACAATTGTTTATGTCTGGTTTCATTGTGAAATTATGTCCAATGACCAAAATTTTATTAAATGGTAAAAATAAATTCTAAATATACTTTAAAACCACTTAAATTCATATTTTATCACTATTAATTATTTCGATTAAAATAGTTGTTTTTAATAAAAATTTAGTAATTTTCACTATTCATCAAAATATAAAAGTTATCCGAAAAGTACTAAAATTTCATCCTAGGATAATTTCGATATTCCGAATCCAGAAATGAATTCCATTTTGAAAGGTAAAATGTATAAAATTTAAAAAATTGGGTATTACTATTCATAACGACTACTTTGATTGGTCGCGGCGTGTTAGAATCTCAAAGTTGCGTACAACACACGCTTCTGTATTATTCAAAGAGAAGCATACCGTGGAAGCATGGGGTGTTACATTACCAAAAAATTTCCTATTATGAGGTTATAAAAACCAACTAAATTCATTTTGTAAGTAATATAAAAAATTCTATTGAAAACATTTTATTTTATAACAAATATATTATATTAGATAAATAGAATTAATAAATTTAATTCTATGGGATAAAATTTAAGTAATAAAAAAATTCAAAACCCTTTGAAAATAAATATCACATTGAAGGCCACTTTCATTTAAAATATTTTATATTTTCAGAATACATAGTTAGTTCAAACCACATTCATTTAAAAATATAATATATTATAGAAATAAATATTTCTCTAAAAGCCTAATTCCTGAAAAAATATAATATTATTTTATAAAACTTTGTTCTTTGAAAACCCATTTCATTTAAAAACATAACATTTTTCATATCATACATAGAAATAATTTTTCATAATAAAATGATCTAGTGATTTTAATGAAAAGTAGTTGACAAGTTTAGAAAAATAAAACCTATAGAAACATAGATGATTGAATGTTTTCTGGGTCCTACAATTATTGTAGGGTTTAGTCCACTCCCTATATCCCTATAATTTATGTAAATTCCATGAGATTGATATATTTATAATACATTTTGATCTTAATCCCTCTAAAATTTTCACTAGAGTTTTAATCATTTTAAAAGATGAAAATGAATAATGTCACATAAATGACTTATTTTAAAGGTATTTTCATTTAGTTACTATTCTTGATTTTTTTGGGGGTTTCCCATATAGTTTGTGAGGATATGTTGTGTTCTCATGATTTGGGATAAACCATGAGACCATTTCATGTTTTATAAATAATATTTTTTTATAACTCCTATATTTTTGAACATTTTACACCCATTCAACTTCCCAATTTGCATCCCCTGGTATATTAAAACCACCATATCCATTTGGACCTCAAAAGAATCCATAATCATGATGGATTTTGGTTTTTATTATGGTAATTGGCCAACCCCTAATCTCTTTTCCTTATTTTATAGAAAAATTGATTCTTTAATATCTCATTCAATTTTAATGTTTTTTAGTGATTCAAACTCTCACCCAAGACCACTTACCCAAGAAGAATCCCATAAAATTTCCCCCCTCTTTGGATCCCATATTCATCTTGAATTAGGGGAATACATCTTTAGATTTCTCAAATTGTCCAGATTTGAAGAGCTAACTGGTTTCTTTCATAACTCCTTCGATTTTTAATTTTTCCTTCCATTGAAGTTATTAAATGACCTACTCATCCTTATTAAATCCTCACAATCATTTTATTCTGGTTGGAAATTCAGATAGTGGTGTTTTGGGGAGTTTTATTCAAGATATCTATGGTAAGTGGGTTTTTTCTTTCCTTCTAGAATTTTCTTAGGTTTTCATTCTTTTGATTAGGGTTTCATCTTTATTTTCATGATGTACCTAATTTTAAGAATGTTGGTATTATAACCTAGGCTTTGATCTTGGGTTTATTGGTCTAATATTTTGTTTTTAGGTTTTATATAACTCCCTTGTGCGACAGTGGTGTAGGTGAACTTGTGCACAAGGATTTGGTGTTTTGACATTTGTGGTTGGTGATTACATGAGTAAGAATTTCTTGATGAGTTTAATTTATTGATTTACTTATTTAGAATGTTCATATATATTTTTTTCTATTTTTGCTAGCATTGGTTGAGCAGTTAATTTTATAGAAGTATTTTTGTGTAAAAATGTGTGTTTGTCTTGTGAATTCCATGTTGTACCACTTTGGGCTATTTTATGGTTCGAAAAATGGTTTTATAAATAGTTATAGGTCTTAAAATTATAGTTTTATGTTATATTATCATGCATTTGGTTTCAAAATAGGGTTTTAGAAGGATTTTATGTGAAATTCTTGGTTACACTCCTTAGAACTATTTTTTGAAGGTTTTAAATGGTTTTTTGATTTATGTAAGAGGTGAAACTATGTTGGAAAATGTTTTTGGTAAGAGTGTACTTTTTAAATAGTCAATTTTAATGTGAACTGGATCTTATGTGATGTGTACTATATTTTACATGTTTTATTAAAAATTTTCATGTATTTATTGAAGTGTGAAAGGGATGTGAAATGTGTTGTGGGCTGTTTTGGCATGAGTATTGTTTTAAAATGAATTTGAATAAAAAAATAAATTATGTGACATGTGTGTGGTATGTTTGGTGTGAGTGTGATTTGAAAATGGTATTTGAATATGAAAATGGTATTTCATGTCTTGTGGAACTTGTTTTAGAACAAGAAGGAAAACTTGGGTTTCTAGCTGGGTGGATATGTAATAGTATACTAGTGGTCCCGTGGGTTTTGACCCCTGTTTCACATAGCAGGTTTGAAGATTTCAACACTGTCTAAACTATTATGATGAATGTGTTTGAGGACCACTATGTTATATATATGTTTCCTACTGGTGTCTCATGTGCACGAGAATAGATATTTTTACGGTTAATTTCCCGGAGATACGAGTTACCTGGGACCCACAATGAGCTAGTTCCTAGGGGTGTTAGCATTGCTAGTGCTCATTGGAAATTTTACACCAATCATCAGCATAAGATGTGTTTTTTTTGAAAAAATTCAGTATAATGTGCATTTTATTTTAATGTGTTGATTATTTTAAATATCCTACTTAGAAACAGATTTTATTTCAAGTTTCATTTCCTAACCATTTTTATTAGCATTTCTTTTTTCCAAAACATGTAATTTTTTTTCTTATAATGATTATCACATATAATATTTTTTTTGTGGAATTATATTGAAATTTTCCTCACACCCTACTTAAAAAATTGGTTATATGTAGACTTGGTAATGGTTTTTATTGGATTTGGTAAGCTCATAGAATTGGTGGTCTAGGTTTCTAGATGTCCTTCATGGCGTGGTATTCTGGAGATGGATTTAGGGTGTTTTCCATTACATTGAGGTGGATTTTGGGCTTTCCATTTTGGATTTATTCTTTTTTTTAGTCTTTAGTATTTTTATAAACCTTTTTTCGCAATTCGGAATTTTATTAAAGGCTTGTTTGGGGTAAAATTTCAGATTCAGTTTATTTATTTTATTTGATTGTCTTATGTTTCTGAACTTGGGTAAATCATTCCCATATAGTCATAAATGATACCTGGTTACTTTTTACCACCCATGGGGATTGTGAACACCCATTGGGTCTTTCCACAGACCGGTTCAGTTGCCCTTTTTGAAGGTGACTAGATCTGGTTCTCGAAAAAATTGTATCGAAGGGGGTTCTCTCCCTTGGGTCATGATATTTGGGGAAGAGTTGGGATAGTTTGGGGCTAGGATTTTCGGGACATGAGATTACAATTATGGGTAGAGTTCCTTGTTATTACACCTCGTTATGATATTTTTGTTTCCATGGGAAGTTAGGATTTATCTGAGTTCATTATTTCTCATGCTTCATTGATGATTGGGGGAAATGAAAAGAGAGTTGGGTTTATGGTCCCAATGAGCTCATAGGAATAGGCAATCCAGGTAGAGATGAGGATATTTACCTAGAACACTCTCTGTGATGGTAATGTGAATGGCGTATGTCCACCAACCTTGTGTCCAAGTGACCCAAAAACACTAGTTTCCTCTCGTATTTTATTCTATCTTTTTTGTTTTGAAATTGTGGAAATTTGGTTTTAAAATAAAAAGGACCTGGTTTTAAGAAATGTGAATTTTTTTTGAGATGATTTTCTAAAAAAGTGGATGTTTTTTCATTTTAGAAATTGTGGAAATAAATTTTGAAAATTGTTTTGAAATGGTAAATAGTGGGTTTACCCCACCTTTTAAATCATAAATTATGTTAATGTGGGTTTTAAAAATATGTTTCAAAAAAAGTTGTCTAAACTATTGAAAAGTATTTCGAAAGGAAGAAAGTGTTTTAGAATTTATGTGCGGGGGTTGAAGATGGATTTTTAATTGGTAACTAATGAGAATTTTTAAAAACTAATGAAATTTTAGAACCTTGTTTTGAAATGGTAAGAGTTGATTTCTTAATTAAAATGTGATTTATGAAATAGTGTTTTTCGTGAAATTATAAGTGTTTTGAAATGGGTTGAAATGTTTTTAAATGGTTGTGAAATGCATGAATGTGAGTTTTTTTTAAATGATGGGTGCTTTTCTAAATTGGTTTGTAAGATTTAAATTGGGTTTTGATTTTACGATTAGCGGTTTTTAGAAAGGGAAAGTGTGGTTAAAATGTTTTGATTAAGAAAATAGGAATGGTTTGGTGTTAGTATTTGGTGTTGTCAATGGTGACGACATTCATGGGTTTATATGGGAATATAGATGGTTATTGGAATGACTGAATGAGTTTTGGGGTGGATATGAGGTGGGTCCCAGTGTGGCATGTAAACATGAATTTGTGAGGCTCATGAGATACCATTAGTAAATGCAAAACCCACTAACATTGTTTTTTAGGAATCATTTTAAAGGAATGTGTTTTTTATAATATGTGGTTGGGATGGGTAGCTTATGTTTTTTTAGAATTTTTATTATGGGATACTTGGAGTTCAAGAACCCCTCTTGTTTAAATGATGTTTTGGGTTTGTGTTTCTTCGATAAGTTGGAATGAAACATTGGTTAGTGGTCTCTTTTGAGAAAAAGTATGGGATGCCAATATGGTGGATCCCCTAATGTGTTTAGTTCTAGTTTGGGGTATATTGTGACCAAATGATTGGCTTAGTTGGACCCTTGTGTTTTCTTGTTGGCTAGGGTGAACCACCATAAAGAGTTAATGTGTGACTGATGTGTGGCCCAAGGTGATTCACCGTTGGATGATCCTCTATTTGATCGACTTTAGGACTTTCTTCTTGAGCATTGGAGATTGAGTTTACCCCCACTTCATTTTTGATTATGGGGATCCCCTTATAGAGGGAGAGTGGTTGTTGGAGGTGGAAATAGACCTTATTTTCATATGTTTCATGAGTTATCAATGGTGAATGCAGTTTAGGGTTGACATTATAGAATGATGTCTTAAAGGGCCTTCGGGTATTTTGTCAGTATCATCGATGAAAGAGTTCACGTGAGGCCTACAGTGTGGAAAATATGGCCATGAGTGGATGTTATGGACAATTTCTGGAATCGTGTGTTGTTTCAGTATCAACATAAGGTCCCTCTCCTTGTGTTTTTATTAGCTAAAAAGGTCATGTTTGGTGATGCCTTGAGATGTTGTCTGTTCGTTTGACTGTAAGAGTGAAGGTTGGGAAATCTTATTGGAGTATCTATTTTTTTTATGCATGTCTCCCTTTAGGGAATTCCTAAATCCTATGATCTAGAGTATGGTGTTTCTATGTTTCCATTCATTTTGTTGTTTCACATCTGAAGAAACAAGGGGTGATGTGTGTTCATCCTCTAAGCCCTTGTTTTTGTAAAATGATTGGTTATGGTAAAGTGAGTATGAAGTGTGTCATGTCTTATTGAGCCCATATGATATCACAGTGTAATTGTTTGTGGTACTGGAAGATGAAGTTCCATTCGGGGGTTTCTAAAGAATGACTGTGAGGAAGGTGGTGCTTCAATCATCTGAGCTCCAACCATAAGTCCCAAAGTTAAACTAGCACATAGCTAGGGGAAATACTGGGGTTGTTCAAACCATTGGTCAATGTCATATCCTTAGAATGAGATTTGGGAATTGGTTAAACCGCTGATGTCGTCTTCTGGTTCCATTTGATCCCATTTAATGTAGAGGTGGTAGGACCTTGTTTACATGTTATAACCTGGTTTTATGTTATTCCCATGGATTTCCTTTGAATTTTTAGGGAAAAGGATGAAATTTGGGATATGCATATTGAATATCATTGTTTTCACACAGTTAGTAATAATCGTGCTCTAACCTAAGAAACAATTTGATAATAGAGAGTAACTACCGCACAGTCTCCTCACAACCATGTGCCTCAGACCATGTAACCATGTGATGATTCCCCTTTGTGCAGGATTCTCCACACGGCTAGCGCAGGGTTTCCCAAACCATGCCAACTAACCATGTGGTCATTCCAACTCTTTAATTTTTGGGGTCTTTTCATATAGCCTTGTGCTGGTTGGTTAAGATGGTTAGTTTTTATGGTGGGGTGACACAATATGAGTCTCAGGTATGTTCATAATGAAATGTCTAACAAATGTCTACCCCTTGTTCTTGGATTATTTTCAGGACTCCCCTGTTAGTCTCCCGATTCTATCTCAGAAAAAATTGAGTTTCCCCTTATTGAGGAAAGTCTATTCGTGTCTCCCCATATCAGTAACTTGGTTTTGTCCCTAGTTTTGGTATTTAATTAGGTAGTCTCATTCGATGTTATTTAACCTATAACTTCCTCCTTGAGTAAACATTATGATTTGACTGCACCCAATAGTTTTGTTGATGTATGACTGTATTGACCTCGTATGTTTTCGTTGCTCATTCCAGTTATGTTTAATCTGTCTTGTTTGGAAAGTGTTTCAGGTGTTTTGTTTTGGGAAGTAGTTTAAATTTTCATTATCATTTCAGGATGTGGTTTATGTTTTGGTTGGTGAATGTATTCCTTCCTTGATTGATTAATTGCAGGTGTTTTGGCCTTTTGGGGGGGGGGGTGGTGAAACATGGCGAAGGAGTCCATTTTGGCCTTTCGGTTGGGTTTGTTTATTTTAGCATTGTTGTGGATTTTCGAGGGTGAAAAGTTTTATGGTGGGGAGAATTATCACATCTATGAAATATTTTAAATTTACTTTTCATTTAATTACTATTATTTTTTTGTTTGCCAAGGTTTCTAATGTTGTTTTGGAAAAAATAGTGTGTTTTCATGATTTGGACCAAACCATGAGCCCATTTCAGCTTTTAAAAATATATTTTTATTTTTTATAAATCCTTCATTTTTTCACATTTAACACTCATTATTCCACTTCCCAAATGGAATCCCCTAGTATATTAAAACCACCATATTCATTTGGACCTCATAGGAATCCATAATCATGATGGATTTGGGTTTTTTATTAAGGTATTGGGCCATGCCATAATCCCATTTCCTACATTAATTTTTTTTAATTCTTTGATATCTCATTCAATTTTTATGGTTTTTTAGTGATTATAACACTCACCTGAGTACACATACCCAAGTCATTTTCTAATGATATTTTCCCCTATTTTTGGATCATATTCATCTAGAATTAGGGAAAAACCTCTATGGATTTCTCAAGTCGTCCAGATTTGAAGAGGTAACTTTTTTCATTCATAACCCCTTTTATTTTTACTCTTTTCCCTCCATTTCAGTTCCCACATGACATACTCATCCTTATTATAACCTCACATTCATTTTGGATGCTTTTAAATTCATCTATTTGTGTATTTCGGGCGTTTTATTCAAAATATCTTATGTAAGTGGGTTTCCATCCTTCCTTCTCACTTTTGATTAGAATTTATTCCTTTTTCTTAGGGTTTCATCCATATTTTCTTTGAAGTTAATAATTTTCATAAAGTAGATATTCTAAACTAGGTTTTGAACTTGGGTTTATTGGTCTGATCTTGTGGTTTTATTTTTTATTTAACTCACTTGTGGTGTGGCGGTGGTGTAGGTGAACATTATCCAAAATATTAAGTGTTTTGAAATTTGTGGTGGGTTAGTCCATGTGTATGAATTTATATATTAGTTTAATTGATTAATTAATTTATTTAGAAATTTTCTAATATTTTTTTTGTGGTGGAAAAACTATTTTTGGTAGCATTGGTTCAATGGTTAATTTTAAAGTATATTTTTGGTGTAAAATGTGTGTTAGTCTTTTGTATTCCATTTTGTACCACATCGGGATATTTTATGGTTCATGAAATGGTTTTATTAAATGGTTATATGGCTTAAAATTATATTTATATGTTATATTGGCATGAATTTGGTTTCAAAATAGGGTTTTTAGAAGTTTTTTTGTGAAAAGATTTGTTTCACTTTTCAGAATTGTTTTATGAAGGTTTTAAATAGTTTCTGAATTTATTAAAGAGGTGGAACTATGTTAGAAAACTATTTTGGTAAGAGTGTACTTTTGAAATGGTCCATATTAATTTGATTAGGCTGTTATGTCATGTGTACTGTCTTGGAAATGTTTATATTAAATTGTTTAATGTATTTATTGAATTGTGAAAGAGATGTGACATGCGTTGTTGGGATGTTTTGGTGTGATTTTGGATTAAAAATAATTTGAATGAAAAAGGAAATTTTGTTACATGTGTGTGGGTGGTTTGATGTGTGTGGTATTTAAAAATGATATTTGAATAAGAAAAAGGTATATCATGTTTTTTGGAACATGTTTGATCACCATAGGGAAAACTTGGTAACTCTGTGGATGGACGCGTACTAGTATGCTAGTGATCCAGTGGGGTTTAGCCCCTCATTCATGGTGCAAGTTTGAAGATGAAAACACTAACATAACTATGATGATGATGCTTTTGGGGGACAACTAGGTTATCGGTATGATCCCTACTAGTGTATCATTTGCGCAGTAATATATATTTGTATGGTTACTTTCACCAAGATACGAGGTACCTCAGACCCACAATGAGAAAGTTCCTAGGGGTGTTCTTGTTGGAGATGGTGGTCTAGAACCAACTACTTTGTACTTTATTCATTAAATAAAAGCCTTATCACATCTTGATCATTCTTCTGCATTAAATTTCATGTGATAATGTCCAAGGACAGCTGTTGAATTAAAGGGTCATAGCAGATCCCTGCTATGATGAGAACCCGAAAGTTCCATAACACTATTCTTGAATGTATGTTCTATAGTCAGATGATATTATTTTAGAGACACAAATAATACAGGTCATTAGGGGTGAGGACTCATAAAACTTTGAGGCACCTTCTCATGGTGTGCTCCCTTGGTAATATCCAGGAGGATATTATGAGAACGAGACCCGCCAGTAGGAAATCCACATTTCATAGGGTCATTGGATGTTCCTATATGTGGACATGTGTATTGGTCCTTAGAATTTAATATTATTATTAATGGGTATTACAACTCGTGCACTTAAATGTATTGACGAAAACTGTGACGACACACTGTTCGCAGTGAGGTAGGATACGTTGGGTGTGTCACGAGTAATACCGCATTAATAGATAATGTGAGAAAGGATTTATCCATTTCTATTCCATAACGGAAGTAGATATCTCAGGCCCTTTGATGGAATTGATATAGCCTAAATAAATCCATGGCCATGGTAAGGTATGGGCAAGTTCAATTCCGAGAAGTCAAAGAAAGAATAATCAAGCACATGGGTTGATGGAACTAGAATGCAACCTCCTTGATTGGAGATATCGAGACAAAGGGATTTTATTACACGGTAAGAGTTCGTAGGAGGTGACACGTCATTGCGGTGTTAAATTATTTCTCTATCGGTGCCATGGTGTGTTGCTAGATGCTAAGCTTGGACTTTAGGCAGGCTCAGCCTAATTCCACTGAGAAAGAGGCCTAGAGGGTCACACACTAAGTGTGTCCATTTATGTGAGTTAAATATCAATTTAACAAGTTAAATAATTTTTATTCCTGACCATGGTTTAATAATTATTTAAGGATGTCTGATCGCATTTATTTTGACACCAGTTATTCGAGAGAATATTTTGTGGACGAAATAATATATTTATTAGCGAGTAATGAAGTTAAATTTATTTAAGAAATAAATAGTCATTACTCAAGGTCTAATAAATGTGGTGGAGAAAAATGGAAAATAAAAGTACACACCGTGTATTAATTATTAAACGTCGTGTAGTTTTTCCAGTTGGGATTTTGGGGATTTAATATTGTTTTATTCAATGATATTTATTATAATCAGTGTCGGCGCATGTCATGGAATTAATAATTCGACATGGGGGATTTCAATAAGAGTTAATGAAATAAATAAAACGTGTAACACGTTGATTTATTTTCATAACTCTATTAACCTCAATCATGATTATAAATATCCTCGCAACCCCAACATATTGTAGAGCCATTGTTGTGCACACCAGATTTGGAAATACTCTCAAGCCAAGAGAGAATTCCCTTTCCACCAAGAACGCCCTCATGTTACGAGAGCAAGATCCTCCACCAGATCAAGGCGGTCGGAGGCGGACATCGCAAGCGAAGGTTCTTCCGCGCTAGCACTCGGAGATCCCTTCGGCGACGACTGGAGATACGTGACACACATGTGGATCACCGCTAGAGGAATCCTACACTTGGATTCTACGATGCAACGACGGTTCAACGAATCGTGACCGTACACATCAACGAAGAAAGAATTCCAATGAGGTAATTCTTATTCATTAATTAAATTAATTATAATCAACATATGATGATCCTCATCAAGGGTTCTGGGACTCTTCTTTTCTTTTCGTTCATCATTCTATTCTGAAGATTTGGCGTTTTATATCATGACGGATCTCGAATGGAACATTGTTTAATGTTAAAATTAAAGTTGGGCAAACATATCAATGCGCTTCCGCTGCGCTCGGAACCTACAAGAGGTATCGGAGGGGTCATATCGTTGGTTATAATTATTTAGTTTTTCGTTGGTGATTTACGCATTTAATAATTTAGTTATTTCAATCCATGTTTAATCATTCTGAAATTCTGAATCTCGAGATCTGTTCCTCCTCCTTCATTTCTCGTTCACCTCACACAAACGGTTTTTTCTTTTAATTTTGATTAAAATAAAATAGAGGAACTCATCCGGAGGAGCCAAACGTTTCTGGCCGTATAACACCAGAATACGTGGCGTGTATTCGGAAGTACACATCGTGTAGTCTAGGATCAATGCATTGACTGATCCGCCAAATCAGGCCATGTATTGGATTCTTTATAAGAAATTATGGCACCGTGTGTTGACTAGAAACAGGTGGCACATGGTTTCCGGAATACACGCTGTGTGGTCCAATGAACACGACGTGTAGTCCCTTCAGGTTAGGGTTGGGTCGTGTACTCCGTACACGGCCTGCCCGGCTGGAAACCATGTAACGCGGAAACTACATGGCGTGTGTCCCACTGTACACGCCGTGTACTTCTAAAATTTTGGAAGTACATTAGCACGCCCTATCCCCGGGCGTGTACTTCGGATGGACGGTGAAGAAAAGTACACGCCGTGTAGTTGGAACTACATGTCGTGTACTCACCCAAATTATGCAGATTTGTTAAAATTTATTATTATATTATAAAAACCCGTGAGACGTGTACCATGGTGCAGGCGTAAAGCTGAGGCACAACACGTGATAGGTGTTTTATATATATGTGTTTAATTTAACATCTGCGTAATAAATGGGAATTCGTCGGGTTTCCTCCAAGGTACAAGTTACGTACAAGGATAATTTTAAATGAATTTATTTTTTTAAAATTATGACGGATGAGAATCTTAAGGAAATTCAGAAAAAGGGATTTAAGATAAAATTATTGATTAATTAAAGATAATTAATTGATTCGAGCATGATTTACCTTAAAAAAACAATTAAAGAATTGAATGCCAGTTTTATTTATGCCTAAATATCGTTTCATTTATGTATGATCATGATCTAGACCGCGAACTTTGTATGTGAATGGTTTCTTTTAATTAATTTATTTAAATTAAATTTGTTGGCCTGCGAGCCATCTCCTCATTAATATGTAGGGCCTGCACGCCCAAGGATTCTTTTATGTAAAAACCCCTTTTTTACCCCTCACTTGCGTGTGAGATAAATGCATATGTAATGGATGGAGCTCCCAAGCTAGTGGTGTTGACTCATGTCAAGAGCCAAGGTGAAACCAATCGAAGGAGATACAAAGGTAGACAGGTGGAAAGCTGTAAACACGAACCCGAAAGGTTCAAGGTGTTTCTCCCCTAGTTCTTGGGTTAGTTTATCAACCGCTAGATAAACTAACCAATAGAAAAGCTCAGGATCATAACATTTATTTTATTTCTATCTGTTTCATGGTTTATTTATTGTGGGTGTGTTGTCATGATCACACAATTAATGAATTAAACAAGAATGCAAGATGGAACTAAAATAAAACTGGCTTATACGTAAATATTATCTTAGACATGGTTATTCACTTAAGTATATCCCACTTAATATTAACAAGAATTTAATCAAAGATAATAAAATGGCAATTTACGTATAATGATAAAATCCCTCAAAATAAATGTTAAGTCAGCATAGCCTTCCATAATATTGGTTAGAATCAAACCATAGTTCAAAGTGCTTGACCAACCCTAGTTGGGGTGCTTTCAATTATCGGGGAATTCTAATTCAAGGTTTTGGGTTGACATGACTTAGTTCGCATCAAGGGTTGACTACCACAGCAGGACTTGGTGTGACCAAGAGGCAAAGTTTGAGGAAATCCAAAAAGGATTTCAGGATTGCTGAGTCCACTCAGCGGATCAAGGAGCTGCGAGTTAATGCAGTTGGAATTTGGAATGCCTACCTAAAACCCTTCAATTTTCTTGACCAACCTTAGTTGGGGTAATGCGAAGGGCAATATGGATCCTTACCACTATAATAGTCACGCAATAGAATATTCCGAAGTCAATGTTGAGGGCTATTGGATTTCGATAAAATAGTGGGAGACTAATAAATATTAATTTATTTATTTGTATCAATTTTTGTAATAAAGTACTAAACCATTGCTCATCTTTTTTTGTAAAAAAGACAAGAAAATGACTTCAAACATATCATTGTGCACCATACTCGAAAAAGAAAACCTTCTCACCGACACCAATTTCCAAGAGTGGGAGAGGCGTTTACGCGTCGTCCTTCGCCAGGAAAGGAAATTATATGTTCTGGAAGAGCCTATTGCACCTGGGAAAGAGGCTAGTGATGAGGAATTATCTCTGTACATAAAAAACATGGATGATACCATAGATGTCCAGTGTTTCATGCTATCATCCATGTCTAACGAGCTCTTGAAGCAACATGAAAACATGGACGCGTATAGCATGATGTCTCACCTTAAAGATCTCTACCAAGAGAAGGTGAGACAAGAGAGGTATGAGATCTCCAATGCTTAGTTTACCATGAAGCTTGGAGAGTCTGCGCCAGCTGGGCCTCATGTAGTCAAGCTTATTGGCTACATTGAATGCCTGAACATCTTAGGGATTAAATTCCCGGATGAGTTGCGTATAGATCCCATCCTATCATCACTGCCCAAGACCTTCTCTAACTTCATTGTCAACTATAACATGAGCGGAAATGAGAAGAGTCTATCGGAGCTTCTGACCTTCATTCACCAGGTAGATAAGGACATGGGGCGTGACAAACCTGCGGTCCTTATGATGAACAAGAAAAGGAAGGAGGAGGAAAAGGGGCCAACAACTTATAAACGTTCTGAATCCCCCAAGCACCGTCCCTCCAAGAATGGGAAGATCCAGAGGTAGGGAAAGGAATGGGAGGTAGTGTGTTTTTTATGTGGCAAGCAGGGCCACTGGAAGAGGAACTGCACCCAAAAGCGTGGGGACGCTAAAGGTGTGTTTGTTATCGAGTGAAATATTTCTATTTCTACACATTGGGTATTAGATACAGCTTGTGGGGCCCACATCTGTATTCAAATGCAGGAACCAAGTAGATTTCGAAAGATATCCAGAGGAGAGGTGGATCTTCGAGCTGCCAATGACACAATGCTAGCTGCGTTGGCTATTGGCGACTACCACCTCTCATTGCCGACTAGGATGATTTTGGTTTTACATAACTATTATTATGTGCCTAGTGTTACCAAGAACATAATTTCTGTATCTTGTTTGGATATGGATGGATTTGTTTTCAAATTTGGAAATAAGGGTTGTCTCTTTTATAAGAACAATGTATGTTATGGTATGGAACATTAAATAATGGTTTGTATGTATTGAATTACGAAAACCAAGTGTTGGAAATCGATAACGAAATAAACTCACATGACTCATACATCACCCAGTTATGGAATCACCGCCTTGGTCATGTGAACGAGAAGCGTTTGACAAAGCTCTGCCAAGATGGCTATTTAGACTCTACTGAGCTAAAACCACTTGATAGATGTCAAGCTTGTTTACAAGGAAAAATTACCATGCCTTCTTTTGGTGGACAAGGTGAAAGGGCCACATAGCTTCTAGGATTGGGACACACGGATGTGTGTGGACCATTTCCAATAGAATCTAGAGGTGGATATTATTACTTCATTACTTTTACGGATGATTTGAGTAGATATGGATATGTATACTTAATGAGGTATAAGTCAGAGTCCTTAGAGAAATTTAAGGAATTCAAGAATGAAGTAGAAAATCAGCTTGGTAAGAAGATAATGAATCTTCGATCGGATCGAGGTGGAGAATATCTGAACCAAGAGTTCATCAATCTTCTACGGGAGTCTGGGATTATATCTCTGCTCACTCCTCCTTATACACCATAGTGGAATAATGTTAGTGAAAGGAGGAACCGCACCTTGTTGGACATGGTGAGGTCGATGATGAGTCACGCGGATCTTCCATTATCCTTTTGGGGATATGATTTACAAACTACAGCATACATATTAAACCGAGTACCAACTAAGGCGGAAAATGGAATTCCATCTGAGTTATGGAATGGAAGGAAACCCAAATTGTCGCACACACATGTATGTGGATGCGAGGTGTTTGTTAAGGCCTTCTCAGGCAACAAACTAGCACCCCGAGGCCCGAAGTGTATCTCTATAGGACATCCCATGGAAATGAATGGATATTACCTATATAACCCTCAAGACAAGAAAGTGACTGTCACCAGACAAGCCTTTTTTTCTTGAGAGGGAGCACATCCTTAAGAAGGATAGTGGGAGAAAGATTGACTTCGACGAAGTTGATGCTCAAGATACACAGGAGTTGGTACAGGAACAAGTTCCACAGGTCCCCGTGGAAGCGGTTCCAGAAACACAAGTACTTCGTAGGAGCTCAAGAGAGGTAAGGGAACCAGAGAGATTTGGTTTCCTAGTCACCGAGGATGGTGAATCATTATTGTTGTACAATGATGAACCTCTCTCCTACAAGTAAGTAGTAGAAAGCTCAGAAGCTGCAAGATGGATAGAAGCTATGAATTCTGAGATGGATTCCATGTATGAGAACCAATTTTGGGTTCTGGTCGATGAGCCAGTTGATGTGAAGCCTGTTGGATGAAAATGGGTATTCATAAGAAACATGGACATGGAAGGTCATGTTAACACCTATAAAGCGAGGCTAGTGGCTAAAGGATTCAGACAATGTCAAGTAATTGACTATGAAGAAACCTTCTCGCCAGTTTCCATGTTTAAATCCATAAGAATCATACTTTCCATAGCAGCATACCATGACTATGAGATTTGGCAGATGGATGTCAAAACATCATTCCTTAATGGGAACCATCAGGAAGATGTCTATATGACACAACCAGAAGGGTTTGTGACACCAGGTGAAGCCAAACGGGTTTGCAAGTTGCAGAAATCCATTTACGGATTGAAGCCAGCATCCAGGTCATGGAACATTCGATTTGATGAATCCATAAAGGAATTTGGTTTCATTAAGAATGAATGTGATCCATGTGTTTATAAGAGGCTTAATGGGAATGCGGTTGTCATCCTAGTGGTATATGTTGATGACATATTGCTTATTGGAAACGACGTACTAGCCTTACAGTCAGTAAAGGACTGGTTGAACAAGTGCTTCTCCATGAAGGACTTAGGAGAAGAAGCCTACTTTCTAGGGATCAAGATCATTCGTGACAGATCCAAGAGGCTTCTTGGACTAAGTCAGGGTACATAGATTGACCAGATACTAAAGATATTTAGTATGGAAAAATCCAAGAGGGGATTAGTTCCAGTGTCACATTGCTTACATCTTTCTAAGAAAATGTGTCCCCAGACACAATAGGAGAAAGATAGGATGAGCAAGATCCCATACGCTTCGGCTATAGGATCTATCATGTATGCAATGTTATGTACCAGGATTGATGTTGCCTATGCACTGAGCATGGTAGGAAGATATAAAAAAGATCCAGGAGAACAACATTGGACTGCTGTGAACACTATCCTTAAGTATCTGAGAAGAACTAAGGATATGTTCCTGGTGTATGCAAGAGACGAGGAGCTTTTCATCAGAGGGTATGTTGATGCTGGTTTTCAAACAGAGAAGAATGATCTGAAGTCGCAATCTGGATATGTTTTCTGTCTCAATGGAGGAGATGTGAGCTGGAAGAGTTCAAAGCAGCCAGTTGTCGTCGATTCTACAGCGGAGTCCAAGTATATAGCGGCTTCTGATGCAGCCAAGGAAGCCGTCTGCATTCAGAACTTTTTCCAGGAGCTTGATGTGGTGCCTAGCAGTAAAGATCCCATTATATTGTATTGTGATAATACTGCAGCGGTGGCTCTTGCAAAAGAACCAAGGTCACATCAACGAACAAAGAACATACTCCGAAAGTATCACCTCTTGAGGGATTTCAATCAAAGGGGTGAAGTTTCAGTGAGAAGAGTGTCCACGGAAGAGAACGTGGTGGACCCCATGACTAAAGGCCAATCTCAGCAGAAGAATGAATATCATGTGAGAGCTAGACGGTTAAAGGTTGTTAGCAGTTGGCTCAAGTCCAAGTGGGAGTCTGTTGGAGTTGGTGGTCTAGAACCAACTACTTTGTACTTTATTCATTAAATAAAAGCCTTATCACATCTTGATTGTTCTTCTGCGTGACATGTCATGTGATAATGTCCAAAGGAAAACCGTTGCATTAAAGGGTCGTAGCGGATCCCTGCTATGATGAGAACCCGAAAGTGCCATAACACTGTTCTTGAATGTATGTTCTATGGCCGGATGATATTATTTAAGGGACACAAATAATACAGGTCATTAGGGGTGAGGACCCATAAAACATTGAGGCACCTTCTCATGGTGTGCGCCCTTGGTAATATCCAGGAGGATATTATGAGAATGAGAACCACCAGTAGGAAATCCACATTTCATAGTGTCATTGGATGTTCCTATATGCGGATGTGTGTATTGGTCCTTAGACTTTAATATTATTATTAATGGGTATTACAACTCGCACACTTAGATGTATTGACAAAAACTGTGATGACACATTATTCACAGTGAGGTAGGATATGTTGGGTGCATCATGAGTAATACCGCATTAATAGATAATGCGAGAAAGGATTTGTCCCTTCCGTTCCATAATGGAAGTAGATATCTCAGGCCCTTTGATGGAATTGATATAGCCTAAATAAATCCATGGCCATGGTAAGGTATGGGCAAGTTCAGTTACGGGATGTCAAAGAAAGAATAATCAAGCACATGGGTTGATGGAACTAGCATGCAACCCGCTTGATTGGAGATATCAAGACAAAGGGATTATATTACACGGTAAGCGTTCGTAGGAGATGACACGTCATTGCAGCGTTAAATTCTTTCTCTATGGGTGACTTGGCATGCTTCTAGATGCTAACCTTGGACTTTAGGCAGGCTCAGCCTAATGCCACTGAGAAAAAGACCTAGAGGGTCACACACTAAGTGTGTCCATTTATCTCAGTTAAATATTAATTTAACAAGTTAAATAAATATTATTCCCGACTGTGGTTTAATAATTATTTAAGATGTATGATCACATTTATTTTAACACTAGTTATTCGAGAGAATATATTGTGGATGAAATAATATATTTATTAGCGAGTAATTCAGTTAAATTTATTTAATAAATAATTAGTCATTACTCAAGGTCTAATAAATGTGGTGGAGAAAAATGGAAAATAAAATTACACGCCGTGTATTAATTATTAACCGCCGTGTAGTTTTTCTATTTGGGATTTTTAGGATTTAATATTGTTTTATTAAATGATATTTATTATTATCAGCATGGGTGCATGTCATGGAATTAATAATTCGACATGGGTGTTTTCAATACGAGTTAATGAAATAAATAAAACGCGTAACGTGTTTATTTATTGTCATAACTATATTAACCTCAAACCTAATTATAAATATCCTCACAACCCCATCATATTGTAGAGACATTGTTGTGCACAACAGATTTGGAAATACTCTAAAGCCAAGATAGAATTCCCCTTCCACAAAGAACGCCCTCATGTTACGAGAGAATGATCCTCCACCGGATCAAGGCAGTCAGAGGCGGACATCGAAAGTGAAGGTTCTTCCACGCTAGCACTCGAAGATCCCTTCAGCGACGACCGAAGATATGTGAAACACGTGTGGATCACCACTAGAGGAATCCTACACTTGGATTCTACGACGCAACGACGATTCACTGAATCGTGACCGGACACATCAACAAAGAATGAATTCCAACGAGGTAATTCTTATGCATTAATTAAATTAATTATAATCAACATATGATGATCCTCCTCAAGGGTTCCAGGACTATTCTTTTCTTTTCGTTCTTCATTCTATTCCGAAGATTTGGCATTTTATATCGTGACGGATCTCGGATTGAACGTTGTTTAACGTTAAAATTAAAGTTGGGGAAACCTATCAACGCGCTTCCACTGCACCCGGAACCTACAGTTCTCATTTATAGTTATCATTGAACATTTTAAACCCTTCATCAGCGTATTGTGTGTTTTGATGGAAAAAAATTCAGTATCTTTTGAATTTTATTTAAATTTGTCGATTCTTTAAAATAGACCACTTGAAAACTGATTTTATTTAAATTTTAATTTCCTAAATATATTTATTTTCATTTCTTGTTTACAAAATAAGATAGATTTTTGTCTTATAATGATTATCACATGGAATATTTTTTGGTGGTATCATACCGGGATTTATCTCACACCGTACAAACACCTTTGGGTGTAATTGTAATTTGTAATGTTTTTTTGGGTTTGGGTAAATCTCTTAGAATAGGTGGTCCAGGTTTTAGCTATCCTTCATGGGGTTGTATTGTGGAGATAGCCTGAGGGTGTTTCCCCATTGTCTTGAGGTGGATCTTGGGCTGTCTATTTTGGATTCCTTCTTTTTTTGTTGTCTTTGGGATTTTTATAAAACTTGATTCACAGTTTTAAATTTTATTAATGGATTGTTTGTGGTAGAATTTCATATTTAGTTTATTTATTGATTTTGGTTGTCTTATGATTCTGAACTAGGGTAAATCATTCCAAAACACTCATATATGATACCTGGGAACCTGTTCTAACACATGGGGATCAGGAATGCCCTTAAGGTCTTTCCAAATACTGGGTCTGGTGCCAGTTTTGAAGCCCACGAGGTCTGGTACATGAAAATAATCATATATAAATATTTATATATGTATATATATATGGGTTCATAAATTTACCTCCATAGTAAATCAATCATTGATTAAAATTAAAAAAAATCACATGGAGTAAAAACATTCTAAAATATATGTGGATTGTTAGTTACATAAATATGGTATTGACATACCAATACATTAGTAAAACATAAATAAATTATAAATGACATTATTTTCCTAAACTGATACCTTTAATATTTGAAAATAGCTTTAATTATTTTTAAAACAATATTAAATGAAATTATATTTTTTGAAACATGGGATATTGAAAATAATAACATTCCCTTGCATATGGGGTTCCGAAATAATATTTAAGAAATTATATATTTTTCATAAAAAAAACTTTTCTTAGATAGGGTTTTATAATTAAAATGGTTGGAGAATTATCATTTTAAAGAAAAAATCCCTTCAAAAATAATTTATGTTTAAAATATAGATCCCTTGAATAAATATTGATTAAAAAGATATAATTTGTTAAAAATTTCATTTCCATGAAAATAATTTATTTACCTAAAATAGTATTTTTTTCATTATATAATCATAAATACAATTCTTAAAATATATAACCCCATTACTAGAAATTGCTAAACAGACTTCTCTAGTATAATTTTTTTTAAACCATGTGATATATCTTTCCTTGAAGACAAAAGCCACCATAACACTATCTTCACAACTAGAGAAACTTGTGTATTTTTTATCCGGGAGTCTGGAAGGGTGTATTTGGATATCTATCCAAGGGGAAGTAATTGTATTTATAATCCCTATATATATAAGAAAATAGAAAATTACTTTTTTAAACACAATTTGGAATGACTTCCACATAATTCTGAATTTTTCCGTACATTTTGCCTCCCATTACGAAACACAATACATTGATCTCATTATTTTTTCCCTTTTCATTTATTATTCCATATCCATAAATGAAAATTATTTATCATTGGTTTATATATATATATATTTGAAAAATATAACATATTTATAACACACACTTGTATTTAAAACATATATTTAGTAATTTTTTTAAAATATATTTTCAAAATTGTATATATTTATAACATATATATATATATATATTAATGTGTACATGACATATATATAAACAATTTCATCTCACATTAATTTTCCATCCCTTACATGTCACACACTTCCCATATTTATATGTTTCTTTTTTAAAAAATACTTTTCTTAATTCTAATATATTTATCTATATATATCAATATTTATATATATATATGTCATGACCCATCCCCCAGGGCCCATGTCGGGACTACCCCAAACTCGCCTTCCATAGGCCTGGGGCTGGCGACTAGCACCAAAGGTGTAAATCCCTAAACTAGGAAGGCATTGCCTTTATAACATGAAAACGCACACAACAGAGTATGAGCTGGAAACAAAATACTAACTAAAACTGTATACAATATGAGTGATGAAAAGTAAAAGGGGGGATGGAAATACAAGCCCAACTGTAAAGTACAAGGAAACTAAATGTAGCAGTATTGGAAAAAGGGAAAATGGCTCTTGGATCATCCACTGGGAAATATTATCTGAAGGGTAGGTACAGATAGCCTCCATAACACTCCACGTCCATCCGTCTCCTCCATGTATCATCATTCTGTGTGGTCCACCTCCGGGTACTGTCTAGTCCTTGTACACTCAGCCTCGGTCAGTGCTGTCTGTCGTCTGCATCCAACACAATGAGGGGTGGGCATAGCTCATACAAGGGTGAGTATAGAAATACTCAGTAGGGACCCTGAGACCCTCAAGGTCTCACAAAACCAACAAGGATAAACCACAAAGTATAAAATCAACAAATATCCCCACTTAGGTATATACCCATACATACACCTACGTTATCAAGTAATCCATCTCAATTATGAGGTAAACACAGAAGTTACTGACTCATCACAAACCCTGATTTTATTCCAGGGGTAGTATCAAGTGACATCCCTGGTCACACTATCGAAACCTTGGATGCTGGAGAACTCCTCCTCTATAGAGTAAAGTGGGCATGTCGTGTCACCAAGGCACTTCCCACTAACTTTGGACGGTTGAGGTACTCCTCCTGTCGAGTACTGCGGGTCTTCTTTATCACCAAGGTTATCCCCACCATGGGTCTGCCGCATCACCAAAGCACTCCCCCTCATAGCCTGCTGAGGTACTCCTCATGTCGAGTACCGTGGGTCTGCCACGACACCAAGGCTCTCCCCACTATGGCCCTGCCGTGACACCAAGGCGCTTCCCACTGGGCTAGTCAAATCACTCTGAGTCAAAACAGTCAGCAATCGTCACGTCTCAGCCAGCTACTAGGTATCCGTACTATGCTCATTCGTCTCTGGGAGGATCTTCTTCACGAGCTACAGGTCGATACTCCACCTTTCACGAAATCCCACGTAGAAGTATCTGAAAGGTCTACCACGTCATAGAGGTCTCAACACAGTAGATGGCGCATCAATCAGATGATTAGTCTTTGAGTTATTATCCTATTAGTCTCGAGGTTCCAGTTCGATTCGTGCACGATCCAACCTGACTGAATCCCAACTATACCCCAAACTCTAGTGGGGTATTCTCAAAGGGACTGACGCGCTGGAAGAATACCAGTGCCACTGATAGATCATCAAAGGGTCATCTGGTGCCAATGATATGGTCAAAGAAAGTAAAGGGGGTCGCAGCGGACCTGGGATCGGTCCGACCTAGTCGGACCGACTCTGCCCGACTTAGTCTGGGCTGACCCATTGGGTTCGTACCATCCCGCTAGACCTGGTCCAGCAGGTCGTGAAGGCTGTGAGTAGAACAAGGGCACAGACCGGTCGTGAGGGCGCGGACCGACCGTGCATCGATGAAGGGCGGTTCAGCCTGGAGGTTCCGTGAGGGGCGTAGAAGGTCAACTAGGCCAGGCGCATGGAGAGCGCAGCTCGGCATCTCGGCCTAGATGGCTGAGATAGGTTCAGCCAGCACCACGAGGGGCATGGATCGGGCGGCACGGGGTGCACGGGGCATAAGGGCCGGCGTGGTTTGGTCAGGAGCACGGGATGCGGCCAGGCCGGCAGGCGGGTAGGCGGAAGGCCAGGTTGGACGCGGCACGGACAGCTGGCGTCCGGGTAAGGTGACACCTAGCTGGCAGGTGGCCGAGCAGGGCGCAGCCAGTCCAGCAGGCGGCTGAGCAGGGCGCAAGGTGGGCCGACGGGCGGCTGGTCAGGGCACGGCCCGACCGGAAAGTGGCCTGGCAGGGCTCCAGGTGGGCCGACGGGCGGTCGGGCTGACCAGCAGGCGGTTGAGTGGTGGCCGGGCTGGCCGGCGGGGCATGGGCCGGCGCAGGGTAGCGGGTCGACTCTGTGAGTGGTGCACACAGCAGGGTCTCGTCTGGGGCCGATTCGACCGGTAGTGGTGTGGGACGCCACAGGGGCAGTACAGATCATGGAGGTCACATGTAGTACGACCGTTTTTTTCACCGCTTTCGTCGCCTCATTGCTTCGTTGCCATGCCGAAGATCATCATAAACGTGAATAACGGAGGGGTTGGGCCATGTTGGTTTGGCCCACACCCTCCGCGTTTAGGGTGGTAACATTTGTATCATCAAGAAGAAGAAATATGATCCTCAATTTTTTTACAACCACCGCAAATATTCCTATCCAACCAAAGAAGCTAAAAAAGAAGGTAAAATTATTCAAATTAACCCCTACCTTTGATCGTTGTTCGACGATGAAGTCGCAGAAAGAAGAAGACGAAGATCTTCATTCGTCGCGTCCACCGCACACTTCCAATCCTGAGCTCGCACATCGGTCGTGGAAGATTCTCCATGTCAGTAAGAGTCCGGGGAAGAGGATCGAAGGAGATCATTCCCGGCATTCTTTGTTGAAAAAATGTGTCCTTCGTTATTCGTTGGGAGATGAGGTTCTTCTTTGGAGAACTCTTTTTCTCCCAAGCTCTCCTCTCCCCAATATTCCACCCCAAATGAAAAATAATAGATTATGTTTATCTATTTTTAATTTGTTGGCACAAAATTCAAAATGGAGGAATTAATTGACATGGCTCCCCTTAATTAATTCATAAGGTTGGAAAAAATTAAGTTAGGGGAGTTGGCACAAATAGAGGGGAGTGTAAAGAGACTCTCTCTCATTAATGAGGGGAGTTGATAGGATTTCCTCTCCATCATTAATAGGGGGTTAGTCCCGTGTGGTCCCCACATCATAACCTCTCGCAGGAGGTTAGGTTCGGGTGGGCCCCACCACCATAACCTCTCATGGGAGGTTAAAGTGTGGTGGTCCCACCTCCAACTTCCATGTGGAGGTTTTAACCGACAAAAAAAATTAAGCCACACACTTTATTTTTATTTAAATCATTCTCTAAAAACCCAAAACCTATCTTTTATTATCAACCAACTTCCGACGAAGTGAAAGTCTTCTTAAGTGAATACTAGTGTTGCGAGTTCAACGATGCCCTCAGATTTCAATTCTGAGCACTGGTTCAAAAGTTATAAAAACCCGCTCGTACGTTTCCTAAGGGTACCTGAACAAAACTTCAGAAATTGATTCCAGGAACACTGGGCCTCAGAATAATGGGCCGTAAAATTTTGTGGTCTTGTAAAATTCCCATGTATTTAAGAAAAAACATCACGGAAATTATGGGTCTTTACATTCTCCCCACCTCAGGGATTTACGTCCCCATAAGCGACAACTCGAACTAAGGAATCAATTGGGGGGTACTGAGCATGCATCTGAGCCTCCTACTCCCATGTGCACTCCTAGAGGTTCCCCTGATGCCAATGAATGCGCACTAGAGGTATCAACCATCCATGTAGGACCTGATCCTTTCAATCCTCAATCTCCACTGGAACCTCCGTAAAAGTCACCCCGTCGTCATCGTCCACCTCTCCATGGTCGATGATGTGAGAAGGGTCGTGCACATATCTCCTCAGCTGAGATACGTGGAAGAATTCATGCACACAGTGCAACTAAGGTGGAAGATCCAGGTGGTAATCCTCCTCGCCTACTCTGCTGAGGACCTAGAAAGGTCTGATGAATCTCAGAGATAACTTTCTACCTTGGCCAAATCTCTTTAAACCTCTTCAAGGTGAGACCCGTAAAAAGACGTGGTCTCCATCATCATACTCTAAAGGTCTCTACCTCCTATCAGCATAAGATTTCTATCTGCTCTGTACAGTCTTCATCCATTCCTGGATGATCTGCACCTTCTATGTGGTTGCTCATACCATCTCTAGTCCCATTAGTGATGACTCCCCAGGGTTAGTCTAGCAGAAGGTTGATCTACAAGGTTACCTATATAATTCCTCAAAAGGATTCATCCCAATGGTGGAGTGATAGTTGTTGTTGTATGAAAACTCCACCAAAGTTAAGTGATCCTCCTAGCTGTGACCAAAGTCGTGGACACAAGTGCACAACATGTCCTCAAGGGCCTAAATGGTCCGCTCAGTCTAACCATCCTTCTGAGGATGGATGGTGGTGCTCAGACAAAGATGTGTCCTAAAAGCCTCATGTAACCCCTTCCATATCAAGGAAGTAAACCGTGTGTCACGATCGGAGACAATAGAATAAGGTACTCCATGTAGCCGCACAATTTCATGCACGCAGAGGCTTCTCAAGATCTCTACTGAACCCTGCTCTCTGATCGGTAGGAAGTGGGCCAACATGGTGAGTCGGTCGATGATCATCCAAATCAACTCATGTCCTCTAGATGTACGTGGAAGTTTGGTCACGAAGTCTATGGATATCCCATCCCACTTCCACTCTGGTACCTCTAAAGGATGAACCAAACCTGCTGGTACCTGGTGTTCTACCTTCACTTGCTAACAAGTGAGGCACCAAGAGAAAAACTCTACAACTACCTTCTTCATCCCCGGCCACCAGTGCTGTCACTGGAGATCGTGGTACATAGTTTCCACTCCTAGATGTACCACTAGATGGGATGACTGAAACTCCTTCAACACTTCCTCATAAAGTGACACTGGAACCATAGTACGTCTTCTGAAGAGGATCACGTGCTCTCCACCATCAAAAAATATATCAGGTGCCTACCCTGTGGATATCTGAGCATGTCATGTCTCACAGTCAGCATCCCCATGTTGTGCCTCCCTGACTTGCTGAAAAACTGGTGGAGTGAATGTAAGGGACTGAAGGGAAGCTTCTCCATCTCTATCCATAAAGGATATCTGCAAAGAGGACAGCTACTCTGTTGCCTCACCTAGCAGTTGTATTTGAGATCTCCTGCTAAGTGCATCTACTACAACGTTCCCTTTTCTAGGATTATATACTATCTAAAAGTCATAGTCCCATAGGAACTCAATACATCATCGATGTCTCAGGTACCGGTCCTTCTGAGAGAAGATATACCTAAGACTCTTGTGATCAGAGTACATAGTAAAACGTTCACCCATCAAATAGTGTCACCGCATATTCAAGGTGAAGACCACTGTTGCTAAATCCAGGTCATTGGTAGTGTAGTTCTGCTCATGTTGTCTCAGCTGCCAAAAACCATATGCGATCATTGCTCGCTACTGCATCAAAACACACCTGAGTCTGATCCGTGACGCGTCGCAGTAGACTACGTACCCTATGCCCTCCTATGGAAGCCTCAAGATGGTAGCACTAGTCATCCTCTACCTTAGCCCTTGAAATTTCTGCTGGAATCTCTCTGACCACACAAAGGGTTTCCCCTTCTTCGTCAAGGATGATATTGGTGCTGCAACTCTGGAGAATTCTGGTACGAACCTCCGGTAATATCCAACCAATCCCAGGAAACTTTGTACCTCCATCACACTTCTAGGTGGCCCCCAAGAAAGTACCACCTGAATATTCTCTGGATCTATTGCAACTCCAGCCTCGGAGATTATAAGTCCCAAAACGTGAACCTCTTGGATCCAAAACTGGCACATCGAGAGCTTACCATAAAGCTGGTGCTCTCGGAGTGTGTCCAGTACTACTTGTAAATGATAGGCATGTTCCTCCTCAGTAGTCGAGTAGATCAGAATGTCGTCGATGAAAACTATGAAAAAGCATTTGTGCAACGGCTGGAAGATCCTGTTCATGAGTCCCATGAATACTGCTGGAGCATTGGTTACGACGAAATTCATAACCAATAACTCATAGTGGTCATAATGACATCTGAAGGCCATCTTCTACACATCTTCATCTCAAACATTGAGCTGGTGATAGCCTGATCTATGATCTATCTTCGAAAAACATTGTGCTCCCTTCAGCTGATCAAAGAGTTCGTCAATGCACATGAGCCTCAACCCAGTTGGTGAGGTATCCTTAATTGTATCCACAAGCCCCAGGTTCAAAACCAGGTAGAGGTATATTTCCGGGTACTATAGCAGTATTGTAGCAGCACTGTAGCAGCACTGTAGTAGTACTGTGCACTGTGTGGTACTGTAGTAGAACTGTACACTGTATAGGTACTGTAGTAGACTGTACACTGGCCGGGTACTGTAACAGACACTTTAGCAGTCACTGTAGTAGGTACAGATCGGTACTATAGCATCTAGAACTATTCACCTTGGGCCATCGGTTTGGTCTTGGTGTCCATAAGGATTTCGGGCCACCCAGGCCTTCTGGTCAGTAGGAATTTTGGGCCACCTTTATGGCCCTCGGGACACATCAAGGCCTTCGGGCCACATGCAGTTGCCCCAGACACACTAAAAAAGGAGCAGCCCCATAAGAGGATTGAGAGTAGGTGAACTCACCAGAGCAGAACCAAATGGATTGTCAGAATGAGAGGGTATGGCTAAGCCATCGGTACCAGCTTGTGTTTGCACGGGAAGCCTAGACAAATGGCCATGCAAAGGTGGAGGGCTACTATCATGATGCAGATGCTGGGGAGGGGCAGTTCCTTGTAGAAAGTCTGGTTGAATTCCCTAAGACCTTTAAGTCATGTAATCTCCTAATCCTACGGGCCTTGTAATCTATGAGCCTACGGGTCCTGTAAGGGTTCCCCCTCATCCCTTGAAAGGGGGGTTATCAAAAATTAATAAAAATGAAGGCCTTCATGACATTTGGGAAAAGAGGTCATTAATCCTCAGGAGTGGGTACTTGTTCTTCACGGTCAAATGGTTCAGGCGACGGTAGTCGACAAAGAGTTTCAAGATTCCATCCACCATCTTGGTGAACAGAATCAGGGCTGCCCAAGGAGAAAAACTGGGCCAGATGAATCCCTTCCCCTGCAAGTCCTCTAGCTATACCCGCAGCTCACGAAGCTCAGCGAGAGCCATCCAATATGTTGGTGTAGATATTGGTGTCATCCCGGGGTACATGTCAACATAGAACCTCACCTCTATGTGAGGAGATATACCTAGGACATCATTAGGGAAAACATCCTCATACTGGTCCACCACTACAAGATAGCTCGAAATCTCCACATTGACTGCTCTGAGGGTAAGGCAGGCCAACTGATGATTGATCGACTATGCCCTCCTCCGTGTAAGTCTGTCCTGTGCTGAAAAGGCTCCCTTCTCGCCAGTGAAGGTAAACCTGGTCCCATCCGTGCGGACACATCGCACATTGTGCCTAATATAGATGATATGAGCATGGACTGTAGATAACCAGTCCATACCCAAGATGATGTCGTAAGGCCTCGAAGCCACTACTAGGAGATTCCAGTCGAAGCTCTCTCCTCCAAGAGTAATCTCACACTGCCGACAACAGTGTGTAATCATCGAGTCTGCTCCCGTAAAAGTATCTGGCTATAAGGATCGAGCCAATGGATCCATCAGAATCTCTGATCTCCGAACGAGGGCAGTGGAAATGAAAGAGTTACTGGCACCTATGCCTATAAGAACTGCAGCTAAGTAGGAGTAGACATAGACCGTACCTCAAATCATCTTCGGAGCACCATGATCGTAAGCCTCAGTTACCTCGAGCTGAGCTCTCGCCTATCCACCTGCTCCATGCGGTCGGGGTGGACCTCCTGGGGGTGGTGGCGGTAACACCTAGAAACATCATCCACTGCCAGTTGCACGACCAGCTCCTCTGCCACGTCGGCCTACTCCCTGCGGACCACCGCGATCGAATCTTTGTCTATGCCTAGGCAGTCCTTCGACCGTCTGCTGATCATCCAAATGGCAGGTCAGACAGTCACGAGTCATGTGACCCTGCCCTCCGCATGAGAAACAATACCCGCTCCTGGCATGTATGTCTCTACACCGGGTGCCCCGCACAACTGATCCTTAGTCATGTGGTCATACACCTATGGGTCTGGTCCTCTTGGACCTCTGTGACATCTGTCTACTGCTAGCTGCAGAAGACTCTGATGCATGTTGACTAGTGGTGGGTCTTGCTACTGGATACTGCTCAGCAAGGAAACACTCCACTAATAGGGATCTCTCCAACACCCCTGCCTACATCAGGATGCTGAGGGAGATCATCGAAGCCATGATCTCTCACCTGAGCCCCTGCTTGAAGGTCTGCGCCTTGAAGAGTGAGTCTCGTACCATATCTGTGGATTAGCGCGAGAGGTCGGTGAACCTTGCTCATTACTATGCCACCATCATGCTGCCCTGCTGTAGGTGAAGTAGCTTTTGTATATGCACTGCACATAGGCTATCTGGGACAAACTCCACCCGAAACAGGATCTCAAGGTCTTCCCAGAGTAGTGTCGCCACATCATGCACCTAGAGAATCAGGATCCACCATCTGCCTGCTGCTGCTGGAAGGAGACTCGCAGCAAGGATCACCATAAGTAAGGATGGTGTCCCTACAAGTCTGAAGACTATCACCACAGCCTCCAGCCAATCCTCAACTGCTTCCGGGTCTGTCTCTCCCTTGAACCTGGGCGGCCTCTAGCGCTGGAACTCCTGCAATGCGCTCAAGTGGCGTGCATCATCTGCTTCTGGGGTATGTGACATCGGTGGCCCAACATGTAGTGGTACCACTAGTGCCTCTACTGGAAGAGGGCACTGCACCGAGGCCTCGTCGCTCGGTGGACTATCTACACATACAACTCTCGGGGATCTAGCTGGTCATCCGCTGGGAGGCATCCTGAATGAAACAGATGCGACAAAATCAAAGATTAAACCTAGTGAGCTAACATGTTTGAGATGACTTAAAAAAAACTTTTGAAAACACACACACAATCAGTGTTTTCATGCACTGAGTAGGAAATCAGTAGTCAGGGTCCTGGTGTATGGATACGTCGGCCGCTGCACCAACACTGAACTCCCTAAACTGAAAACCACACTTAGTACCCTGAATACTATTGCTTCATTGAAAATATCAGAGTACTAAGTTCTATGGTAGAACAGACTCCTAATATACCAATTTTTCATGACCCGTCCCCCGGGGCCCATGTCGTGACTACCCCAATTTTTCCTTCCATATACCAAGGGCTAGCGACTAGAACCAAAGCCGTAAATCCCTAAACTTGGAAGGCATTTCCTTTATTACTTGAAAACACATACACCAGAGTATGAGCTGGAAACAAAACACTAACTAAAATTGTATACAAAAGGAGTGCTGAAAAGTAAAAGGGGGCCAGAAAGACAATACCAACTGTAAAGTACAGGGAAAATGAAAGTACAAGTGCTGGAAAAAAGGAAAACGGCTCCTAGATCATCCACCGGGAAATCCTACCTGATGGTTAAGTACAGATAGCCTCCATATAACTCCACGTCCATCCATCTCCTTTGTGTACCATCGCACTGTGTGGTCCACCTCCAGGTATCGTCCAGTCCTGGTACACTCAGCCTCGATCAGTGTTGTCCATTGTCTGCATCTAACACAATGAGGTGTGAGCATAGCCCATGCAGGGGTGAGTATAATGATACTCAGTAGGGACCCCGAGACCCTCAAGGTCTCACAAAACCAACAAAGATAAACCACAAAGTATGAAATCAATAGATATCCCCACTTAAGTATATGCCCATACATATACCTATGTTATCAAATAATCCATCTCAATCATGAGGTAAACACAAAAGTTACTAACTCATCTCAACCAAGATTTTATTCTAGGGGTAGTATCATGTAACATCCCCACTCACATTGTCGAAATCTCAGCTGCTGGAGAACTCCTCCTCTATCGAGTACAATGGGTCTGTCGCGTCACCAAGGCACTTCCCACTAACCTTGGACTGCTGAGAAACTCCTCCTATCAAGTACTGTGGGTCTTCTGCGTCAGCTAGTCACTCCCCACCGCGGGTTTACCGCATCACCAAGGCGCTCCCCCTCATAGCCTCTTGAGTTACTCCTCCTGTCGAGTACCGTAGGTCTGCCGTGACACCAGGGCACTCCCCTCTGTGGGCCTTCTGTGACACCATGGCGCTTCCCACTGGGCTAGTTGAATCACTCTGAGTTGAAACAGTCAGCAGTCGTCTGGTCTCAGCCAGCTATTAGGTCTCCGCACTATGCTTACTCATCTCTAGGAGGATCCACTCCATGAGCTACATGTCAATACTACAACTTTCACGAAGTCCCACATAGAAGTATCTCAAAGGTCCGCCATGTCATAGAGGAATCAAAAAAATAGACGGCGCGTCAATCAGATGCTTGGTCTGTGAGTTATTAGCCTTTTAGTCTAAGGGTCCCGGTTGGATTCGTGCATGATCCAACCGAACTGAATCTCAACTATACCCCGAACTCTAGTGGGGTATACTCAAAGGGACCGACACGCTCGAAGAATACCAGCACCACTGATGGTTCGTCAAACGGTCATCTGGTGCCAAAGAGATGGCCAAATAATGTAAAGGGGGTCACAGCGGGCCTGGGTCTTGTCCGACTCGGTCTGACCGACTCGGTTCGACTTAGTCTGGGCCGACCCATTGGGTTCGGCCCACCCGATGGGCCCAACCCATTAGGCCATGTAGACCGTAAGTACCATAGGGGCGCGGACTGTCCGTGAGGGCACGGATTGGTCACGCGTCGATGAAGGGCGGTTCAGCCCGGAGGAACTGCGAGGGGCGCAGAAGGCCAACTCGGCCAAATGCGTATGGAGCGCGGCGTGGCATCTCGGGCCGGATGGCTGAGACCGGTTTGGCCAGCGCTGCGAGGGGCGCGACTCGAATGACACGGGGCGCATGAGGTGCCTGGGTTCTCGCTGGGCGCAAGGGGCGTGTGAGGCCCGTTTGCTGGCACGGTTTATCCGAGCACACGGGAGGTGGCCGAGAAGGCCGTTGGGGTGCGGCCAGGACAGAAGGCGGGCCGGCGGGCGGCTGGGAAGGGCGCAGCTGGGCAGGCGGGCGGTCGGGCAGGGCACCAAGCGGGCCGCGGGTGGCCGGGCAGGTCGGCAGGTGGCCGGGCGGGCCGGCGGGGCATGGGCCGGCTCGAGGAAGTGGCTCGGCCCTATAGGCGGCGCGACCGATGGGGGCGCGGCCCGGGCCGTTTCGGCTGGTGGGGGTGCGGGACGCCGTGTGGGCAGTGTGGATCACGGAGGCTACAGGTAGTGCGGCCTTTGTCTTCGCCGCCTTCGTCACCTCGTTGCTTCATTGCCATGCCGAAGATCATCATAAACAAGAATGGCGGAGGGTTCAGGCCATGTTGGTTTGGCCCGCACCCTCCGCGTTTAGGGTGGTGACAATTGTCTCATCAAGAAGAAGAAAGATGAACTTCAATTTTTTTACAACCACCGCAATGATTCCTTTCCAACCAAAGAAGAGAAAAGGACGATAATATTACTCAAATTAACCCCCTACCTTTGATTGTTGTTTGATGATGAAGTCGCGGAAAGAAGATGAAGGAGATCTTCATTCGTCGCGTCTTCCAAACACTTCTAATCCTAAGCTCAAACGTCGGTCATGGAAGACACACTACATCGGTAGGAGTCCGGGGAATAGGATCAAAGGAGATCATTTCCAACATTCTTCATTGGAAGAACACCTTCTTCGTTCTTCATTGGGAGATGAGGCTCTTTGTTGGAGAACTCTCTTTCTCTCAAGCTCTCCTCTCCCTAACATTCCACCCCAAATTCCAAATAAAAGATTATGTTTATCTATTTTTAATTTTTTGGCACAAAATTCAATATGGAGGAATTAATTAACTTGGCTCCCTTTAATAAATTCATATGGTTGTAAAACATTAAGTTAGGGGAGTTGGCACCAATAAAGGAGGGGAGTGTGAAGAGACTCTCCCTCATTAATGAGGGGAGTTGAGAGATTTTCCTCTCCGTCATGAATTTGGGGTTTAGTCCCGTGTGGTCCCAACATCGTAACCTCTTGTGGGAGGTTAGGTTCGGGTGGGCTCTACCACCATAACCTCTCATGGGAGGTTAAGGTGTGGTGGTATCGCCTCCAACTTCCATGTGGATGTTTTAACCATCAAATAAAAATAAATCCACACACTTTATTTTTATTTAAATCATTCTCTAAAAACCTAAATACTATCTTTTATTCCCGTCCAACTACCGTCGAGGTGAAAGTCTTCTTAAGCGAATACCAGTGCTGCGAGTTAAACAGTGCCCTCAAAAGTACCCGCTCAAAAGTTATGAAACCCGCTTGTACGTTTATTGAAAGTACCCATACAAAACATCAGAAATTGATTCCAGGCACACTGGGCCTCGAAATCATGCTCCGTTAAATTTCGTGGTCTTGTAAAATTCCCATGTATTTAAGAAAAAACAATTCCACAAAAATTTCGGGTCTTTACAATATACACAGTTATATGTATATTCTTACACATATATATATTGGCATATATATATGTAACATATATATACATACAGAACATATATTTTTACTTATATATAACATGTATATATGTTTCAATGAATATGAATATGTATAAAATATTAATATATATTCAGTTCCTTACACCACACAATACAGACGACACTTCTCTCTCCAGTTTTATTTCAATTTTCAAATTCATTTTTTAAATCTACATTTCTCAAAAGCCAAACACACACAAATATATATATATATATATATATATATATATATTCAAATTATTATTTTTTATAGAATCATCATGTCATATATTTTAATATATATATATGATAAATATAAGTATATATACACATAAATATAACTAAAATATAAATTTAAATATATATATATATATATATGTAGACCATTTTATATATCCTTATTTTTATATAAACATTATTTCAAATTTTATTATTAATTACACTTAGGAATAAATATACTCATATATATATATATATATATATATATCTATATATACAAACATGGTTATCATTTTGGTTTACCACACTAATATATAAACATCTTATATTTATATATCGTATATATTTACAACTTCCTAAAAAAGTACAAAGCATAAATTAACCATTTTTTCATAAGGAAATATTTTTATATTTTAAATAGTGTTATCATTTTTCCCTAAATTAGTAAAATATAAAATTACAGATAAATTAAAATGAAAGCATTATTTTTTATAAATATATGTTTCTTGGTAAATTTTTTTTACCAAATTAATATTTTAGCAATATTTAAGGTACCATGTTGACAAAAATCACCAAACTATTATAATTATTTAAATTATAAATGAAGAGTGATTCAAAATCAATCATAATATGAAAACTATGAAATTCCCTATTAGAATAAATTTTCATTTAATTAATAAATTTTTTATGGGTTTTTATTACAATGCATGTTTTAAAAAGAATATTATGTACATCAGACAAAAAAGGAACACATGAAAAGTTTTTGTTCTGGAATCATACAAACTTATATTGATAATAGATTAATTATAAATATAAATTTTTAGAAAAATAATATTAAATTTTTGAATAATTACAAAAAACCAACCTTATAATTTTATGGGATGTCACATTGTACGCACATAAAATGAATTTCTCCTATGAAATTATTTCATGGTAGTCAAGAAAATTATGAATTAATATTTTAAAAATTTGTAAAACCAGAATCCATAAAATTTTATATTCTTATGTGTCATATAAAATTAAATTAAATTGAACCTCAAATTTTAATTTTTATCTATTATGTTATCATCAAATGAAAATGGAAAAACCTTCAAGGTTCTCTAATCCAGTCCTCTATTACCAATTTTATGATCACGAGACACATACATTCGAATCGTGGATAAATAATATTATACTAATTTTTTATACAATGTAACATAAAAATATATTGTTCATTAGAAAAAAAGGATCTTTTTTTCTCATTTTTAGAAGAAACAAAAAATAATTAATAAATATAAGAGTTTAACCAATAAATAAATAAATATAAATTTTTATTTCACAGAAGATAACAATATAATGATGTTAAATTTCAGTGGAAATTCTAATTATCCTTTGAAAATAAATTAAAACCATTGGGTGGGCATAAACTAGCCTAGTGAGGTGATTTAAAATGTAGAGAAAATAATTTTATTTATTCTATTAAAAAACTATCTCTATTTTTTACATATACTATAATATTTGGATAAATACCATTCCAAAATATTATTCTATTGTTTTAAAAATATATAATCATTGAAAATAATTTTCTAACACCTTTTAAAAAATTTATGTAATTCCAAACTGGTTTCATTTATAATATAATATATTTTTAAAATACATTGTACTTTAAAAACACTTTAATTTCAAAACATAATATCATTTTAAAATACATATTTATTTAAAAAACCCATTAATTTTATAATGTAATATTTTTATAAAATGCGAATATTTTTTATAAAAAACATTTCAAAATATTATATATTTATAAAATTTACTTTTAAATAATTTTTCATAATGAATGATTCATGTAATTTTTTAGAAAAGTATATCAAAATATATGAAAACAAACCCTCATGTGCACATGGAACATTAATGCCTATCATAAGGCTACTTTTCATGGATGGTAGGGTTCACTCCTCAGATTCCAATCATGTTTACAATGTCCATGTGTTGATTTTTTTTATAAATCATTTCAATTTTGGTTCCTTTTTATTTTTCACTGGAGTTTTTAGGATTTGAAAATATACTAATTAATACTTATATATATATAAATATATGTTCATATATAAATATATATCCATAATAAATCAATCACTAAAAAGGAAAATACTGAACAACATGGTAATAAAACATTATAAAATATTTATGGATTGTTAGTGACATACATATTTCATGACCATACCAATACATACTTGTATGGGCCATTTTTCTAAGTGAAATTATGAATATAAAATAGAAATTATAATATTTCAAAACCCATTTAATTTTATATAAAAAATATAACAAAATATAAAATTTATTATAAATTTGGAGATTTAAAATATTTACATTATCCTACATAATGGTATTGGAAGTAATAAAATATAATAAAATATTTTCATAAACGAATAATTCCATTATATTGGGATTTTTAATAAAAAATAAAAAACAGGAAAGGAAAATATCTCTTTCAAAATAAAATTTGTAAAATATAGTAACATTAAATAAAATTAGATTCAAATTAATAAATTATAGCTTTTAAAAATTAAATTTTATTGAAACAACTTCCTTGAATAATATTGAGAATTTTAAAATATTATCATATATAATTTTCTAAAAAAATAATCCTTTTACCCAAAACTGCTAACCCAACATCTATAGAATTAAACTATTTAAAACAATGTCAAACCACCTTCTCTAAAGACTAAATATACCATCAAGTTATCTCAGCAAATATATAAACTAACATATTTTTTCCAGGAGTCTAACAAATTTTAGTTGGATGCATATCCTAAGAGAAGGGATTTTATTTATAAGCACTAAATATTTAACAAATCAATCAATAATTTTAAAAAAAAAATTAAAATGTACATTGTATGACTTCTATATAGTAATGAATTTTTCTATACTTATTTCATTCCCATTATGAAAAATATACATTTTACTTAGTCTCTTTTTTTTCCATTACGTTTTTTATTCCTTAACTGTTAAGAAATATTATTTATCATGTGTGTGTATATATATTACAAATAGAAAATATATATAACATATGTTTATGAAAACTAATTTTTAAAATATGTTTTATAATATAAATATATTTATTGATAAAATATATATTTTTCACACACACACACACACATATATATATATATTCAAATGTGTTGAGGATATATATAGATATCATATATATATTTCTCATTATTTTATTTTCCTTCTCAAAGGTATCACACACATCTCATATTTATATATTTCAGAAATTATCTTACATAATTCCTGCACACACAAACACACACACACACACACATATCTATATCTATATCTATATTTATTTACATGAACACACACGCATATTCCAACATATATATAATATATTTATATATTTACTTGTATATATAGCATATATATATTTTCATTTAAATAACATATATTTTAACACATTTGTTAACATATATATATGTTTCAATGTTTATATATATACATATATATAAATTATGGGTTCCCTCTACCACATACAACACACCGCATGACACTCAACTTTTATTTTCATATTTTTAATTATTATTTTTTAAATACTCTCTTCATATGTACCATATATATATTGATATTTTTTTATAATATCAAACTCTTATATATGTGTGTGTATATATAAACCAAATATAAGTGTATATATATATATATTCTACATAAAAAAAATATATATACACCATTATTTAACATAATTTTTTATATAAACATATTTATATATTTTATTTTCAATTACCCATATGTATATATGTACAAACATATATATGTATCTATATGTACATGTTCATTAATATGTATTTCCACATATATAAATTAAAAAATTTCCTATTTATATTTACAAGCTCCTAAAAAAATTCTAACACCAAATTAAACATTTTTATTGATAGGATATATATATATATATTATTTTTTTAAAATTTTTTCTAAATAATTAAAATATGAAATTAAAGAAGAATTAAAATTGAAGTATTAAATTTTTTTACTTATATAACATAGTAAAATATAATATAAAATTTAAATTCTACCAACCTTAATGGTAATATACGGATTAAAATTACCCAAGAATTGTAGTTATATAAATATATAATAAATAGTGAATAAAAAGAAATAATAATTTGAAAATAATAAAAAAATCATTTTACTAATAAACACATATATTTTTTATAAAAAATAATTTTTAACTAGAATATTAGGTATCTATTAATCCAAATTTAAACTATTAATATTGTTTTTTTCGAAATCAAATTTAATTTACTGAAACAAGATTACTTATCGATATACATTTGAAACTAAAATAATATTAAGCACATATTTATTAAAAAACATAAAATAATGAATAATTTTATTATGTTTTTTCAATGTATACCAAATCATATCGCCCCACTCTCCACATGACTTTGAAGACTTACTCCCAAATGTTATTGGGCTAAATACCCAACTGCTCCATGCCTAAACCCCAACATTCATACCATGTAGTCCAACCACAAGTGATTTCGCATTGGATGAACATATAAACAATTAATATATAGGATACACTTGGAAAAAGATCTTGTCCATAAGTCCAACCCCATGTACTTGTTCGATCACAAACTAAATAATAGGCACATACAGTCACATCATCCAATCTAATAGATTTCCAAGGGTCATATGCCGCAGGAAAAAACCTTTTTCAAAACTAGTGTCTTTGTCCATTGAGTTGAGCATAAATTATATAAGGGTCATATATCTATTTATGTAACACACCACGCTCTTGGAATTTTTTCTCTCACCAACTAGTGATTTTTAGATGGTCACTAAAAATGGGAGTGATAGATTTCACACATCGATGTTACGAACATGACTACCCATAAACCATAGAGTCATTTCCAATAACAAAGACAAAAATTTTATATCAGAACCATAAATTGAAAACCAACCACAACATTATGGGTAAGACACCTTCATGATGATTCCCATTGAAACATACCTAGACCTGGGGCAGTAGAACTATGAGAAGTCAATTTAAATCAAACAAAAACAAGGAAAAATTAAACATGTGATGATTATAAAAACAATGGTATCAACCAAAGTCATTCCTCATTCGAGTCTTATTATATGATAGGGTCAAAACCTATCAGAGTTTACCATAAAAAGTCAGGATACAACAACTAACTAAACTAGAGTGACTCCCAAACTGAAGACCCAATAAAGAGAAACTATTGGTATAAAACTAATCCCCATCTAATTTCCATATGTCCATGAAATCCCAAGAAACAATTATTGGGTCCTCAAAAAATCCCATTTCCAACTATCTTACCCACTCATTATAATAAATATACATCAAGTTCAATAACTCAACAGAAAGAAAAACATTGGTATCATATACACTACATTACAATGAAAATCAAGGTGGAATTAAAACACCCGGGTCACTCTTCCTCATGCTCCCTTACCATGGTATACATTGAATATACCCATGGTCCACCATCCCAAAGAGTCTACCATATTATATACCATGGAATCCTTGAAACTGGAATGCTCATAGTCATATCAACAACCCATTCACAAGGTTATGCCACATTTTCAAATGATACAATAGGAAATCAAAAGGTTTTTACATTAATTCAATGTATTTCATAATAGTTAAAATAAATAAGGGTCATTATTAAATCAGGTTCACATTACATTTGTAAAAAATGCATAGTTTCTTATATTCCAATTTATAATGTTTTAAAAACCACCACATTATTAGACAACCATTTCAATTTTTACAATTTCATTTCATTATATTATTATTCCCATAAGATTAAGACTCCAAAAATATTTCAAAGGATACCAATATATAAAAAATTACCTAGGTCTTGTTATAATATAATACCATTAACAGTCTATCATAGAAAGTACATTATATGTATTTATTGGCACATTTTTTAAAAAGTACCACCATGAGTATATTAATATCTACCTCTATCAGAATATCATCATAGGAATCATTTATGTAATTAGACACCATATATGTATATGGATGACATCATATAATACACTACATGTATTTTAAATACCAATACTCATAGTACTTGGAAAAAATAAATCATATGCTCATATAACTTATACTGATATAACCCTGAAAATATTAACATAATCTGATATAAACCACATGAATCATGAAATAGACATCTATACCCATGTCCCAAGCATGATGCATGATATGTAAGTCCCTATCTTCTTGAAATTATGCTCTAATAGACCCAAAATATGATTCTATACATATAAAAGAAGATAAATCCTCTAAATCAAAACATAAATCCCAAATTGAATCACTATAAGTGAAACTCAAGTAGTACTAAATTATGTGAAATCCATGAACATCAATTCTCATCTAAGAAAAAATGGGATTTCCCCCATATGTGGGTTTATCACTCCCTAGAACATGCTCGTTAACATGTCTTAACAAATTCTTAATCTCTTGTATACCATGCTCAAATAGTAAGGCCTCATAAAAATGAAAAATATATAACTTTTTAATGTCCAACAACCTTATTACTTCGATAGACACAATACTGGGGGTCATTAAACCACCCAGATTCACATATACATATTCCATTGGTTGTTGACTAGCAATGAGGGTCGACAAGAATTTCCTAGAGAGACTATGCTCTCAATATCTGAGTAAATGTAGTAAAAAATGGGAAAATATAAAAGAAATATACTATATAACCATCACAAATAAGAAAAAAAGTTTCAAAAATAAATACAATATAAAAAATCTATATTGTATTGGATAATACAAATTCCAGATACATCCACCATGAGAAGATCATATACATGTATAATAAATGGAATGAAAAATAATGAAAAATAAAAAACTCACCCCATACCAGTTCTTAATAATATATATTTACATTGTATAATGTAAAATATAATATATAACATAAACAACATAAAATATCCCGTTTCCTGAACATACAACCTACAACTAGATAGATATATACTTTGATACCCATGATTTATGGATTATGTAACAGGTTTTGTGTATAACTCAATATGAAACATCCAATGGTTTCCATAAACTAACTAGTATATAAGACGTGCATGTAGTAGTCCGATAGAAAAACCATTTTAATTTAAAAAATTTAATCATTTGAAATGGAAATAAATGGAAAACACTTTATGTATGGGATAACTAGACCCCAGTAATGGTATAGACCTACTTCGTTTAGTGTTGTTTTTAATTGATCATACTATGATGATGGTTCCAATCGTACCACTCCCGACCATTGAGAAATATACCCATACCAAGTCTAATATTTAATGGTAGGGGAAATATACTAATCCCCAGTGCCATGATTCTCCAAGGGGAAGATTTCACCCCATGTCCATAACATCTAACATCCCTATGCGATAGTGTTAATCGAATGTTAATGATAAATCCATCATATCCTATTGATAGTGTTCACCCTAATTTAAACATAAATTCCAAGAATCCCCTAGGAGAAATGTTTTGCAGTATTTGACCATCAAAATTCATATATCTCAAAAAAAACATACACATACAAAAATAAGAAATGTTGTTATAATTTTTCCCTATTTACCATTTCAATCCAAAAATAATAACAACATTTATTACCTAGATCCATTTTATAAAACCATTTTCAATTATAGATCACATTTAAAAAAAATAAAAATAATATATTGAAGCTAAAATCCTAGATATAAAAACAATTTCCTCATTTTATATTTCTAATTTTTTTTTCATTTCCTCTTTAGTCAAAAATACCATTCATCATTTAATTTAAAATAACTCAAAATTAACAACAATAAAAACCAACATACTATTTTGAAAGGTACAAACCAGGATCTATTCAATTTCATATTTAAAATTTTTCTATGAAATTTTGTTTCAAAATCATTGATATCAAAAAAATTCATCCCCGATAATTAATTGTAACCTGTCATAAATTTATCATTTAAACACACGAATACATGGATAACTACTCAAATTATTCATTTTAATTATGAAAATACAGTACATAATAATTTAAAATTTAGTATATGTCATAACCCTTTATCATGTGTGACCAAAGAACTGATTACATTATAATATTTAATGGGGAAATGAATTAGGATTATGCCCCTCCTACTTTATAATTTCGAGTTTCCACCCAAAGAGTATTGATCTCTAATTTGGTATGAATCAGAAAAAAACTAGAAAACCACCCTAAAAACATGAAAAATTATCTAAATCCAACATTATTCCACAAGGAAGTGAAAGAGAATTAGAAAACCATGGGGACTCAAATAATCACAATTTTCATCTGACCGTAAGCAATGATGCTCATTATAGGAACATATTAGATATGAAATTATAAGAGGAGAAAAGATAAAGGAATAACACAAGAGAACATTGAAGAAATGAGGGATAGAAGGAGAATTAAAACATTTAATGGTGGAGAGGACTATTTTTAATATTTACTATTTTAATGAGGCTCATGGTTGTGTACTAATCTGAAAGACATCCCATTCCATGAAACACTACTATGCACAGTGGGTGTGAAATGATTTCAAAACAATAATGATTAAATTCTCATTACTATACAATATATTGAATAAAATTAATGGTTTATAAAATTCGACCACAATATTTAAGATAATATTATGGATTAAAAAAATTAGAAGCATAGTTTTCAGTATCGTTAGAACCTAATCATTACTAACAATGTGCCTAAGGATATTTCCTGCAAAACCAAATTTCTTAACTCTAAATCACCATAAACCTATATGAATATATAGGGAACCTACTAACCTTTAAAAAATATCAAAAAATACCCTTTAATGATTACCCAATCCTCATAATTCTATTTCGATGCTCAATTAGAAAAAAATATATAGTCCAATAAGTTGAACATTAAAACATTCCATTGGAATTATCAAATTATATAGAGTTGAGATTTTATATGATGGTGCAAGAATTAGTTAAAAATTATTAATTGATTGGAATTGTGGAACATTATTTGATATTGATTTAACAATTTCTATCTAGAATATACTCATCATGTAAAACCATATAGAATGGATTACATGTAAATTTTGGGATTTCATGTGTGATGTTGTGCGGGATAATTTCACATGTTGTACTGACTAGTAGTCGAGGAACATTCTAAAAAAAAGATCTAAAATGTGAAAAATTAATGTACTTTTAATAATAAATATTTAAACATTTTCAAGGTAGAGACCAAGTGATTTTAATTTTGTTGTTTAGGATAACACATAGTGATTTAAATGATACCAAAATTTTATAACTATATGATGTGTCGTGAGCATCATACAAACTGTCTACTTCAATTGCATTTCCATCATTATAGAATTGACAAATATTTTTAATTACTTTTCGTTATACATACTAAGATAAATATATAGTTTTACCCATAAAAATACAATACATGTATAATGCATCATGTTTCGTCAAAATTCATGTCAAATAAGTATATGGAACACAATAAAGACCATAAATATCATGGGTCACAAGAACTATCAATTAAAAATAGATTTAAGGGATATGTTATATTTTAAAAATGGAATATTAATATTATATAGAAGAAAGAAAACATTTTCCTCCTAAATAAAAGTTATGTACCCAAATATGTTTTAAGAAATGAAATTATAAGAATTAAATTAAAAATATAAAGGATGTGATTCATATTTCTAACGGAATGATACGATTTAAAATAATTTTATAAAATTAATTCATTTGATTATTTACATGTTATATCAGGTAAATTTATCTTAATTAGAATTAATTGAAATGAATCCTATAAATTTTCAAAGTGTTTTAATTTATTATCATTGAACACGATCTTGATCATCCATTTTATGTTTTTGATATATTAAATTAATTAGTCTGTTAATTTAATTGTATTATATAAAACAATTTAAAATTAGACATGATAATGTGTGAATCACCCCTCCAACCATTTCCAGGTTCGTTCCTTTTTACCCCGAATTATTTTATATAACTGAAAACCATTGGTTCCCCTTACATCCAAGTGACAAATAATTTATATAGGATAGAGTTCCTACATAGAATAGATAGTACATGTAATGAGTATAGATATATCCAAACCAAGAGATACAAATAATATTAGAGAAATGATAAAACATAATCCATCCATATGATCCAGTAGTTATTCACTTATGTTCAATATTGGTTGTTCACAACATGATAAACCAACTTGTAGAGAAAATATCATGATCATGTCACACATTTATCCTATTTTCTCAAATACATGGTTATTTAGTTATTGATATCATTCCTTTATATAAATTAAACATAATCAAAAAATTATAAATATAAATAAGAATGATCTTATAAAATTAAATAACTTTTATATGATAAGTTTTATCATGTATAGATAATTACTGAAATAAATTAACAAGTACCAAGAGAATCAAAAAATATCTTATATTGATAAAATTAATATGTTTGAGAATTATATCATTAGAATGGTTTATTTAATTACATATTGTTAAACTCATATTAAAAGTTTTGTAAATAATTAAAAAGGGATATTTTTATATAACCCAAAATAAAAAACAAAATGAAAACATTAAGTTATAAAAACAGATTCTGCTATATAAGTTGGGGTAGAATAACAGACAATATGTGAGTCTGGACATGGTGTTGTGAATATTAATTAATCATGGAATAATTATGATTTAAATATACCATCCTAAATTATTTTTGGATAATGAAAATAGTTTATATAATTAAATTTGGATGGATGTTTTGAGGATAACAATGATTAGGATTTCATGATTTTGGGTGTCCACATAATATATCATGGTGCTACATGTTAATAACGTTTGCATGAAATTGTTAATTAAATATTGTGGAGAAATTTTCATTGAAATAATTTATACTATGAAAATATAAATATATATTCTTCAAACTAGAATATATATGTTTCAGGATACTATGAATCTAATAGTGATGATTTTTGGATTTTATAAAATAGTTGTAGAACTAATTAAATTATTAGTTATTTAAAAAATGATAATCAAGATAAAATCATAATGTCTATTTAATTTTTTTTAGATAATTTAATGTTACATGACTATATCAATATCCCTATGAAAAATAAATGAGAGAGATTATAGAATCATTGTTGTAAACTTCTAGGATTGGAAAATGGTATTTCACATTTAACAATTCTAATATAGGATGTTTTACATAATTGAGGCCCCAATTCTTACTAAACATTATAGGGTGGAAAATTTGGATAAAAATATCCTTATATTTAAAAATTTTATGTCAAATTTTATGTCTAATGTGTCATGTTATCATTCAGGAGTAATAAACACTACTAGATTCATGAATACAAAGATTATTACTCCATAATGTTACATCTATATCGTCTATATAAGGATAAATTAATATAAGAGATGTATGAAATCTCCATGTTAGTGTTAAAATGAAATAAATTGGAAATTGTTTCACCTAGATAAAATATGGTCAATATATTTTTCTAATTTGATTACATAGAAATTCTAGGTTTTAAACTGCACAGATAAAAGAGCACATACCTCATCATATACTCCCTTTCTACATATATCATACTTTTTATTCTTAATTTCAACATGAAAAATATATATATGGCCCCCAAAGTGATTTTGAAATTGGATCACGAGGTCGAAAAGGACATTAGGTGTTAATAAAATTAAATAATTATGTTAAATAAGATTATAATTATTTAAAAAATGAATAAGTTTTTTTAATGCTTTTCTTAAATTCATAAAACCTTTTAATGAAGTGAAATATCAAAAGAGAGTCTAAATGAGAAGATGTTACTTATTTATCCTATACCATGATGGGAAACAAGAAGAAGATGTGTGGATTATTAAATAATAATGGGGACACTTTAGGTCTACTCATTATCTAGTATCATATTTTAATTTTAATAAATTTGGTATAAGATATATCATGTTTCTCTTTCATTATTATCAAAATATATGATTCATGAAGATTCAAAAAGACTAATAAAGTTGATATGGATTATAAATATGCCAATGGATCATTACTAATTGATCAAGATATAAGGAACTTATGTATCACATTTCATGTTGGTATCATTTTATTTTTGAACAAATGTTATTATGTGATTGTGTATCTTAGAATATATTATTTCTTTTTTTAGTCGTAGGTTTAATTTTTCGTATCTTAAATAATTATTTTTAATTTTATAAGGATAAAATATGTTAAGGTTTTAAAAATATAAAAATCAGATATTATATACAAGAATATAATATATTATTATTTTAAATCAATAATTTATTAAGGTTACAAGACCCACATGACACGTCCTTGTGGCATCAACAACATGGTCATGTAAAAATGATGTATTTTACAAAATTATAACAAAAATGTTATTTTTGGAAGCCACACAGATCCTAGTATCCCAAATATAGTGTCTTACTTTAGAAAATGGGAATAATATACAGATAATCACATCATTATGTACCATATATTTTAGTAGTCTTGGTAAACTAAATACATACTTTAGTTATTTGTTTCTTTTCAAAACACAAATTTCAGGGAAAAAAATTCGAGATTAACAGTGTTAGTAATAAGATATCCCAACATATCATTATTAGTGAACATCACGGAATCCTGAGAAAGGAATCAAAATAATTGTGTGCTAAAATGATAACTATGGTTTACGTACATGGGAATCTATCATGAGTCAATTAACATAAATAATATGGAAATGTAAATGAATGAACAAAAATTATATTTAAATAACTTGGCATTACGAATAGATAATGAATAATCAATATGGAATGGTAAATAACTGAAAACACAAGAAATTTAATCAATAATTGACAATGAAATTCAACTAGAGATAATATAATTATGAATAACACATTGATAATAATAACTAGATTCTGAATGAAGGAAATTATTAGTTATTGGACATACTATTTACTTGGAAAACAATATTGATACATTCAAAATCAATCCTTATGAAAACATAAATCCACTAGTTACAAACATATCCATTTTGGATAACTATATCTTGACTATTAACACCATTCACAAGATAGTTTAAAACTATTGATTAAAAACTCATGCGGTTTGGCCAAATTATTTTGTCTTATGAGACATGATAATGCATCCATGAGCTGTCTATAATGGGCTCCACCCATGCCTTTCATGTCGAATGCATTACAAATATATTAGGTAATAAATTTTCATCAACAAGAATTTTTTTATCATTAAAAATAAATATTTATTAATGGTTAAGTATTTATCAATATTTCCCCAGTATATTAAATAACTATAAAATTTACCACCATATGTAAAAATATTAAACAGTTTAGGAAATAAACATATACATGATAAATAATATTTTCATTTATGGGAAATTTATTGTCCACATGAAATTGAATAATTTTATTAAATATTAATGAATATACAATTGAATCAATGAAGTTCATTCCAACGCATTCCTTGGTCAAAATGATCCTAAACCATCTACAGGATGATTAAGGACCTTGTTAATAAAAAAATTATTTCTTTGAGTAAGAATGATGTGTTTTTGTAATTCATGAGTAGAAATACCAAAATATATCACCAAAAAATTGTATAAGATAATACTCTAATTATTTTTAAAATCATTTTTCAACACATAAAACATTTTTATATTCTTCTCCTTTGAAAATCACTTTTTAAAACTATGAATTTATAGAATATTATAAATCATTTTCACATTAATTGAACCTTTTAAACATAAAATGTTACCTTAAAAAAATTTGTTCATTAGGGATTTTAGATCCATAAATTTTATATTTTTTATATAGATAAATCCTTTTTTACAGTAAAAAGATTAGGAATGTTCCTTGTTCAAAAAATGATAAGATTAATTATAACACCGTTACAATAACACTGACAGTGTATTTTTTAAAATATTTTTATTTTAAAAAGAATTTTAAAAATTAAAAATGGGTAAAACATTATTTTGAAAATAATTTAGGAATGGATAAAAATAAATTTCAGAACATTTTTATTAAAACTGGTTTTGGAATAAAATAGATTTCCAATAAAAAAGATAAATGATGTCACATTTTCCTAAAAAAAATTCCAATTATTTTATGTTACCAAGAGTGGAAAAGGTATAGTATTACAAGAAAATAGCATGAATTAACAGAGGATAATAAAATTAAATTTTTTTATTAGAAAATGGTAAAATAATTTCCACAACAAAAACTCAAGAATAAATATTATTGATTAGAATGAGATGTTGAAATAAACCATTACAATGATCATAAAATTGTAGTGGGAATTAATACATCAATAGAAATTTTTTATAAATTATAAATACACATAACATAGTGGAGATACTATAATATAATGTCAAAAATTACCATAAACTTAATCTAATATTATGAAAAACAACATTGGGGTAATATAACCCAATGAAATAAATTTAAGTTATAAAACAAATTAAAGAATGTTAACATTTAAGTCAAAACACCATTAGTGAAACCATTCATAATGAATTTTTAAATACAATGAATAATATTTTATTCATGATATTACATGTTAATTGGTACGTATACAAACCATATAAAAGAAAGTATGTGCATAACATTACAATATTCCTTAATGAAATGTAATTGAGTTGAAATATACTACACAACACTACCTTTTGTTTTATTATTATTTTACCCCCTATATACTTGTTATAAACATTTTCTTAACATACACCAAAACCATATTAATATTTATAGTATAATATTTTATTCTTTTATGAGATCCTATCACTCTATCATTTACATTCCATCATTTGTTTTGGAATATTCGAGTGTTGAATTCAATATATTCTAATTACTTTTATGTCATGAAAGGCCCTATAGTCAGACATATTATATTACATAATCATATAGGTAAAAATAAGCATGAAATAATTAATAAATTTTCATGACATAATTACTATTATAAAAAATCATGAATGATTGTTATGAAAAGTTATGTACATTATGATCTTAGAGATGGTAGGTTACACATATATATGAGTAACGCTTCCATTTTCTAATGATCATTTTTTGATGGAAGGTATGTAATATAATACAATTCCATAAAGATAATAATCACAAATATACAATATTATATTGTTATGTATTTATCATCCATATGGTATAGTGATTAATAGATGATCACATGTTTTTTGAAGGTGGTAGTGCACACATACACGAATGATGTTATTCTCTTTAAGTGAGTGAAAAAGTAAGATTTTAAATTATATATATTAACATTATAGAATGTTAAATATGTCATTAATATAATATTTACCTCATTTATATCAAATATATTTATTTACAGTATACTTATCACCTTCCATGTGATGCATTATTGAAAGACAAAGCACATCAATTCGTGAGGCGGTAGTCTACCATTCACATTAGTGTTGTTATCATATGCTTTACAAAATGGAATGTAAAAAGTTATAAATGATATAATTAGCCAACATATGTAAATATTTCATAAATAATATATATATATATATATTCTTTTCATCCATAATCTTACCCAACATTGAAAGGTGGTAATGAAAAAATGAATGACATTGGTTCGTGAGGCTGTAGTCGGTCGTACACACGATCTATAATTTTGTAACACATTTGATGGAAGTGGAGATGGTTGTACATCATTAAAATATTTTTAAATACATCCCATATTATGGATGTTAATGAGGTGTTTACATCATCGTGAATTAATTTAAATTTATGGGGGATGATAATGAAATAAAATAAATATTCTCCTTGAACATCATTAAATATTCATTGGGTATCCTCCATAGGCTTCCAATAATGCCTTAATTGGATATATTTCATAAAAAACAATGCTTTTAGGATGAGGGGAGGTATATTCAAAATTTAGTTTTTTTGGTATTGGAAAAATCAAATAGGTTTGAAGGTGTAAATATTATAGGAGAGTGGGTGGCCATTAATAAGCGAGGTGAGGGGCACAATTGTAATTTATTAAAATGATTCATTCAAAGCCACATTTTTATCATACCAAAATCCTATAAAATTATCCAGTATAGATCACAGATGACATATGGTGTAAATAATTCAATTAAATCATTCTTGGACGTGATTTAATGTATTTATTAACCATTGTTATACTTTTCATTTAACCTATGATAAATACATTTTTACCTTAAACACAATAATTAATTATTTATATTTTCACTATTAATTTTGGTCAAAAATGAAGTAGGCTTATTAGATATTATAAATTATTCTAATTTAGAATATGGAATTTTTTTCCATTTTGAATTAAAAAAATGGAAACATTTATTTTAAATTTATTCCAATAAATGGGATAGGAAACTGAGTTTTTAATGATAAAATGATCAAAAGTATACAATGGGTTTATATCAAAATTCCACAAGAATATTATTACAATGACCTATATTGGATAAATTTATATACAACTATACTAATTAAACTTAAAAAATAATTAATAATAAAATTTAATATTATTCATAATTTAAACAAAATGTAGTTCTCAATTAAAATTCAGTATTTTTCACTATACCTAAAAAATGAAACATTTTAGAAAAGGAATAAAATTCACCCGAAGCTAATTTTAGTATTGAGAGTTCAATAATGAAATTTAATTTTTTCAGATAAATTATATAAGATTTTGAAAATTTATTTGATTTATTAGCACAAAGCATGACTAAACCATCATTTATAAGAATAAAGTTTTCTAGAGAATTTAAAAAAAATTATTATAAAATTATTTTGTTAAATAAATAAATATGGAACATTTTTAAACTATATATTACCATGATTTATTTATTACTTTCATACCCATCATTCCAATTTCTAGGTTATAAATATCACATTAAACAATAAGTTTTTAATAATATCACGTTTTTTTATACTCGATATTGCGTGTAATGCAATCTAGACTAATTGTTTTGTATAAGGAATGCATTTGAAGGTATTATGTTTATTTTAATATATATATATATATCATCATTTATCATAGTGTTATATTTTCTTGTTATCATGTTGTTACATGTTTCATACACTATCGAATACAATGTCTTCATTTTATAATCGTGTGTTGTTTCATTCTCCCCCACCTTAAATAAATTGTATCATAAAATTTTAAACATGATCATGGTAATCAATGGATTGAAATTTGAAAGAACATATTTAAAAAAATACATCATAAAAATAGTAAAATATCTAGTTGATACGATTGGAATAGGAGTTAAAATATCATTTGAAATAATGTATTATTAGGTTACTATATATGAGAAAATTGGTGGAAAGAGATGATATGGAAATAGAAAAACTGAATAATTAATTATAAAGAATGTGATAGTTCATTAATCACAAACATGTAAACGATCAAAGGAATAGAAAGGTAATAAAAACCGTAACTCCATTATGATTTAAATTATCATATTATTCATTATATGTGAAGGTGATAAGATCAGTTTTTTTCAACATCATTTGCTGATAGTTGAGGAAGTATTTTTTTAAGAATATAAGGAAATATAATCACCTAATTTGTTTCTATTTTATTAATAATAATATCATCGTTTTGTTGTGATTCTATCAATTTCCAATTCTTCAATTAATCTACTAAATTAATATCCAATAATGAATTATTCTTCTTCTTGAAGCATTATAATTCACATTTACCATATAATAACATCAATAATATAGGGATAAGTCATTCCTTTAACATCTAGTAATTATTATGAAAATAAAGTAATAACATGTTATTTGATATGCATAAATTTCTATATAGTGATGTAATACATTAATCACTAAACCCACATCAAATGTTAGTCTTAAACCATTTCATAAATTGTTAAATTTAATCCATCCAATGGATTATGATCCATAACAATAGAAATAAGGTCATTGAATTTTTTAAAATAATTAGAAATTATCTCTCATATTATATAAAATAACTATTAATCAACTCATACCAAACATAGTAATACCTTTATAACATATTCTCTTCAAATATAGTTAAAACCTAAATTACCATGAAACGAAAATGAAAATATGCATGCTTCATTATTACTTAAATAACTATAACACCAGAGATCGGGAAAATGGACTCACCACATATAATATGCTTATTATTTTTTATAAAAATAAATTGAAAGAATAAAGAACAATTATTACATACAAAGATCTTTATCGGTATTGGTTTTTGAGAATTATATAAATGACTTATGACTTAACAAAAGTATAAAAAATTAAATAAAAGACTTCATGCACAACTCTTTATCAGAGCCGCCTGACATTGAACTTCTAGCTGACCAGTAAAATTATTTTTAAATCATTGGATCTACAAAAAAAAGATCAATAAGGGGTTTTATTTTAAAGGGAAATCAAATAGCATTTGAAACTCAAAATAAAATTTGGAATAAGTCATGAAGTCCAAAAATGCAGGAATATGAAACCATGAGTTCTTTTAAAAATAATCTTGTTATCAAGAGGATATATATATATATATATATTATTTTGAAATAAACTTCAGTCAATCATAAAGATATAGAATATTACCATGAAAATTTGTAATCATTTAAAATTTCAATTCTCAAAGGAACCATGGATCATAGAATAAATTAATCGTTCTCTCAAGACACAATGGGAATAATCCCAGGTCAAATTAGGTTCACACCCAAATCCCATAATGTGATTAGTATAATCCTCTAGTGCACCATAATGTTCTTATGATGAACCTCTCATGCACTATAATGTGTTTAGGATAAACCTCCTTCACACCATACATAACATCTCATAAGATTAATTCATGACCTAATGCATTGGGGTGATATCTAGGGGCACCCATCAGAATTAGGAAAATGACCCATAAGGTTTTTTGGTTCACTCCCCATACTCTGCCTTCATATAATCCAAGTGTGATTCTTTGGAATGATAAACAATATAACTTTTATTTTTCATCATATAGTATATGAGTATTTATTAAATTTTGGAGCTTCGATGTCCATTTTGTAAAAGAAATTATTTTTTTATAGATGTTTCATGACCAAAATAGTTTCACATGATATCATACTTGTAAAAGTATATATATCAGTTTCATATAAATGATTAAATTATATATACAAACTAATATTTAAATAAAATATTACTACAAACTCACATGCATGTATATCGATATTAAAAATAATAACATATACACTCACATACATATATAAACATCATGAGAAATATATATATATATACATACATACATACATACATACATATATACAAACATACACATATACATGTATTTAATAAAACAGATTCATATGGAATGATATATATATTTCCTTGTAAATAAAACAAGGGATGGATTGAATACTAGTTCAATACCCTTTAATAAATGGAAATAAATAATCCCCATAAATAAAATGATATGTTTAGAAATGATTTTTAAATCAATAAAACATAATAAAATAAGTAGATAAATATATACAAATGACTATATATATAAATATAGAACATAATTTGATAAATTTAAATTAAAATCCAACACTTAAAATCAAATAATAATTCAATTTCATAATAAATATAAGAATGGTCATTACTACATGAAAATGAGATGCTCTTATTTTCAATTTAACATGATGACATATTATGAGAATTTTTTAGAAACATGATAAAATTATAAACATCACAAGAAAATTATAAGATAATAAATACTGCAACCTTATATATATATATATATATGACATGGAATTTTTAATACTCTCAATTTCCAAATAAATTAATTTTTAATGAAAACATTGATAAATAAATATATTCTTATTTAATAAGAGTTAAAGCATTATTTTTATAGTGAACCTCACTTCAAAAGCATTAAAATTACATGACATTTGTGGAATACATAAAATTTATACAAATAGATGCAAGAAGACTGTACTAGTGTAGTTCCTTTGGAAACATGGAAACATAAACACTGGTACATAAATGAACTACATTATCTCCCAATAAGTTCTTCTTGACTAGAACCCTTTTCAAACTCCTCAAAAATAATACATGTCTTCTCAACCTTGGGAAGGAATCATAAAAATGGGTGATATCAAATTCTATGTAAGGGTAAACATTGGAGACATGTATGAATAATCGTGATCATAAGGGTATGAGAACATGATCAGGAAGATTGATAATCATACCCTGTATTTTAAAGAACATAACAGAGATCATGGCATAATGTTTGGTAGTTTATAATACATGAATCATAATGAAATAAACATCATTGTCCATAAAATGCACAAAATTGGAATAATACAAGGAATTTTGGAACACATATACATATAATGATTTCCATAGTAGCCAAGGCATCTTTACCAATACCATCTTAGCAGACAAATTCTTATACTAAACTGGGTAACCACCACTATAGCCCTGTATTATTAAACCGAGTCACCATCGCTCTAGACCAGTATTACTTAACTATGTAACCTTCCTTCCAGCCCTATATTACTGAACCTAGTAACCTTCATTACAGTTCTATTTTGTCTCATGAGATATAAATCTTTGTCGAATACATTGGAGGATGATATAGGTCTCACCTGTCACATAAAAAAATCATACATACATGTGCCACAAGATCATAAATAAAAATATCATAACACATGAAATTAAATGGGTAGTCATAAACTTGTAAACATATCATAACATTTAAAAGGAGACATGTTTCATAGTCATTTTTTATAAAAATAACCCATAAAAAGAAGTAGGTTTCAAAAGTATATAACTCGTCAGAGATAATTGGATTTCATAACATCATGCCAAAAAATCAAAATCCATTCAGAGAATAAATATTAATTGAAAAATTGAATAATTTATTCATAATGTAATTAGTAACACCAATGGATGTTATATTATATGGTAAATAACTTTGAATGATCTAAAAACATTTCATGAGATAAATTTCCTTTCATCTTTGAAAAATTCCTTTTATTACATAAAACCTTTTGATAACCATTTTATTTGATAATAGATTTGAAAACATACGATGGGTGATTTGAAAACAATAAAACATTTTTAAAATCCATTTCTTCCTTGATAATTATCTTTAATGATCTTTTGAAAACAATTTTTGAAAACATTTTTGAAAACATGGTATTTGAATACAATAGATTTCCTACTGAAAAATGAGGCTGCAGGATTTTACATAAAAACATTATATTAAGAACGAAAGAGTGAATAAATGATAATAAAAATTGAGGATATCTTGAATAATTATATTATAAAGAAACTCATGTATATTATTGAACTCTGGATCATAATATTTCATCAATGGAAGAATAAATATAAACAATATCGAAATAAATGAGGATATTGTCTCAAGAAACTCTAATAAAATGGTGACTTCGGATCATACTCTATGTATGAATTGGAAATTATAGAACTCTGAAGATATATTAAAATGAATAATATTCAAGGTAAAAAAATTAAAACGTAATTATATACACCTCAAAGATGAGTTTATGTGCATTACAAAATAGGAGTCTCAAAGAAGGAAAATTGTGACCAAAATGTTTCACTGATTTTTCATCTTTTGAAAGTTAACCCCCATGAAGGAAGGATCATAGAATGGATATGTGAATACCTATAAATATAATTAAATAATTAATATAATACAATCATGGGTAGTACATACACCACATAGAAGGTAAGAGTTTTGAACATAGCTTGTATCTCAGAGAAATTAATTCTGGGATGAAAATCTTTGTACCTTGTGTCTTGACTCTCACTGTACTCATACATTCTTCCTATATAATAAATAAATGTTTATTATAGAACATTTAATTAATAATATTATTATTTCTAATACCATATATAATTTGATTATGACCTTATATTACACAATTTTTAATGATCCTATTTGTCGGTTTCACATCAGGTAATATTTTATTTGTTATTCGTGTGTGACTTAATTTGTTAAATAGTTGGTCCTTATACTTATATCATGATTCCAAAATGTATTAAATGGTATAAATATTAGTTATACACAGTATATTTATATTCTAATAATATATAATATAATGAATTACATAATGGAATACATCGTTCATGGATACGGTAAGTCATACGTAAACATGAATGTTGTTTTCTGTTCTTATTATCGTATTGAATGATTGTACATAAATTACAAACATATATATATATATAACATTATTAAAATATAATTAATATGTTATATATATATTATAAGTTCATTAAATTCATCTTTAATACATTCCATGTGGTGTGTGAACGAATCACATCGCTTTGAGGGGGCAGCAGTCCACACTTCCTCAAAAGAGAATATCATATTTACACGAAATGGAAAGTAAACAGATGTGGGTTTCAAAAAGGAATAAAGAAGCTTTAATACACAGTAAATATAATATATGGAATATATAAACCTAGTTTTCATCATAATTTTCACCATGATTTGTGGTAATGGGGAAATGAACAATCATCGTTTTGTGAGGTAGTAGTTCATCATATAGAGAAAAAGAATGTTCATTATCTATTGGATGGAGGTGTGTGTAACTGTAGGACGAAACTAATGAATAAAAAATCCTATTATATAGAGTATATGAATATATTGGATGAACATTAATGTTTATAGAGGTGTGAGTAATGGGTATAGGTGGTTGCCTTTTATAGGGAACGAAAATGACCCATATGGATTTTTTAGAAACAAGTTAGGTGTAAAAATGTAGTTACCTTGAAAAAGAAATAACAACCAAAAAAACTCAATAACGGAATGTTTATGGTCTAAATAGGGACATCCAATGTGTTTTTCACAAGTTCTTAGGTCATTTGGGGCTTTAATGTTAAGTTTTATTCCCTAATTAAGTTTAATTTGTCCTTAACTGCTGTGATTAATTTTAATCAATTTTACTAATAATTTTGGTCAATGATTAACATGTTATTATTAGACTCTAAATTTTATAATGAATATAATGGAGTTTTTAGGATTTTTTAAATTAAATTCACAGAAGTAGAAAAACTAATTTTAGTGTTAATAATGCAGACATGGCAAAATAACTGGGTTTTAAAGTAGAAAAATGTTCAAATTTTTGTTGATATTTTATATCCATTTTGAATGTGAAAATGAATTTAATTGTATTATTAAATGTAATATTTATATATTGTTACCATACAAAATATTTATAATATCATTAATCATTAATTATTAATTATAAAAAAATATGTTTTTAACTAAAAAGTATTATTTTTAACTATTCTACAAAAAAATTATGTTTCTCATAAATATCTCAAAAACTCACTCTATGATAATTTAGAAATTCTCAATTCAAACATGATGTTCATTTTATCAAATTAAATTTCTAAATGTTTCTTAAAATAAATTTATTATAAAAATTTGTTCATTAAAGATAATAATGTTTTTAAACATAAAATTAAATTTACCAAAATAACATATCTTTTATTATCAATATGTTTTATTTATATAAAACAATTATAAAAAATATTTGAAAAGTAGTTATTAATATTCATATGAATAAGTTCAATTTCTAGGATATAATTATCTTATTTCAATAATTAATAAAATAAAAAGATATTTTTTATAGAAACACAGTGTTGCATGTATTGTACACCAACATAGTGTTGTGTGAATCGTATAACAATTAAGTGATGCATGTAATGTGCACGAAGTCAGTGTTGAATGTGAATAGAAACTATTACATATTTAATTGCAAGATATAAATGAAAATTAAATTTTTTTTGGCAAAAATAGGTCTGTAAAAACACGGGGTGTTACATTCCACCCACCTTAAAATAAATTTCCTCCTCAAAATTCATCACTCGGGTCAAAATAAGTGAGGATAATTCAAATTAACCATATCCTCAAGTTCCTATGTAGCATTCTATTACATGTGATTTCTTCACAAAACATTGACAAGGAGAGTGGTCTTGTTTTAAATAACATTCTCTGAACAATTCATAATTTCAATAGGTTTCTCCTCATACGAATGATTTTTCTCCAGCGGTATGACCATAGAGTTTAGTACATGTGAAGTTTCTGGTATGTACTTAATTATTATAGATACATGGAAAACATCATAGACTTTAGAGAGTTTTGGAGGAAGTTACAAGAGACAACCTACTATACCAATACGGTCAGTAATTTCAAAGGGGCCAATATACTTAGGGATTAGTTTCTCATTCTTCACGAATATCATAAATTTTGTCCTGTGTGAGATTCAGAGAAACACATTTTCACCAACATCAAACTATAGATCACATCGAAGGTTATCAGCAAAATTATTCTACTGACATTGAGCTACCTGGATATGTTTCTGAATTTTTCTAAACTTATCAACCATTAAATCTGTGATCTCAAGTCCCAATAGTGTTCTTTATCCAACCTCATCCCTACGTGTTAGAACTATAAATTTCTTCCCATAAAGGGATTCATATGGTTCCATATGAATGCTTGAGTGGAAGCTATTATTGTTAGAAAACTAAACTAGAGGATGATTTTGATCCCAACCACCTTTGAAATCCATAGAACAGTATCTCATCATATACTATTGGGTTTTAATTGATCCTTCAAAATGATCATCTATTTGAGGATGATATGCCATGTTGAAACTCAATTTTGTATCAAGTCCCTTTTGAAAACTTTGCCAAAATATTGTGGTAAACCTCATATCCCAATCTGTTACAATGGAACATGGTACTCTAAGAAACCTTACCACTTCCTTAATGTAGTTCCTAGAAAGTTGATCAAGAGATAAATCTTCTCTAATAGAAATGATGTGTCCGGACTTTTAAGGCCATCAACAACCACCCATATATCATTAAATCCTTTATTGTATTTGGGTAGTCCAACGACAAATTACATAGCAACCTTTTCCAATTTCAATTCTATTATGGGTAATGGATGTAACATCCCGTTAGAATTTTGCCTTTCAGCCGCAACATGATGTTCTAACAAACACCGCCATTCACTCTCCACAATATCTCTCTTTATTCAATCCCACCAGATGTATTCCTTCAAGTACCTATAAATATTCTAACTTCTAGGATGCAAATAGAATGAATAAATATGAGCTTCCTCTAACAGCTCCTTAAATTATGTCGTGGAAGAAACACATACACGGTTCGTGAACCTTATCATTCCAAATTGATCAAGGTTAAACTCAGGAACCTTTCCATCCTTCTTTAGAAACTATTCATCTTCCTTCTACACCTCCTTAATCTTAACATAGATAGAGGGTTGAATATTCATTTGAGAAATATATGATTCCCCCCTTACAAAAATATGTTTAGATCCAACATTTTTAAATTAAAAAATATTGGATCTTTTTTAATCCTCATCATAGATAATCAAGAAATATCTTTTTGACTCAAAGAATCATCCACCTTGTATTCTTTCCAAAGGAGGTAATGTATTGAGAAAACATAATCTTTTATAAACTCTTACCATCTTATATGGTGTATGTTAAACTCTTTATATGATTATATATATATATATTAAACTTTTATGATTGGTACATATATCACACTTTTCCCCATAAAGAAAATGCCTCAATATCATTAATTGAAAGATTACCGTTGCTAACTCCAAAGTTTGAGTTGGGTAATGTTTCTCTTAAATCTTCACCTATCATGAGGCATTGGCTATAACCATGATATTTTCCATAATAACACATACATACACCTTCATGGATTCATCACTATAAATTAGAAACCCTACGCCACAATAGGTTAATGTAAGAATAGCTGCACTTACCAACCTTTTAAGTTCCATGAAATTTTCCTCACATCTATCAATCTATAGAAACATATAACTATTTTGAGTTAACATGGTTAGAGGATTAGATAATTTTGAAACATTCTCCAAAAACTGTTAAGAATATCTAGCTGAATAAAAATTCAATTGATCTTAGTCAATTTGGTTGTCCTTGGCCATCTTTCACTAGCCTCAATCATTGGCGGATCTACTATTATACCATATCTGGTGATTATTTGACCAAAAAATGAAACCTTTTTCAGCCAAAATTCTCTCTGTAAATTTTTAATATAAATTATACATCCTTAGGGTAATAATACAATTCTAAAGTTATATTCATGCTCTTCGTTTATATTTATATAGATAAGAATATAATCTATAATGACTACCACAAACTAGTCATGGTAATATCTAAAGACTATATTAATTAAATCCATGATGATAGCAGGGAAATTAAGAAGACCAAAAGGAATGACTATATATTTATAGTGACCATAACATGTATGGAATGTCATCATGGTTATATCCTCCTTGACCCTCAATTGAGGATATCCTGAACGAATTTCAATCTTGGAAATTTATCAACATCCGCACAGTTGATCAAATAAGTCATCAATATAGAGACGATGAAGCATTTTATTGTTTGTGATCTTGTTCAACTCCCAATAATCAATTCCTAGTCCCATTAATCCATATTTATTTTTCAAAAAAGGAATTGGTGCACCCCATAGTGAAACACATGGCCAAATTAATCCCTTATCAAGGTTTTCATGAAGTTTCTTCTTTAATTCCTACAACTCAATCAGGTCCATTCTATAACAAGTCTTTGAAATTGGTGTGTTACCATGTTTAGGTTATATAGAGAACACAACATCACATTCTGGTGGAAGACTTGGAGACTCTTCTGAAAATACATCCACAAAATCATGAACATATACATAATATATTTTGATCTTCTCCCTAACAAATTTAGATAAACAAACATATTAATGGGAATTAAGACCCATATACTAGATTTAATCTCAATAGGAAGTTCAAATTTATCATCACATAGATGTGTAATCATAAGAGGGTTTGAAATATAAAACGTAACATACCCTCTTTGAAAATTAATGTGGTCATTATGCAGAGAATGGTAATCAATGCCTGGGCTGGCATCAAACTCAACCAAAGGAAGAAGGAAAATATTTTCGGGAAGAATATTCTTACAAACTTCTACTAGAGGGGAATAATAGAAAATAGATGAAATCACTTTACCATTGGTGGTTATCACTACTAATTCCACCTCTATTTTTTTAGAGGAGTCTTAACACCCTTAGAAAATTATTTAGATATGAAAGTGTGAGGAGATCTAGAATCAAATATGAGGAACCACATAATCATGAGAAATCCCAAATATGATTTCTATGTTTTGACAACATTATTAATCTATGACACATTTGGTTTATCCTAGGTTATTCATTTTGATCATAGGATTTAATCATTCATAATGCTTCCTGAAGAGTTTGTTAATTACCAAAGCATATCCCCCTAGGAGTGTCAGAATAGGTCTGCAACAAGGCATGTTGTTGTGTACTAGATTACCAAGAGACAAGCTCGGAGCATCTTGTCAGAGATGTTACCATTAGGTACATCATTTCCAGATCCACATCAACATGTAGTATCTATACATTGAGGCATATCTATGAATCCAATATCTTTATCATTCACTAAAATTCTAGGCCATGTTGTTATACTTCAACTCATCCCTATACATATCCTTAGACATGTCCTTAGGGTTATCAATATGTTATTCTCATACTAGTTTCCAAATATTACCTAAACATTTCCCCTAATACCATCTATAGAGAACCTCTCTTTATAAACATTAAGATTACCTAAATTTTTCGGAACACATAAAAATTATACAAATAGTTGTGAGAAGAACTTACTAGTATAGTTCCTTTGGAAACATATAAGCAAAAACACTTTTACATCAATGAGCTACATTATTTCCCACTAGGTTCTTCTTGACTAGAACCCTTCTTAGACACCTCAAAAATAATATATTTCTTCACCACATGTGGAATGAAACATATAAAGGTGTCAATTCAAAGGCATTGTAAGGGTAAACATGGGATACATGTAAGCATAATCATGAGCATAAGGTTATGATAACATGATCACAATGATAGAATATCGTACCATACATTTCAAATATCATAATAGAGATCATGTAATAATGATTTGAAATTCATAAAACATGAATTATAATGAAATAAAGAGCATAGTCCATGAAATCATAACATTGGAATAAGGCATGTAATTTTGGAAACACATAAGCACGTAATGACTTCTGTAGTATCCAAGGCATCACTAACAAGACCATCTTCATGGACAATGTCCTTTACAGAACTGGGTATCCCCCATTTTATCCCTATATTTCTGAATCGAGTGACCCTCATTACAACCCTGTATTAATGAATAGAGTAACACTCATTCCATTCTGGTATTACTGAACCGATTAACCCTGTATCCATCCCTATTTTATCTCTTGAGATATAAATTATTACCCAATGCATTTGATATAAATATAGGTATCACTCATCTCATAATGAAATCATACATACATGTTCCAAAAATATAAATAATCATATCCTAGAAAGTGAAGTGAAATGGGTATCATAAACATGTAAACATATAATAACATATGGAATGATACATGTTTCATAATCATTTCTACATAAACATAACTCTTGAAAAGTAGAAAAATTCAAAAGAATATAACGTATGAAAGATAAATGAGTTTCATGAAATCAATCCATCAAATAATATTCTATTAAAATAATGAATATTAATAGAAAAATTGAATAATTTCCCCATTAAGTCATGATTAACAACAATTCATGTTATCGTTGATGGGAAATAATTTTTAAATATCTTTTATAAACATTTCTTATTGAAAATATCATTTTTTTAATTTTTTTTATGACATAAAACCTTTTGAAAACCTTTTTCTTTGAAAATAGATTTGAAAACATACTAAAAAGTATTTTAAAACAATAAAAAAAATTTAAAATCCATTTAACATTTTTAATTATCTCCAATGATCATTTGAAAACATTTTTTAAAACATGGTTTTTGAACATAATAAATTTTCGAACAATGAACGAGGTCACTAGATTTTACATAAATAAATATATTAATTACTAAAGGGTGGAAAATTGTACCAATATATGATGATATCTTGAAAAAATAGAGGATAAAGAGACCCATGAATATTCTTGATCTAGTGATCATAATATTTCATCAAATTAACAATAAACATAAACAATAAGAAAAAAAATTATAAGGTTGTTTTAATAAATTATTATAACATGGTGACTTTGAATCATACACTAAATCAATGAAAAGTATATTAAATAAAGATTAATAAATCATAAAAAGAGTTATATTCATGATTAAAAATGTAAATTGAAAGTATATATACCTCAAAGAATATTTTAGGTGCATAACAAAATAGGATAATCAAAGAAGGAAAATTGAGATGAAACTATTTTACAGATTTCGTAACATTTGAAAGGTAAACTCCATGAAAATGTTATCATATAATGTATATTTAAATACCCATAAATTTGAGTACAATATTCATATAATTAAATTATTTTTAGTATATACACCATACAAAAGGAATGAGTGGTGAACATAGATAGTATCTCACTGAAATTGATAGGGAGATGAAACTCCCCTTACCTTCTGTCTTGACTCTCTCCATACTCATACAAGATTCCAGTATAATAAATATAAGTTCAAAATAAATCTTTTATAAAAGAATATTATTATATATATTACCTTATATTCTTTTATTATGATCTTATATTACCCTCCTGTTAATGATTATATTTTATGGTTTCACATTAGGTATTATTCTCTTTGTTCATCGCATGTGTCTTAATTTGTTAAATAGATGGTCCTTATAATCATATCATGATTATTTAATGTAGAACATGATATAAATATCTGGAATATATATTATATTTATATTCTAATAATCTAGATCATAGTGATGTATGTAATGGAATAGATTGTTCATATAGACGGTAAGTCGTACGTATGCATAAAGGTTGTTTTTCTTTTTTATTGTCCTATTGAAAGTAAACATGTAAATGAAATATGTATATATATATCATTATTATAGTATCATGAGTATATTATATATGACATCAAAGTTTATTAAAACCATCCTTGGCATTTCCACGTGGTGTCTAAATGAATCCCATCACTTTGAGGGGGATGTAGTCCACACTTCTCAAACGAGATTATCATAGTGACACCAAATGGAATGTAAAGAAATTTATATTATAAAAAAGAATAAATAAAATTATATACATAGTAAATATAATATTTGACATTTATTAAATTATTTTCCACTATAATGGACACCATAATTAGTGGTAAATAAAAAATGAACAATCATTGTTTTGTGAGACAGTGGCTCTCCTTACAAAGAAAAAATATGTTCAACATCCATTAGATGGAGGAGTGTGTAAGTGTATCTCAGAACCATTTAATAACAAAATACTATCATATATAGGATACTAGTGTTTTCACACAATAATGTAATCAATATTTTGGAGGGGTTAAGAAAGAAAATAATAGAAAGGAGCTCGAGAGAAGACGTTACCTCTTAATCAGGTAACTCATTTTGGTTTAGGCAAAAATAATTTCCTAAGATGATTTCTACCCAAATGGAGGATTAACGGTCAAATGGTTGATTTTTGGGAGGATAATTGGTCATATATTATATGTAGATAAATTATTTAGAGGTGTGAGGAATGGTTAGAGGTGGTGAACTTTCATAGGGAAGAAAAAGAGCTCACTTGGAATTTTTCCAAACATAGTTGTAGACATGTTATTAACTAAAATAGGTCTTACCAAACAAAAAAACTCAATAATGGATGTTTCATGGATGAAATATGGGTATAAATAGGTTTTTAACAAGTGTATAGGCCAATTGGGCCCTCAATGGCAAGGTTTAGTCCCTAATTAGGATTAATTTGGTCTTAACCGCTGTGATTAATTTTAATCACTTTTACTAGTCATTTCGGTAAAAAATTAGAATGGTATAATTATACTCTAAATAATAAAATAATTTTATTTGAATTTAAGATTTTATAAATTCAATGCATTGAAGTGTAGAAATTATGAATATTTCTAACCCCGCATACAAGATGAAATAATGAGGATTTATAGTAGGAAGAAGTTCAAAAGATTATTAAGATTTTATATTCAATTTTAAAGAGAAAATGAATTTAATTTTAATTATGGATATAATAATTATATTTTTACCATTAAAAATATTTTTAATTTAATTTATCAATAAAATTTAATTAGACCGAAGGTCAATTTTAACAAAAAAGCTGTTTTTTCACTATTCATCCAAAAAATGAAGTTTTCATAAAAATACCAATAATTCACTGTAGGATAATTTTGACATTTGGAATTCAAAAATGAAGTTAATTATTTCAAATTAAATTTATAAATTTCCATGAAATTAATTTTATTATTAAAATTGGTTCATTCGAGAAAACTGTAAGAACCCGATTCTTAGTTTTGAGGTACGAGCTTCTTTTTTTTCCTTTTCCTTAAGTGTTTTTGAGAATGTATGGAAAATGGGGAAAATCCTAAATTTTTGAACTACACGCCGTGTACTTTTCCACACGTCGTGTACATCTGGCCGTGTGGGGATGAGTACACGGGGGTGTAGCCATGCTGGCGACAAAGGGTGCAGGAACCGACTATATGCCGTGTAGTGGTCCTTTACACGCTGTGTAGTCAGTCGGCATACCAAAATAGTAAGGCGGTGGAGAAACTGCTAGTTGGGAGGTAGTACACGCTGTGTACTTGGGAGTATATGTCGTGTACTCATGTCGACAGATGAACAGTGTAGCGGTGCCGCCATATGAACAGTTAAATGAAAGAAGTACATGTCGTGTACTCAGAAGTACACGTCGTGTACTCAGAAGTACACACTGTGTACTTTGTTTTTTTGACATAAAACAGTCAGTAGCCTCCTCATTTGGCAGAGGAGACACTTGAGCCGATTTGGAGCCAAAAAAGGAGGCCAGACCTTTGATGATCCACCTGGTGTACGTCTGGAATCGGTTTCCGCCTCGGACGATTCTGTTGGAACCGCACGGGTAAGGGCTTCCACCTCCTTTGATGGTTCCTGCCAATTCTTCTCCTAACAGGAGTTATTTATGTTTTAATGGGTTTTGTTCTTCATCAGATCTATGTCGTTCATGGGCGATTCTGGAGTCGGCATTCAGGTATAACATTCGTTGGTGTATAAGGTAGGTGGCTTTGTGTTAATTTTTCCAACTGTCGTGCGTTTTGTGTGTTTTCGTGCCACGAACCCATGTTGGGGTGTCGTGTGGCAGAGGCCGTTGCTATATTTACGGCCTAGAAGTGCAAAGGTGATTAAATTGTGATAATAAAATGCTGTTTGGGATCGTTGCTTGGATCCGGAACCACCTCGGGGGTGTGTTCCTCTGTTTAGCCGTTTGTCCAGGATACCCAAGGGTATGCCTTTAAGTTAGTAGTTGTAGACTTTCCTAGAGAGGAATTTCTTGTTTACTGCATTTTGACATGTTGGTCATGAACCGGTTACATGTTTAGCCTGAGGGCGTTGTTGTGATTAGCCTGTGGGCACTGCACTATTTAGCCTGTGGGCAGTAGTTATTTTGGCCTGAGGGAAACTTCTTACGTGCCTATGGGCAGCTGACTCTGTGCTTGTGGGCGACACTACCTACGCCTGAGGGAATACTCTGTTATGCCTGAGGGAAGATTCTTGTGTTGGATACTCGATACCCGAGGGTTGGAGTTTACGTGTCTGAGGACACTAGTTGTTTACTTAGAAATGCAGTGTGGCGATTTCTTATATAAAATGGATTTAATGAATAATTAAATGAAAATTTAACTGCTACATTATTTACTTTGTAGAAATTCTTACTTTATTGCATTTACCACTACACACTATTGTTGCATGGTAGAACGCAGTTGGGCACGGGCCTTTGGTGGGTGCCTACTGAGATATATTTCTCACACCCTATTTGGGTCACACTTTTCGGCCCAAACAGATTATGTCTCTGTAGGTGTAGATAGGGGCAAGAGTCCCTATACAGGTACTTGAATGTTTCTATGGAGTAGGAGGGCATGGGACTGAGCCTAGGCTCGTGATGCTGCTGCCAGCTGTTTTTCTTTTTGTACTATTCTCTTTATTGTACTATACTGATGTATAAAATATTTTGGCTGTTTTCTTAGAACATGAGACATGTAGCATCATTATTTATATATTGTTGGTTATATCCACTGTTGTTGTTTTTTTAGTTATGTATGGTTTACTGCTTCCGCTGTTTGTTGTATGTTGTATTTTGTATTCTGTTGTGCTAAACTTTGACAAATGAGGGCATAGTTTCTCCACTATCAGACCAGGGCCCTTGCTGCTAGTCAACAGCCTCTGGCGTTTGAGGAAATGCACTTGAGGTCACGTGGAGAACCGGGTTCGGGGCACCCGTTGCGTGGAACCCGGATCTAGGATGATACAAATGGGTATCAAAGGTCATTCTTTTCTTTGACTTACTATTTGGATCCGTAGTCAGGGATAGAACGAACGGTAGTTGGTAATAAGCTGTGCCCATGCATAGCTAACCCGTGTATAGGGAAAATGCCAGTCTACCTCATATTTTTTATTCTTTTGATTTTGTAATTTTACGGTTGATATGTTTTCACCATTGGGTGACGCACTTGAGATTGTGTTGTTTATAATTTATCTATGGGTTCTCTTTAGTTTCAACCCAATGAGATGAGGGTATGTCGTCTCATGCATCATATAGGCACATGCTAGAATCACATTCCATGTAGGTACATTAGAAAATTGCATGTTTTTGTGATAGTTTTTGTGTTGTAAAAGCATGCTGTTGTGATAACTGCACTGATAAAATACCCGTTATTTGATAGGGTAATTTTTGTGTGAGCTGTTCATAGAATGGATGCCAAACATTGGTTTTTGGGGAGTATGGGCCCCCATTGACCATAATTTGGTGGATCATTGACTTTTTGTTATGTTATAACATAGATAAGCGGTCAAACATTGACTCGTGGGGAGTATGGGCCCTCACGGGTCGGAATTTGACACTTAGGTATTGTTTTTCAGTGTTTTCTAGGTTCCGGGGATGTTTCTGAGGCATACTGTCCCGAAACCCAGTATACACGCCGTGTAGTATTTTTTACACATGCCTTGTATGGCCTTCTGTTCGGGAAGAAAAATGAACTTTTTAAGTACACGCCGTGTACTTTGAGTACACACCGTGTAGTCTCTTCCCATGTCACAAACCGTGTGGGTGACGACACGGGGTAGGGAAGGGCTTGGGTAAAACACATCATGTACCATATATACACGCCATGTAGTTTTGACCCAGAGACAGCTCGTGTCACTAACAACACAGGTCGGTGAACTCCTGTACAGAACACGACATGTCAATAATGAACACGCTGTGTAGTGTGACCTGGGGACTCGACCGTGTAACTAACAACACGGGTCGATGTCACCGTTCCATGAACACGCCATGTACCTCTGAGGACATGCCGTGTAGTCTTGTCCGAGGACAGAACATGTGGACTTAGCCGGGTGGCTGGGAAAACGGGGTGATGTACAAGCTGTGTACGGGTATAACACGCCATGTCGTTTCAAGCCGAGTAGTTGGTCGTGTCACTAGATACACGAGAAGTTGGAAAATAACACCATACACATAGTGTAGATAAAGTACACGCCATGTAGTTTTGTTTAATGGGAGTCATGTGGCTTAGCCGTGTCGAAGGACCCGGGCAGGGGAAGGGAAGTCAAGTACACGTCATGTAGTCAGTGTACACGCCGCGTAGTCTTGTTTTGAAAATTTTGAGATGCCATATTCCTCTTGTTCCCTTTGTTGTTTCTTCGTTTCAAACTTAATAATCTTGAATCTAATGCGTGCTTTTGACCCTGTAGTGTCATGCCACCTAGACGACCATGAATTGTTCGCCAAGAGAGCGATGACGATTATACTCCGGAGATGGTGGGCCATGGGCTACTAGTTGATCCTCCAGCAGATCCAGATGTGGCAATAGCTGCTATACCGGTCACAGGCACAGAGGCACAGTTCTGTGAGGGCTTTATGTGGTTCATGCAGACCTTTCAGGGAGCACCACAGGCTGTGACATCTATGGCTGAGCTGACTCGTATCTTTCAGCAGCAGCATCCACCTACATTTTCAGGTGATGGCGGACAACAGGCTGTCGAGTCTTGGTTGGGGTCGATGCAGCTTATTTTCGAGAATCTTGAGACGCCTCCAGGGTGGAGGGTCAAGCTTGTGACTTACATGCTGCGTGATTCCGCCAAGAGGTGGTGGGATGTTACCACCCAGACAGAGCATCACAGAGACATGGCGTGGGAAGATTTTCAGGCTGTCTTCTATGACATCTTCTTTCCCGAGATGCTGAGGGAAGATAGAGCTCGAGAGTTCATGAATCTGCAGCAGGGCACTATGTCGGTGATGGACTATTCTGCTCATTTTATAGAGCTTCAGTTTTTTTCACCCGTGCTGGTGGGTGATGAGACTTTGAGAGCCAGACGTTTTGAGGATGGTCTTCGGTATGACATCTGAGCACTGGTGAATGTCTCAGGTTGCCTATTATAAAAGCCATTATGAACCAGGTGTTGATCACATAGAGGAACCTTCGAGAATCTAGTGGTGTGAGCCAGGGTAGTTTGAGCACTAGTTACTGGTACTATTTCTGTTGGCAAGAGTAAGTGACCAATGGACTTCTCTCAGGGCGGCAGTACCAGTCAGAAGAATGCTTCAGGTGGCCAGGTTATGTGCTACCAGTGTGGTAGAGAGGGGCACCCATTGCATGACACCCAGATCTGGGACGTTACAAAGTGGAGTGCCGAGCTTGAGGCAAGATGGGTCATCTACAACGCTTTTGTAGGGCGTTTCCACCAGTGGCTAGTGAGAGGGCTTTTGTACATACTCCATTAGCGGGAGCAAGACCAGTGGATTCTTACCAGTCAGGGAACTGGAACACGTCAGGACATGTAGGTAGAGTTGGTTGTCAGGGCCATGGTAGCCAGACACCAGGATCTCAGAGGCAGCAGGGCGGGACAGCTCAAGGTAGCCAGGCTGTGTCGCAGGTCCACGACACTGGACAAACATATATAGTGCAACAGATCCAGCAGGGGTAGGATCCCAGACCTTCTACAATAATAGGTACTATTCTAGTAGCTTCTGCCTTATCTTCGGCGCTTTTTGATACATGCGCTACACATAGTTTCATATTTGTACCCGTTGTAGAGATCCTTGGGCTCTGTGTTTCTACTTCATCCGATATCTTGACACTAGACACTCCGTGGGGGACTAGGACGGCTAGTGTGCATCAGTGCAAGGAGTTCCCCTTGAGGTTGGTGGGTGTCACTTCCTTTGGGACCTCTATGTCTTAGATATGACGAGCTGTGACGTCATTCTTGGGATGGACTGGTTGGTTCCCTTTCGAGCCTTTGTATACTGCAATCGTCGCAGGGTGCGTTTCACGTCACCAGAGGGCGGAGAGATTCTATATAAGGGAAAATGGGATGTTCAGGTGAGTCGAGCTGGACCAGGGCATCATGGGCGAGGTGGAGTCACAGCCCAGATTGTGATCTTATATCTGGATGACCAGGGGACTTGTCTGGCAGATTTCACTCCAGTGGTTGATCGTTTCAGGTATGTCTTCCCGGACAACTTTTCAGGTCTACCTCCGGTGTGTGAGGTGGATTTCTCTATTGAGCAAGTCACAGGAGCAGCACCGGTGTCCATTCCTCCTTATAGGATGGCTACACCAGAGCTGCAGGAGCTCAAGAGGCAGTTAGAGGAGTTACAGGCAAAGGGTTTTATCTGACCCAATACTTCTCCTTGGGGTTCTTTTGTCCTTTTTGCGAAGAAGGCGGATGGTACCCTCAGAATTTGTGTGGATTATCGGAGGATGAACCAGTTGACAGTTAAGAACCGATATCCCTTGCCTAGGATTGATGATCTGTTTGATCAACTTCATGGAGCACGAGTGTTCTCGAAGATTGAATTTAGATCAGGATATCATCAGCTACGCGTTAGACCCTCTGATATACCTCTCACCACCTTTAGGAGTAGGTATGGTCTATATAAGTATACAGTTATGCCGTTCAGACTCACGAACGCGCCAACAGTCTTCATAGCTCTGATAAATCGTGTGTTCCATCCGAATCTTGATTCATTTGTGGTATTATTTGTGGATGACATCTTGGTGTACTCTCACACTCGACACAACCATGCCACCCATCTTGAGATCATATTGAGTACACTGAGAGAGCATTGGCTATATGCTAAGCTCTCGAAGTGCAACTTTTGGATGGACCAGATTCACTTCCTGGGTCATATCATCTCAGAGGCAGGAGTTGCAGTAGACCGAGAGAAGGTGAGAGCAGTAGTTTCATGGGAGCATCCTAAGAAAGTTTTTGAGATACGGAGTTTCTTAGGGCTGGATGGTTACTAAAGACGCTTCATACATGACTTCTCCTACTTAGCAGCACCATTGGCATGACTGACTAAGAAGGTTGTGAAGTTCGTTTGGTCAGAAGCTTGCGACATAGCTTTTCAGGACCAGAAGGGAAAGTTGACATTAGCACCGATCCTGATATTCCCAGAGCAGATGAAGATCTATACATTTTATTGTGATGCATCAGGGATTGGGTTGGGAGATGTTTTGATGCAGGGTGACCGAGTTGTTGCGTACGGGTCTCGGAAGTTGAGGAAACATGAGAGGAATTACCTAACGCCTGATCTCGAGTTGGCTGCAGTTTTTCATGTGTTGCGATGTTGGAGACATTATCTGTTGGGAGAGAATTTTTTGGTTTTCACCGACCTCAAAAGCCTCAAGTATATCTTTACTCAGCGTGACCTAAATCTGAGGCAGAGAAGGTGGGTTGAGTACCTACAGTCCTTCAATTTTGAGCTTGCCTATACACCTGGTAAAGGTAATGCAGTAGCTGATGCACTGAGCAGGAAGACCCAGATACAGGCAGTGTTAGAGGCCAGTGGTGAGTGGCAGCTTATGGATTTGTTCTCTGAAATGCATCTAGAGGTGCATGACAGTCAGGGGCAGATTTATCTTTCTTCTTTAGTTGTGACTTCTACCCTCTTGAATTATGTGAGGATGAGGCAGCTATCTGATTCTAAAAGCCTAGTTCTACAGGAGTCGGTGGCAAGTGAGGACCCTCCTCCTGGTTGGACGATAAGGGATGATGATGTTTTTCATTTCCATGGACGAGTATGGGTTCCAGGGGATATATGCGAATATATGATGCGGGAGTTTCATGCTTCAGCTTGGGAAGTTCATCCCGGGGTGACCAAGATGTAACGTGACAAGAGACGACTGTACTGGTGGCCAGGTATGAAGAGAGATGTAGCTGGTTTTGTTACGAGATGTTCCACCTGTCAGCAGGTGAAGGCAGAGCACCAGAGACCAGCTGGGCTGTTACAGCAGTTACCCATTCCATAGTAGAAATGGGATGATGTCACGATGGATTTTGTGACAAGATTGCTGAGGTCACCTCGTGGAAATGACGTCGTGTGGGTTGTTGTGGACAGACTCCCGAAGGTAGCTCAGTTCTTTCTGATCAAGGGGACCTTCGGTGTTGATGAGCTCGGACGACTGTATATCTGAGAGATCGTGCGTCTTCATAGGGTCCCTCATTCTATTGTTTCTAATAGGGACTCCTGCTTTACGTCTTGTTTATGGCAGATATTTCAGACGGCGCTGGGTACACAGGTGCTTCTGATCACAACATACCTCCCTTAGACAGATGGCCAGTATGAGCGTACGATACAGGTGCTTGAGGACATGCTGCGTGCATGTGTCCTAGACTCTGGGGGCTCTTGGGAGAAGCATATACCCTTAGTGAATTTTTCCTATAAAAATAGTTTTCAAGGAACTATTGATATGGAACCATACGAGGCTTTATATGGTAGGTCATGCAGATCACCTTTGTGCTGGTTAGAGACAGGTGAGGCTGCTTTACTGGGGCCACATCTCGTGCAGGAGACATCTGAGCAGGTCCAGTTGACTCAGAAGCGGATGGCTACCGCGTAGTCTCATCAGAAATCTTATGTTGATCGCCGCAGAGGACTCTTGGAGTTCGTGGTCGGGGATAAGGTTTTTCTACGTGTTTCGCCGAGAATGGGACACAAAGTGATCAGGAGACAGGATAAGCTTTCACCGAGGTATGTGGGGCCATTACAGATTCTGGAGAGCTTCGAGCTGGTTGCCTGTCGGTTGCAGTTACCGCAACGGTACCGAGCCATGCACGACATCTTCCACATGTCTCAGTTGCGTCTCTACCATTCAGACCCATCTCACACCGTTCAGCCAGAGGAGGTTGAGCTTCAGCATGATGCTTCCTTTGAGGAGAATCTGATCCGTATCGTTGACAGGAGGACGAAGGTTCTCCGAGGCCAGTCAGTTCCTCTCGTATGGGTGCTATGGCAGCATAGCCGGGTGTAGGACAAAACATAGGAGTAAGGTGTGTGATGATGATAATTTCATGGGGTCATTCAGAAGACATGGGTTGGGTTGTGATCTTAGTAAGCTAGAACATATCCCGTAAACGGTTTGGCCCATGCATTATTTATTAGATATCAGCTTTGGATTGGTCAATGTAAAATCTTAGTAATGGTCTCTCCCTAAAAACCTATGATAAATGGAATTAATGGGGTAAAATATTACTAGATGATGTAATCACATACTTTGTCAATGCAAATTGGATTTCATAAATTGTTGTTTTTAAATAAAACAAGTGATCATTATTTAATAACTACATTATCAATGATAATAAATATCAATGGTCTTGGAATAAAATTAGATATAATAAAATAAATCAAGTAAATTTTTTCCCTTTAATCATGTTCCATTATAAAACAATAAATCATAAGGGAACTTTCTTTATAATAGTTTGGGTCGTTACACCATATAAAAGATACTATGGGCATAATATTAAAATATTCCTCAATGATATGCAATTGAGATGAAATCTCTTACCTCAATCATCATTTTGGTTAAACAGTTTTAACACCTTGTACAGTGATTTTAGTCCATTTATTAACATAAAAAAAATATTAATATATATAATATCATATATGATCATTTTATAACATATTATCACCCGTTCATTAATAATCATTAATTTTTTTTTACTATTTTGGGTGTTAATTTCCATTTTTATCATGTAAGTTTTTCATGAAAGACCTGTTAGACATCGACATTATACAGTTTTATCTTCCCCATAATAATAATAATGAAATTATTATCTTATTTCTACCTCAATGATAGTTTTAAATATAATAATAAAATATGGGTATGAAAAATAAAGGACATTACAATCATAAATACTATAGGTAATACATATGCATGAGTAATATATCCATTTTCCAATAATACTTATAGATGGAGGATAGGAAATTTATTATCATTTGAAAATGATCATAATGAAACATATACCATTTTATATACTTATATATATACCATTCATGTGGTTCGGAGATATAAAAGGTGTCACATAACTTCATTAAGGCATTAATCCATACATAGGTGAATAATGTTTCCATAGTTAAGTGACAGACTAGGAAAAAATCTAAATGACATATATTAACATTAAAGAATGATAAATCAATTTTTTCCTTATATGCAATTATTAATATTATATATTTTCCCTTTTATATTTTCATAAAAAATTATATTTATGATAATATAAATTATATGTTACAATGATTAAAAATATGGAATCAATATTCCATATTCAATTAAAAGAAGTTAAAAGTATAATTTAAAACTTATCCCATAAACAAGATGAGAAACTAATATATTAAAGTGATATTGTTCAAAATTTTATAAAGTATTTATATAAAAATTCCTTATTTAATTGAGGGAAATTACTTAAATTGGACTAATGGACATAAAAATTAACTATAGATAATTTAAAGATAATTTACAGTATAATTTATAATTAATAATATGTTAAAAGAATAAGAAACGTTCAATTAAATTTATGAATATTTAACTATTCATCAAAAAAAAATAAAACAATTCAAACAAAATTAATTATATGGTAATTTTGGTATTATTAGTCAAAATGTGAATATTATATTGAAAAATAAATTTTCCAAATATGTTAAAAACTAATTTCAAATTACTTGTGTAAAGGGTGGCTAAATCATCCTTCATAAAAAATATTGTTTTTCCAATATCACTTATTGTTCTTTAAAATAATTATTAAGTAATTTTGAATCTATATCAAAATTTTACATTATGTAATGTTTATGTTTTCATATTTTAGTAATTCCTATTCATATCCATCATTCTATTAGTGTGGTGATAATTATGGAATTAATTAATTAAATTTTAATAGTATGCTAGTTTTAGTTTGAACTCGATGATGAATGTAATACAAGATAAAATAAATGGTGTATGTATCAAAATATATTGAAGATGTTATATTTATTTAAAAACAAATATATCTCCAAAAAATAAGGGTGTTATATTTTCTTCTATGGTTAGTTTTTTTAATCTTATACTATATCAAATAAAATTTTATTAATTTAGAATCATGGGGAGTTAAATATTTATTTTTATTATAAAACAACTATATATAGATATATATTTTGTGATTATTAATAAGGAAGAATGAAAAATTATAATTTATGTGTAAAAGGATAGAGTTCCAATGGTCATTTAGAATTATTTAACACTGATTTTTATGGGTTGTTTCTTGTAAAACATGAAGGTAGATAAAAATACGTCATTACAATTATTGAAAATTTCCAAATATATCAAAAAATATACTTCATGAGATATAAATATGATTTTTGTGAGATAATGATAGAATAAAATAATGTAATTGTGAGTCAACATGGAATTATGATGATGAAAATTTATTATAATTAAGGTGGATAATAATAGAATGCAGTGTTCATCGATTGTGTAAACATTTTTGTGACACTATCACACCTTACTTATACTTATATACAATAATGGAATGGAATTACTGAAATGAAGAAACATACCTTATTGGATAAGATGAGATCAATGATAATCCATATAGATCGTATGTTATCCATTTGTGGATTTTAATTTCATACTAAACCAATGCTACTATTCTGAGAATGAAATGAGTATCAATTAGAATCTAATGAGATTTATAGTTTGGAATGAAATCCACATTTACACACATTAATGTAATGGGTTTCAAGGAGTTTATAATGGATAATTATAGATGAAAACTATATTCATGAGACAAGATGTGTATCTTAGATAGTGTAATAATATAATCTAAATGAGATTACCTGTAATATATCTTATTTAAAAATTTCATTGTATAATGACGTGACAATTATCATGAAATTAAAGGCATACTAAGAGGATACAGTCAGAGGAAGGTTTATATATAACAAATTTATTTTCAATATTCACAAGAGTTAGTTCATGAAAATATTATGCAAGACCTAGTTGAAGATTTTGATATAATAAAACAGGTGCTACATATGTTTACTAGAGAGGTCTAATATCTAGATAGATATGGTATTCATATCACTATGTAAGTTACCACATTATTGGTGTAGAATAATGAACATTTTTTATAACAAAAATTGGTATATAACATATATGTTAAAAAATGGAAATATGTATTAAATTTTGAAAAATATTAAATTTATTAACATCTTGTTTGAGTTTTGGTAGAGCCTTAAATTGATTTTAATAATATTTGGGTAAATGGGTATCTAATATGATACATAACGTGGATGATAACATTATTACCTATAGGGCAGGAATTTTTATTAATGGTTCATATAACATCTTGTTTTTGGATATGAGTAGAATTCATTACAAACATAGTATTGGATCTATGATGTATTCAATATCATGCACCATGATAATGTTATCTTTTAAATGATAATGGTAGATTGATATTAGGGAAACCAAATAAATCCACATTGGGAAACAATACAAACTATCATTAAGTACAATTTGTGTGTTAAGGATTTGTTCATAGTTTTTAATTGAGATGAAGAACTAGTTCTGAGAAGATAAAAAATTCATGTTTCTAAAAAAATTAGAATAGTTTATAATGGTATTTTATATACATACTTTTCCAAAATGTTTTGGTTTTTGGATTGATGATATTAAATCAACAGGTTTCTAGATATTCAATAACAGTTTTTATGTATATAATGGCTTCATAAGAAGCTAAAGAAGATATATAGATAAAGAAAATATACCTATATTTTGATGTAGTAACTAATTTTAATGATATAATTACACTATAGTGAGATAATAATGAAGTTGTGAATCTATCTAAATAAATAATTCCACATCAAAAAAATAAGTGTATACATCCTAAGTATCACCTCTTGGGAGATTATAGTCAATGGGGTGAAGATGAAAATAATAATTCAACCATATATGAAAATATGAAAAACTCTTTAACTAAATATATTATTTAATATATATATGAAATTAATTAGAGAGATTACTTATTAAAAATTATTATCAGTAGGATCTGAGGAGTGTTGGAGTTTGATGGAGTTAATTCCCTAGATAAAATTTCCTTTTTATACTCTATTATCTGAATATATATGAATATCATATCACCACAATTTTTTTATTCTAAATAAAAATAATGTGATAATTTTATAAAAAAATTAATTAAATTAAAGGGTGGATCCTCTATTATATAGTGATATTACATAATATTTATTTTATCTTAGATAATCATAGTGGATGTCTAAGGTGATCTACTATGAGGAACCTTTTCACTCAAATACTACTATAATTCATATTGTAATAAATATGTTTCACATTTTATGTTCAATTGAAAAAATTAGATATATATGAATATTTAGGAATTTTGAAATATGAATTAAAAATTTATTGTAATTTAGAATCAAAAACTGGTGCTTTCCAGGAAAACATTCATCTAATAGTTTTTAATTATGTCCCTTCATTTTAAATTTATTATTATTAAAATTAAATTTGATATCTCAACCCATGATACATGAACTACCATACACTAAATTTATAGTGAAACATATAAGGCCTCAAAAATCTATTGGACATACAAAATATAACTTCATATAATATTGAAGGGTTACGAAGACATTTCAATCATGAGTGTTATGACTTCTAAGATGAAGTTCCATCATAATTAGTTTCATATCTGAACCAAAATAAAATCTATCACATATATATTGATATGATATGGGATTGAAATAATGATTGGTGTTTAATATAATGAGTTGTAGGATCATTCCATAGATATGTGATAAATCTCTAAAACAACACATTTAACTCCACCATATCTCATTACTAATAGAAAATAATATTTCATTAATTAAGTGTTAAATTTTTGTATCATTTAAAGAACCTCCCCCATAGTCAACATTGAGTTTAATTATTCACTATCAAGATAAATAAAAAGATATGGTTGGTAAATTAAAAATAATATTAGAATTTAAGGGTGAATAAAAAATTTATAAAACTAATATTACCAAAATGGAAAAAAATTTATTAAAAAGAAACTATAGAAAGATGAAAACCTGTAAAGTCTATGGAAAATAACATATTCATATAAGAGGCCAAGAGTAAGACCCCATTAAAATAATGAAGGTGGATATTATTTATTGTTATATAAATAACTTCAGGAGAACATGGATGAATGAAACATGTTGTAATATTAACATTCAATCATCCCCATAAATAATGTTCCTCTATTTTTTTAATAAACCTTATATTAGTTATATATTTTCATATGATTTAATAATAAATTCTATAAAAAATATATATATTTCAAACAATAAATTTATTTCAAAGGAATCAAATCTTTTGTTTTTGAAAAAATGGATTCATTCTTATATAGAACATGTATATCAATAAATATCTTCCATATTAATAGATAATATCAAATATTGTTTTTAATTTCCAAAGTAGAAACGAGTATATGATAAATTTTTAAGAACATTTACAATTTTATTAGATTTAGGAATTTAATTTTCTACTTTTAAAATAGTTAACAAATTATTTATTATCGAATAACCATATGAATGGTTTTCCCAACTATCTAAAAAAATTGTTTACAATGATTTAATACATGAATAAAAAAAAGAAAAAAGAAAATATTATTCCTTGATTTCTATAAGGTCCTATTGTAAACATAAAAACTATATTAATACTAATTTACATTTAATTATAAAATTTATGTAGATTAAATAATTTAATATCAAAACAAATAATGAATACAAAATTCATGAAATTCCTCCACACTAAAACATTTCTCCCATGTGCACTCATCTTATGTCTATGTCAAATACAGATATCATAGGGAATTTGAAATCAACATTCAATTTACACTATAATTTAAATATCATGAAACCTAAATTATTATCAACTCACTAATTCCACACTATTCATTAAAATTTATCAAATATAATTTTATTTTCCAAGTAAAGTATGAAAGTAAATTTTCATAAGTTAATCTCTCCTAAATAATTGTGATATGAATTAAGATTTATCATTTTTGATTATGAAAAAATTTCAATAGTCATAAACTCATCATAATCTATCTACTTCACAGTATCACAGTGATGAATCTATTATGCTGGTTTGTGATGGGTTGTTCTTTGGGTAATGGTTGTCAGGTTTTTGTGTTAAAAATATTGAGGAAAAAGGTCTTGGCGTGGCTATAATAAAAGTAAAATCAATGATTATCTTTTTACTCTCAATAATGTTGTCCTCACCCAGGTTTTCTTATATTGATTCATAATGTAACCACTTTTGGATTCTCATGGAAATTTTTCACATTCAACAGTATAGTAATAGTAACTATACTATCTCTTTTCACAAATAAATAGTTTTATTTTATCATTTTTATTCTTCACCAATTTAAATTTTTAATATTGAGAGAAATATTTTATATTAAAATGTTTTTATATATTTATTATAAAATGAATAAAGTACATTTTCTAATCCCTCAATACAATACTATATGAATCACCAAATACATTCTTATAAAATGTCTACTCAATTATACTTGAGTTCATCTAAAATATTAAATTTACATATATATCCGTGTATTTAAGAATTTATATCCAATAATGTTGATATCTAAATAGTTTTTCAAATCATGAAAGGGATAATATAATGGTGAAATTTTAAGGATGTCTCAATAGATGATCAAATTATAAAAAATGTATTCTGTAAATGATTCCACAATAATTTTAGAAAAAAATCATGAACTATAACATTTTGGATTAGATAATAATTAAAAGTTAAAGATAAAATGTAGTTCCCAAAAATGTTCCCGAAAATGAGAAATGTAATAATTAGTGAAAAAATTATATAAACCTCTAGTTTCGAGAAAGTGTATATTAGATTGCACTAGTGCACATATAAAAAATATGATATAATTTTTTTAAATATTTTCCTTGGAACATATAAAGATAAATTCATTTTATTTATAATTTAAATCCATAGATTTACTAAGTAATCATTTTTCAAAAATATCTCTAAAAATATTAATTTCCAAGGTATTTAGTTATTCTGATGATTTTCTAAAGACACCCTGAATATTTTAATAACAAAAATAAAGAATATAACCATATAATTGGAAATTACCACTCTCTCATACATAATTGAGAATGTACATTTGAATTAAATAAAAGATAAAATTTATATTAATTGTAAGGAAAATTTAAATAAGATAGATAAAATACAATATATTTATTTTTCAGTTTTGTTCATTAGTTATTATCCCAAATACCACATTCTTCCACATAGAAAATGAAACCAAATAGCATAAAATTTTATTAATATAATGATAATAAAAATGAGAAATATTGAAGTTATGTATGAAGTTAATCTACAAGTGTAAATGATGATTTAGCTACCCCTACAAGTTATTATCCAATATATAATTGTGTATTATTTGGTTTAATTGACATGAATCCTCATATTTTTTCATTATAGTGTGTATATATCCATTATTGTTGTAAGGGTCCTGTTCTTTATTGTGTTTTAAATCCACACCCATGGAATTGAGGTAAACAAATCATGATGGGGGTAAGAGTTGGATTGGTTCCCCACTAATTGGATCATATCGTTTGTGGATTTATATTAACACCCAAATCCTACTCATGTGAAAATAAATAAATGGTATCAGATGAGGATAATGAAAATAACTCAATATGAATGAAATTAAAACATTATGAATTAATATTTAACTATTTCATATAAATAATGTTTTCTTGTTACTTTTTCACCTCATGAATGTCAAATAACCATCATACCCCCAATGTATTGTATAATATATTTTTAAGGTTATTTATGTATTCCAATAAATGTGTATTTTTAATTTTATCCTCACATGTTAATGATATATATGGATTGTATGAACCCAATATTTAAAATTCCATTGGTTATGGATTAATTAATTTTCAATGATATTAGATACAAATCAATTCATGAATAGATTATAGCTTAGTTTTTGATCAACTTTAAATAATTCATTATTTATTAGTTCCATATGGATTTTATGTTTTTATAAATGGATTTAGGTAGTCAATATACTCCATTTTCTCTTTAAACTCCCCAATATCAGTGGGTTCTTCATTTAAATCCAGTGATAAGTGTCAGGGTTATAAATTGACTATTTTATGGGAATGGTGGTTTAATTGAAATTTCACCTTGTACATAATAATTCTATAATGATTCTAGTTCTTATTTATATTCCATAGTTACATTACCTCAAATGTACTATTATGTCATTTATAATTCTAATGACACAAAAAGGTCTAATAGTAGTTCTTTATGTAATTCTTTCTCATCCACCATTATTTTTTTCAAATTGAAATATAATTTAGTGCAATATCTTCCTATAATAGTTAAATTTATTTATATTATAGTTTATTTGTATTATGTTCAATGGGATTCTACAATCTAAAACTCAGCTACCTTACCCCTTGCATCTTCACCATAATAACTGGAAGTTAGGATTCTCCTAAATCATGTACTTATTATTATTGAACTAATTAGTAGTTATACTATGTATAATAGTAATTTTAATTTAAATAAATCATGTACCAGAACAATACTATTAATGTTTTTTGAAAAATAAAACAAACATTACTAATAAAAAGTAAAACAATTAGAAATGATCGTATTTGATCCAATGAAAAGGTGAAATTTTTGACCCAATGGTCATGTGGTGGTAATAAAAAATATTTTTTTTCTATTATTATTACGAATTTGATGAAAAGTTTCATATCTATTGATAATATATTGTTATCACTAGATTATATAATAAAATTATTGATATATGTTTTTTGGAATTTTATATTATATGTAAAAATATTAAATATGAGGGTTTTTGTGGTTTGTTAAGTGTATAAAAATCAATGAAAAAAAGTAGAAACCTTGAAATGTTATGGAGGGAAATTTTTAGGTTTTGGGGTTTCCCACATGTTTTTCTAGATTTATTTTCTAAAATCCATTAAAAAACATATGACTCTATATAGGATATATCATTTCCTATATTGAGTGTGGTGCTTAGTATTACTTTTTAGTCCCTTTGGAACACCCAATATTACCTCATACAATAGTCAAGGGAGATGTACATAGCATAATTAAGAGCAGGACACTGTCAATGAATAAGCTCCATTATATCAAATTTCAATCCCAAACTATAATCAACTCTATTTTCTAATGAGATGCCCGATAATAGGGAGGGAAGAATTATTGGTTGGAAATAAAAAGGGCCATTAATCTAGCCATTGATATGTTTAAAACCACTACACCAACCCACAAAACTCTACCAAAAAATATTAGAATATAATATTTTCATCATTAAATAATGACTTGATATTTGGAGACACTGAGATAACCTACCCAAAGGCCCAACCCTGAGTTAGACACTCACCGTCATGTGAAATGAATGGGTACAGTGAAAGAAAAATACAATTAAATGAAAATATATGGGAATAAATGAATTATTAAACTGTTATAAATGAAACTAAACTACTATATGATAATATTTGAATTAAATTAGGTATAATATATGTAAATATTATTATAATTATCATCTTCTGAAAAGAGGTATGGATTTGAAACCCATTACAGTGTAGAGGGTGGAATTTATATAGGTGTAGTGAAGAATTTTAACTTTTCTGTGGATGAATTCCATATGTATAAATTTTTTTGGAGAATCCATCAAATAAACAATTATCATTCAATTAATTAATAAAAAAATCATTAGTTGGGAAATATTTCTATCACCATGATCTATCACCCCCTTTTACAATGGTAAATTTCTATATTGAGAGATTTTTATTTTGATTTATGATTTTTGGTTCTTGAGAATCTTTAAATGATTCCATCGGATTGCAGAGCCTACAAATACAAACAAAATGGTTTATATTATATAAGTTTACTAAGATTATTTTTGAAATATAAAATTTTACCAAAACATTTCATTCATGTAAATAACTTATTTTTTATGAATTAGAAAACCTTTCCATAAGTGGACCTAAAATCAAGAAAAGTTTAACATTTTCTCCACATTATATTTCTTGGGATATGTGAAATTTTTTCACATGTATAAAAACATATGTATATATTGTATTTAATTCTGTATTAATACTAAATCTTATAATAACCATCTATACTACCAAAAATATCTTACGCTTCATAGGAAAAATAATTATCCTTCGTGAATCAAAGGAAAGTTCTCTACATCCCACCTGTATTAAACCCACTATCATTAATATTGATAAAAATTATAATATATGTGTTGTCATTTCATATTTACCACTAAATATAGAGTACGTCTTTTAGGATTTTGGAAATTTTAAATTATTTATGAAATAATTTTTCAACACGTATTAAGTTGAATTTCTTATGTATTTTTACTGAACCATTTGTATGGTTTGAACTTTACATGAGAATAATAAAAAACACTAATGAATAATTTTTAACAATTTAACAAATAAGATTTTAATAGAAATAAAATTTATAAAAATAGTTTTTAATTTCATGATTTCAGTAGATAACAAAAATCTGGTAGAAACTATTTATCTGATAATATCCCTTAAATTATAAATTTCATAGGGATAATATTATTAATTAATCCTGAAAAATTAATTAATATATAATCTATATCAATGGGTTATAGTACATTAATACTATAATGAATTGCCTAAAATGATATTGTGATATTATAATCAACTAGATAAATCAATAAAATTCTCCCCAAATGATGTCTATTTTTCGGGTGCTTGAGTCTCATAAGACATTCTGAATTATCCACATGTATCATTCACTGAGTGATATCTCTAAAGGGAGTTCACGATGATTTTCACATCAATAAGAGTTACCGATTTTTTTATGTTATTGTATATTCCTACTTTGGAATGCGTGTATTGGTGTCCTTAGGATTTACCTTATTATTAATTTATTTCGTAATGTATATAATTTTTTGTATCATGAAAGACCATGATGATATATGATCAATGTGACATATAATACATTTGGTCCATCATACATGATATATAATTAATTAAATAAATCAAGGAAATTTTTTTCCTACATTAATTATTGAAAACCCAATATTGGTCCCAATTATTGAATTTGATACATCTTATGAAATTTATTCCCCTCCTAGTTTATAGAAAATTTATTATAGGAAGAATTAATTAAATATGGTCATGACCGAATTAGGAACCCTTCATTATGTGAATTTATGTAGAAAAAGGGATTATATTACCTATTATCATTAATATTATTGTATTTTTATTTCTACAAATATATATTTCCCACATAGCTATTTCACATTTGTTTTGATATTTATCTTGGTCATTAGGTGTGTTCACCTGATACCACTAAGATAGAGCCTCAGAGGATCATATACTAATTTTATCAAGAATCTCAGTAAATTTATTTTTATTTATTGTGAATAATAAATATTTTTAACTTCTTATTGATCAATAAATATTAAATTAAGATATATTGAATAAATTTTGTCATAGGATAATTATTATTAGAATACGTGATTTGATATTTTTTCTCCAGTTTAATTTTTCCAAAGTAAATATAAGAATATTTATTTCCACTTGATTTTTTTGAATTGTCAATAATAAATAGTAATTTATGTTTCATTAATATTAAAAGAATTATTTTTCGCGATTTTAGTGAATATAAATTTTATTTAATTGACTACTAAATAATATTTATTAAAACGAAAAACTATTTTATTATTTAGGGTACAATAAATTCCAGGAGAGAATAAATAAAACATGGTAATAATTCCATAGAAAAAATATATGAATTCAATATCCATTAAATTATTCTTTATTTTTTATGAATAATTTATATTTAAATAATCACATGACATGGAAGTAATAATAATTTTATAAATTTTTATGTGGGGGATTATTTCAATTAAATATTTAGAAAAGGGTTTTTTTAGTTTTAAAATTATTCCCCCTAATTATATATTTGAAATTATTTAATTTTTTTGAGTTTTTTATTAGAAAAATAATAATTTATCTAGAATTATCTAAATCCCAAATGAAATAGATACTCACATCAGCACTCTCAACAAGAAAGAGATAATAAAATAACATCTTATTGTGTTCAATTTTGAATGATGTGAAGAATGTGGATCCCATGTCACAGATCATTGATGACCAAGAACATCACTTATATATTTGTGGATCACATGTGGATACAAGTTAAATAATCATTTCATTAATTCTCTACTACAATGACAACATAATGAGAGTGCAAAAAGAACATTCAGAAATAGGATTATCATATAAAATGTAATATATAATTTCCAATAATTATTAGTATAATGTGAAATCTTATATTTAGATGACTATATTTTTTTTCATGTTTTTGAAGAATCTATCATTGGTATCGTTGAAAAATAAAAAATTGACATCCAATACAAATATAGGATTCCCCTTAAAAAATTTATTTTGAGATTTGGATTAGGGACAAATAGTTAAGTTAAAGTAGGTTTGGACTTTCCTATAGGCCAAATAATGCAGGTTCTTCCATGTACTTGGTGGCTCGAGCAGTTCCTACATGGTCTAGGTGTTCCAAACATTCACCTGGTGGCCCTAAAAAGGGTACATAGTGGAATTGACATATATTTATTTACAAAGATAGAAATTTAATTATTTTTAACCGCTAAATTTTATCTCTTATTAGGATATCCATCAGTCTCGCATCACTCAAGGAATATGGGGACCTTAACCTAGTGTTATCTTAGTCACAACATTCCACTTCTTCTTGTTCCAAGAATAATCCTGGACCTAAGGTTTTTTGTCCTACTGAAGTTATATATAATTCTCTGTCATTCTCTATATTCCCTCTCTTATCATTTTTCTCTACATTATTCATCTATGGAATATTATTTTAAAGTGAATTACATTACACATTCAGGAACACCACCATATTACATTGGTATTTTCTTATTTGACATCTAAAAAGAACGCATGAGTTGATTTCTCACTGTTAAGTAATGTTTTATAGTAATGGTGTTTTGTTATGGATTCTCCTTATATTCTTAAATTTATTTACTTTAATATAAGTCATATTACATGGATACTATTTAGGGATTTTGAAATAAATTTTTTTGGATAATTTTGATGATTATTTCAAGTGTTTTATTGTAGTTTTTATTATTTTAGATTTATGGTGGTTATATTATTTGGGAATTTGGTCATGGAATTTTTATTTAAGTATTTCTGAGTTTTTAAGTTATTTTTTAGAATTATTAATTTTCATAATTAACTGTGGTATGTCGTCTGGAATCAATAAATAATTATTAGGGTATTCCTAAAATATTATATCCATATGTTATTACTAAATTTTATTTAATATTAATAAAATAGTTTACACGAATTTAAATCATATTTATATAAGGATTTTTTATAAAGAGAAAAATATATTCCAATGATAGTTATTTGGAATTATGAAATTAACTACACTCCATATTGAATATTTTATAAACATTAATAATCTTTTTATACTCAGATGAATTAATTACTATTATAAACCATGGTGATGATTTTCCCTTTACATGTTGGTTGATAACCCCTTAAAGAATTATGTCACAAAACCCAAAAATATAAAATTATTGGGATCTTTCATCGACCATAAACATGTTGAAAAATAGAGGAATTTGATAATTGTTAGTCTCAGATCATTTTTGAGTACATATTGTATGTTAGTGATTATTAATGTCTTAATCCTCATTTCCTTCTTTGTACCAAACTCTTGTATATTTTCATGAGTTCCACCTAACATTTATTATGGAAATCACACGATTAAATATAATGATGAAATATATATATGAAAAATAATAAGACCTATTAAATTAGTTATATATATAATAATTTGTATGCAGACTATTGGGTATGTTAGGTTTGAAGAATTGATGATTGGATATGCCTTCAAATCCACCCCATTTGTTTCATAATATATTACCATATAAGGATCTAAATAATTTAGTATCATTGTGTGGATATAGTTCTATAAAACTATGTATTATTTTTTCATGATTTATTGGGATTATAGTTCTACTCTATTTGTTGTTATAAATAGTAGATCTCAATTGTAAATTATAGTATTTGGGTTTAATTGGATTCTCTAGAACCCAAGAATTTTGTTCGATATCACCTTGGCTATTAGAGAACCCATTAAATTACTCAACTGTAATGAGGAGACTAGGTTCATATACTCTGCATATATCTATGACAAGATTGATATATTTTCTACAATTAATAAAAACTTCGTACTTTTAACTTCAAATGATGATATTTATCTCAAAATAATATTTGTGACGTTTAATTATTTAATTGATGGATGCAATATGATAGGTCAGTTTAAGGATAAGTTCCTTTGGAAGGTGGTTTATTATAATTTTTCGTTGAAATTGAATAACGATTATTTATATTTGAAAAGAGAAATGGTAATGAGTATTATTATATCATTAGGAGATGGTAATGATGGAGACAAGGTATGTGTTTTTTAACAATGAAAATAGAAAATTTCTATATTATGGTTAGTGGGGGACTCCTTGGATGCTGTATTGCATGTGGATTGGGAATCACTAGAACACTCTATTGGTCTTTAAAAATGTGATTATTATGAAGAGTTATATTCCCCTAAACAAGCTAATGATATGGTTTTTCAGTGTACAATTTTATAAGACACTAATATACAACCACTAATTCTATTGAGAGAATTAATACAGCCAATGGTAATCATTATTTCAGTATAGGATCCATTATGTGGTGGTGTTAACCAAAATTGTGCTCAAAAAAATGTTGATTGTCATAAGAGGATCCAAAATATCTTTAATTTGTCAATAAAGAATTATAAGAAGGGAAAAAATTTTGATTATGAAGGTGAGAATGACAGAACTCCCCTCAGGGATTCAAGAGTTGGTTATCATTACTAATTTATGTATATATTCATCAATGGGAAGAAAAACTTGTTTGATAGTGATGGTTTCACTCCTCCATCAATGATTATTCCACAAAAGGACAAATCAATCCATCTAATTAGCCTTTCTAACATAGGATATTCTAAGGTGCTAAAAATGTAAAATGAAATGAACATTTGAATCAATAATCAAGGTAATTATTATTATGAGAGGGAAACTATATATTATTTTGACTATGAAAATTATCTTTCATATTATTATAATTATGTCTCTTGCTTTCTAGATGAGGGAACGACCCTTTTATTTTACCCATCAAACCTCCCTGTTTACATTTTACTTAATCTGTAATAAATGGTTTGAATCATTTTCTTATGTAATGATATTTCAATTAATATAATGTTGTATGATTCGTTTGAATTATATTTTAAATTGTTAATGAGTAATTAAATTTAAATCATAATCCAATTCAATTAAAGTATATTTTATTAAATAAAATACTGGTTTTAATTGTATTCAATATTATTCTCATACTGTCTCAATTATTACCACTTGTAAGAAAAATTCTAAAACCATGTATTGTTCATGAAAATAGGTTTGGATTAAATATGATGAAACATTTTACTACTTAATGAGTTTCTCTTTGGCATACCATAGGCCGATTATGTTAAACCACTTAGATAAAATTATTATTCCTATAACATGGTTGAATAATTATTGATGCTAACTAATACCTAAACTAGTTTAATTCTTGTAATATTTTATTCATTTTATGTTTATAAGTATCAAATGTGATGGAATTATTGTTGTTCATAATATATGAATTGTTATAGTTTCGATTTCTGACAAGAATTAAATTACTTTATTCTAAAAATCTTCATAAAAAATTTCATTCTTATGATATGTTAAGCATATTAATATTTCTTATATATTGATGATAATTCATTTAACATTTTTATAAGGCGCGATTATTTAATTTTTTTATAGTTTTTCATGGTCATGGAAATTGATCTTTTATCTCATTCATTTTGTTTGACCTATGTTGTTTCAATGTCATTATCATGGGAACATAATTGTAAATTTATTGAAATATAAATTGGGTGTCTCATTCCTGTTAAAAATGTAATGATGGTCATATAACCATTCATGAAGAGGGATTTTTTATATTTTTGGATGCTTACATGATTATACCCATTGCAATATTCCTAAAGAGATAGGCCAAAATATCTACAATAATTATGTATATATAATCAATTATCACTTGTGGGATGATTATTGTACCCTATAAAAATCATTCATGATTTTTCTGAATGGATGGATGATTGAATTGTCCTACTAATGTCATATATTATTTAGGGAATGTTGTTAGTGTGGTATGTATGTATATTCTTAGTATTGGGAGTTATTATTAATAGTTGATACCTACTGAAATGTTTCTTCTCTATCATTAGATTCATTGTTTTATCTATGATTTTATATTATTTTTTGGGAATATATCAATGTTTATACATTATAAAGAATACAAATATTATATAATTACTGTTTTGAGGAATCATTGGAGGATCCTTACTGAGTATAATGTGATCACATTTGGCATGGAAACATTGTGGGACATAAATCCTCTATTACAGTACTTTTTTGTAAATTATAGGTTGTCATAGATATATGATTAACCCAGTATATCATTCTTGTTTTCTATAGATTTTTATAAAGTATCTTCTTAAGATTTAGAGAAATAGGATATAAATTGAGGTCTAATATTTTTCATTTATCATATTCAATTAGGTGGTATTTTTTATTTCTTTTTTAGATTATATGATTATATTATAATATGTTTGATGAGATTTTTAACATGTTATATGACTTGGAAACAATCATTTAGTGCATTCTGCGTTGTTTTCATTTATATTTATCTTATTGAATTGTATTTTCATTTATTTGTATTTGAATATTTATTTTGGGTTGTTTGAAATACAAGGTGATCATGTAGAATTTTTTTTAATGACTCGAAAATACATACCATTATTAAAATTTTGGAAAATTATTCCAGAGACATATATTGAGGAATGTAGTGATAGTCGCCTAACCCAAGAGAATCATAAGAGATACTGGTGTAGTAGCACATGTGATGCGGATAATATATGGGTATTCAAGTCATCATTGTTACTATGTGGTTTGAGATAGGTATGTTGATGTTATCTTGGATCTAGGATTTAGAGGTTCAGATAGAATTTATGAATATCCAAAGATATAGAGTATCCCATAAAAAGACATCATCAACCTATTTTTGGACTAAAATAATGTTATAATGGGTTGTTTCTATACTAGGTTCTTTGAGTCTTCTATTTTATTTATCATGGGTGTGATGAAATGAAATATGAAAGGTTGAATTGGTAATTTACTGGGGGTCAATGGGTATTTAGAGGTCACACGTGATGTTAGGAATCAGTATATATGATCACATAGGATGTATTTCCATACTCCATGTCTACCTATGTGTGTTAATTATTGGAATCATATGAGGTTTATATTAACTAAATCATCAATAAAATTTATTTATTAATATTGTTTCTAATATATTTTTATATTAGAGATGATTTATTAAATTTGAACAAAAAATGGCCAATCTTGTAGATATAGTCTATCTTATTTTTCTCGTATCTTATTATCTATGATTAAGGATTTATTTTAGGAAGCAAGTTTAATATTTTATTACTATTTTAACTGATGATTTTGTTCTACATATTATGTTAATATTTTATCACCAAGAGTGATAATTAAATTACACAAAGAACTGTTTCAAATAATTTTATTTTCTTTATTTTGTCACAATGAAAAATTGTTGAACATGCTCGATTTTATATTTTTAATTACATTATAATTGGTTATAAATTTTATAAATATCCTTTTATTCATAATATTTTTTTATTTATATATTTTTTTATTATAGAGGGTGTGAGATCCTACAAGTGACCATTTTTTTGACTACATAAAATGTGACATGTTTCATCTAAGGTTTCTAGAAATTTTATTTCAAGAAGAAGTTTCTAAAAAAATTAGAGATATATTGTGGGAATTACCTAATGAGACACTATTTAATTTTTTAATAAATAAATAGGGGAATATTATTCATTTCATTATGTAATGAAATAACCCTTTTCAAGTTACATTTTATAAATTGAGTGATATGGTTTAATTTAATTTGTTCAAATGGTTGAATATTTTAAATAATTGATTTTGTCTCCATTAAAATTTCATATTACTATTGATTAATATTGGTACAAAATTATATATCGAAAAATGAATATCAGTTTTGGATTTTTATATGTAATGTGTAATTTTTTGAGTCATATTTAAACATGGTTTTTTAGAATTGTTAATGTGGGATAAAAATGTAAATATTTACAATGGAAATTGAATGTAAGTTAGTTTATTAAATTTTTCTTTATTTGAGATAAAATTTAAATTTAACATGATGATATTTTTTAATCTAAATTTTACCAAAATGGTAGTGTGAATTTTTCATAAAAGAATAGTTAGTTAACATTTTAGATTTAATTGGAGTTTAATAAGGACTTTGTCTGAAACAATATTGAATGTATCAAATAAAATGGTATGTGGTTTCTTAAATAATAATTTTTACTCTATAAACATGGTTATATATGTATCTATCTGACAAAATAATATTATTGGTACCTAATAAAAATATAACCCCTATAAAATCACATGGTAACCATTGCTTGGTATTTTATTCCATCTTGTTGATGGTAATTCTGGATTTATAAGGATGATGGTGTTTCCTTTTTTAATAACCAATAATTTATGGTTTATAATCATTTTTTGAGTCATGAAAAAAATATTGTTAAATAATTTTTGAAAACAATAGAGTATGTGGATCTTGTATTACACAATCATTTGATTTTAATAATTTGGGAAACATAATTTCTTCATTCCTAATGGGTCAGAATTGTTTTTGGGGTAATGAATTAGATTATGGGGATGATTTATGATATAATTTTATGTATTTTTTAATGTTTTATTTGGTTCATATGTTTGTAGATATAGTTTTGGATCAATTATTTGATATTTATAATTGGTTAATCAGGGTTACATGAAATTGATTTGGGCATTGTGCATCTCAAATTTTGATAAATGTCTCAGTGTATGACTTGGAGACTTAGAGGTAGTGATTAATTAGTCGAACTACTCATGGGGAATCGTAGGGATATGAATCAATATATTGGGGTGGTTTTATTATTATTTCCATTAATATATTAAATAAAGGTATTAGGGTTTTAGTTTTTATGTCAAAAACATTCCTCCATTCAAATTTATTTTTAGTGGTTTATACCTTCATGTACTCATATTTGGTATTAGGGTCTCAAGGATGGGTTCAAGGGTGGTTTGGGGAGTGTTAGATTAGGATCAAGGGTCAAGATTTTGGATGAATATAGTAACTTTAATTCCATAAATAGATATCACATCTTATTAGATTAATATTCTTTATAAAACATGATGATTACTTAAAAATAATATCAGTCAACTACACTTGGAAACATGGATATAGAAACAACTGGTTAATTAATTTACTATATAATCTCTCAAAAAGTTCTTCAAAATCACCACCCATCTTAGAAAAATCATACATAATAACATTCTTCATTTCCTTGAAAATGGAAATATAAAAAAAGGTGACCTCTAATGATCAGTAATGGTAAAAAACAGAGATATATATGATTTCATAAGCATAACATGAGAATAAGGAAATGAAAACATGATTTAATCATTTGAAATCCATGCCCAACATATCATATATAATAATATATTTTCAATGAATAAATTATGGTATTTTATAAGGCATGAATAATAAAGGAATCAATGAACATAAAATGTGACAGTGTAACATTGGAATAAGAGAATAAATTGTGGAATATACATTAGAATTGAAAATCTTATGTTAGGGATACCAACCAAGACATTTATAACATGTGAGGATTGTGATAACAATCCGTGTGCCTACTTCAATTAGGGGATACCTCGTATGTACTCTTTTTAGGCTTGAGATACCCCCAGGTGACCATTGATATCATAGAATATTAATTATTGCTCTATTAATTATAGGTATATAAAGGTCTCCCCCTTCAGATAATGAATTTTTTTTTTATAAGGTCATAAAAAAATTCAACTTATCAAAACCCATGAAAATAAATGGGTTTCATAAAAAATTCATCAAATCAGAAATATTGACAAATAAATGAGACTCTTAAACAATTTCTCAGAATAATCATTGAAA